>NC_069419.1:36300039-36355039 GCF_026875155.1 Cherax quadricarinatus
CCTGAACACCGTGTAACATAAGCCCATATCGAGTAGCGGCACCAGTTTGGAACCCACACCTAGCCAAGCCACGTGAAGAAACTAGAGAAAGTGCAAAGTGTTTGCAAGCAATACTAGTCCCAGAGCAAAGAGGAGTCCTACGAGGAGAGGTTGAGGGAAATCAACCTGACGACACCTGAGGACAGGAGAGATAGGGGGACATGATAATCGACATACAAAATACTGAGATGGAATTGACAAGGTGGACAAGACAGATGTTCCAGAGATTGGACACAGTACAAGGGGACACAGTTGGAAGCTGAAGACACAGATGAATCACAGGATTTAGGAGTATTTCTTCAGCCACAGAGTAGTCCAGTAAGTGGAATAGTTGGGAAGCGATGTAGTGGAGGCAGGATCCATACATAGCTTAAAGCAGAGGTAGATCAAGCTCACGCTCAGGGAGAGTGACCCAGTACCGATCAGTGAGAGGCGGGGCCGGGAGCTCGGACTCTACCCCCGCAACCTCAACTAGAGGGGGGGGGTGAGTACAACTAAGGGTGAGGTACACACACACACCACACACACACACACACACACACACACACAACACACACACACACACATGGACACACAACATCAATAAATAACAATCAAATAACTGCTGGCAGCAAACATGGGCGCCTACAAACCTCATAACAGCATTCGTCATCTTAAAAAGGAATCGTTCAGGAACCCTGTACAAACGTGTACTGGTTAAGCCCATATGGAGTATGTGCGGCACCTAGTTCGGAACCCACACCTAGCCCAAGCACGTAAAAAACTAGAGAAAGTGCAAAGGTTTGCAACAAGACTAGTCCCAGAGCTAAGAAGATGTACTAACGAGGAGAGGTTAAGTGAAATCACCTGACGACACTGGCGGACAGAGAGATAGGGGGTACATGAGATAACGACAAACAAATACTGAGAGGAATTGACAGGTGGCAAAGACAGGATGTTCCAGGGATTGAATACAGTAACAAGGGGAGCACAGTTTGGATGTTGAAGACACAGATGAATCACAGGGACTTTAGGAAGATTTCTTCACCACAGAGTAGGTCAGTAAGTGGTATAGTTGGAAAGCGATGTAGTGGAGGCAGGATCCATACATACTTTAAGCAGAGGTAGATTAAAGCCCCGGCTCGAGAGAGTGACCTATTAGCGATCAGTGAAGAAGGACGGGCCAGGAGCTCGGACTCGACCCCCGCAACCTCACTATGGTGAGAACAAATAGTTGAGTACAACACACACACACACACAACACACACACACACACACACATACACATCACACACACACACACACACACACACACACACACACACACACACACAACACACCTAGAGGACGGAAAAACCAAGATCTGGTGGACGAACCAGGGAGGAAAGACTGGGAGTTAGAGCTCCAAAAAAGGGAGGAAGAGTGGGGAAGGAAAAGATAGTAGAGCTTGGTAAGAAAATGGAGGAGCGGATAGCTGAAGAGTGCAGGAAGTGGGAAGTACAGAATCTTTGCAGCAGAAGCTAGGATACAGTGCTTAGAAGAGAAACTGCAAAAGCCTGAAACAGATTAAAGAGACAAATGACAATTCAGATGTACTATCAGGAAAATTCAATGACAAGTGCGCAGACAAGGGAACGGTAAGCAACAAGGAGACATTCCGTACCGAAGTCCCAATCAACCACGTGTGGCCAGGGAAAAGACGAGGAGCACACTAAGATCAAATGACAGTCCGAAGACAATGAAGGTATGCTAAATCAGAGATTCTAACAGCCAACTGCAGTAGCAAGGGACAGCTGTCATGGAAAGACAGTTCACTGAGAATAGAAGTTTCAGTATGAGCAGGGACTGAAGGCAAGAACATGTCAATTGGAAGGAAATAAAGTGCCTCAGAGGAAGCAGATGGAGACTCAGTGAGAGAAGGAAAGGGCTAGTCAGTATTTGTGTACGGGCTCCAAGAAAGCCAAGGGGGACATACTATCGAAGAAATAACACAGGAGGAGAAAAAAATGATTGAACGGCATCATGAAACAATAGGTGAGGCGATATGACCCAGTGACCAAATTTATCAGAGAAATGAGGGTGGTTTGTGATTGGAAAGGATACGGCCTGGTCAAAGTAATTATCAAGGAAGAATCAGTTCGAACCAGGATTTCTGCAAGAGAAAGCAAGACTGTGGGACAAACACGGGTTAAAAAACTAGAGAGTAATACCTCGACACCGACAGAATACAAGAAGAAAGGACTACACTTAAAGAGAGGGTACAGAGATTGCAAAGAGGAACGAAGAGGGCAATGACGAAGAATGAGTAGGACCCAGACAGCAGAGGAAGGGGCAAACACACCCCAACAGATCTTCTCCACCAAAAGACTCAATCGCGACATTCCCAACGCAACTGACAACCTATACTACAACCCACATCACTGTTCCCTCTGCCACCAACGCCCATATCACAAACCTCACCCCAACCGCTTCCCTTATGGGCAATTCTGACCCCACCCCCATCATCACAAACGCCACCTACACACAGCCCCATATAGAGCCCCCACCAAGGGTTCTGCTCCCCCAACCCCAATATTCTTGCAGTGAACCACAATGATATAAAAGAAACTGAAAGTTTTGGTACACAAACGCGGAATGAATAACGAATAAACAAAGGAGTGGAACGAAAGAATCAGTGAAACTCCCCAGACATCATACAGTCACAGAAACAAAAACTCGCTGATACAATAACAGACCAATCTAGCCAACGGGATATCGGATCCTGAGGAAAGTTTGAAGGGGTAAGGGGAGAGAGGGTTTTGCACTGCTCAAAAAACACCGATGGATTTGAGGAAAGGAAGGCATGGACATGATTGGAGAAAGAGACTACATTGTAGTACAATTCCATTGTTCCGGAGATAAAAGTGGACATTGGAGTGCTGAATAACCCACCACAGAACTGCTGGAGGAGCCAAGAGAGGATAACGAAGAAAACAACAGGGTAGATGGTGGACACACTGGCTGAGGAGGTGCAAGAAGAGCTCACTCAAGCAGAGCAAAGTTTACTGGAATGGGCCGATTTCAACTACAGTGAGATCGACTGGGAAAAACCTGGAGCCACATGGGGGACCCGGAACATGAGAGCCAAGATGATGGATTGTGTACTGAAACCTCATCATCAACACGTCAGGGACACAACCAGAGAGAGAGGGGGAGATGAGCCAGCAAGACTGGGATCTTGTTGTTCACCCTGAGCAGTTCAGGACATTGAGGACATTTACTTACGAGAGGGCCCCTTGGAGCTAGCGATCACGGTTGTTCTGATTTTGATTATAATAGTAGAAGTTACAAGTGGAGAAGGTAACAGGAAACTGAAGGGGAACAGGCCAAACTATAAAAGGGGGGACTACACAGCATGAGAAACTCCTGTCATAGTTTCAGTGTGGACAGAGAAAATGGTAGGAAAATCATAAACGAGAGATAAATATGTGCAACAAAGTGCAAGGAGGCAGAGGAAAGGTATGTTCCCAAGGGAAACAGAAATAATAGGAAGACCAAAACGAGTCTTGGTTTACCCGAAGGTGTAGGAGCAAAACAAATTGCAACAGAGAATGAAAAGGAACAGGAGGCATATGACCGCAGGAAAACAAAGGAGAATTAGTAGAAAGCCAGAAACGATTATGCACAGAAAAGGAGGGAGACCCATCGACAGTATAAAACACATAGCAATCGAAAGTCAAATCTGACCCGAAACTCTGTATAGCCCCATATAGGAGGAAGACAACATTCAAGGAGCACAGTGATAAAGGCTGAGAAAGAAGGTGGAGAAACACACAGAGAAACGTCAAGGAGGTATGAGGAGGAGCTCACACAGATTTTAAGGAATATTTACAGTAAGACAGGAAGGACTTTCTGGGGGGAACAGGTCAGATGGGGACACCAGCAAGGAATACACCAACAAGAGTTGGACGAACATACATACAGATGAGGAGTCGGTGAAGAAACTCTAAGGGACAATCGATACCTCAAAGGCAATTGGGACCGGACCACAGTCTCCCCGTGGGTCCTAAGAGAGGGAGCAATATGTTGTGCGTGCCACTTACCACAATCTTCAACACGTCCCAGAAACATGGGCAACTACCTGTAGTATGGAAGACGGCAAATGTAGTTCCCATTTTTAAAAAAGGATACCCAGAAAAGAGCACTAAACTATAGACCTTGTCAAATTGACCGTTATACTATACAAAGTTATGGAGAAATTTCAGAGAGAGTGGTGGAGCACCTGGAACGGAACAAGAGCATAAATGCCAACCAGCACGGATTCATGGAAGGCAAATCCTGTGTCACAAAACCTCTGGAGTTTTTTTAAGTGATAAAATAAACAGAAGTAAGACACAGAGAGAGGGGTGGGTTGATGTGCATCATCTTGGACTGCAAGAAGGCCTTTGGACACAGTTCCTCACAATGAGATAGAGCAGAAGCTAGAGCAATCAGCGCATAAAACAAGGAAGGGCAAACTGGCAATGGATCAGAGAATACCAGACAGGGAGGCAAACAACGAGTCATGTACTACTGATTGTATCACAGTTGGCACCCTGTGACGAGCGGGGTCCTACAGGTCGGTCCTAGGACCATTGCTATATTTTGGTATATGTGAACGACTGAGGAGAGGTAAGACTCAGAAGTGTCCCGTTTGCAGATGAATGTGAAGTTAATGAGGAGAATTAATCAGATGAGGACCAGGCAGGACTTCAAAGAACATGGACAGACTGACCCCTGGTCCAGCAAATGGCTTTTCTTCGAATTTAATCCTGCCAAATGCAAATCATAAAGATAGAGAAAGGGCACAGAAGACCACAGAAACAGAGTCTATAAGGCTAGGTGGTCAAAGACTGCAAACCTCGCTCAGTGAGAAAGATCTTTTGGGGTGAGTATAACACCGAGCATGTCCTCCGGAAGCACACATCAATCAGATAACTTCCATGCAAGCATAGGGCGCCTGGCAAACCAGAGACAGCATTCCGATACCTTAGTAATGAATCGTGCAAGACACTGTACACCGTGATGTCAGGCCCATACTGGAGTATGCAGCACCCTGTTTTGCAACCCGCACTTGATAAAGCACGTCAAAAAAAATCTAGAGAAGTACAAAAGATTTGCGACAAGGTTAGTTATCCAGAGCTTAGGGGAAGTCCTATGAAGAAAGATTAAGGGAAATCGCCTGACACCTGGAGGACAGAGGGTCAGAGGGGAGACAACAAGGATAACGACAAAAAAAAAACTGCGTGGAATAGAGAAGGTGGACAAAGACAGGATGTTCCCGGAGGGACACAGAAACAAGAGGCCACAATAGGAAGTTAAGACACAAATGAGTCAGAGAGATAGTAGGAAGTATTTCTACAGTCATAGAGTTGTAGGCAGTGGAATAAGGCCTAAAAATCACGTAGTGGAGCAAACCATACACAGTTTTAAAAGACGAGGTTTTGATAAAGCCCATGGAGCGGGGAGAGAGGGAGGGCCCAGAGCAACCGTGAAGAGGCGGGGCCAGAGCTAGAGACCGACGCCTGGCAACCCACGAATAGGTGAGTACACACACACACACCCATACACAACACACACACAAACACCACACACACACAAACACACCACACACACACCACACACAACCCACACACACACACAAACACCATACAACACACACACACACACACACACACAAACACATACACACACACTCACACACAATACACACACACAAACACACACACACATACACACACCACACAGCAACACACACACACACACACACACACACAACACACCACACACACACACACACACACACACACACATTTGCACACAGACCACACACACAACGTGACACTGACACTGACACTGAACCACACACACACACACCACACACATTGCTGTAGCATATGGGCGCCTGGCAAACCTAATGAAACTAGAGAAAGTGTGAAGGTTTGCAACAAGACTAGTCCCAGAGCTAAGGCGCATGTCTTACGAGGAGAGGTTAAGCGAAATCGACATGACGGCACTGGAGGACAGGAGAGATAGGGGTGATATAATAAGGACATATAAAATACTGAGAGGATTCGACAAGTTGAACAGAGACAGGATATTCCAGTGATAGGACACAGCAACAAGGGGTCACAGTTGGAAGTTGAAGACTCAGATGAATCACAGGGATGTTAGGAAGTATTTCTTCAGTCACAGAGATGTCAGGAAGTGGAATAGTCTGGGAAGTGATGTAGTGGAGGCAGGATCCATACACAGCTTTAAGAAAAGGTACGATAAATCTCATGTAGTAGGAAGAACATAAGAAAGAAGGAACACTGCAGCAAGGCTACTGGCCCATGCAAGGCAGATACAATTCTCCTTCCGCCTTAAGTCAATGCCCTAGCCTATTAAGGTCAGGTCACATTCACTTAAGGAAGGAGAGCGGCGTCTGACCTAGTAGCACAAGCTAATCAGATCCAACTTACACCCACCCACACCCACTCATGTATTTATCTAACCTATTTTTAAAACTACACAACGTCTTAGCTTCTTTGACGGTACTTTGGAGATTGTTCCACTCATCCACAACTCTATTACCAAACCAGTGCTTTCCTATATCCTTCCTGAATCTGAATTTTTCCAACTTAAAGCCATTGCTGCGAGTCCTGTCTAGGCTAAATATTTTTAGCACGTTACTTACGTCCCCTTTATTTATTCTTGTTTTCTATTTATACACTTCAGTCATATCCCCCCTGATTCTACACCTTTCTAGGGGTTGCAGATTCAGGGCCCGCAGTCTATCCTCACAGGGAAGATTCCTGATACATGGGATCAACTTTGTCATCCTCCTCTGTACGTTTTCCAGAGCATTTATATCCATTCTGTAATACGGTGACCAGAACCGAGCAGCATAATCTAAATGAAGCCTAACCATGGATATATAGAGTTGAAGAACAACCTGAGGACTTTTATTATTTATACTTCTAGATATGAAGCCAAGAATTCTGTTAGCTTTGTTGCGAACACTAATGCACTTTTGTCTTGGTTTCAGATTACTGCTAACCAGAACTCCTAAATCCTTTTCGCAATCAGTAATATTAAGATCTACATTATTTAGTTTATATGCAGCATTGTTATTTTCCTGTCCAACTTTACATTTGTGTATATTAAATTGCATCTGCCACTTCTCCGACCACTGCATCAGTCAATTCAAATCATCTTGGGGTGATCTAATGTCCTCATTAGAGTGAATTGGACGGCTTATTTTGGAGTCATCAGCAAATTTGCCTATGTAGCTATTTGTTCCCCCATCTATGTCGTTTATGTAAATTGTGAACAACAACGGGCCCAACACTGACTCCTGAGGAACACCGCTTGTGACGTGCCCCCATTCCGATTTCTCCCCATTTATGCAAACTCTCTGCTGCCTATTTGTCATCCATGCTCCTATGCAGGGAAAAATTTCTCCTTCTATTCCGTGTACTTTAATAAGTTTCTTCAATAGCCTCTGGTGTGGAACTCTATCGAAAGCCTTACTATACACAATATCATATTCAATACCATGATCTACCTCCTAAAATACCTTAGAGAAAAAAGTCAGTAAATTCATAAGACAGGAACGCCCCTTCGTAAAACTGTGCTGAGATTCATTAATCAAATTATAACTTTCAAGATGGCTACGAATTGTCTTAGCAGTTAATGATTCCATAAATTTGCCAACTATGGAGGTAAGGCTTATTGGTCTATAGTTCAAAGCTAAGGACCTGTCACCTGCCTTGTAAATAGGTATTGCATTTGCCATTTTCATCTTGTCTGGCACTATGCCAGTTTGTAGTGATATATTGAAAAGATTAGCCAAAGGTATGCTAAGATCCTCTTTAAATTCGTTTAAAAATCCCTGCAAACAGTTCAACAGGGGATTTGTTAGGCTTTAGTGTCTCTATTTGTCTGAGGACCATGTCACTAGTTACCCCAACCGTGCATAGTTTATTATCATCCTGTTCTACATAATTTATTATTTCTGGAATTTTGCTAGGATCTTTCGGAGTAAAAACTGAGAGGAAGTAAATGTTGAAAATTTCACACATTTCTTTATCACTGTCAGTGATTTGACCAGAGATACTCTTAAGTGGGCCTATCTTGTCCCTTGTCCCTGTCTAACTCTTTTGGGTTAGTCTTCGAATTCCTTGCGACTTTAGCCTCATAATCTCTTTTTGCTTATCTTATTCTTTTTTTTATTTCTCTCTTGAACTGAATATATTGATCTCTTAACTACCCATCCCTCTTTTGATACGCCTATATATGCCTCTCTTTTGACCAGTGAGATGTTGTAATCCACTGTTTATCTATTTGGGATCATTTTTGTTAGGTCTAATTTACCTACTTGGAACAAAAGTTGTCTGGGCAGCTAGAACTATGTTCTGAAAAACGTCATATTGGCAACCAAGATCACCTACCTGACCCATAGTCAGGACATACCAATTTAGCCCACCCAGTAATTTCTCAGTCTCATGAAGTCAGCCAAGCAGAAGTCTGGTACAGAGATTTGATTGCAGTTATCTGGGTAATTCCATGATATATTGAAACTAAGTGATTTGTGATCACTTTCCCCAAGCTCATCATTAACCTCAATATTATTAATTAGTGATTCTTTGTTGGCAAGAACCAAGTCAAGCAGAATGTTTCCTCTAGTTGGTTCTGTCACAAACTGTTTTAAAAAGCAATCCTGAACCGTATCAAGAAAGTCACTAGACTCAAGATTTCCTGTCACATTGTTCCAGTCAATTTGTCTAAAGTTAAAATCTCACATTAGCACAACATTTTCGTATCTAGATGCCTTATGAATTTCGTCCCATAACAGTTTACTGCACTCCCTATCAAGGTGTGGGGGCCTATAAATCACACCCAAAATTATTTTTCACGATCCCCGATTAACTGTAGCCAAACAGATTCTGTTTCCCATGTTTCTAATCTTATATTTTGTCTAACACAACAATTTAAAATATCTTTGACATACATCGCCACTCCACTACCCTTCTTGTTGACTCCATCAGTGTGGAATAGTTTATAACCCTGTATGCTGCATTCAGAAGGCATCTCTCTATCTTTCAAGTTGAACCAGGTCTCCGTTATAGCAATAATATCTATATTTCCTGCACCTGCAAGTAATCTTAGCTCATCTATCTTATTTCTTAGACTCCTACTATTTGTATAGTAAACTTTAAGGGAGCTAGTCACTCGTTGCCCTCTACTATCTCTCTTTGTTTGTTGATCAATTGATTTGCCATTACTTGCAACTTTATTTTGAATATTGTTTTTTAAACTTATCCCTGAGGTATCCCGGTAATATCTGCTGTTTTCAATCTTAGTACTGCAGCCTGATTGTTTCCCACAAACACCCATACCTCTATAACCCATCAGTTTAAAGTCCTAGACATGTCATCAATGACCCCTTCAATCGAATTGGCTAATGCAACCACTGCAACCTCAGAGAGATGAACCCCATCCCTTGCATACATATTATGCTTGCTATAGAATTTGTCTCAGTTAACAATGAATGCGATTGCAAGTTCTTCGCAGAACCGACCTAGCCAGCAATTTATACCAATTGCCCTAGACATCCATTCATTGCCAACTTCCCTTCTAGGCAAGATGTTACATATGTTGGAATCCTTCCCTTAGACCTGACTACATTTATGGCAGGCCTGTACTTATCCAGCAGCTACTGTCTCTTGCCCTTCTCGATGTTATTTCCACCAGCACTAAGACAGATAATGGGCTTGTCCATTACCTGACATAATTAATATCCAACCTACTTACTATGTCACCAACACCAGCTCCAGGAAAGGCACAGTCTCTGTCTGACCTTCCTATCTCTGTTACAAAAAAGCACGGTCCATATATCTTACCTCAGAGTCTCCCACAATCAGAATATTCATACCTTGATTAGCAGGGGAGTCGGTGGTACCTTTAACTTCACTAACCACTGAAATACATTGTGCTGGAGAACAGAGAATCGATTTCCTACCTTCACATTATCTCTGTTAACCTTCCTTATCTTCCTTCTTCCTGAATTGTGAACCACTTCCACTTAAAGTGGCTGCCAACTCTCCAACTACTCAACTGCTGGAAACCATTTCACACTCACTCCCAAACCCATCTATGAGAATGCTTCACTTCCTATTTTTCCTCCTGAAGACTGAATCTCCTTGTTTCAACACTTTAAACCTGAGATTCTAAAACACCACAGCAAGCCCATGGTGCTCGGTAACACCCCACGCTAAACCCCAACAGCTTAGAACAGGATAACCTGAGGCGATCGCAGCGAGGGGGGGGGTATCGAGTGACCTAATAATATCGCCAGTGAAGAGGTGGGCCAGGAGCTGTGACTCGACTCCTGCAACCACAACTAGGTGAGTACAAACACACACACACAACAACTACACACACACACCACATTACACGCACTAAGCACTGTATATTGAGGCAACAGAGTGTTTGCTACCAAAACACTACATAATTATAGGCAATACAAAAATCAACAGCAGCGATGATAACGACAAAGAAACCCCTAACAACAAAAAAACTAAAACAAACAACAAAAAACTGCACATAAGCAACAAGCATCCAATCAACAACAAGAAAAAAAACTTCTTAAAACAAACAACAACAAAAACAACTTCAACAACAAAGACTATAGAGAAACACCAGCAATAACAGAAACACCAACAAACACAAACACACTCAACAACAAACAAAACAGTAACAAACAACAACAACAAGGACAGCACAGCTGGGACTCCCCTCATACAACCCTCTCTGGATAATTAATTCAAATTCTTCAACAATTTTCACCCTCCATTAGAAATTGGAGCAACAAGTTAGCTTAGAGAAAATAAAGTTAGCTTTAACTTAATCACGAAAAAACCAATGTAAACTTAGCTTAGTAATTTTTTTAATATGTTATTGTCTAAAGTTTCGATTTATTCGTGTTTTTAAACTTTAAAGCAAAAAAGATATTGGATTATTATTATTTTTTAATAATAATAATAATAATAATTATAATAATAATAATAATAATAATAATTATTATTATTAATTATTATTATTATTATTATTATATTATTATATTATTATTAATTATTATTATTATTATGACATTCTCAATATTATTGTTAGTGTCGTTTTGTTGCTGTTTTTAATCATTATCATCATCAATCCCTATTTTTATTATATTATATTATTAGTAGTAGTAGCAGTATATATAGTAGTATATTAGTAGTAGGAGTATTAGTAGTAGTATAGTAGTAGTATATAGTAGTAGTAGTAATAGTATTATTATTATTATTATTATTATTAATATTATTATTATTATTATTATTATTATTATTATTATTATTATAATTATTATTATTATCATTGTTCTTATTATATTATTATTATAATATCATATTGACGAAGAAACGCTAAATCTTCTAATAATACACCTTCCGGGAAAAACGCGTAATCAAATTCTTGATCCGCGGAAATGGGATAAAGGTGGGATAATAAAGGGAAGAGGTAGGATAATAAGAGATGAGGTAGGATAATCAGGATGAAGTAAGGATAAATAAGGAATGAGGTAGGATAATAAGGGATGAAGTAGGATAATAAAGGATGAAGTAGGATACTAAAAGATGAAGTAAGGATAAATAAGGGAAGAGGTAGAAATAATAATAAAAAGAAAGGTAGATAAATAAGGGATAAGGTAGGAAATAAGGATCAGGTAAGATAACAAGAGATGAGATAGGAAATAAGGGATGAAGTAGGATGAACAAGGATGAGTAGGATAATAAGGGGATGAGGAGGATAATAAGTATGAAGAAGAGGATAATAAGGATGAGGTAGGATAATAGGGTGAGGTAGGATAATAAGGAAGAGTAGGATAATAAGGGATGAGGTAGGAAATAGGGAAGCCGTAGGATAATAAGGGATGAGGTAGGATAATAAGGGATGAAGTAGGATAATAAGTGATGAATATGATAATAAGGATGAGTTATGGATAAAAAGAATGGTAGGATAATAAGAGAAGGTAGGTAATAAGATGAGTAGGATAATAATGGATAAGTAGAATAATAACGATGAGGTAGATAATATGGTATGAGGTAGGATAATAAGGGATGAGGAGGATAATAAGGGATGAAGTAGGGATAATAAGGAATGAGGTAGATAATAGGGATGAGGCAGGTAATAAGGGACGAGGTAGGATAATAAGGTATGAGTAGGATAATAATGGGATGAGGTAGGATAATTAAGGATGAATAGGATAATAAGGAATGAGGTAGGATAATAAGGGATGAGCAGGAATAAGGATGAGGTAGGATAATATAGAGATGAGGTAGGATAATAAGGGATGAAGTAGGATAATACGGAATGAGGTAGGGATAATTAAGGGATGAGGGCAGGGTAAATAAGGGATGAGGTAGGATAATAAGGGATGAGGTAGGATATAAAGGATGAGGTAGGACAATAAGAGATAAAAGTAGGATAATAAAGGAAGAGGTAGATAATAATGGATGGGTAGGATATTAAGGGATGATGTAGGATAATATGGGATGAGTATGATAATAAGGGTTAAGGGAGATAATAAAGGGATGAAGTAGATAATAAGGGATGAGGTAGGATAATATGGGAGTGAAGTTGGATAATAAGGGTTGAAGGTAGGTTAAATAAGGGAGAGGTAGGAGAAGAAAGATGAAGTGTGTTAATAAGGGATGAGGTAGGATAATTAGCGATGAAGTTGGATAATAAGGACGATTTAGGATAATAAGAGATGATGTAGATAATAAGGGATGATTAAGGATAATAAAGGATGAGTTAGGACAATAAGGAGGAAGGTAAGGATAATAAGGGATGAGGTAGGATAATAAGGGACGAGGTAGGATAATAAGGGATGTGGTCGGATAATAAAGTATGAGGTATAATAATAAGGGATGAGGTAGGACAATAGGGGATGAGGTAGGATTATAGAGGTATGGGTGTTTGTGGGAAACAATCAGGCTGCAGCATTAGGGTTAAAAACAGCAGATATTACCGGGATACCTCAGGGATATGTTTAAAAGACAATATTCAAAATAAAGTTGCTTGTAATTGCAAATCAATTGATCAACATACAAACAAAGATAGTAGAGGGCAACGAGTGACTAGCTCCCT
Organism: Cherax quadricarinatus; assembly: GCF_026875155.1. NCBI lineage: Eukaryota > Metazoa > Arthropoda > Malacostraca > Decapoda > Parastacidae > Cherax > Cherax quadricarinatus. The sequence goes on from NC_069419.1 coordinate 36,313,246, forward strand.
TAAGGTTTACTATACAAAAATTTAAGGTTTACTATACAAAAATTTAAGGTTTACTATACAAATAGTAGAAGTCTAAGAAATAAGATAGGTGAGCTAAGATTACATGCAAGTGTAGGTAATATAGATATTATTGGTATAACAGAGACCTGGTTAAAACCTGAAAGATAGAGAAATGCCTTCTGAATGCAACATACAGGATTGTAAATATTCCACACTGACCTAGGGTCAACAGGAATGGGTGGTGGTGTGGCGAGTTTTGTCAGAAGAAATTTTAAATTAAAATTGCTATTCTTAGACATGGATGTAAGATTAGAAACATCGAAAACAGAATCTGTTTGGCTACAGTTTCTTGAGGGACATGACAAATTAATTTTGGGTGTGAATTTATAGGCCTCCAAACCTTGATAGGGAGTGCAGTAAGCTGTTATTGGGACGAAATTCAGAATTAAGGCATTATGTAGGACAGCCTGTACTGTCTGCACAGGACAGCCATGCTCGTCTGCAGCTTAGTTCATATTTCGCGCCACTCAGGATGCTGCCCTCTGTAGACAGGCCTCTTCGGTAGGCAACGCCCAACTGTCAGGCCCATGCCTCGCTCTCACTCACACAGCGGCCTAGAGGAAGACAGAAAGGCCTAACTAGCAGCTTCTCTCTGTGGGATGGCCCTGCCCGGGCCATGGGCACCATACTTCACACCAAATCCCCTGTGTATCCACTACGACCTTAACAATAAACTAAGAAGCCTCCGAAGACGTATATTTATTCCCGCTACCGCCCACCAAATAATCCTCCCTTCATTATAAATGGTGGAAAACTCGGTGGTCGCAGCAGTTGTTTTGCCCAGGAGAGGAATAGGAGGAAGTGACTTTCCACATCACAACATCAACCCATTCAGTCTTTTGATACTGGTATTAACTCTATGTTATGGCACCAGTTGCAGTGATTTCGATTTATATATTATGCGCAGAGGGATTGTTAGCTATAGAGATACCCAGGACTACCCGTGAGTAGGAATGTGGTGTGGGGGTTGCACGCGCGGCGTGCTCGCGCACTCAGCTCCTATCCAGGTTGGTTAGGTTTTGTGTCTCACACACCTGTCCGGCTCCACGAGATAGATATATTCCTTCCTCGGGGATTGTGTGAGTAGTTGGAGGTACGCATAGAGCTCCCCACTTGTAAGTGGGGTCCCCCTGGTGTTGTGGGGAGTCCGCGTCCCCACACCGCAGAGTATTGTGTGTGTGTCCCACGTGCTGATGGTCTCGTCGCATCCGTCATCCTCGTGTTCAGCCGCGCCCTTCGCTACGCGTTGTGGAGCACGCGCGCGGCGTCGCGCGCACCATGATGTGTGTGTGACAGCGTTGTTTCAAGCGAGAGATACAGAGGTGAGTTTACCATGTATCGTGTTTTTATTTCTGGCGTCAGTGCGCGCGTTTTCTGTGTTTACTGGGTGGGAGGCTCGCCGCTAATGGCCCAGTGCTCCATCGCCATATGGCACTCATCTCGCTCCTCGCCCACCACACTACCATACACCATCACCACTGCTCACTCCCTCCTTGCTGTGTTTTCTGCTGTTTTTCGTTGTGATTCATTGCCAAGAACTGTGATCCGAGTGGCCGAAGGCCACTGAAGTTAGTAGAACCAGCATGCATGTAGATCAACGACGCCCGTGGATCTCGACGCTACGTGGGCACCCGACCCCCTTGAGGCGAATGTCCGTGGATCTACATGCCACGTGAAGTTACCGAGCCAAGACCTGATCCCAGGCCACATTCTGCTGTGGTCTGCCTGCCCGCATCACATTGACGTCACAGGGACGATGCAGCCCGACTTCATGACGTCACGATGTCCGCCTGAGTCACCTCGAGATGTCTGCTGACATTCACACATGTGCTGATGACGTCACCTCGCGCATCACGCCTGACATCACATGATGTCACATCGAGTGATAGAAGCTCTTAAGGGTATGTATGTTGTTGTTGTGTAGAATCCCGCATAATAGAGAAGAGAGGACATCGCGCTGAAGATATAGTGAGATCGGTGATGAATGAAAGAAGGGGATGTGTGTGATATTGACTGTATGTCAGTTGCTTGATAGGCGCAATTTTCTGTGCTCTCTAGTCTCTAAGGCTAGCTATGTCAGTCAGTCTACCATCTATCCCGCTTAGCCCCCTGAAGTACAACACCCCTTGTGTGAAACTGTGCCATTACCGCCTTTGCGTGTGCGCTGCTTTATAGTGTCATATACCCTTACCAGTTCGCGTTACTCCGATGTCCCAAGATCACTCTACTCCTAGTGAGGTACCCCGCGCCCCCTGTACTCCCCCATTCGACGCACTCTCCACCAGCCACCCCCTTGACCCTATCTCCCAACCCCGTGCCCCAAGACCACCACTGTGCTAAGTCACCCGATGTGACCAGTGCATTTGACAGCTATTCAGACAGCCCAGAGTGAATCGAGCCCTCTTGTACAGAAAGCTTTTATGCTCGTCGCTCGTGATGTTCTGCAGAATCGTACCTGCTACGATCCCATCGAGATTTGTTTCACTTCACCTCCAGACCGACCAGAGTGCAGTTTATATGTATAAGAAACAAAGTTCTGGGGGACGCTTAGACTAACCTCTGCTATTACTCCCAACTGCCGAGGAGAAATGATACTCGTCAAGCCGCAGTCAGCCTGTCAGCAGGCGCTGTGTTCAGCCTAGTGTCACAAGCTTCAGTGAGCAGCCTGCACAAAGAAGATGCACTTTGGCTGCTAGCTCGCTTCCACTGCAGTCTGATGTATGATGTTACGACTCCCAGATGGTTTTCGCCCCCAGGTCGTCTCTGCCACGACTCCGGCTCCACAACTCGCTCCACGATCGCCGGCAGTTGACACAACCCAGCGACCAAGTACCAGTTCGAGAAGTGTCCTCCTGAGTTGCTTGCAGAAGTCTTGTCCAGTTGCGGAGTTTTGGTCGGACACCTCTCTCGAGTGCAAACCAAGCATGTTGTGCCATGGTTGAGTGAAAAACCTGCAGCGACTCTACGATGGACAAACTGCTTCACGGTTCCAGAAGGGAGTCCGTAAACCTGTTACGTGTCACAAGTCAGCCGGGCGTGATGTCTCCTGTGTTGCAGATATTCTGTCCAGGACGCAGGAAGGCGTCGTCTGCCCAGCTTGTATGCCCCTCTCGACGTCACTGCCTATGGACCCACGATGTTTTAGCACACCCCACATGTTTTTTTCTTCCCTCTGGAGGAAGTTTTTTATCACCTGTCCATATGTATATATATGTTTTTTATTTGCTTTTCAGTGCCCTGTTCCTAAGTGAGAGAGACCGAGTTTCCTTTTACCAACCAGTATTGTTCGCGTCGGGACGATGCGCGGTTAGATGGCCGAGCGTATGTAGACAGCTCTGTACTGTCTGCACATACAGGCCCATGCTGTCTGCCAAGCTTAGTTCATATTCGCGCCACTCAAGATGCTGCCCTCTGTAGCCAGGCCTCTCGGTAGGCACCCACCAGCCTGTCTGACCATGCACGCTCTCATCACACAGTGGCCTAGCAGGGAAGGACAGAAGGTCTACTAGTAGCACTCTCTCGTGGGATGGCCTGCCACAGGGCCATGGGCACAACAACACAGCCTTGTATCCACTACGACCTTAACAAAAAAATAAACTTTAAGAAGCCTCCGAAGACGTATCTATTTACTCCCCACTACCAGAACATCCATATAATCCTTCGTTATATCTAGATATGAAAATGTTGTTAATGGACACAATTTTTAACTTTAGACAAATTGGTTGGAAACACTATGACAGGTAATATTGAGTCTAGTGACTTTCTTGATACGGTTCAGGATTGCTTTTTATTTTAGAAAAAGGTTGGGACAGAACTAGAGGAAACAATTCTGCTTGCTGGTTCTTGCCAAAAAAAGATTCATAATTAATAATCTTGGAAGTTATGATGAGTTGGGGAAAGTGATCACAAATTCACCTTAGTTTCATTATATTCATGGAATTACCCCAGATAATGCAATCAAATCTCTGTACAGATTTTCGCTTGGCCGACTTCATGGGCTGAAAAATGTACCTGGTGTGGGCTATATTGGGATTGTCCTGACTAGGGGGTCAGGTAGGTTATCTTGGTTGCCAATATGACATTTTCAAGAAACATAGTTCTAGCTGCCCAGATAAACTTTTGTTCCAAGTAGGGAAAATTAGATTAACAAAAATGATCCCAAATGGATGAACACTAGATTAAAAAACATCTCATTGGTCAAAAGAGAGCATATATAGGCGTATCAAAGAGGGGATTCATGGACAGTTAAGAAATCAATATATTCAATTAAAGAGAGAATTAAGGAAAAGGGAATAAGAAAAGCAAAAAGGATTATGAGGTAAGGTTGCAAGGGATTCAAAGACTAACTAAAAGGGTTCTTTCAGGTATACAGAAATAGTTTGGGATAAGATTGGCCCACTTAACCAGCTTACTCTGGGTCAGATCACTGACAGGGATAAGGATATGTGTGAAATTCTCAATACGACTTCTCTCAGTTTTCATCACGGAAAAATATATGACGCGCTCGCCCGACAGACAAATAAAACAAGACAAGAGCTACACCATGAAAATAATAGATTGTGTAGGACAGGATATTAAACTATGTACGGACTGCGATAAAACTAGTGAAACTGGTCCTCAGACAAATAGAGACAACTTAAAACCTAACAAATTCCCAGGCCTGATGAAACTGTTTGCAAGGGTGTTGTTAATGGAATGCAAAGACGAAACTTAGCATACCTTTGGGCAATTTTCTTAATATCACTACAAACCTGGCATAGTGCCTGATAAGGGGAAAATGGCAAATGTAATACCTTTTTTAAAAGGATGCCCCTCTTGAAAGGCACAGATTGATTAAGAATCTCAACCTTTTTAAAAAAAGGGGCGTTAGTCTACAAATTTTTACTAACTTTTTACTAAGGGTTTGAGGAGGAGATCATGGTAATATATATATTGTGTTTAGGGATTTCAGAAAGGGGCTTTCGATGGGTTTTCCACACAGAGGGCTTTGGGGAAACTAAAGGCACACGGAATAGGGGGGAAAAATTTTTTTTTCCGGGGAAAGGGGCAGGGCTGAAAAAATAGGCAGTAGAGATTTGCATAAATGGGGGAAATCAAAAGGGGGGCACGTACAAGCGGTGGCCCTCAGGAGTCATGTTCCCCGTTTTTTGTTCCATTTACGTAAACGACATGATGGGGGAAAAAAATACGACAAAACAAATTTGCGAGACACCAAAAATAGCCGCCAATTCATTCAATGAGGACACAGAGCACCCGGGAGAGAATAAAATGAAGAAATGGCGGAGAAGTGGAGATGCAGTTTAATATAACAAATGCAAATTCTAAATTTTTTCGGGAAAATAACCCATGCCACAAAAACCAAAAATGTAATCTTAATACTATGATTGCGAAAAGGTTTTAAGTTCGGTTTAGCAGTAATCAAAACCAAGACAACGTGCATTATGTTCGCAATAAAGCTAAAGAATTTTTGGGCTTCATATCTATAAGTAAAATAATAAGTCCTAGGGTTGTTTTCACTTATAAATCCTTGGTTATGCCTCATTTAACTATGCTGCTCATTTTCTGGTCACCGTATACGAAAGGCTAGAATTGGGGGGGGGGATATGATCGGGGTGTAAAAAGGGAAAACGGAATAAATAAAGGGATAAATGCGTGCTGAAAATTTCCAGCTAAGACAGGAGTCGCAGCAATGGTTTCAAGTAGGAAAAATTCAGATTCAGGAAAGATATAGGGAAGCACTGGTTTGGTAATAAGAGTTGTGGATGAGTGGAACAAACTCCCGAGTAAAGTTATTGAGGCTAAAACGTTGTGTAGTTTTAAAAATAGGTTAGATAAATACATGAGTGGGTGTGGGTGGGTGTGAGTTGGACCTGTCTAGCTTGTGCTGCTGGGTCTGGTGCCGTGCTCCATCCTTGAGTGGAGGTGATCAGACTGGGTGGGTCATTGGGCCTATCCGGGGGAAACACATGGACCTGCTTCGCATGGGCCAGTAGGCCTGTTGCAGCGTTCCTTCTTTCTTATGTTCTTATAATAAGGGATGAGGTAGGATAAAAAGGGATGAGGTAGGATAATAAGGGATGAGGTAGGATAATAAGGGATGAGGTAGGATAATAAGGGATGAGGTAGGATAATAAGAGATGAGGTAGGAAATAACAATGAGGAGATAATAAGGGATGAGGTAGGGTAATAAGGGATGAAGTAGGATAATCAGGAATTATGTAGGATAATAAGGAATAAGTAGGAAATAAGGGAATGAGGTAGGATAATAAGGGATGAGGTAGGATAATAAGGGTGGTAGGATAATAAAAGGGGTGAGGTAGGATAATAAGGGAAGAGGCAAGATAATAAGGGGTAGAGAAGGATAATAAGGATGAGTAGGATAATAAGGGTGAGGTAGGATAATAAGGGATGAGGGAGGAAATAAGGGATGAAGTAGGTTTAAACAGGAATTATGTAGGATAATAAGGAATGAAGTAGGATAATAACGGATGAGGTAGGATAATAAGCAATGAGGTAGATAATAAGGGATGAGGTAGGATAATAAGGGATGAAGTAGGATAATCAGGAATTATGTAGGATAATAAGGTATGATGTAGGATAATAACGGATGAGGTAGGATAATAAGGGATGAGGTAGGATAATAAGGAATAAGGGATGAAGTAGGGTAATAAGAGATTTTTTATTATTATTTTTTATTATCACACTGGCCGATTCCCACCAAGGCAGGGTGGCCCGAAAAAGAAAAACTTTCACCATCATTCACTCCATCACTGTCTTGCCAGAAGGGTGCTTTACACTACAGTTTTTAAACTGCAACATTAACACCCCTCCTTCAGAGTGCAGGCACTGTACTTCCCATCTCCAGGACTCAAGTCCGGCCTGCCGGTTTCCCTGAATCCCTTCATAAATGTTACTTTGCTCACACTCCAACAGCACGTCAAGTATAAAAAACCCTTTGTCTCCATTCACTCCTATCAAACACGCTCACGCATGCCTGCTGGAAGTCCAAGCCCCTCGCACAAAAAAACCTCCTTTACCCCCCCCCTCCAACCCTTCCTAGGCCGACCCCTACCCCGCCTTCCTTCCACTAAAAGACTGAAATACTCTTGAAGTTATTCTGTTTCGCTCCATTCTCTCTACATCCCAACCCCCTCAACAAACCCCTTTCCCCAGCCCTCGGACAACAGTTTTTGGGAACCCGCCCCCCCTCCAACTTCCAAACTACAATTTTCTGCATTAATTCACACCCACATTACCCTCAACAAACATCTCCACGCCTTTCCCCCTTCTCCTCGCTGCAACATTTTACACCCAGCTCACACCCATAAAGAGCTTGGGGAAAAAAATAAATCTCTACATTCCAAGAGCAATGCCCCATCAGCAAAGAGCACGTGACAACTCCCACCCTGTGTGTGTTTCTTTATTTTTTAACCCACGCCTCTTGCCAAGCCCCCTCGCATTTATTTCTCTTACAACCCCATCTAAAATATATTAAACAACCAGGGTGACATCACACATCCTTGTCAAGGGCCTACTTTACGGGGAAAAAATTTCCCTCTTTTCTACTACTCTAACTTGAGCCTCCTATCCTCGAAAAAAACTTTTTTACTGCTTTCAGTAACCACCTCCTACACCATACACTGCAACATCTCCCAAAATTCCCCCCCTATCCCCCCCTGTCATCGCCTTTTCCAAATCCAAAATGCCACAAAGACCTCTTTACCTTATCTAAATACTGTTCACTTATATGTTTCACTGTAAACACCGGGCCCACCCCCCCCCAAACCTTTTCCCTAAAGCCCCCTTGTTCATCTGCAAATCCATTCCCGTCTTACTTTTAATTTCTTTCAATTAAACTCTACCATACCTTTCCGGGTGAGGTAGGATAGGAGGATAATAAGGGATGAGGGAGATAATAAAGGTTAGGTGGAAAATAAGGGATGGGGTAGGATAATAAGGGGTGAGGTAGGATAAAAAGGGAGAGGTAGGAAAAAAGGGAAGAGGCAAGATAAAAAGGGGGTGAATAGGAAATAAGGGTAGGTAGGATAATAAGGGGAGGTAGGAAAAAGGGAGGTGGGATAATAAGGATAGGTAGAAAAATAAGGGATGATGGGATGAAAAGGGATAGTAGAAAATAAGGTGAGTAGAAAAAAAGGGATGAGGTGGATAATAAGGGATGAGGTGGGATAAAAAGGGGATAGGAAGGATAATAAGGGATAATGTATGATAAAAGGGGATAAATAAAAATAATGGGGGATGAGGGGGGAAAAAAAAAGGATGGGGATGGGATAATGAGGATGAGGGGGATAAAGAGATGGGTAGATAATAAGGATGGGTAGGATAAAAAGGGATGAGTTTAGGATAAAAGGGGTGAGAAGGATAATGCAGGATAGGAAGGATAACCCGGATGAGAAGGAAATACTCTAAGCCTTACTTGAGGTAGACGAAGCGCTCTCACTTTTTCATTTAACATTATAAAAAAACAGACTGTCAACGACATTGCTTCAAAAAAACAACTGTCAACTGACAGTCTTTTAACTCTGTTTTTTTTTATCCCCAGAATAACTTTCACTAATCTATTCCGGATGATTTTTTCCCCATTAACTTTAATTTGCGCTAAAAAATGTCTTTCAAAATTTCCAAAATTTTTAAAGGGATTAAACTGTGAATAAATATTTAAAGGAACAAATGAGTCTGTAAATTTTTAAGGGTCAGGGCAAAATATAAAAATTCAGGGAACCAAAAATTTTTCGACATGACTGAAGGGCATCATACAGTTTATAAAAAATTATTGGGAATGAAAGTCAAAAATAGTTATGATCAACAGAGTCTATAAATAATTCAAGGAATCAATAGACCCTTTAAAATGATTAAAGGGGATAAATTAAAATCGAAAATTATTTAAGGATCAGTAGAGTTTAAAAATTTTTTAAAATGGTTGGTACGGTTTGAAAAGATTTAAGGAATCTGTAAATAATTTTAGGCTTCAATACAACCTGCAAAAATTTTAAGGCATTAATAAACTCAAATAAAATTTTTTAAAATTTAATAAAAAAAATTTGTTCTATAAAAAAAAAAAACGGGAAATTTTGGGCGCTAATTATGGCGATTTTTTTCCTTTTCTGAAACAGTTTTTTTTTTGACAAGCAAATTACGAAATGCAAATTTTTAAATTTATATAAAAATTACTGAGATTAATTAATTATTTCGTTGCAACTGGATGGATGCGGTGTATTTAAAGTTTATTTAATAAATTATTCATTGGAGTCCCTAAAACTTTTCCCCAAGAGAAAAACGGGGTGCCTGATAAATTACAGTTACATACTGTTCAATTATCCCCCTTAGCGCTACTGGGAGTGGAATCAAAGGACACTATACTAGCTTTGAAAAAACTGGCCGTTTTTTAACAGGTCCGGGGAAACCCAAAAAACGAAACACTTTTACCATCCTCACTCCCGCTTCTTGTCGGAGGGGCGTCGACTCGCAGCAGATCCCCTCCAGATTGTATATCCCCCTCCCCTCCCCAGATTTGCAGTATCCCCTCCCCTCCCCAGAGTGCGTACCCTCCCCTCCTCCCGAGGCAGATCCCCCCCCCCCCTCCAGAGTACAGTATCCCCCCCCCTCCCCAGAGTGCATATCCCCCCCCCTCCTCCAGATGCAGACCCCCCCCCCTCCTCCAATTGCAGTTCCCCCCCCCTCCCCCAGAGTGCATACCCCTCCCCCCTCCCGGGTTTCAGTACCCCCCCCCCCCTCCCTTTAGACTGTAGAACCCCCCCCTCCCCGAGTGCATATCCCCCCCCCTCCCCCAGAGGCATATCCCCCCCCCCTCCAGAGTGCAGTTCCCCCCCCCCCTCCTCAGAGTGCAGTACCCCTCCCTTTCCCAATTTCAGTATCCCCGCCCTTCCTCCAGGTGCAGTATCCCCTCCCCTCCCCAGGTGCAGTATCCCCCCCCCTCCTCCAGAGGGAGTATCCCCTCCCCTTCCCGATTGCAGTATCCCCCCCCCTTCCTCCAAGTGCAGTATCCCTCCCCCCTCCCGCCCCCCCCCCTCCAAGGCAGTATCCCCTCCCTCCTCCAGATTTCAGTTCCCCCCCCCTCCCCCAGAATGCAGTACCCCCCCCCTCCTCCCGAGTGCAGTATCCCCCCCCCCTCCCCAGAGTCAGTATCCCCTCCCCTCCCCCGGTGCAGTATCCCCTCCCCCCCTCCAGAGGGTTTTTCCCCCGTTATTCCCCTCCCCTCCTCCCGAGTGCAGTATCCCCTTCCCCTCCTCCAAAATGCGATCCCCCCCCCTCCTCCAAGTGCGTAAACCCTCCCCTCCTCCAAGTGCAGTATCCCCCCCTCCTCCAATGCAGTATCCCCCCCCCGCGCCCCCCCTCCCCCGAGTGCAGTACCCCCCCCTCCTCCAGAGTGCAGTATCCCTCCCCCCCCAAGTGATATCCCTCCCCCCCCCCTCCAATGCAGTTCCCCTCCCCCCTCCGAGTGCAGTATTTCCCCCCCCCCCTCCCAAATGCTATCCCCCCCCCTCCCCCAATTGCAGTATCCCCTCCCCCCCCTTCCAAGGCGTATCCCCTCCCCCCCTCCGGGGTGCAGTATCCCCCCCCTCCTCCAGATGCATACCCCTCCCCCCCCCAAGTGCAGTATCCCCTCCCCTCCTCCAGAGTGCAGTTCCCCCCCCTTTCCCCCCCCCCCCCAGAGTGCAGTACCCCTCCCCTCCTCCAGGCAGTATCCCCTCCCCTCCTCCAGAGTGCATATCCCCTCCCCTCCCCAGGTGCAAAATATCCCCTCCCCCCCTCAGAGTGCAGTATCCCTCCCCTCCTCCAGATTTCGTATCCCCTCCCCCCTCCAAGTGCAGTATCCCCCCCCCCTCCAATAGTATCCCCCCCCCTCCCCCGAGTGCAGTATCCCCTCCCCCCCTCCAGATTTCGATCCCCTCCCCCTCCTCCAGAGTGCAGTATCCCCCCCCCTCCTCCAGATTGCATATCCCCTCCCCCCTCCAAGTGCAGTACCCCTCCCTCCTCCAAGTGCATATCCCCCCCCTCCCCAAATGCAATATCCCCTCCCCCCTCCCCGATGCAGTATCCCCCCCCCTCCCCCAGAGTGCAGTACCCCTCCCCCCTCCAATTTCTTCCCCTCCCTCCTCCAGAGTGCATAACCCCTCCCCCCCTCCAAGTGCATATCCCCTCCCCTCCTAGAGTGCAGTATCCCCCCCCCTCCTCCAGAGGGGTATCCCCCCCCTCCCCAATGCAGTTTTCCCCTCCCCTCCTCCAAGTGCAGTACCCCTCCCTCCCCCAATGCAGTATCCCCCCCCTCCTCCAGATTGCAGTATCCCCTCCCCTCCTCCAGAGTGCAGTATCCCCTCCCCTCCTCCAGAGTGCAGTATCCCCTCCCCTCCTCCAGAGTGCAGTATCCCCTCCCCTCCTCCGAGCAGTATCCCCTCCCCTCCTCCCGAGGCAGTTCCCCTCCCCCCCTCAAAATGCAGATCCCCTCCCCTCCCCAGAGTGCAGTTCCCCTCCCCTCCCCCAGAGTGCTTCCCCCCCCCTCCCCCAGAGGCAGATCCCCTCCCCCCCTCCAGATGCAGTATCCCCCCCCCCCCAAGTGCAGTATCCCCCCCCTCCTCCAAGTGCAGTATCCCTCCCCTCCCCCGATGCAGTATTTCCCTCCCCTCCCCAGAGTGCATATCCCCCCCCCTCCTCCAGAGTGCAGTATCCCCTCCCCCCTCCCGGTGCAATCCCTCCCCTCCTCCCGAGTCAGTATCCCCCCCCCCCCAAGTGCAGTATCCCCTCCCCCCTCCGATGCAGTATCCCCCCCCCCTCCTCCAGAGGCAGTATCCCCTCCCCCCTCCAGAGTGCAGTATCCCCTCCCCCTCCAAGGCAGTATCCCCCCCCCCCTCCAAGGTGCAGATCCCCCCCCCTCCCCAGAGTGCAGTATCCCCTCCCCCCCTCCCCAAATCATATCCCCTCCCCCCCTCCAGATGCAGTATCCCCTCCCCCCCTCCAGGTGCATATCCCCCCCCTCCTCCAAGTGCAGTATCCCCCTCCCCTCCTCCAGGTGCGTATCCCCCCCCTCCTCCAGAGTGCAGAATCCCCCCCCTCCCCAAAGGGGGGTATCCCCTCCCCCCCCCAAGTGCGTATCCCCTCCCCCCTCCAGAGGCAGTACCCCTCCCTTCCCCCAGAGTGCAGTATCCCCTCCCCTCTCCAAGTGCAGTTCCCCTCCCCTCCCCAGAGGCAGTATCCCCCCCCCCTCCTCCAAGTGCAGTATCCCCTCCCCTCCTCCAGATGCATTTCCCCCTCCCTCCTCCAGAGTGCAGTATCCCCTCCCCTCCTCCAGAGTGCAGTATCCCCCCTCCTCCCAGAGTGCAGTATCCCCTCCCCTCCTCCAGAGTGCAGTATCCCCTCCCCTCCTCCAGAGTGCAGGCGCTGTACTTCCCACCTACAGTACACAAGTCCTGTAAATGGAACCGAGATCTGTTTGGCTGTATTATTCACTCACGCTAGTTTCAGTAAGAGAATTTTACAGTTAACACTTCTGTAACCTTCTGTTTCAGCAGGACCTCTCTGTAACAGTCTTGCAAAACCACTGTGGCTGATTGGTGCGGTGTGGAGCCACACACACACGCACACACACACACACACACACACACACACACACACACACACACACACACACACACACACACACACACACACACACACACACACAACACACACACACACACACACACACACACATGACATAGCGTCAAAAGTAAAGACTGACCCGAAGCTGCTGTACAGCCACATCAGGAGGAAAACAACAGTCAAGGACCAGGTAATCAGACTGAGGAAGGGAGATGGGGAATTCACAAGAAACGACCGAGAGGTATGTCAGGAGCTCAACACAAGATTTAAAGAAGTATTTACAGTGGAAACCAGTAGGACTCCAAGAAATCAGAACAGGGGGGCACACAGCAAGTGCTGGATGAGGTACATATAACCAAGGAGGAGGTGAAGAAGCTGCTATGCGTACTTGACACCTCAAAGGCGGTGGGACCAGACAACATCTCTCCATGGGTCCTTAAAGAGGAGCAGAGATATTGTGTGAGCCATTAACAAAGATCTTCAACACATCTTTGAAACTGGGCAACTCCTGAGGTATGGAAAATGGCAAATGTAGTCCCAATTTTTAAAAAGGGAGACAGACATGAGGCACTAAACTACAGACCTGTATCACTAACGTGTATAGTATGCAAGGTCATGGAGAAGATCATCAGGAGGAGAGTGGTGGGGCACCTGGAAGAAACAAGTGTATAATTGACAACCAGCACGGTTTCAGGGAAGGAAAATCCTGTGTCACAAACCTACTAGAGTTTTATAAACAAGGTGAAAGAAGTAAGACAAGAGAGAGAGGGGTGGATCGACTGCGTATTTTTGGACTGCAAGAAGGCTTTCGACACAGTTCCTCACAAGAGGTTACTGCAAAAGCTAGAGGACCAGGCACACATAACAGGAAAGGCAATGCAATGGATCAGAGAATACCTGACAGGGAGGCAACAACGAGTCATGGTACGCGACGAGGTGTCAGAGTGGGCGCCTGTGACAAGCGGGGTTCCACAGGGGTCAGTCCTAGGACCTGTGCTGTTCTTGGTATACGTGAACGACATAACGGAAGGGATAGACTCAGAAGTGTCCTTGTTTGCAGACGATGTGAAGTTAATGAGAAGAATCGAATCGGACGAGGATCAGGCAGGACTACAAAGAGATCTGGACAGGCTACAAGCCTGGTCCAGCAACTGGCTCCTTGAATTAACCCTGCCAAAGCAAAGTACATGAAGATTGGGGAAGGGCAAAGAAGACCGCAGACACAATATAGTTTAGATGGCCAAAGACTGCAAACCTCACTCAAGGAAAAAGATCTGGGGGTGAGTATAACACCGAGCATATCTCCTGAGGCGCACATCAATCAGATAACTGCTGCAGCATACGGGCGCCTGGCAAACCTACGGATAGCGTTCCGATACCTCAGTAAGGATTCGTTTAAGACTCTGTACACCATCTACGTCAGGCCCATACTGGAGTATGCAGCACCAGTTTGGAATCCACACCTAGTCAAGCACGTCAAGAAATTAGAGAAAGTGCAAAGGTTTGCAACAAGACTAGTCCCAGAGCTACGGGGATTGTCCTATGAAGAAAGGTTGAGGGAAATCGGCCTGACGACACTGGAGGCCAGGAGGGTCAGGGGAGACATGATAACGACATATAAATACTGCGCGGAATAGACGAGGTGGACAAAGACGGGATGTTCCAGAGATGGGACACAGACACAAGAGGTCACAATTGGAAGTTGAAGACTCAGATGAATCAAAGGGATGTTAGGAAGTATTTCTTCAGTCATAGAGTAGTCAGGCCATGGAATAGCCTAGAAAGTGATGTGGTGGAGGCAGGAACCATTCATAGTTTTAAGGCGAGGTATGATAGAGCTCATGGGGCAGGGAGAGAGAGGACCTAGTAGCAATCCCCAAAAAGAGGCGGGGCCAGGAGTTTTGAATCGACCCCTGAAAACCCCAAATGGGGAGTAAAAATAGGTGGAGTACAACACACACACACACACACACCACACACACACCACCCAACACAACCCACCACAAAACACCACAGAATCTGGGTTCAGTTTTTTTTCACCAAATCTATCACCTCGCACCTTATCTTTTTTTTCCCATCTTATTTTAGATTCCCCTTCTCTGAATGTAAAAAAATAAGTGTAAAAGGTAAGTTGCAGAAGTTTTATGTTTGAGTTGAAAAAGTGTGTTGAGTTAGTAAGTTATATTCAGGAAACCCGGTGAATGTTTTTGTGCATTTTGGGTTTTTTTGTGAGTGTAATTAAGTTTATTTGGAGATTAGTGAGTGTATTAAGTGTTTTTTTGGGATTTGTAGTGAGTGTATTAAGTGTATGGGGTTTGAAAGGGTTGTACAAAGGTTTTAGTGAGTTTATTAAGTGTTTTTTGGTGTATTAGTGGGGGTTTATAAATTTGATTGATTTTGTAAGTTGTTTTAAAGCGTTTTTAGCGAGGGGTTTTTAATGTGAAATTAGCGAGTGCACTTAATACACTAACAAATCCCTTTAATACAAGTATTTAAAGTATATACGAGAATTTTAAAGGTGCACCCAGTGAGTATATGGATTTTTTTGTGAGTGTATTAAGTGTTTTTGTGGCATATTAAGTGTATCGGGGAAAATATATTAAGTGTTTTTTTGAGTTTTTAAGGGGTGTATTAGTGAGGTATTAAGTTCATTTAGTGAGTGTTTTAAAAGTGCATTAGTGAGGGTATTAAGATTTTTGTGATTGTTTAAAAGTGTTTTAGTGAGTGTTTTAAAGTGTTTTAGTGAGTGTATTAAGTGTATTAGTGTTTGTTTAAAGTGCTTTAGTGAGTGTTTTTGTGTATTGTGAGTGTATTTAAGTGAAATTAGTGAGTGAAATTAGTGAGTGTATTAAGTGTATTGTGAGTGTTTTTTGTGTATTAGGGGGTTTTTTTAAAGTGTATTAGCGAGTTTTTTTAAGTGTATTTGTGAGTGTTTAAGTGTTTTTGCGAGTTTATTAAGTGAAATTAGTGAGTGTTTTAAGTGTATTAGTGAGTGTTTAAGTGTTTTTAAGCAAAGTGTTTTTTTAAAGTGTATTAGTGAGTGTTTTAAATTTGTTCAGGGGTTTTTTTTAAGTTTTAATTGGGCGAGTGTATTAAGTGTATTGTGGGGGTTTTAAGTGTATTAGTGAGTGTATTTAAGTTTTATTAGTGGTGTTTTAAGGGTTATTAGTGAGTGTATTAAGGTTTTTAGTGAGCGTTTTTAAAGTGTTTTTAGTGAGTAAATTTAAGTGTATTAGTGGTGTTTTAAGAGTTTAGTGGGGTTTTAAAGTGTTTTGGGTGGTTTTTTTAAGGGTTTTATTAAGTGTTTTTGTGGGGTTTTTTAAAGTGTAAAAGTGAGTGTTTTAAAGTGTTTTGTGAGGTTTAAGTGTATTAGTGAGTGTTTTAATTGTTTTAGTGAGTGTTTTAGTGTTTTTAGTGAGTTATTGGTTTTAGTGGTGAATTAAAGTGAAATTTGGGGTTTTGTTTAAGTGTTTTAATTTGAGTTTTTTAAAGGGGTATTAGTGGGTTTTATTAGGGAGTATTAGGAGTTTTATTAAATGTATTAGTGGTGTTTTTAAGTTTTTTTGCGAGTGTTTTAAAGTGAAATTAGTGAGTTTTATTTTTAATGTTAGTTTTTAGTGAGTGAAATAAGTGTATTAGTGGTGTATTAAGTTTTTTGTGAGTTTTATTAAGTGTTTTGTGAGGTATTAAGTTTTATTAGTGAGTGTTTTAAAAAGTGTATTAGTGAGTGTTTTAAAGTGTATTTAGGGGAGTGTATTAAGTTTTTTTTATTAGTGAGTTTTTTTAAGTGTTTTAGTGAGTGTTTTTAAAGTGTATTAGTGAGTGTATTAAGTGTATTAGTGAGTGTTTAAAGTGTTTTTGTGGGTTTATTAAGTGTTTTAGTGTTTTTTGTGTTTTAGGGAGTTTTATTAAGTGTATTAGGGATTTGTTTTTAAAGTGTTTTAGGGGTTTTTTAGTGTTTTTAGTGAGTGTATTTAATTTAAATTAGTGAGTGAAATTAAGTGTTTTTTTGTGGTGTATTTTAAGTGTTTTTAGGAGTGTTTTTAAGTGCATTAGGAGTGTATTAAGGGTTTTTTAGGGGTTTTTAAATAAGTGTTTTATTTGAGTTTTTTTAAAGTGTATTAGTGAGTGTTTAAGTGTATTAGTGAGAGTTTTTAAGTGTATTAGTGAGTGTTTTAAAGTGTTATTAGCGAGTTTTATTTAAGGGTGTTTTTAGTGAGGGTTTTAAAGTGTATTGGGGGTGTTTTAAAAGTGTTTTGTGGGGTTATTAAGTGAAATTTGTGAGTGTTTTTAAAGTGTATTACCCTAGTGTTTTAAAGTGAAATTAGTGAGTGTATTAAGTGTATCAGTGAGGGGGTTATTAAGTGTATTAGCGAGTGTTTTAAAAAGGGGGGGTTTTAGGTGAGTGTTTTAAAATTGTTTGTGGTGTATTAAGTGTATTAGTGAGTGTATTAAGTGTATTAGTGAGTGTTTTAAGTGTTTTAGTGAGTTTTTATTTAAGTGTATTAGTGATTTGTTTTTAAGTGTTTTGTGAGTGTTTTTAAGTGTTTTTAGTGAGTGTTATTAAGGGTTTGTGAGTGTATTAAGGTTTTTAGTGAGTGTTTTTAAAGTGTTTTATTTGAGTTTTTAAAGTGTATTAGTGAGTGTTTTAAGTGTATTAGTGAGTTTATTTAAGTGTTTAGTGAGTGTTTTAAAAGGGTTTTAGTGGTGTATTAAGTGTATTAGTGAGTGTATTAAGTTTTAGAAAATGAATTAAGGGGTTTTAGTGAGTGTATTAAGTGTTTTTGTGAGGTATTAAGTGTTTTTGGTGAGTTTTTAAGTGTTTTTTAGTGGGGTTTTTAAGTGTTTTTAGTGAGTTTTTAAGTGTTTTAGGGGATTTGTATTAAGTTTTTTAGTGGTGTTTTTTAAGTGTATTAGTGAGTGTATTAAGTGTATTAGTGAGGTATTAAGTGTATTAGTGAGTGTATTAAGTGTTTTAGTGGGGTTTGGTATTAAGGGAAATTAGTGAGAAATTTAAGTGTTTTTTAGTGGTGTATTAAGTGTATTATGAGTGTTTTAAAGTGTATTAGTGAGTGTTTTTAAAGTTTTATTAGTGGGGTTTTATTAAGTGTATTAGTGAGTGAAATTAAAGTGTAAAATTAAGTGTATTAGTGAGTGTTTTAAATTTTGTATTAGTGAGTGTATTAAGTGTATTGGGGAGTGTATTTAAGTGTATTAGTGATTTGTATTAAGTGTATTATTTGAGTGAAATTAAAGTGTATTAGTGAGTGTATTAAGTGTTTTGTGAGTGTATTAGTTTTTTAAAGTGAGTGTTTTTAAAGTGTTTAGTGAGTGTATTAAGTATTTTTGTGAGTTTTTTAAAGTGTTTTAGTGGTGTATTAAGTGTTTTTAAAGTGTTTTTGTGAGTGTATTAAGTGTTTTTTGTGAGTGTTTTAAAGTTTTTTTGGGGTTGTTTAAAGGGTGTTTTAGTGGTGTTTTTAAGTGTATTAGTGTTAAAAATTGTATTAGTGAGTGTTTTAAGTGTTTTAGTGAGTGTATTAAGTGTTTAGTGGTTTTTTAAAAGTGTTTTTTTAAGTGTATTAGTGATTTTAAATTAAGTTTTTTTGTGGGTGATTAAGTGTATTAGTGGGGTGTATTAAGTGTATTAGTGGTTTTTTTAAGTGTTTTAGTGAGTGTTTTAAAGGGTGTTTTAGGGGAGTGTATTAAGGGGTTTTTAGGGGAGTGTTTTAAGTGTTTTTTAAGGGTATTTGTGAGTGTATTAAGTGAAATTAAATTTTGGGAGTGTATTAAGTGTATTAGTGGGGTTTTATTAAGTGAAATATTTAAGGTATTAGTGATTTTGTATTAAGTGTTTAGGGGAGGTTTTTAAGTGTTTTTGTGGTTTTATTAATTGAAATTAGTGATTTGTTTTAAAGAAAAATTAGTGTTTATGTGTATTAGTGGTGTTTTTAAAGTGTTTTTAGTGAGTGTATTAAGTTTTATTATTGAGTGTTTTAAGTGTTTTGGGTGAGTGTTTTAAGTGTTTTAGTGAGTGAAATTTAAGTGAAATTATGAGGTTTTAAAGTGTTTTTAGTGAGTGTATTAAGTGTATTAGTGAGTGAAATTAAAAAGTGTTTTAGTGAGTGTATTAGTGTATTATTGAGTGTTTTAAAGTGTTTTAGGGGTTGTTTTTTAAGTTTTTTTGTGGGGTTTTTTTAAGTTTTATTAGTGGGGGTTTTAAAGTGATTTTTGAGGTGTTTTAAAAGTGAAATTAGGGTGTTTTAGGAGTGTATTAGTGAGTTTTTTAAAGTGTTTAGTGAGTGTATTAAGGGTTTTTAGGATTTTTTTAAGGGTTTATGAGTTTTTTAAAGGGGTATTTGAGGAATTAAGTGTATTAGTGTTTGGTATTAAGTGTATTAGTGGTGTTTTTAAGTGTATTAGTGGGGGTTTTAAGGTATTAGTGGTGTATTAAGTGTATTAGTGTTTGTAAAAAAAGGGTATTAGTGAGTGTTTTAAAGGGTTGTATTAGTGAGTGTATTAAGTGTATGGGTAAAAACCCATTGAAAGTTTTTTAAAAAATAACTTGGGTTTTTTTTTTTAAAATTTTTTCCCAGTTTTAACTTTTTAAAATATATTGTTTAAAAATTTAAATGAGGGAGAATGTTTGGTGCCCTCCCACAGTATTTTCCCCACAGGTTTTACATACATGCCATCTTTTTTTTCTTGGGGTGGGAGTGAAGGTGAGAATGTGAAGAAGTTACTCGGAGACGATTATTTTTTAAATTTCAGGGGTGAGGGGCGATAATTTACTTACGGGTTTTGGGTTTTGTGTTCTCTTTCTTTTATTTGACATTTTTTTTATTATCCCTCATTTTTTATTTAGTTTTTCCGATAAAAAAAATTTTTTCCGGGGTTTCCTTTTTTCCCTCCCTACTAATTTCCAAATTTTATCTCGCTCATATCTTGACAACCCCTGGGCAAATCGGATTAAAATTTTAAACTGTTGTGCACGGCAACGGGGGACCATGTTTTTGGAACACCTGGCATGTGCAGATGCCCTTTGGGACCAAAATTTTTGAAAACCTTTTCCCCGTATTTTAAATGGCTCGGTTTTCCTTCCCAAAAACAAACATTGAAGAATATCAAATGTTTTTAAAAAAAATGACCCGGGATAGACAAAAGGGGGGAGAGAGTAAAAACTTTTGTGTGTATGGTAAAATTTAACTTCAGTATGTAAGTTAAGAGTGAACTTTGTGTGTATGTTAAGAGGGGAACTTCAGTGTGGGATGTTAAGAGGGGAAAATTTAGTATGTATGGGTTAAAATGTGAAAAAACTGTGTATGTTAAGAGTGAACTTCAGGGGTGTTGTTAAGAGTGAAAAATTTAGTGTGTATGTTAAGGGTGGGAAATTTAGTGTGTTTTGTTAAGAGTGAACTTCAGTATGTATGTTAAGAGTGAACTTCAGGAAAGTATGTTAAGAGTGAACTTCGTTGGGGTATGTTAAGGGGTGAACTTCGTGTGTATTTTTAAGAGTGAACTTTTAGTATTTATGTTAAGGGGTGAAATTCAGTGTGTATGTTTAAAGGTGAACTTCAGTTTTGAATGTTAAAAGTGAACTTCAGTATGTATGTTAAGAGTGAAAATTCAGTGTGTATGTTAAGAATGAAACTTCGTGTGTATGTTAAAAGTTTAACTTCAGTGTGAATGGGTTTAAAAGTGAAATTCAGTGTGTATTTTTTTAAGAGTGAACTTTTAGTTTTGATGGGAAGGGGTGGGAAATTCAGTGTGTATGTTAAAAGGAAAATTTAGTTGAAAGTTTTTGAGTGAACTTCAGTATGTATGTTAAAAATGAACTTCAGTGTGTATGTTAAAAGAGAACTTCCCGTGTGTATTTTTTGAGTGAACTTCAGTATGTATGTTAAGAGTGAAAATTCAGTGTGTATTTAAGAGTGAAATTCAGTGTGTATGTTAAGAGTTTAACTTTTATTGTGTATTTTAAGAGTGAAATTCAGTATGTATGTTAAGCTGAACTTTTAGTGTGTATGTTAAGAGTGAACTTCAGTGTGTATGTTAGGAGGGGAAAAATCAGATGTATGTTTAAAAAGGGGGAACTTCCGTATGTTATTAAGGGTGGGAAATTCGGATATATTATGAGTGAAAATTTAGTATTTAATGTTAAAAAGTGAACTTCAGTATGTATATTAAGGGGGGAACATCAATATGTATGTTTAAAAAGTGAAAATTCGTGTGTTTTTGGGAATGAAAATTCAGGTGTGATGTTTTAAGAGTAACTTCCCGTGGGTTTTTGTTTAAGGGGTTTAAAATTCGTATGTTTTGTTAAGATTTAACTTTAGGTGTTTGTTAGGAGTGAACTTCAGCGTGTATGTTAAGAGTGAAAATTCAGTGTGTACGTTAAGGTGAACTTCAGTATGTATGTTTAAAAGGGAAACTTCGTTTTGTATGTTTTTGAGTGAATTCAATATGTATATTAAGGGAGGAGAAAAAATCAATTTTGTATGGGTTTAAGGGTGAACTTAAATGTGTATGTGGAGAAAGAACTTCAGGGGTGTATGTTAAGAGTGAAATTCAGTATGTTATGTTAAGAGGAACTTCGGTGTATGTGGAGGAAAGAATTCAGGTGGTATTTAAAGGGGGGGTTTTAACTTCAGGTGTGGGAAATGAAGTGTGGAACTTCAGGTGTGTATTTTGGAGGAAATGAAATTAGGGGTTTTATGTGGGGGAGTGAACTTCAAATGTTTTATGTGGAGGAGGGGAAATTAGGTGTGTAAATGGAGGGGTTTAGTTTCAGGTGTGTATGTGGAGAATGAATTTCAGGTGTGATGTTAAAAAATTAACTTCAGGTGGGTATGTGGGAAAATGAAAATTTTAGGTGTGTATGTTAAAAAATGAACTTCAGGGGGGTTTTATGTTTAAGGGGTGAAATTCAGGTGTTTTTATGTGGAGGAGTGAACTTTGGGGGTGTACGGGAGATGAGTTTCAGGTGTGTATGAGGGGAGTGAACTTAGGTGTGTATGTTTTAAAAATGAATTCAGGTGTGTATGTTAAGAATGGGAAATTCAGGGGTATGTGGAGAGTGAAAATTTTGGTGGTATGCGGGGGGGGGTGAACTTCAGGTATGTTTTTTGGGAGTGAACTCAGGTGTGTTTGTGCAGAGCGCTTCAGGTGTGTATGTTAAGAGCGAGCTTCAGGTGTTTTGTTTTAAAAGGGGAGCTTCAGGTGTGGTTTTTGTTTTAAAAGCGAGCTTCAGGTGTGTTTTTGTTAAGAGGGGAACTTTTAGGTTTTTGTATGTTAAGAGCGAAACTTCAGGTGTGTATGTTAAGGGGTGAACTTAGGGGGGTGTTTGTTTAAAAGCGAGCTTCAGGCGTTTTATTTTTAAGAGCGACTTCATATGTGTATGTTAAGACGAGCTTAGGTGGTATTTAAAAGCGAGCTTTTAGGGGTGTTTTGTTAAAAGCGGCTTCAGGTGTGTATGGGTTTAAAAGCGAGCTTCAGGTGTGTTTGTTTTAAAAGTGAAAATTTTGGTTTTGTACGTTAAAAAGCGAGCTTCAGGTGTGTTTTGTTAAGAGTGAAAATTTTAGGGTGTATGTTAAAAGCGAGCTTTGGTGTGTATGTTTTAAAAGTGAAACCCTTAAGGGGTGTATGTTAAGAGCGAGCCCTTCCCGGGGTGTATGTTAAGAGCGAGTTCGTTGTGTAAAGTTAAGAGTGAACTTCAAGGGGTGTATGTTTAAAAGCGAGCTTCAGGTGTGGGATGTTAAGAAATGAACCCTTTAGGTGTGTAGTTAAGGGGGCGGCTTCAGGTGTGTATGTTAAGAGCGGGGCTTCAGGTTTTGTATTTAAGAGTGAAAATTCAGGTGTGTATGGTTAAAAGCGAGCTTTTAGGTGTGTATGTTAAGAGTGGGAATTTTTAGGTGTGTATGTTAAAAGCGGGGCTTCAGGTTGGTATGTTAAGAGTGAACTTTTAGGTGTGTATGTTAAGAGCAAGCTTCAGGTGTTTTATGTTAAGAGTGAACTTCAGGTGGGTATGTTAAGGGGGAGCTTCAGGTTTGTTTTGTTAAAAGTTTAGCTTAGGGTGTATGTTAAGGCGGCTTCGGTGTGTTTTTTAAGAAAATGAGCTTCAGGTGTGTATTTAAGAGTGAGTTAGGTGTGTATGTTAAGAGTGGTTCAGGTTTGTATGTTTAAAAGTGGGGCCCTTCCCGGTTTTGTATGTTAAGAGTGAGTTCAGGTGTGTTTTGTTTAAAAAGTGAGCTTCAGGTTTTTGGAAAGTTAAAAGTGAGCTTCAGGTTGTATGTTAAGAGTGGCTTCAGGTGTGTATTTTTAAGAGTGAGTTCAGGTGTGTTTTTAAAAGTAAGCTTTTAGGTGTGTATGTTAAAGGGGAACTTGGTGTGTATGTTAAGGTTGGGGCTTAGGTTTTGATCTTAAGAGCGGCTCAGGTGGTTTTATGTTAAGAGGAAAATTTTAGGTGTGTATGTTAAGGTGAGTTCAGGTGTGGGATGTTAAGAGTGGCTTTTAGGTGGGATGTTAAGAGTGAGCTTCAGGGTGTATGTTAAGGGGTGAGCTTAGGTGTGTAAGTTAAGAGTGACCTTTGGTGGGTTTTTAAAAAGTGAGCTTTTGGTTTTGTATGTTAAGAGTGGCTTCAGGTTTTGTATGTTAAGAGTGAGCTTCAGGGTGTTTTTTGTTAAAAGTAAGCTTCAGGTGTGTATGTTTAAAAGTGAACTACGGTGTGTATGTTAAGGTGAGCTTCAGGTTGTATGTTAAGAGTGGTTCAGGTGTGTATGTTAAGAGTGAGGTTTTAGGTGTGTTTGTTTAAAAGGGGAGCTTCAGGTGTGTATGTTTTAAGAGTGAGCCTTTTAGGTGGGATGTTAAGAGTGAGCTTCAGGTGTGTTTGTTTTAAAAGGGCTTCAGGTGTGTTTTGTTAAGAGTGAGCTTCAGGTGGGTTTTTGTTTAAAAGTAAACTTTTAGGTGTGTTTTGGGTTTAAAAGTTTTAACTTAGGTGTGTATGTTAAGGGGTGAGCTTCGGTGTGTTTCTTAAAAAACGAGCTTCAGGTGTGTATGGGTTTAAAAGTGAAACCCTTTAGGTGTGTATGTTAAGGTGAGCTTAGGGTGTTTTGTTAAGAGTGAGTTCATGTGTGTATGTTTAAAAGTGAGCTTCAGGGGTTTGGGTTTTAAAAGGGGATCTTCAGGTGTGTATGTTAAGGGGGGTTTCAGGTGGTATGATAAAAGTGAAATTCAGGTGTGTATGTTAAGAGCGAGCTTCAGGTGTGTTTTGTTAAGAGGGGAACTTCAGGGGGTGTATGTTTTAAAAGTGAGCTTTTAGGTGTGTTTTGTTAAAAGTGGCTTCGGTGTGTTTTGTTAAGAGGGAGCTTCAGGGGTGTTGTTAAGGGGTGAGTTTAGGTGTGTTTTGTTAAGGGGTGAGCTTCAGGTGTGTATTTTTAAGAGTGAAATTCAGGTGGTGTATGTTAAGAGTGAGTTAAGGTGGGTATGTTAAGGCGAGTTCAGGTGTGTATGTTAAAAGTTGGGAAATTAGGTGTGTTTTGTTAAGAGTGAGCCTTTAAGTGTGTATGTTAAGAGTGAGCTTCGGTGTGTATGTTAAAAGGGGAGCTTTTAGGTGTGTATGTTAAGAGCGAGTTCAAAGGTTGTGGTGTTAAGAGTGCTTCAGGGGTGTATGTTAAGAGGTTTAGTTCAGGTGTGTATGGTTTAAAAGTGAGCTTCAGGTGTGAAAGTTAGGAGTGAAAAAATCAGCATGTAGGGTTTAAAAGTGAACTTCAGGGTTTTATATTAAGGGGGGGAAATTTTTGGATATTGCTTGAGTGAACTTTAGGATGAAAGTTAAGAGTGAACTTCGTATGTTTATTAAGGGGGAGAAATCAAATTGTATGTTAAGGTGAAAATTCAGTGGGGTATTGGAGAATGAAAAAACAGGTGTGTATGTTTTAAAAGTGAACTTCAGTGTGTTTTGTTAAGAGTGAAATTCAGTATGTTGTTAAGAGTGAACTTCAGGTGTTTGTTAGGGGGGGAACTTCAGGTGTTTTGTTAAATGGAAAATTCAGTTTGTACGTTAAGAGTGAACTTCCCGTATGTTTTGTTAAAAGTAAACTTCAGTATGTAAAGTTTAAAATGGAAAATTCAGTATTTTATATTAAGGGAGAACATCAATTTTGTATGTTAAGAGGAAAAATTAGTTGGGGATGTGGAGGGAAAGAACTTAGGTTGGGGATGTTAAGAGTGACTTCGTTTTGTATGTTAAGGGGTGAACTTCGTGTGTATGTGGAGAAAGAAAAATTAAAGGGGCGTATATTAAAAGGGGGAAATTCAGGTGTGTATATGAAGTGGGGAACTTCAGGTGTGTATGTGGAGAGTGAAAATTCAGGTGTGTTTTGGTTTAAAAGTGAACTTCAAATGTGTATGTGGAGGGGTGAATTTGGTGGTATATGGAAGTGGGGTTTCAGGTGTGTATGTGGGAGAATGAAATTTTAGGTGTGTAGTAAAGAATGAAATTCAGGGTGTATGTGGAAGTTTAATTTCAGGGTGTGTATGTTAAGAATGAACTTCAGGTGTGTATGTTAAGGGTGAACTTCAGGGTGTATGTGGAGAGTTTAACTTCGGTGGGGTGTGGGAGGTGAGTTTTTAGGGGGGTATGAGGGGAGTTTTAAATTCAGGTTTTGTATGTTAAGAATGAATTAGGGGGTGTATGTTAAGAAAGAAATTCAGGAGTATGTGGAGAGTGAAATTTTGGGTGTATGCGGTGAGTGAACTTCAGGTAAAGTATATGGAGAGTGAACATCAGGTGTGTATGTGCAGGGGCGAACTTTTTAGGTGTGTATGTTAAGGCGGCTTCAGGTGTGTATTTAAGAGGAAACTTTAGGGGGTTTTTTCTGTTAAGAAACGAGCTTTCCCGGTGTGTATGTTAAAGTGAACTTCAGGTGTGTATGTTAAGAGCGAAACTTTCAGGTTTTTGTTTGTTTTTTGAGTGAACTTCAGGGGTGTATTTTTAAGGCGGCTTCAGGGTGTATGTTAAAAAGCGAGCTTCTTTTGTGTATGTTTAAAAAGCGAGCTTGGTGTGTATGTTAAAAGCGAGTTTTTGGTGTGTATGTTAAGAGCGAGTTTCCCGGGTGTGTATGTTAAGAGCGAGTTCAGGGGGGTTTTATGTTAAGAGGGGAACTTCAGGTGTGTACGTTAAAAGCGAGCTTCAGGTTTTGGTATGTTTAAAAGTGAATTCAGGTGGGGTTGTTAAGAGCCCAGCTTTAGGTTTGTATGTTAAGAGTGGGAACCCTTAAAGGGGTGTATGGTTTAAGGGGCCCAGCTTCAGGTGTGTATGTTAAGAGCGAGCTTCAGTTTTTGTAGGTTAAGGGGTGAACTTTTAGGTGTGTTTTTTTAAAAAAGCGAGGGTTCAGGTGTGAAAGTTAAGAGTGAATTCAGGGGTGTATGTTAAGAGCGAGCCCTTTTGGTGTGTTTTGTTAAAGAGCGAAACTTCAGGTTGTTTTTAAATAGGGAATTCAGGGTGTATGTTAAAAGCGGGGCTTCAGGTGTGTTTTTTTTTTAAAAGTGAACTTCAGGTTTTGGGATGTTAAGGCGGAGCTTCAGGTGTGGGATGTTAAGAGTGAAATTTTAGGTGTGTATGTTAAGAAACAAGGGTTCAGGTGTGTATGTTAAGGTGAACTTTAGGTGTGATGTTAAGGGCGAAACTTTGGTTGTTTGTTAAGAGTGGGGGGTTCAGGTGGATGTTTTAAAAGCGAGTTCAGGGGGTTTTTGTTAAAAGGGGAGGTTTTTGGTGTGATTTTTTAAAAGTGAGCTTAAATGTGTGTATGTTAATGAGTGAGTTCAGGTTTTGTATGTTTTTAAAAGTGAGCCTTTAGGGGGGTGTTTTTTTAAGAGTGAGCTTCGGTGGTTGTTAAGAGTGGTTAGGTGTGGATGTTAAGAGTGAGTTTCAGGTGTGTATTTTTAAGAGTGAGCTTCAGGTGTGTAAAGTTAAAGTGAGGGTTCAGGTGTGTTGTTAAGAGTGGGTTCAGGTGTGTATGTTAAGAGTGAACTTCAGGTGTGTATGTTAAAAGTGGCTTCGGGGGTTGTATCTTAAGAGCGGCTTCAGGTGTGTAGTTTAAAAGGGGAATTTTAGGTGTGTATGTTAAGAGTGAGCTTCAGGTGGGTATGTTAAGAAATTTGGGTTCCCCGGTGTGTATGTTAAGAGTTTGGTTCAGGGGTGGGTTTTCTTAAGAGCCCAAACTTCAGGTGTGTTTGGTTTTAAAAGCGAGCCTTTTAGGTGTGTATGTTAAGAGGAGTTCCCGGTGTGTATGTAAAAGTGAGCTTCAGGTTTTGTATGTTAAGAAATGGCTTCAGGTTTTGGGTTTTTTAAAAAGTGAGCTTCAGGTGTGTTTTGTTAGAGTGAGGTTCAGGTGTGTATGTTAAGAGTGAAACTTTTAGGTTTTGGATGTTTAAAAGTGAGCTTCAGGTTGTTGTTTAAAAGTGAGCTTCAGGTGTGTTGTAAAAAAATTTAGTTCGGTGTGTATGTTAAGAGTAAGCTTAGGTTGTGTAAAGTTAAGAGTGAATTTTAGGTTTTTGTTTGTTAAAAGTGAGCTTAGGTGTGTATCTTAAAAAGCGAGCTTTTAAGGGTTGTATGTTTGAGGTTTAACTTCAGGTTTTGTTGTTAAAAAGTTGGAAAAACGTCAGGGTTTTGTATGTTAAAAGTGAGCTTTGGGTGGTTTTTAAAAGGGGCTTCAGGTGTGTATGTTAAGAGTGAGTTCAAAAGGGGTGTAAAGTTAAGGGGTGGCTTCAGGGGGGGATGTTAAGCGTGAGCTTCAGGTTTTGTATGTTAAGGTGAGCTTCAGGTGTGTATGTTAAAAGGGGAGCTTTGGTGGTATGGTTAAGGGGTAAACTTCGGTGGGTATGTTAAGAGGGGAATTCAGGTGTGTAGGTTTAAGAGTGAGCTTCAGGTGGGTAAGTTTAAAAGTGAGCTTTTGTTTGTTTTATGTTAAGAAATGAGCTTCAGGTGTGTTGGGTTTTGAGTGAGCTTCAGGGTGTTTGTTTAAAATTTAGCTTTGGTGTGGTTTTTAAGAGTGAGCTTTAGGTGTGTATGTTAAGAGTTTAGCCCTTTAGGGGGTGTATGTTAAGAGTGGGGCCCCCGGTGTGTATGTTAAGGGGTAAGTTTCTGGGGGTGTTTTGTTAAGTGTTTAATTCAGGGGGTGATGTTAAAAGTGAGGCCCTTTAGGGTTTTTTTATTTTTTAAAAGGGGGAGCCCTTTAGGTGTGTATGTTAAAAAGTGAAATTCAGGGGGTTTATGTTAAGAGTGAGCTTAGGTGTGTATGTTAAGAGTGGCTTCAGGGGTGTATGTTAAAAAGTGGCTTCAGGTTTTTGTTATGTTAAAAGCGATTTCAGGTGTGTATGTTAAGAGTGAGCTTCAGGGTGTATGTTAAAAGTTTAGCTTCAGGTGTTGGTTTTTAAGAAACGAGGCCCCTTTAGGTTTTGTATGGGTTTAAAAGTGAACTTCCGGTTTTGTATGTTTTTGAGTGAGTTCAGGTGTGTTTTGTTTAGAGGAGCTTAGGTGTGTTTTGTTAAGAGTGAGCTTTTGGGCGGGTATGTTAAGAGTGAGTTCAGGTGTTTTTTGTTTTAAAAGTGGCTTCAGGGGTGTTTTGTTAAAAGTGAAAATTCAGGTTTTGTTTTGTTAAGATGGAGTTAAAAGGGGTGTATGTTAAGAGCGAGCTTTTAGGTGTGTATTTTTTAAGAGTGATTTTTGGTGTGTATGTTTAAAAAAGTGAGCTTCCGTGGGGTATGTTAAGAAATGGCTTAGGTGTGTATGTTAAGAGTGAGCTTAGGTGGGTATTTTTTAAGAGCGAGCTTCAGGTGTGTATGGGTTAAAAGTGAACTTCAGGTTGTGTATGTTAAAAGTGGGGCTTTGGTTGGTGTGTATGTTAAGAGTGAGTTCAGGTGTGGGATGTTAAGAGCGAGCTTTTTAGGTGTGTATGTTTTTTTGATGAATTCGGGTTTTGTATTTAAGAGTGAAGCTTCAGGTGGGGTTGTTAAGAGTGAGCTTCAGGTGTGTATGTTAAGAGTGAGCTTCAGGTGTGTATGTTTTTGAGTGAGCTTTTAGGTGTTATGTTAAAAAGTGAACTTCAGGTGTGTATGTTAAAAGTGTTTTTCAGGTGTGTATGTTAAGGCGGGGCTTCAGGTGTTTTTATGTTAAGAAGAAATTCAGGTGTATATGTTTAAAAGTGGGGCTTCCCGGTTGTATGTTTTTAAAAAAGTGAGCTTCAGGTGTGTATGTTAAGAGTGAAACTTCAGGTGTGTATGTTAAGAGTGAAAATTCGGTGTGTATGTTTAAAAGGGGAAAGGGTTCAGGGGTGTATGTTAAGAGTGGCTTCAGGTGTGTATGTTAAGGGTGGGGCTTCAGGTGTGTATGTTAAGAGTGAGCTTTTAAAGGGGTTTTTGTATGTTAAGAGTGAGCTTCAGGTTTTTGTATGTTAAGGGTGAGTTCAGGTGTTTTTTGGGTTTAAAAGTGAGGGTTCAGGTGTTTTACGTGCTGACAGTTGTTTATTTTTTTTTGTTAAATAATTTTTAAAAAAAAATTATCCCCGTTTAAAAAAAGTTAAAAAAATATTTTAGGGGTTTTCTGTGACCATTTTTCAGGGGTTTTTTGTGGGGGGGGAGTGGTGTAGTGTACGTGGGTGGGGGTGGGGTGTTTTGTGTACGTGGGAGGGAAAAGTGGTGTAGTGTTTTGTTTGGGGGGAGAGTGAGTGTAGTGTACGTGGGAGGGGGGTGGGTGTTTGGGGTTTTTTGGGGGGGAGAGTGAGTGTAGTTTTACGGGGGGAGGGGAGTGAGTGTTGTGTAGTGGGAAAGGGGAGTTTAGTTAGTGTAAGTTGGGGGGGAGAGTGGGTAGTGTACGTGGGAGGAGAGTGAGTGTAGTGTAAGTGGGAGGAGAGGGGAGGGGTAGTGTACGTGGGAGGAGAGGAGTGTATGTACCCTGGGAGGGAGTGGGGTTTTTGTGTACGTTTGGGGGGAGAGTGAGGGGTTTGTGGGACGGGGAGGGAGGGGAGTGTAGTGTCCCTGGGAGGGAGAGTGAGTGTTTGCGTACGTGGGAGGGAGTGAGTGTTGTGTAAGTGGGGGAGGGGAAATGAGTGTAGTTTTAGTGGGAGGAGAGTAGTGTAGTGTAAGTGGGAGGAGAGTGGTGTAGTGTACGTGGGAAAGGGGAGGGGGTTTAGTGTTTCGTGGGATTAAAAGGAGTGTTTGTTTAGTGGGGGGAGAGTGGTGGGAAATGAAAGCGGAAGGAGGTGAGTGTAGTGTAAAGTGGGAGGAAGTGAGGTAGTGTAGTGGGGGGGGGAGATTGGTGGGATTTTTACGGTTTGGGGGGAGTGATTTTTAGTTTAGTGGGAGGGGAGTGAGGTTTTATTTTACCTTTTTTTGGAAGGAAATGTAGTTACGTGGGAGGAAGGGGGTTTGTTCTTAGTGGGAATAATTTAGGGAGTGGGAGGGGAATTTTTAGGAAAGTGGGAGGAGAGTTAGTGTAGGAAATTTTAAATTGGGGTTTTTGTACTTTTTTTTAGAAAGTTAATTGTATTTTTTTCTTGGGAATTTTTAATGGAATTATTTAGGGGAAAAGGAGGGGATTTTTTAATTTTTCCCTTTCAATTTTTTTAAATTTAATTTATTTCTTTTCGGTAAAGAGATTTTTTTTAATTGGGGGGAAAATTATTTTAATTTTTAATTTAAAAATTTTTTTTAATTTTTCTTTTTTAAAATATTTTAGTGTAGTGGGAAAGGGGAAATATCTTTTGTTATTTTAAAATTATTAAGTGTAGTGGGAAAAGGAAAAGTGGATTTTAGTTACCTTTTAAAAGATGTTTTATTTAATTTTTTTTTTGGGAGAAATTGGGTTGTATGTAGTGCGAAAGAATTGGGTGTTTAGTGGAGGAGAGGGGGAGGGGTAATTTTTACCCCTGGGGTTTTTGGGGATTTTGTGGGGGGAGGAAAAGGGGGATTGAGTTTTTGGGGGGAGGGGAAGAGTGAATTTGGGGTTGTGAGGAAAAGGGGTAGTGAGTGTGGGTTGGGGGGAGGGAGTGGGGGGGTTTGTTTAAATTTTTGGGGGAAGTAAAAGGTTTAGTGGTGGGTTAGAGGAGGAGGGAGAGTGAAATTTGGGGTATTTGGGGGGAGGGGAGTGTAGTGTAGTGTGTGGGGAGAGTGGTGGGGGGTAGTGTACGTGGGGAAGAAGGAGGTAGTGTACGTGGGGGGAGAGGGGGGGGTGGTTTTGTGTAGGGGGGGAAGAATGAGGGGGAAAAGGGACCCCCTTTTTGAGGAGGGGCTTTTGGGGTAGTGGGGGGAGAGTGAGTGTAGTGTACTTGGGGGGGGGGTGAGTGTAGCCCTACGTGGGGAGGAGTGGGGAGTTGTTGTACGGGAAGGACAGGGGAGGGGTAGTGTACGTAAAGGGAAGGAGGTGAGTGTAAATGTACGTGGGAGGGAAGTGAGTGCAGTGTTTCTTTGGGGGGGAGGGGTGAGTGTTTGTGTCCGTGGGGGGAGAGTGAGTGTAGTGTACGTGGGGCGAGGGAGTGATGTGTTTTCGTGGGAGGAGAGTGAGTGTAGTGTACGGGGGGAAGGAGAGTGAGTTGTGTAGGGGGGGAGGAGGGGGTGGGGGGGATAAGTGGGAGGGGTGAGGGTAATTTTAAAGGGGGGAAAGGGATGGGGTTTTAGTGTACGTGGGAGGGAGTGAGTGTAGTGTACGTGGGGGAGGAGAGTGAAGGGGTAGTTGCGTGGGAGGAAAAAGTGAGTGTTGTTTACGTTTTGAGGAGAGTGAGGTATGTTCCCTGGGAGGAGAGGGAGTGTAGTGTAAGTGGGAGGAGAGTGAGTGTAGGTACGTGGGAGGAGGTGAGTGTAGGTAGTGGGGGGGAGAGTGAGTTTTTAGTTTTACGTGGGGGGAGAAATGAGTGTTTGTGTACGTTTGGGAGGGAAAAGCGGAGTGGGAGTGTACGTGGGAGGAGAGTGAGTGTAGCAAAAAGTGGGGGGAGAGTGATGTTAGTTTACGTTGGGGGAGGGAGAGAGTTAGTGTTTTGTACGTGGGAGGGGGAGTGAGTGTAGTGTAAGTGGGAGGAGAGTGAGTGTAGTTTAAGTGGGGGGGAAAAGTGGTGTAGTTATGTGGAGGAGAGTGAGTGTTTTTATAAGTGGGAGGAGGAGAGTGTAGTGGGCCCTGGGAGGAGAGTGAAATTTTAGTGTTTCGGGGGGGGAGGGGGTGGGGGGGTTTGTGGGGGGGAGGTGAGGTTTTGGGGTTTCGTGGGGGGGGAGAGTGGTGTAGTATAAGTGGGAGAAGAGTGGTGTAGTGTACGTGGGAGGGGGAGGAGTGTTTGTGTTTGTGGGGGGGGGGTGAGTGTAGTGTAAAGTGGGAGGGAGAGTGGTGTAGTGTACTTTGGGGGGAGGTGATGGTTTTAGTTTTAATGGGGGAGGGAAAAGGGGAGTGTTTGTGAAAGTGGGGAAAGGGGAGGGGAGTGTAGTATAATTTGGGGGGAGGTGGAGGTAGTAAGTGGGAGGGAGTGTTTTTTGTTCGTGGGGGAGGATGAGGGTGAAAATTTTTTTTTTTAGTGTAAGGGGGGGAGGAGAGTGGTGTTGTGTACGTGGGGGGAGGAGAGTGAGGGGGTTTTTTTTTAAAGGGGAAAGGGGAGGAAAAAGGGAGTATTTTGGGAAAGGGGGGGAGTGTTTGTTTTTTAAATGGGGGGAGGGTGAGGTTTGTTTTTCGGGGGAGGGAGGAGTGGGGGTGTATGTTCGTGGGGGAGGGGTGTTGTGTCGTGGGATGAGAGTGAGTGTTGTGGAAGTGGGGGGAAGAGTGAGTGTTTGTGTACGTGGGAGGAGAGTTGGGGTGTAGTGTACGTGGGAGGGGTGGTGTTGTGTAGTGGGAGGGGAGAGTGGGGTGTTTGTTTTACGTGGGGGAGAGTTGGGGTGTGGGATAAGTGGGAGGGAGAGTGGTGTAGGGGTTTGTGGGGGAGAGTGATTTTAAATGTACGTGGGAGGGAAATGAGGTAGTGTCGTGGGAGGAGAGTGAGTTTTTGTATAAGGGGGGAGGGGAAGTGAGTGTTGTTTAATTTGGGAGGGGGGTGGGGTGTGTTTTAAGTGGGAGGTGAGTTTCGTGTACTGTTTGTGGGGGAGGGAAGTGTGAGTGTTTTCTATAAGGGGGGAGGAGAGTGAGTGCGTATAATTTGGGGGGAAAAGTGAGTGTAGTATAAGTGGGGGGAGAGTGAGTGTAGGGGGACGTGGGAAGAGGTGAGTGTGTGTAGTGGGGGAGAGTGGTGTAGTGTACGTGGGAGGAGGTGAAATGTAGTGTACGTGGGGGGGAGAGTGGGGTGTGGTTAAGTGGGAGGAGAGTGGGGGTAGTGTCGTGGGAGGAGAGTTTAGTGGAGGATAAGTTGGGGGAGGAAAAGTGGTTTTTATGTTAGGGGAGGAGAAGTGAGTTTCAGTGTACGTGGGGGGGGTGAGTGTAGATTTGTGGGAGGGGGATTTATTTTAGGGAGTTGGGGGGTTGATGATTTTAAAATTTTTTTTATGTTTGAGGAGAGAGGGGTGTATTAAATAGGGGGTTTTTTAATATAATTAAAATATTTATTAAGGGGGGAAAAATTGTTTCCCCCAGGAGAGGATTATTAAATTTTCAAATATTATATAATAAAATTTTTTTATTTTTAATTAAAATTTATTTTATTATAAAAATATTTAATTTTTAAAAATCAAAATTACTTTTTATTTAAAATAAAATTTTTTATTTTAAAAAAGTATTTTTTTTTAATTTAATAAAAATTTTTATTTTAATTTTTAAATATTTTATTTTTAAATTATTTATTAGTATAATTTAAAAATTTTTCTTTTTAAGTAAAATTTTTTTTTTATATAATAAAAATTTTATATAATTAATGGGGAAAATGGGGGGGGGTAAATTTTTTTAAAAGGGGAAGGGAAAAAATGGTTAAAATAATTTAAAAAAGTGGTTATTTAATTTAAAAAATTTAGTGTTGTTTAAAAAAAGGGGGGGATTTAGAAAGGGGGAAAGTGGGGGAAGGGGGGGGAAGGGGAGTGTAGTGTAAGTGGGGAGGGGAGGGGCAGTGTAAGTGGGAGGAGGGGTGGTTTTAGTTAAGTGGGGGAGAGTTTGGTGTAGTGTAATTTTGGGGGGAAGACTTTAGTGTGTGTTCGTGGGGGGAGAGGGAGTGTAAATGTACCCTTTGGGGGGAGAGGAGTTTTAGTGTAAGTGGGAGGAGGGGTGGGGTTTAGTTTTTACTGGGGGGAGAGTGAGTTAGTATTTAAATGGGGGAGAGTGAGTGTTTTTTAAAATGGGAGGAGGTGGTGTAGTTTAAGTGGGAGGAGGTGAGTTAGTATAAGTGGGAGGGAGTGGTGTAGTGTACTGGGAGGAGAGTGAGTGTAGTATAAGTGGGGGGAGGGGGATGGTGTAGTATAAAGTGGGGGGAGGGGGGAGTGTAGTATAAGTGGGGGAAAAGGGGGGTGTAGTATAAGTGGGAGGAGAGTGAAATGTAGTATAAGTGGGGGGGAGAGGGTGTAGTATTAAATTTGGGGGAGGGGTGGGGTGTAAATATAAGTGGGGGGGGGAGTGAGTGGGAATTTAAGGGGAGGAGAGTGAGTGTAGTTGTACGTGGGAAAGGGGGAGTGAGGGTGTGTACGTGGGAGGAGAATGAGGTAGTGTACGTGGGAGGGGTGAGTGTAGTGTACGTGGGAGGAGAGTGGTGTTTGTGTACGCGGAAGGAGAGTGAGTGTAGTGTTTCGTGGGGGGAGAGTGAGTGTAAATGTACGTGGGGGGGGGAGGTGAGTGTAGTGTAGGGGGAGGAAAAGTGAGTGTAGTTTTACGTGGGAGGAGAGTGAGGTTTTGTGTACGTGGGAGGAGAGTGAGGTTGTTTTAAGGGGAGGAAAAGGGGGAAAAAAGGTGTTTTGGGGGTACGTGAGAGGAAGGGGGGAATTTTAGTGTAGGGGAGGAGAGTGAGTGTAGTTTACGTGGGGGGAGAAAAGGGGTGTAGTGAAAGTGGGAGGAGAGTGAAAAGGGAGGGGAGTGGGAGGAGAGGTGAGTGTAGTGTAGTGGGAAAAAGAGTGAGGGAGTGTGGTGGGAGGAGAGTGAGGGGGAAATGTACGTGGGAGGGGAAAAGGGTTTTTTTTTTTTTTGGGGGGATTAAAATTTAATTTAAAAATTTGAATTTTTGTTACCTTTAAATTTAAATTTTTTTTATAAATAAAATTTTTTTTTTAATTACCCTTTTAAAATAATTATTTTAATGGGAAATTTTAATTACTAAAATTAATTTTTTTTCCGGGGAAAGGGGAATTTTTTGTTAATTTAGGGGGTTAAAAAGTGGCAATTTAGTTAAAGTGGGGGGAAGAGTGATTTTAGTTTACGGGGGGGAGGAGAGTGGTGAGTTAAGGGGGGGAGGAGGGGGGAGTGTAGTTACGGGGGGAGGAGAGTGAGTGTTAAATTAAGGGGGGGAGGGGAAATGAGTGTAGGTAGTTGGGGGGAGGTGAGTGGAGTTTAAAATGGGAGGGGGGGTGAGTTTTAGTGTACGTGGGAGGAGAGTGAGTGTAGTTAAATGGGGGGAAGTGAGTGTAGTGTAGTGGGAGGGAGGGGGGAGTTTTGGAGTAAAAAAGGGGGGTGGGGGGAGAGTGTAGTGAAAGGGGAAAGGGGGAGGGGGGTGTAGTGTAAGTGGGAAGGGGGTGGTGTAGGTACTTTGGGGGAGAGTGAGGTAGTGTACGGGGGGAAAGGGGAAAAAAAGGGGTAGTGGGAAAGTGGGGGGGAGAGTGTTGTAGTGTAGTGGGAGGAGAGTGAGTGAGTGAAGTGGGAGGAGGGTGAGTGTAGGTCCCCCCAAAATTTTTTGGGGGGGGAAAAAAAAATTTTGGAAATTAAAAAAGGGGGGGGGGAAAAAAGGGGGGGAAAATTTTTTTTGGGGGGGGGGGGGGGTTTTTTGGGGGAAAAAAGGGAAAACCCTGGGGGGAGGGAATTTGTGGGGGGTTTTGGTTTTTGGAAGGGAAAGGGGGGTTTTGTGGGGGAAAAGGGGGGTTTTTTTTAAAAAAAAGGGGGGTTTGGGGGGGGAGGGGGTTAGGGGTTTTGGGGGGGGGAAAAAAGGGGGGGGGGTTGGGGGGGTTTTTTTTTTTGGGGGGGGGGTTAGTGTTTTTTTGGGGGGGGTTTTTTTTTGGGGGGGAAAAAAATTTTTTTTTTGGGGGGGGGGGTTTAAAGGGGGGGGGTTGTAAAAGGGGGGGGAAAATGGGGTTTTGGGGGGGGGTTTTTTTTGGGGGGGCCGGGGTGTTAAAAGGGTTTTAAGGGGTTTTTTTAAAAAAATTTTTAAAAAAAAAAAAAAAAAATTTAAAGGGGGGAAAAGGGGGGAAATTTTGGGGGAAATTTTTTTTGGGGGTTTTTTTGGGGGAAAAAAGGGTTTGGGAAAAAAACTTTGGGGGTTTTGGGAAAAAAACCTTTTTTTTTTTTTTTTGTTTTTAAAAGGGAAAATTTTTTTTTTGGGGGGATTTCCTTTTTTGTTTGGGGTTGGGGGGGGGTTTTTTTTTTGGGGGGTTTTTTTTTAAAAAAAATTTTTAAAGGGGGAAAAAAAGGGGAAATTTTTTTTTTTTTGGGGAAAAAAAATTTTTTTTTTTGGGGTTTTTGGGGGGGGTGTTTTTGGGGAATTTAAATTTTTTTGTTTAAAAAAAGGGGTTTTTAAGTTTAAAAATTTTTTGGGGGTTTTTTGGGGTTTTTTTAAAAAATTTTTAAATTTTTTTAAAATGGGAAAAAATTTTTTTGGGAAAAGGGGGGTTTTTGGGAAAATTTTTAAATTTGGGGGGGTTTTTTTGAATTTGGGGGTTTTTTTTTTTAAAAAAAAAAAAAATTTTTTTGGGGGGTTTTTTTTTTAAAAAAAATTTTTTTTAAAGGGGGGGGGTTTTAAAGGGGGAAAAGTGTTTTTTTTTTTTAAATTTTTTTTTGGTTTTGGGGGGTTTTAAAGGGGGGGGGGGAAAGGGGGGTTTAGGGGGGGGGAAAAAAGAATTTTTTAAATTTTAAAAAAAGGGGTTTTTTTGGGGGAAAATTTAGGGGTTTTTTTAAAAAAACCAAAAAAAAAAAAAAGGGTTTTAATTTAAAAAAAATTTTTAAAAAAAATTTTGGGGGGGGAAATTTTTTGTTTAAAAAAATTTTTTTTTTTAAAGGGGTTTTGGGGGGTTTTTTTTTTGGGGGGGGTTTTTTGGGGGTTTTTTAAAAAAACCCTTTTTTTTTTAAAAAATTTTTTTTTTAAAAAAAAGGGGGTTTTTTTTGGGGGGGAATTTTAAAAAAAGGGGGGTTTTTTGGGGTTTTTTGGGGTTGGGGGGTTTTGGGGGGGTTTTTTTTTGGGGGGGAAAAAAGGTTTTTTTGTTAAAGGGTTTTGGGGGTTTTTGGGGAATTTTTTGGGTTTTTGGGGGAAAAAAAATTTTTTTTAAAAAAAATTTTTTTTAAAAAGGGGGGGTTTTTTTTGGGGGGGAAATTTTGTTTTTGGGGGGGGGGTTTTGTTAAAAATTTTTTTTTTTTTTTTTTTGTTAAGGGGCCCCGGGGGGAAAAAATTTTTTTTTTTTTTTTTTTTTATTTTTTTTTGGGGAAAAAAGGGGGCGTTTGGGGGGGTTTTTTGGGGGGGGGGTTTTTTTTGGGGGGGGTTTTTTTTAAAAGGGTTTTTTTTGGGGGGTTTTTTTGGTTTTTGGGGGGGGTTTTTTTGGGGGGGGTTTTAATTTTTTAAAAAAGGGGAAAAAAAAAAGGGGGGGGGGGGGGGGGGTTTTGGGGGGGTTTTTTTTTAAATTTTAAAAAAAGGGGGGGGAAGGGGGTTTTTTTTTTTGGGGGGAAAATTTTTGGGGGGGGTTTAAAAGGGAAAAAGGGGGAAAAAAAAAAGGGGGGGGTTTTTTTTTTAAAAATTTTGTGTAATTTAAAAGGGGGGGGTTTTTTAAAAAAGGGGCCTTTTTTTTTTGGGGGGGGTTTGTTAAAAAAATTTTTTTTTTTTGGGGGTTTTTTTGGGGTTAAAGGGGTTTCCCAAAATTTTTTTTTAAAAAAAATTTTTAAGGGGGGGAAAAAGGGTTGGGTTTTTTTTTTAAGGGGGGGTTTTAAGGGTTGGTTAAAAGGGGTTTTGGGGATTTGGGGGGGGTTTTTTTTTTTTGGGGGTTTTTTTTTGGGGGGGAAATTGGGGATTTAAAAGTGGAATTTTTGGGGGTTTTGGTTTTGGGAAAATTTGGGGGTTTTTTTTTTTTTTTAAAAATGGGGGTTTTTTAATTTTGGGGGGGGTTTTTTAAAATTTTTTGGGGGGTTTAAAAATT
Source organism: Cherax quadricarinatus (assembly GCF_026875155.1). Classification (NCBI taxonomy): domain Eukaryota; kingdom Metazoa; phylum Arthropoda; class Malacostraca; order Decapoda; family Parastacidae; genus Cherax; species Cherax quadricarinatus. The sequence continues at coordinate 36,351,184 of NC_069419.1, forward strand.
TTTTTTAAAGGGGGGGGGTTTTGGGGGGAAAAAAAGGGGGGGGTTTATTTTTAAAAATTTGGGGTTTTTTAAAGGGAAAAAAAAAAAGGGTTTTGTTTTAAGGGGGAAAATTGGGTTTTTTTAAAGGGGTTTTTTTGGGGGGGGGGGGTTTTTTTTTTGGGGGAAAAAGGGGGGGGGAAAAGGGGGGTTTTAAGGGGGGGGTTAATTTGGGGGGGGGTGATTTGGGGGTGTTTTTTGGGGGGGGTTAGGGGTTTGGGGGGGGTTTTTTGGGGGGGGGTTTTAAAATTTGGGGGGGGGGGGTTTTTTTAAAATTTTTTTTTTGGGGGGGGTTTTTGGGTGAATTGGGGTTTTTTTTTGGGGGGGGGGGGTTTTTTAAAGGGTTTTGGGGGGTTTTTTTTTTTTTTTGGGGGTTTTGGTTTTGGGGGTTTTTTAAAAATTTTGGGTTTGGGGAGGGGGGGTTTTAAGAGGGGGTTTTTTTTTTTTTTTAGGGGGTTAAAATTTGGGGGGGGTTTTTTTGGGGGGGTTTTTTTTGGGATTTTTAAAAGGGGGGTTTTTGGGGTTTTTGGGGAAAAATTTTTTGGGGTTTTTTGGGAAAAGGGGAAAAGGGTTTAATTTTTTTTGGGGGGGGGGTTTTTAAAAAAAATTTTTTTGGGGTTTTGGGGGGGAGGGGTTTTTTTGGGTTTTTGGGGGGGGGGTTTTTTTTGGTTTAAATTAGGTTTTTTTGGGGGGTTTTTTAAAATTTTGGGGGTTTTTTAAAAAAGGGGTTTTTTTTGGGGAAAAAAAAAAATTTTTTTTTTAAAAAAAGGGTTTTTTTGGGGTTTTGGGAAAATTTTTTTATTTTTTTTGGGGGGGTTTTTTTGGGGAAAATTAATTTTTTGGGGGGGAAAAAGGGGGGGGGGGGGGTAACCAAATTTTTTCTTTTATTTTAAAATTTTTTTTGGGTTTTTTTGGGGGGGGGGTTTTGGGGGTTTTTTTTTTTGGGGGGGGAAAATTTTTGGGGGTTTTTTTTGGGGGGTTTTTGGTTGGGGGGGTTGGGGTTAAAAAATTTGGGGCGGGGGGGTTAAAATTTTTGGGGGTTGGGGTTTTTGGGGGTTTTTTTTTTTGGGGGGGAAAAGGGGTTTTGGGGGGGGGTTTTTTTTTGGGGGGGTTTTTTTTTTAAAAAAAAGGGGGGGTTTGGGGGTTTTAAATTTATTTTGGGGGGGTTTTGGGGGGGAAAAAGGGGGGGGTTTTTTTTTTGGGGGGGGGTTTTTTTTTTTTTTAATTTAAAAAAAGGTTTTTGGGGGGGGTTTTGGGGGTTTTTGGGGGGGGGGGGGAAAAGGGCCCAAAAATTTTTTTAAAAAAGGGGGGGGGGTTTTTTTAAAATTTTGGTTTTTTGGGGGGGGAAAAATTTAGGGGGAAATTTTTTTGGGGGTGAAAACCCCTTTGGGGGGGGCCTTTTTTTTTAAAAAAGGGGGGGTTTTAAGGGGGGTTTTTTTTTAAAAAAAAAAAAATTTTTTGGGGGTTTTTTTTTTGGGGGGGGGGGGTTTAAATTTTTGTGGGTTTTAAAACCGGGGGGAAAAGGGAATTTTTTTTTTTTTAAAATTTTTTTTTTTTTGGGGGGGCCAGGGTTTTTTGGGGGGGGGTTTTAAAAGAGTTTTTTTGGGAAATTAAAAGGGGGGGGGGGGTTTTTTGATGGAACGAAATATAATTATACTTGAAACAGCGCAGATTTTAAATTTTTCGAAACTTAAAAATTCTTTGGAGTCATTGAAATCAGGAATTATTCTGCAATGATCTTTACGATTTATTTAATCTTAAATAATGTTACGTTAAATTAAGTGTACAGGCAATTTTAAATTTTACGTGTACAACTTAAAAATCTTGGAGCCATTGGAATCGGATTAATTACTGCAAAATGATCTTTCCGATTTACTTTAAACTTACAATAATGGTGGTTACGGTGTACAATAATGGTGGTTACGGTGTACAATAATGGTGGTTACGGTGTACAATAATGGTGGTTACGGTGTACAATAATGGTGGTTACGGTGTTACAATAATGGTGGTTACGGTGTACAATAATGGTGGTTACGGTGTACAATAATGGTGGTGAAGGTGTTACATCAGACCTCCGCCTTGACTTTGACCTCTGAAAATTATTTAATTTGTCAGTTTTATTAAGTAAAGTGTTTTGCTTTTAATGAATAATGAGTCTTCTGATCGTATTGAAACTCTAAACGATTGTGCATCTTAGAAGTATTTTTATATTGATATTCAGATGAAAGGGTGCCAGTTTGCCAGTTATATTGATATTGAGATGCATGAGTACCCATTAGCCACTTTCTGTCTAGGCACAGTGCCACTCTTGTGAGGTGTTAACATTGCAAGCTCACCCAAGCACAGTGCCACTCTTGTGAGGTATTAACACTCTAAGCTCACCTAGGCACGGTGCCACTCTGCAACAAGTGCCACTGAAGAGTCAATATAAAGCCTTTAGAACAAGCGAGATAATTACAGACTGTCAACATGGGCTGACACTCCTACAGGTGCCTGGATAAGTGGCAGGTGGCAACGCGCATAGGTGGCTAGGTGCGTAAGGTGGCTAAGGGCGTAGGTTGCGTGGTGCGTAGACTGCAAGATACGCAGATGGCTGGATGCTTGGGTAGCCAGGTGAGTGGGAGACCAGATGCGTGGGTGACAAGTGCGTGGGTAATCAAGTGAGTGGGGGGCGAGATACGTTTAAGTGCCAAGATAAGTATAAAACTAGCATCTCAGGTAGGTGTCCACAGAATGACGTACCCAGGGGCGGTAACATCTCTGCTTAGCAGGTTCCTAGAGGGATGAAGTTTCATGTGTACTCTAGTTATCCCATACCTAGTAGCTTTACATGCAGGTGACTAGGTTTTAGTAGGTTCCTGTCTGGCACGCGCCACGTGGTCTGCTGACCACGTGGGTTCAAGAGGACCACAGATATGTCAATCACTTTGACTAAATTTTTCCCCTAACATAGCACGAGGCCCAAGAGTTTCAACACAATACCACAGGATAGCAGATATATATAGGCTATCGACAGCTATCTCTTCTAACATAGCAAGCAACTGGAAGCATCAATCGGTTGATAAACAGAATATAACCAGGAATTTATATTAAAACCTCGTGTGTTACTGGACACAACTCTGAGATATTAATGCCCATCCTCAGTAACTTGCGCAGCAACGATTTAGTGAGTCTTGCGCAGCAACTACTGGTCTAAAACATCATTGAAGTTAACACTGGAAGTAGGCAGAGATTCCAGACTAACATTTTTTCCCTAACATTTAACGTAGCTAGAGGTGTTACGGATTTAGTTCCTCTATCACAGCACGCAGCTAGTTTCAAAAGGTCATTGAACCCAGCAATGAACATAGGTAGAACTTGAAACCAATATTTAACCTGGCACACAAATAGTTATCATTGGATACTGGTAGAGGGTTGAAACTAACTTACAACCTGACATATAGTGTGGTTGACATGGAAGTAGTTAGAGCTTTGAAATTAACATTTAACTTGACGTAGAGAGCCACTAGGAGCTTCAGTGCTACAAGTTCCCCTAACTTTCTGTCCTGACTTTCTTCACCGAGGCATCTGAGTCAGCGGACCATGATAAAGGGTACGATGTTGTTTACTTGAACTTTAGTAAAACTCTTGATATGAGTATCACAAGAGCCCAAGAGTCCCACAAGAATCCCCAAAAAATCCTACAAGATACACACAAGAGCCCTACAAGGAAGACTGCTCTTGAAAGCGAAATGTTTTAAACACTCAGTTTTATCTGATCGCTGCTGCACCGACGTTGATGTGTTGAGCAAAACATCTCCAGGTGTAGACACAGGTGTGT
>NC_069419.1:36357539-36386963 GCF_026875155.1 Cherax quadricarinatus
GCTTTAAAAAAATGCATAAAATTTTATCATTCTTTTTTTGGGGATGATGCTGTCAGAAAGACTATTTCCCGTCCATTACTGTGTCACTGTTGCATTAATTTGAAGTTTTGACAGTGTTATTCCATTACACTTTTCTCCTACACACACATTTCATATTTTACTTAACGGCTGATGCTTCCCCCCCAAAAAAAAAGCTTTCGGCCTGATTGGAAAATAAAGTAAGAACTAAATAAAAACTTAAAAAAAGTATGAGTCGACTGGGGAAATTTGCTTGGCTTATGGAAATCGTAAATTATTGTTCTGAGCTGAGGAAGATAAGGTTAGAGTAGTGGAAGAGAATGTGAGGCTGGAAGACTCACCAGAAACGTCGTGAGCTGCCACCTGACTGATGTAAACAAAACTCAGCTGATCTCTCATTCCCCGGCCATATCACGTGACTTCCACGTGACTACCGCGATATAGTTCACAACTTTCAAACCATCTCGCAATATATAGATCCCTGGAGTTCGCAGTCTCCACAGCAATAGCGACTGGTGGCTCCATATCCCATGGTGAAGTTTAGCGAGCCAGAGGCAGGAGCCATGACTCGCGCACACTGCCCCTCCCCGCGCGAGAGAGAGAGAAAAGTGTTGAGACGCGACACTGGCACACTCCACCTCCCCGTCTGCACGAGACTGATGCCCGAGCAACACTGGCATGTGGTGCACCGACCCCAGGTATTTATACAAGGGAGGAGGAGGAGGAGGAGGAGGAGGAGGAAGAAGAAGAAGAGGAGGATCACGTGGAGTCTCACCCCCCTTTCCCCTCTCTAGTTCCCCTCCCCTCCCCTCCCCTCCCTTACACTGTTTTTTAAACCCCTGATTTAATCTTTTACTTTTTTATTAAGGGAATTACATCGCAAAGGATTTTTTTTTCTTTATGGTTTAGTCCGTTTTCTCATAATTATTTAGAGAAATTTTATCTAGTAATTTTTTCTTGCAAACTACTAATGACGAGAAAAGTTTTAAAAAATGGCTTTCGCTTTCTCTCTCTCTCTCTCTCTCTCTCTCTCTCTCTCTCTCTCTCTCTCTCTCTGCTCCTTCAGAGAGAGAGATAACGCAAGGAAAGCTGCATCAGTGGTGACGCATTGCAAGCTCCTTCATTAGTGAAGCAAGGAAAAGCTGCTTCAGCAGTGACACAAGAAAAAACTGCTTCAGCGAATTTAATCGCCACTCTTTGAAGTAGTTTATCGTTGCGCGCAGCGGGCGCAGTGTTCTTGTTGCAGAACATTCACTCCCCGTGGCTGCAACATTCTCAGTGTGTGAGTGCAGGCTTCCAGCGGCCTACCTCGCTGCTGCTGCCTGAGTTAAGGTGAACCACGTGCACTCTCATACAAGGTCATGACCTCGCCTTAGTTGGGGTTGTCTAAGAAACTACGGAAGACAATTGAGGGAATAAAGACAGGCAGTAAGAAGGCAGGTAATGCCTACATTATTTCTTGAAGACGGTCATTTATCTTCCTTGAGAGTTCTGAGGAGAATCTGGCCATATTAATGATAAAATTAGACTGTTACACACTGCTAACCCGCACATAGCAGATGTTTCGGTCCGACTAAATACGGTTTGTTTGTGTATTGTTCCAATCACAGTATTGTGTCTTTACTGTTCTTTATATCTGTTTAGATACAATATAAACTAGTGACAACAAATCTGGTCTTCTTCCCATTCATGACGACGCCAGCGATCTACCGAAACATAATGTAAACAAAGATACTACGGAAGCTGCTGGTAGATCCACAATGATGAAGTGAAGCATTACACAAGATGACGAGTATTGTACAGTGCTTTCTAGTACAAAGTACAAAAGAAAAAAACACAGCTGGTTCTGGGAAACTCAGCCCTCACAGTGTCGTTCACCGTCACCACAAACAACTCGGGTGAGGCAGACAAGAGATGTTAGCGCTAACTGTGATCAAGACAAAGTCGCTAAAGCGTTTACAACCAGAGCAAGAGAGGTGAGGCAGCCTCGTCTTCAGGAACACCTTTGAAGGTCTAGTTAACGTTACTCAGAGTTGTGACTTGATGTTCCAGGACGGACCGAAACTAAGTAATAAGTTTCCTCTCTTAAAATGTTCCAGCCACTGTATTGTGACGTATTCCTCGGTATCTCATGTTTAATGAGATGACCATTATAAATCAGTGTGTTTAATTTAGTATGGTCACATGTACTAACCTATATGCACAAATCTATATGTGGTTTCAGAGGGTCGAGTCTTAGTTCCTGACCCCATCTCTTAACTTGCTGTTTGACAGATTCACTCCTAGCCTCGTGAGTGCTTTCGTGCCTACGACTACTCATAAAACTGTTAAAGGAGCCTGCTGCTACCACCTTTTCGTCTCTCAAACACTCTATCCCTGTCTGTCCTGTCAGTTTCTCTGGGTATTTTGAATGTTATTATCATGTTGTCCCTGGTTCTCCTGCTTCCAGTGTCATTAGGCTCAACTCCATTAGTCTCTCCTCGTAGCTCATATCTCTTAGTTCTGAATCTAGCTTTCGCACTTTCTGCAGTTTCTTAATAAAATTTTTCATATGTGGATTCCATGCATACTCCAAGATGGGGCAGACATATATTCTATGAAGAGGCCGGACTGACTCTCTTTTGACATTCCTTAAGGCTACTCCTAGATTCGTTTTCTGGACCATTGGCTGCAGAGGTTATTCGGTTAACGCGAGTCTTCGGCTATATGTCAAGCACTATGCACAACCCTAGATCTTTTCTCTTTAAAAGTAGTCTTCAGCCTCTCTCCCCAGAGTCTATCTTCTGTGTCCTATCTTCTTGGGCATTCCCCCATCTTCATAACTTTGCATTTACTGGAGTTGAAATCACGCAACCACTCTTCGAACCAGTCTTGCAGCTTGTTCAGAGCCATCTGTAGTCTTCCTCTGTCCTTTTTTTGTATTCTCCATATTAGTTTCACATCTTGAGCAAATCAAGATTGTGTTTAACTCAACCCCATCTTGTATGTCATTCACATACCCAGAAACAGTCCAGGTCCTAATACGAATCCTTATAGAACCCCGCTAATTACTCTCCTCCTTCCGATGTACCATCCAGGACAATCACTCGTTGCTTCCTTCCACTGTGGTATTCTTTGATCCATTGAAGCATGTTCCTCTTATTCCTGTCTCTGTCTCAAGTTCTTATCCCAGTCTCTTGTAAGGGATACTATCAAACGGCTTTGTTGCTATATTATTCTCCAGTCATGGCTCACTATCTTCCATTCAATGTGTTAACACGTATAACTCAGTGTGTTCTGCTCAACGAGGTTACACCTGATGCTCAGAGTTCTGTTTAACGAGGTCACACCTGATGCTCAGTGTGTTCTTTTGTTTAACGAGGTCACATCTGAAGCTCAGTGTGTTCTGCTTAACGAGGTCACACCTAAAGCTCAGTGTTGGAAATAAATGGTATAAAATACCGACACAATGGAAATATAAACACATATGCAGTATAATGTGATCCTTTATTGACAACGTTTCGCCCACACAATGGGTTGGAAGGTACGCGAGTATTTATAGTCAGGTTCAGAATGCTGAGGTCAGGTGGAGAATGCTGCATCTGATGTTGTACCGAGTGGGGTTATAGAGTCTTAAATCTTGGGTAGCTTGAAAGGGAGATTGGATAAGTTTGTGAGCAGACCTTCTGCAGTGTTCTTCCATTCCTTTGCTCTTATGTGGGATAGCGATGAAGAAGTTTCTTGGCAAGTGGTTCAGCTATGTTATAGAAGCCATTATTCTGGTTGAAATTGTCGGATATAGAGATAAGCGATGATTCCAGGATTCTTCGGTATTGAGTTTTGTCTTCTGTGGCGATAAGTCTTGAGTTTCTGTAGTTTATTAAATGGTTGTGTGAATTACGGTGTTGTACACAGGCATTCCTTGTATCGTCAGATCTGTTTGCATATTGGTGTTCTGAAATACGTGTTTGGAGGTCCCTTGATGTTTCGCCAACGTATAATTTGCTGCAGTCATTACAAGGGATTATGTATACTCCTGCAGAGGATGGAAGCTTGTCCTGTCTATCACTGGTAATGTCCTTGATGGTCGTGGTTGTGGAGGTAGATACTTGGAATGAGGTATTGGAAAAGATGTTGGAAACGTGGACCGTGGTACCACCATCTCAGCAAGACAGTCTTCTAGGAAGATGTGTCGGTTCCGAAGACTATTAGCTTTGAATAGGAGAGAAAGGTATTCTCTGTATGCTATGTCCATAGTGTGTTGCAGTGTCAGACAAGATGGTATAAACCTTGGTAATAAATACCGACAAGTTGGTTTAGAAAGACACGTAAGCAAACACTATAACATATTTATTAGAAAACGTTTCGGTCCTGGGACCTTGATCACTGGTACCACGGTCCACTCCTCGACATGTTGGAAACGTGTTTGGCAATGGAGTTGGTTGGGAGGACTATGTATCTCTTCTCGGCAGTGTCTTCTCTGGGTGTGTTGAAGATGTTTAATGCCCGTCGTCTGCAGTCTCTGATGAAGTGACGAGGATAGTGGAGTTTAGAAAATACTTGTTCAATTATAGTGCATTCTTCCTCACGAAACTCATTGCTGCACATTCTGAGTGCACGCAGGAAGAAGCCTATAATTACACCACGTTTAGTTTTGGTGTCGTGGTGAGAGTAGAAGTGAAGAAGATCGTTTTGGATGGTGCGTTTTCGATACTTTAAAACGAAATTCATGGTCAGCTTTGCAGAGAAGAACATCAAGGAAAGGAAGAGTGTTGTCGACTTCTTCTTCAAGTGTGAACTGGATTGAAGGCTCGACCTGGTTGAGCTTGTCTTGGAGAGCTTGAACGTTGAAGCGTCTAGGAGTTATGAGGAGAATGTCGTCAACATAACGGAGCCAGGTGACAGACGAAAGAATAATGGTGGAGAAACGCTCGGCTTCTAGATGTTCCATGTACAGGTTCGCCAGGACCGCACTATACGTAGTGCCGCACTCAGTGCGGCACTATGCCAGTTTGTAGTGATATGTTAAAAAGATTAGCCAAAGGTATGCTAAGTTCCTCTTTACATTCCTTTAACACCCTTGCAAACAGTTCATCAGGACCTGGAGATTTGTTAGGTTTTAGTTTCTCTATTTGTCTGAGGACCATGTCACTAGTTACCGCAATCGTACATAGTTTATTATCCTGTTCTATATAATCTATTATTTTAGAAATATCGCTAGTATTTTCCTGGGTGAAAACTGAGAGGAAGTAGGTATTGAGAATTTCACACATGTTCTTATCACTGTCAGTGATCTGACCAGATTTACTCTTAAGTGGTCCAATCTTGTCCCTAATCTTACTTCTGTATACCTGAAAGAACCCTTTTGGGTTAGTCTTTGAATCCCTTGCAACCTTAGCCTCATAATCCCTTTTTGCTTTTCTTATTCCTTTCTTTATTTCTCTCCTTAATTGAATATAATGATTTCTTAACTGCCCATCCCCTTTTTTGATACGCCTATATATACCTCTCTTTTGACCAATGAGATGTTTTAATCTATTGTTCATCCATTTGGGATCATTTTTGTTTGATCTAATTTCCCTACTCGCAACAAAAGTTGTCTGGGCAGCTAGAACTATGCTCTGAAAAACGCCATATTTACAACCAAGATAACCTACCTGACCCATAGTCAGGTCATCCCAATTTAGCCCACCCAGGTAATTTTTCAGTCTCATGAAGTCGGCCAAACGAAAATCTGGGACAAAGATTTGATTGCAGTTATCTGGGTAATTCCATGATATATTGAAACTAAGTGATTTGTGATCACTTTCCACAAGCTCATCATTAACCTTAAGATTATTAATTAGTGAATCTTTGTTGACAAGAACCAAGTCAAGCAGATTGTTTCCTCTAGTTGGTTCTGTCACAACCTGTTCTAAAAAGCAATCCTGAACCGTATCAAGAAAGTCACTAGACTCAAGATTTCCTGTCATATTGTTCCAATCAATTTGTCTAAAGTTAAAATCTCCCATTATCACAATATTTTCATATCTAGATGCCTTGTGAATTTCGTCCCATAACAGCTTACTGCACCCCCTGTCAAGGTTTGGGGGACTATAAATCACACCCAAAATTAATTTGTCACGTCCCTCGAGAAACTGTAGCCAAACAGATTCAGTGTTCGATGTTTCTAATCTTATATCATGTCTAAAACAGCAATTTAAATTTTCTCTGACATACATCGCCACACCACCACCCTTCCTGTTGACCCTATCAGTGTGGAATAGTTTATAACCCTGTATGTTTAGCAAGGTCACATCTGAAGCTCAGTTTTCTGTTTAACGAGGACACACCTGAAGCTCTGTCTTCTGCTTAGCGAGGCCACACCTGAAGCTCAATGTTCTGTTTAACGAGGTCACACCTTAAGCTCAGTGTTCTGTTAAAAGAGGTCACACCTGAAGATCAGTATTCTGTTTAACGAGGTCACACCTGAAGCTCAGTGTTTTGTTTAACGAGCTCACACCTGAAGTTGAGTGTTCTGTTTAACGAGGTCACATCTGAAGCTCAGTGTTCTGTTTAACGAGGTCACACCTGAAGCTCAGTGTTCTGATTAGCGAGGTCAAACTTGAAGCTAAGTGTTCTCTTGAGCAAGGTCAGCCCTCTAAGCTCAGTGTTCTGTTTCACGAGGTCACACCTGAAGCTCAGTGTTCTGTTAAGCTAGGTCACATCTGAAGCTCAGTGTTCTGTTTAACGAGGTCACACCTGAAGCTCAGTGTTCTGTTTAGCGAGGTCACACCTTGTTGCAACCCCTGAATGGGTTACAATGTAGACGATGTATATTATTATGTATATTACCTTTTCATGTAATTTTATATTGCTTATATTTGCGATAATAGCTAAATCGTGAATATATTGCTTTATATTATTATTTGTCTTAGTTACTTTTATTAGGTAGGATGTAACACACATTATATGCTCATAGTTCAATTCTTGATTGTCTAACTACTGCAATTATCGCTTGTGACTCGTTACTCTGCCGGCTTCTGTTGCTGAGCAGCAGCTGTCCACGGAGCTATCACGTGATCGAGGGGCGGGGGTGATCGCACCTCGCCTGAAGTATTCAGTTGGATGCATTCCAGACAAGAAGTGCCTAAATCTCCCTTATTGGCCCTTGTTGGAAGATCGTCTCTTGTCTTATTATTGTTGTTAGTTCTGGAGACTCTGTTCACAGAACACTGTCGAGACTTAGTGATTTTCGACGCTGTACTGAGGTTGTGTGTCGCATAGACACTCTGAGTAACTCAGGTCCTGAGCTGTAGCTTCTGACCTAATTTGTACTGGAATCTGTGTACTGTCACAGTCGGGGATTTTCTTATGCTGAACTTAGATTCAGTAGTAGGGGAGTTTTGTGACTTTTGTGGAGGATCTGCTGATGGTCCCTACTTGGTGTCGTTATATTATCTCCTTGTTCCTGATTCTGTGTCGCAGTTGCTTGTTATATTGCTATTGGGCTTAGCATTCTTTTTATTGTTCAAGCAGACTGTTCTGATTGCCAGTTGGTCAAGAAGTTTGTTTATGAGAGAACTTTGTCAGTCACTTATTTAAGTCTAGTCGAGTCGTGAGACATAGCGAACTACTTAGAGCACTTACACACATACAAATATGTACAAATAAGTTTGTGTGAAATATCTTATTAAATGTTAATGTACCAGACGGTACTTAAGACATAAATATGTGATATGTGCTTTCAGCACAATAATACTGTACACGAGAGAAGTGATTATTGTTATTTTGATTACTGTGATTAATTTAATTTAATTTAATTTGATATACGCCTAGACAACTTAATTAATAAATTTATTAAATTTTAATTTCTCTAGTAGTAGCCTACCAGTTGTAATCCTGAAGCACTATTGAATCATACTGAATTCTAATGGATAATTGGACAAGGATACTGACTACTTGTTACGAAAACCCAGTAACAGGCTGGATGCTAGAAGGGCAGTCCTTTCTAGTATTCACTGGAGATCTCTAAGCTTTTAGAATCGCGTTTTTTGTAACACACCTGAATCTCAGTGTTCTGATTAGCGAGGTCAGACTTGAAGCTCAGTGTTCTGTTTAGTGAGCTCAGCCCTTTAAGCTCAGTGTTGTTTCACGAGGTCACACCTAAAGTTCAGTGTTCTGTTTAGCGAGGCTACACCTGAAGCTTAGTGTTCTGTTTAACTAGGTCACACCTGAAGCTTAGTGTTCTGTTTAACGAGGTCACACCTGAGGCTTAGTGTTCTGTTTAACGAGGTCACACCTGAAGATTAGTGTTCTGTTAAACGAGGTCACACCTGTAGCTCAGTGTTCTGTTTAACGAGGTTACACCTGAAGTTCAGTGTTCTGTTTAGCGAGGTCACACCTGAAGCTTAGTGTTCTGTTTAACGAGGTCACACCTGATGCTTAGTGTTCTGTTTATCGAGATCACACCTTAAGCTTAATGTTCTGTTAAATGAGGTCACACCTGAAGCTCAGTGTTCTGTTTAACGAGGTCACACCTGAAGCTCAGTGTTCTGTTTAACGAGGTCACACCTGAAGCTCAGTGTTCTGTTTAACGAGGTCACACCTGAAGCTCAGTGTTCTGTTTAACGAGGTCACACCTGAAGCTCAGTGTTCTGTTTAACGAGGTCACACGTGAACCTCAGTGCTGTTAAACGAGGTCACAAATGAAACTCAGTGTTCTGTTTAACGAAGTCACACCTTAAGCTCAGTATTCTGTTTAACGAAGTTACTCCTGAAGCTTAGTGTTCTGTTTAAAGAGGTGACACCTGAAGCTCAGTGTTCTGTTTAACGAGGTCACACCTGAAGCTTAGTGTTGTATTTAACGGTGTGTTGCGGCCCCCTACCAAACTAGTGGTTAAATGGTTAACCTGCCGGCCGGCAGTACCACTGGGTAAGCCATCAAACCTAATGTGGGGACTGCTGAGCCGGCCTTAGAGCAGTATGTACCTGAACACCTCACGGTACGCATCCAAGCAGTAATTACCAGAACACCTTACAGTATAGATCTACTGGCAGTAGAGAGTGTTCTCCTGCCCATCTTTTGGTATTCTACTGGCTTCTACTGATTTTAGAAGAGCCGCTCATCGCAGCTCACTGAGTCTGTTGGCCTCAGTTACTTGACGGCCGCACTCAGTGAGCTTGCAGCATGGTGTTCTGCTAGTAATTCATCGGACCACCTTGCGGTGTGTCAATTGGTCTTGAAGGCGGTAGATAGTACTCACCAGACCATCTTACGGTGTACTTACGGCCTTAGAGAGTATTTACAGGACTACCGGTGATGTCTGCGGACTCACCGCCTACACTGGTCAACTGTGGGCCGGAGCCATCTGATGCTGTTTTAGTGGGACATTACATGAAGAAAAGGTTGGAGTGTTACACTGAACTGGGCCAGGACCGTAGTGTGACACTTAGGGAAGTATGGAGTGGAACACTGAGATATGCTACAGGACCGTAGTGGAACACTGAGAAGAAAAGGGTGTCTTGTGACACTGAAGATGGCCTGGTTGTAGTGTACACTGAATAGTATCATGTGACTGGCCTCTCGAAAGACGTAGCTACGTCGATAGTGAGTGAGTCGCAGAGACAAGGGTGTCAAGTGTGACACATTCGAGAAAGGGTGTGGATGACGCAGAGAAAAGGGTGTCGTGTGACACGGAGTGTCTGGTGACAGAAAAAAAAGGGTGTCAAGGGACACGGTTGCGAAGGAGCGCCCCTCAAGGAAGGTTCCTTGATGTTGGTGAGGGGCTCTTGATTTAGGGAATTGGATCTGTGCTCCAGTTCCCCGAATTAAGCCTGAATGCCTTCCACATATCCCCCCCCCCAGGCGCTGTATAATCCTCCGGGTTTAGCGCTTCCCCCTTGATTATAATAATAATGCGAAGGAGCGTCATCACACGGCGAAAAGGGTGTAGAGTGACACGGTGAAGGAGCGTCACAACTCGAGTAAGTGTCGTGTGGGACCCACAGCGCATTATAAGTGTCGTGTGAGACACGGAGTTGATCATAATATATTATACAAATGTTATTTATAATTTATTATTTAGGCATAGATGTATATATTTTAAGATGCTAATAATTTATTATTGTAACATGTATATATATTTTAAATACCTCTAGACCAAAGATTGATTATTATATAATATTAAAGATTCATTTATTTTAACGTGTATATGTATCCCTAACTCTTTATAACAAAATGAGTATCACAACCCAAGATTCCAAATGGCCTGTTATCCCGGGTGTAATGGGAGCAAAATAAACACAGCAGAAAAAGTTTAGACTTATATTATCCTTCACCAATTTAGAACAGCAATATGTACACTATGTACAGTGATAAGTATAGTGCACTCCACGGTAAGCAAAGCAGAAATAGAAGCCACAAGATAGCAGACCGTGCTTCAACCAGCTCTAGAATGGGAATGACAAGGGCAGACAGGAGAGCGGTACCCACATAACCTCTGCGATTGCCAAACCATCTTCTTATTGGCTAGAACCTGGTCACTAGTTGAACGACGGGGCCCCATCATCAACTCTTAGCAACCTGGTTCGCTGGTTGGGGGAGATAGCCAGTAAATGAGGGTGTGTACATGCGCCGAATAAAGGTTACGTACTCTTTGCATGCCACAGTGATGATGGTGGTGGTGGTCAAGGTGATGATGGTGGTGATGATGGTGGTGCTGCTGATGGTAGTAGTGGTGATGATGGTGGTGGTGTTGGTGGTGATGGTGATTGTGATGGTGGAGGTGGCGGTAATGGTTGTGGTGATGTGGTGGTGGCGGTGATGTGGTGGCTGTGGTGATGGTGGTTTTCATGGTGATGGTAGTTTTCATGGTGATGGGGATTTGTGGTGGTGATGGTAGTGGTGGTGATGGTGATGATGGTGTTGGTGGTGATTGTGGTTGTGATGGTGATGGTGGAGGTGGCGGTAATGTTGTGGCGATGTGGTGGAGGTGGTGGTGGTAATGGTGGTTTTGATTGTGATTGTGATGGTGATTGTGGTGATGGTGGTGGTGGTGGTGTTGGTGGGGGTGGTGTTGGTCGTCATAGTAGTGGTGGTGATGGTGGTGGTCATGGTAGTTTTTTTATATTTTATTTAAAAACTCAATACACAAATATACATATAGACAATGTAAACAACGAAACGTAAGCATTATATATAACAAAAAGCTCCACATTCCCTACCTTAGCACTAAACTTATACATAAGAAAACACACGTTCAACTAAAAAAAATTTTGATACCCCCCCAAAAAAAAACCAGCCATCACACATAACATACATTTAACTAAACTAAAGACAGCCCACAGCTTCAAATACAGGTGGGTTTATTACAATCCAATTGAGAATTGATTATAAAGATTCAATAAACCCAAAGAATTGTCACAGTTTTTACTGTTACATATTAACTGTATGTACAAGGACATTCTCATTTATCCAAAAATTCTTACTCGTAGTATTGTTGCTATATTAAACTTTCATATACAAACACATTATACATAACACACTCAAAAAATAGCGAAACAAATAAAGGTTGAAAAATAATCTCCAACACCTCACTACAGAAAACTAAACACAGTACAATATAATCAATGATTCGTCCCACCATCACTTCCATACACTACATTCATTCCCACAACACCAAAACCACTACAGTTCAGTGCCCACAAGCGAACAAACACTATATCATCCTGACAAGCGAACCAACACAAACATTCTCCCACAATGCGAACAACACTACATTTATCCCACAAGCGTACCAAACACTATATCAACCTACAAGCGAACAAACACTACATTCATCCCACAAGCGAACAAAACACTACATCATCCTCACAACGAACAAACACTACATCATCCTACAAGCGAACAAACACTACACACCCACAAGCGAACAAACACTTCATCATCCCACAAGCGAACAAACACTACATCATCCAGTATAAGCGAACAATACACTACATCATACTAACAAGCGAACACACTACATCATCCACAATGCGAACAAACCCTATTTAGGTCGTACGATCATCAATACAAGCGAACACAAACACTACATCATCCTACAAGGAATCAACACAACATCATCCTAACCAGTAGAACAAACACTACAATCATCCCACATCGCAACCAACACAACATCATCTTACAATCGCGAACAAACACTACATCATCTAGCAAGACTGAACAACACAACATCATCCTACGCGCACCACCACTACAATCATTCATTCCCACAAGCGAACAAACACTACAGATCTTACAAGCGCACAAACACTCCATAATCCCTACAAAGCGAACAAACACTACAACACTCCAACCAGCGAACAAAACACTACATCATCCTACCAGCGAACAAACACTACATCAATCCTACAAGGCAACCCAAACACTACCTCCTCCTTACTAGCGAACATACACTACATCATCCTACCCTCGAACATACACTACATCATCCTACAGCCGAACAAACACATACCATCATCCTTCAAGCGAACAAACACTACATCATCCTTCACAAGCGAACAAACACTACATCCATACAAGCAAAAAACAAACACTACATCATCCTACCAGCAAACAAACACTACATCATCCTACAATCTGAAACACGACACTACATCAATCTACAAGCGACAAACAACTACATCATCACACAGCGACAAACACTACATACACCTCCACATAGCGAACAAACACTAACATCATCTCCCTAAGCGAACCAACACTACAATCATCCTACAAGCAAACAAACACTACATTCATCCAACACAGCAAACAAAAACACTACATCTCACCCTAACAAGGCGAACAAAAACACTACATCATACCCACAAGCGAACAAACACTACATCATCCTTCAAAGCGGAACAACCCCTTTACATCATCCTACAGAGCGAACAAACACTAACATCATCCTAAAGCAAACAACCCTACATCATCCTAGCCATCGAACACACTACATCATCCTAACACGTAACCACACACTTACATCATCCTAGAAGCAAACAAACACTACATCATCCTATCAAGCGACACTAACACTACATCATCCTACAGAGCAAACAAACACTACATCCACTACAAGGCGAACCAACACTCCATCATCACTACCTGAGCGACACAAACACTACATCATCCGCACAAGCACAAACACACATCATCCTACAAGCGAACAAACACTACATCTTCCAACAAGCGAACAAATAACACAACTTATTACATCAAATCCTACAAGCGAACAAACACTACATCACTCCTACACGGGAACAAAACACTACATCATGCCTACCAGCGAACAAACACTACATCTCCAATCCTACAAGCGAACAAACACTACAATCATCCAACATACGAAAAAACACTCATCATCCTACAAGCGACAAATCACTACCATCATCCTACAAGAAAAGCGAAAAAACACTACTCATCCACAAGCGTAACAAAACACTACATCAGCTACAGTACGACCAAACACTACATCATCCTACAAGCGAACAAACACACATCATACCTACAAGCGAACACACACTACTTCATCCCACAACGAACAACACTACATCATCCTACAAGCGAACAAATCACTACATACATCCTACAAGCGAACAAACACAACATCATCTACAAGCGAACAAACACTACATCATCTACAAGCGAACAACACACTACATACATCCTACAAGCGAACAAACACTACATCATCCAACAAGCGAACAAACTCTACATCATCCCTACAAGCGAACAAAACACTACATCATCCTACACAGCGAACAAACTCTCGACCAACCTCACAAGCGAACAAACACACACCATCCTACACAAGAAGCGAACAAACACACATTCATCCACAAGCGAACAAACACTACATCATCTACAAGCGAACAAAACACTACCTCCAC
This sequence comes from Cherax quadricarinatus, assembly GCF_026875155.1. NCBI lineage: Eukaryota > Metazoa > Arthropoda > Malacostraca > Decapoda > Parastacidae > Cherax > Cherax quadricarinatus. Next base: position 36,371,454 of record NC_069419.1, read on the forward strand.
AAGCGAACAAACACAACCATCACCCTATCAAGCGAACAACACGACATCATCCTACAAGCGAACACAACACTACATCCTACAGGCGAACAAACACTACATCCTCCTACAAGCGAACAAACTCTACATCCTACAAGTCGAACAAACACTACATCCTACAAGCGAACAAACACTCACATCCTACAACGAACAAACATCTACAATCCAACCAGCGAACAAACACTACATCTCCACAAGCGAACAAACACTACATCATCCTACAAGCGAACAAACACTACATCCTACCTAGCAACAAACACTACATCATCCTACAAGCGCACAAACACTACAAAGCATCCAACATTAGCAACAAACACTACAATTCATCCGACACCTCAGCGAACAACCCCTACTTCATTCCTACAAGCGAAACAAAACTAACATCATCCCACAAGCGAACAAACTCTACATCATCCACAAGCGAACAAAACACTTATCACATCCTATCAGAGCGCACAAACCCTACATCATCCTACCAAGCAAACAAACACTTACATCATCCTACAAGCAAAACAAACAACTACATCATCCTAACCAAGCGAACAAACACTACAGTCATAACCCGACAAAGCGAACAACACACTACATCAATCTACAAGCGAACAACACTACATCATCCTACAAGCGAACAAAGCAGCTAATCACATCCTATCAAGCAAACAAACACCTACATTCATCATACAGCGACAAAGCACTACATCATCCTACAAAGCGAACAAAACCCTACAACATCATCCTACAAGCAACAAACACTACAATTCCATCCTATCAAGCGACCAACACTACATCATCCTACAAGCAAACAAACACTAACTACATCATCTACAAGCGAACAAACACCTAACATCACATCCTACCAAGCGAAACAAATCACTACAATCATCCCACAAGCGAACAAACACTACATGCATCGCTACAAAGCGAAAAAACCCTACATCATCCTACTAAGCGAACAAACACTACATCATCTACAAGCGAACAAACACTACATCATCTAACAAGGGGAACAAACACTACAATCAACGCTACAAGCGACAAACACTATTTCTAGTTTAACATCATCCTACAACGAACAAACACTACATCATCCTACAACGAACAAACACTACACATCCTACAAGCGAACAACACACATCATCATACAAGCGCACAAACACTACATCCTCCTACAAGCGAACAAAACACTACATCATCATACAACGAACAAACACTACATCATCCTACAAGCGAACAAACAATATGCATTCATCCAACAAGCGAATCAAACACTACATTCATCCCACAAAGTCGGAACAAACACTACATCATATCCTACAAGGCGCTAACATCAACACTCAGGCCATCATAACCTACAAGCGAACAAACCTACATCATCCTACAAAGCGAAACACTACACTACATCATCCCTACAAGCGACAAACACTACATCATACCTCAAAGCGAACAAACACTACATCATCCTACAAAGCGAACAAACACTTACAGTCCCACCTAACAATGTCGACAAACACTACATCTTCCTACAAGCGAACAAACACTACATCCTACAAGCGAACAAACACTACATCATTCCACATAGCTGAACAACCATACATCATTACCCACAAGCGAACAAACACTACATCATCCTACAAGGCGAACAAACACTACATCCTGTACAAAGCGAACAAACCTTACACATCCTACAAGCGAACAAACACTACATCACTACAAGCGAACAAACCACACATCCTACAAGCGAACAAACACTACATCATCATCCTTATCATAAGCAACGAACACTACCATCCTACAAGCGAACAAACACTAATCATCCTAGATCCCATAGCGAACAAACCACATCCTACAAGTCGAAACAAACACTACAATCCTACAAGCGAAACAAACACAACATCATCTACAAGCGAACAAACACTACATCAACCTACAGCGAACTAGATCACAACTACATCCCTACAAGCGAACAAACACTAACCATCATCCTAACAGCGAACAAACCACTACATCATCCCACAAGCGAACAAACACTACTCATCTTACAAGCAACAAACACTACATCATCCTACAATGCGAACTAAACACTACAGTCATCCCTACCAGCGAACAACACTACATCATCCCACAAGCGAACAAACACTACATTATCTTTACAAGCGAACAAACACTACATAATCCTACAAGCGCACAAACACTACATCATCCAAGTCCAGCGAACAAACTCTACATCAGTCCTACCACGAACACACACTACAACATCCTACCAGCATCCAAACATCTCCATCGCTCCAACCACGAACAAACCCTACAACATCCTACACCTCGAGATACATACACACAGCATACCACGACAACACAACATCATCCATCAAAGCGAACACACACTACATCAACCTACAAGCGAACAAACACTACATCCTACAACAAACAAACACTCAACATCCAACCACCAAACATTTATAGTTGGGAACATCATACCTACCATCGAAACAACACTACGTCATCCCACAAGCGAACAACACTACATCATCTCCACAAGCGAACAAAACCCTAACATCATCCACAAGCGAAAAACACTACATCATCCTACAAGCGAACAAACACTACATCATCCTAGCAATCAAACAAACACTACATCATCCTACAAGCAAGCAAACTACTACATCACTACACGCGAACAAACACTACATCACCCACATAGCGAACAAACACTAACATCATCCTACAAGCGAACAAACCACTACATCATCCTACAAGGCGAAACAACACTACATCATCCTACAAGCAAACAAACACTACATCAACCTACCAGCGAACAAACACGACACATCCTACCCGCGAACAAACACTACAATCATCCTACAAGCAAACAAAGCACTACATCATCCGTACAAGCGAACAAACACTACATCATCCTACAAGCAAGACAAACACATTGGGGACATAATCCTACAACGAACAACACTACTCATCCAACAAGCGAACAAACACTCATCATCCCACAAGCAACAAACACTACATCATTCCTGACAAGCGAACAAAACACTACATCATCCTACAAGCGAACAAACACTACATCATCCTACAATCGAACAAACACTACACTCATCCTACAAGGGAACCAAACACAACATCAATTCCTACAAGCGAACAAACACTACAATCATCCTACAGAGCGAACACAATCACTACATCATCCTACAAACGAACAAACACTGACATCTATCCAACAAGCGAACAAACACTACATCATCCTTACAAGCGAACAAACACATACATCATCTACAGGCGAAAAGCAAACCACATCATCCTACAAGCAACAAACACTACATCATCCTACAAGCGAACAACCAGGGGGTTGGGGGGGAGGGGGGGGGGGGGGGGGGGGTTGCTGAAACTGATTTAATTTAAACCTACATCCCACCAGCGCACAACCACAACCTCATCCTACAAGCGAACAAACACAACATCATCCTACAAGCCAACCAACACTCAACATCATCCTACAATACGAACCAACCACTTGACGTACACTCCTCCTACAAGCTCACAAACACTACATCAACACAAGCTAACAACACACACCATCCACCAACAAGCGAACCAACACTACATCATCCTACAGGAGCGAACAAACATCTACATCATCCTACAGCGAACAAACTACACATCCTACAAGCGAACAAACTACTACATCATCCTACAAGCGAACAAACACTACATTCATCCCACAGCTAACAAACACTACATCATCTACAAGCGACCAAACACTACATCCATCCACGCGCACAACACTACATCAACCACAAGCGAACAAACACTACATCATCCTACAAGCGAACAAACACTAACATCTATCAATCGAACAAACACTACATCATCCTACAAAGCGAAAAAACACTACATCCTACAAGCGAACAAACACTACAGTCCTACAAGCGAAACAATACACATACATCCTACAGCGAACAAACACTACATCCTACAAGCGAACTAACACAAAATCATCCTACAAGCGAACAACACTACATCATCATACAAGCGAACAAACACTACATCCTACAAGCGAACAAACACTACATCATCTACAAGCGAACAAAACACATCATCCTACAAGCAAACAAACACTACATCATTCCTACCAGTCGAACAAACACACATCATCCTACAAGCGAACAAACACTACATCATCCACAAGCGAACAAACACAACATCATCCCACAAGCGAACAAACACTACATCATCCTACAAGCGAACAAACACAACATCAACCCTACAAAGCAAACAAACACTAAATCATCCTACAACAAACAAAGCACTACATCATCCTACAAGCGAACTGAAACACACATCACCCACAACGAACAAACACTACATCATCCTACAAGCGAACAAACACTTACATCATCCTACAAGCGAACAAACACTACATCATCCTACAAAGCAAACAAACACTACATCATCGACAGCGAAAACAAACACTACATGATCCAACAAGCGAACAAACACTAACATCATCCTACAAGCAAATCAAAACAACTACATCATCCTACAAAGCGAACAAACACTACATCACCTAACAAAGGCAAACAACACTACATCATCCTACAAGCGAACAAAACACTACATCATCCTACAAGCGAACAACACAACATCATCCCACAAGCGAACAAACACTACATCACCTACAAGCGAACAAACACTACATCATCCTACAAGCGAACAAACACTACATCATCCTACCAACGAACAAACACTACATCATCCATACAAGGAACAAACACTACATCATCCTACAAGCCGAACAAACACTACATCATCCTACAACGAACAAAACACTACATCCATCCACAACCGAACAAACACTACATCATCCTACAAGCGCGAACAAACACTACATCATCCTACAAAGCGTACAAAACACTACAACATCCTACAAGCGAACAAACCACTACATCAGTCCTACAAGCGAACAAAACACTACATCATCCTACAAGCGAAACAAACACTACATCAACACTACAAGCGAACAAACACTAACATCATCCCACAAGCGAACAAACACTACATCACCTACAAGCGACAAACACTACATCATCCAACAACGAACAAACACTACATCATCCCTACAAGCGAACAAACACTACATCATCCTACAAGCGAACAAACACTACATCATCTACAAAGCGAACAAACACTACATCATCCTACAAGCTAACAACACTACATCATCCTACAAGCGAACAAACACTACAACATCCACAAGCGAACAAACACTACATCACAACACGCGAACAAAACACTACATCATCTCTACAAGCGAACAACACGACATTCATCCCACAAGCGAACAAACCACTACATCATCGCCTACCAGCGAACACAAAAACACTACATCCTACAAGCGAACAAACACTACATCATCCTAACAAGCGAACAAACACTACATCACCCTACAAGCGAACACCCACAACAGACCTAACGCATAGCGAACTAACCCTATTCATCCTACAAAGCGAACAAACCACTAATCCTACAAGCGAACAAACACTACATCCTACAACGAACAACACTACATCCTACTAGCGAACAAACTACAATCCTACAAAGCCGAACAAAACACTACATCCTAACAATCGAACAAACACTACATCATCCTACATACAAGCGAACAAAACACTACATCATCCTACAAGCGAACAAACACTACATCCTACAAGAGAACAGACACTACATCATCCTACAGACGAACAAACACTATCATCATCCTACTAGCAAACAAACCTACATCCTACAAGCAACAAACACTACGATCATCCTACAAGCGAACAAACACTACATCAACCGCCCAAGGCGAACAAACACTACATCATCCCACAAGCGAACAAACACTACATCAGCCAACAATCGAACAAACACTACATCAATCCCATAATCGAACAAACACATACATCAGTCCTACAAGCGAACAAACCTAAATCATCCTACAAGCAACAAACTACTACATCATCCTACAAAGCGACAAACCAACATCATCCTACAAGCGACAAACACTACATTCCTACAAGCGAACAAACACTACATCATCCTCTCAAGCGAACAAACACTACATGCATCCTACAAGCGAACAAACACTACATCATCCCACAAGCGAACAAACAGCTACATCATCAACAAGCGACAAACACTACATCATCCTACCAAGAGACAACAAACACTACATCTCCTACACGTGAACAACACTACATCATCCCACAAGCGAACAAACACTACATCATCTACAAGCAACGAAACACTACATCATCCCATAAGCGAACAACACTATCATTCATCCCTGACCAGCGAACAAACACTACCATCATCCTACAAGCGAACAAACACTACATCATCCTACATAACGAACAAACACTACATCATCCTACAAGCGAACAAACACTACATCATCCTACAAGCGAACAAACACTACATCATCCAACAAGCGAACAACACTACATCATCCTAACAAGCGAACAAACACATCATCATTCCACAAGCGAACAAACACTACATCAGTCCTACAAGCGAACAAACACTACATCATCTCTACAAGCGAACTTACACAATCCCGTATATTTAGTAATATTTTTCAAAATAAATTTCCATTTTTATTACAAACTTCTTCTACCATATAATAAATATACATAGTCATTAACTATTAAACATTAACTTAAACAAAGTACTATATTCTTATACATAGACAGACCGCAGCACATGATTTGCGTCACCATCCTAACCCTACTAACACCATTGTACATGAACACATGTGCTTATATACCCACACGCGTCCAATAATATACCATTTGAAGAACTTCACCGAATACTAATATACAACCCATACTGAGTACATGAATCTCTCATTACATATTGCTATACACTTGATATATGATAAAAATCACAACACATTACATATCTCATATTAGCAGTACATTTGGTACACAGACATATTTTATGATCACGCCCGCAAGTCCTTTGCTTTGATACAACCACCAGTTCCTGATAATACATACAACCTATTCCAAATTTAACTTACCATTACATACATCAGTAAACATTCCTGGAGTATGACTCGTATACTATCACATTCACACAAATATTCTCATTTCCATGCCCATAAAAATCTATCCAACTTTCTCTTACGACCCACCACTCAACAAACTTACTTAAAACACACTCCACAACTACGCTGCCAATTTCACACCATATCAAGGAACTTCCTCATACGTTCCCCAATTCTGAGGACGAGCCCGGTGCAACCACCCTGAAATTCCTAACACAATCACTTCCTGCCCCCATTTTTTTTTTCTCAATACCGTCAACAAACCTCTGACATTCATACTTCGAAAATCCTTCAGGAAAGCCATACCGCATCTACTTCCGTATAACCCCCTATTACGACTAAGTGTTTTGTACATTGTTGCACGCCAAAACCATCTTTCGCACCATCCAATCCCCATTAACCCCTCATGGCCCACAGATACGAAAACAAATCCGTTATGATGTACACCTAAGCAAGCTGCACAGACTCTTCACAACCTCCCACATCTAAACTCATGCCCTTAATACACGATATCCCTCCCCCACCTACTCAACACTCAAATCCCACCCCATCCCCACTCGTATACACTTCAAATTTATTACAAAAATATACACATGAAAAAGCTGTCTCGCTATCCCCACACGCCTACATACGTCCTATCCACACATCAACCCTCATCTGCTCGCGAAGCACCACACCAGACGGCACTATTTCCATGCGAAGGAAACGAAACATTACACTACTCCACATCTTGGTCTGATGCATACCAACCGCAACTCTTAACCAAATGTCTCCACCATGCATACATTGGGTATATGCCCTCACATCGCAGTCACGCTCGAACGGCCTTACAGCAGCTGCTCCCAACCACCCACCCGAATCCTAGACAGATCTCTAACATACAATAGAACAGCACGCAGCACATCCTCCCAACTCTTATCATCTCGATCTACCTCACTCACCTTCGAGCTCCTCATATAATGCTTGCACACCTCTGTTCCCACACGACCTTCCTCACGGAAGAAACACCCCTCTGTCACATATATACACTACCTTAATCTTTATCTATTAAACCCAATCCCCTTTGTCGATACCGTAAGCATAACAACACCTCCTACACCAACCAGTGCAATCGACCAGAACCCCATATATACGAAAAACCTATTTAACATTCGTGTTATGTCCGTCTTTCCAAAGGATATACTGCTGCCACATGCCAAGACCATCAACTATATAACATTACATTCATCCACTATACAACGTTGATGTATCGTCAAATGCATGGGTCTCAAACATTTAACCTACCACCAAACAGATCCACGCTGCCTCTGGTCAGAATTAAACCACCGTGCCTACCCCGGCATTCGCCCCATTATAAAATTATCCACACAACATTTATCTAGTCCACCACACCCAGACGCACAGCTGTTTCCCATCTCGCCCTCCCTACCCAATCCCTAAGTAAAACCAATAATTTCGGATTTCTCCACTTCTACACTTTTAAACCTGTAACATCTCAAAACCACCAATCAAATTTCTCCACCTCATGTAAACATTCCTCCAGCTCATTAGAATTGTTGTATCTTCCACATACCCTATTATTCTCCCATCCTCTCCATTCCCTCACCACAATCCACCCCTAAGACATTTGCCCACTGCCTCAGTAAAAAAGGTCCTGTATATAACCAAACAACAGTTTGAGACAGAGGAAACCCTGCCGTATGCCTCTACCCACTGAAACCCACTCTCCCATTTCTCCATATTCACCGCACACGTACACCTCCCTATTATACAAATCTCATCCAACCAACCATGCTTTTCCCTCAAAACCCTGCCGTCCGTAAGATATCCACAGTGCCTCTCGTTCTATCGCAATCATATGCTGCCTGCCAATCTCAGTTCCTAAGACACCTCCCCCCCTCTTTATTCCCCCTCACATACTTTCCACAAAATCTTTTTATATAGTCCATGCCCTCATACACGCCCTCCCCAGGCACCCCGATACTGACTCTCATCGCAACAACTCTATCACGCACTTCAGACCTGCGTTCCCCAGATTTTGCGAATAACTTATAATCAGCATCATAACAAAACGACAACGCTCTTTAGTTCTGCACTGTAGTAGGCCGTCCCTTTTGGGGAATCAAAACTAACTAATTGCGGTGCGCTGTAATCTCACCCATCCTCCCCCCCTCACTTTTCATCACATTCATCAGGTTCCACTAAAAAATCCTTCAAACACTCTCCAATTCTTCACATAGAATTCACAAGTAACCCATCGTATTACATGGGGCCTGGCGCCTTTACCTCTCAGTCATATTCTCCAAAGCTCTCAACCTCCCCCCTCGTTCCATATCCCCTCCCAATGCCATACGATCACTGCACTCACACACAAGAACATATCTCTCCCAATCTTCTCTAAATCCTCCTTGTTCCCATATCGTACAACTCCGCAAATATTTTCCAAAACCAACCTATCCAGAAAACACTCATACCCTCAGTAGGTTCGCAACTACTCCTGACCCTTCGTATACCCACCTAAGTCCTCGTGTACTACCAGCTATCAATCTCCATTGCTAACCTCGTCTCCGCAGCCCGTAACACACAAGCTGACGGCCTGTCACCCCAAATAGCCTCTCTACCCCACCTTGCACCCTCGCCTCATCAAATCTCTCATATGAGTGCATCTCTTATCTCTCTTATCTGCACTTAACGCTTCCAATTTCCTCAAATTGTACACACACCTACAACAGCACCCCTCTCATAACAACCCAGCAACCGCCCCATCTTACACATACTGTTGAACCCATATGTCATCCATGCCTCATTCTTTCCCCTTCGCACATATATGCCTGATCCGCCTCTTTGCAGCCCCATCCCACCACCCCAATAAATCGCATTGCACTCATACCCCCACCCCATAAGTCCTTCCACAAGCTTTTACAAATCCCCTCCCTCCACCCCTCTTCACCCAGTAGTCCGTACATTCAGCTCCAGGACCGTCCAATATCTCTTAGCAACCCGTCCCCAAATTTAAATCAGCCTAAACCTGCCCATGATCTGAATAAACGAACAATTCACCATCTGCACCCACTCACCCTCAACACCCCTTTTCACATACAACCTATCTAGTCCGTGCAGCATAGCCTTTCTATGAAATGTTTGCTCTATCTCGCAATCCCCTCCATCAACTATATCCCTCAATCCCCCACCTCTCAATAGATCCCCCTAAACCTGCCAAAAAACATACCTGCGCCTAGGGTTCCACTCCTATTCCGTTCGCACCCACACAGTTCCAGTACGCCACCACTATTGCACTGACTATAATGACCGCAATAATATACCATACATTATTCACAAATTCATTCTTTACCCTTACATCATTCTCAGTCCGGCACATCCACACAAACTACTGCCATCCTTTCACCTCATCCACCACTCGCATCTATCTTACACCCGACCCCCCCTTACCCTTCACTTTCCTAAGACAAAAACGGGCTCATCTCTCGGATCAGGATTCACCACCCTCCCTTCATTCCGCTCCGAATACCTTCACAAAACAACTGTCCCATCCACCTCCAATTCCTTCCAGCTTGAAATTAATTTCCTAGCACAAAAACAATGTCTATAACATGAACGTCTTCAAATCCCTTTACCCACAGACGCTTCTCACTCGCACACAATCCAATATATTCACTGTCATGCTTCTGGAAACTACTGTATGTGATTTCAAACCCTCTGCCCCAAATTTACACCTTTCACTGACATGCTTCCAGTGTGTCTGCTTCTCACATTTTTTTCTCTCCCTGCCACTATGTGGCTTCCCCTGACCAACCACCGACCAGGCGTACCTTTAGAGCTACCACCACCAGCATCAACCCAGCGGCTTTTTCCCGTCGGTCTCTGTGCGTAGCTCAGAAACCTCAATCCGAGTTGGAATAATGTTTGCCCCTCTTACGGTTGCCACTCTCCGCATCCATTTCCAACTCACTGGAATTGCCTCCCTGTGAATCAAGCATTCACCTCAAACACTGTCCACCACTCCTGGCGAGTCATCGATCCTGTCACGTCCCAGTAGGCCTCCATCTAAAACCTGCACCTGTTCACCACTCTGCACAGTCCTTCCTCGGTCTCCAAGGCAGAATGCCTCACATTCCCACTAACTGGACAGTGAAGGGCGGTACCCACCCAGTGGCTAGCTCACGCACCACTAACCTCACTCCAGTAAGTGCCACTTCTATGTCAGGTGACCATCACATGACCCCCTCCGGTTCTGGCCCTTTCACCATCTGACTACTCCTTGTTCCTTCTCCGCTGCCCCATCTCCACTACTGGGCCCCAAATGTCATATGCACCACATAACCTACACATCTCTGCTGCAACCGTATTACAACCATTACCTGCATCCTAAATGCTCCAGTATGACGTAAGGCATAGGGATGGAAAGCCTCAACGTCATCATGACGTGAACGTACCATCCGCAAGACGGAGCATACGCCACCATCCCGTCCATCTGACCAGCACCACCATAGCCAAAGTATGTGTACAGTATCGCATACTGTTCAAATACATTCCGCAGGTCAGTCCTCGTTCGCATCTCAAATGGCACATTTCGGACTTTCACCCATGTGTAATGCCTAGACACGTCGATGAGTCGAACACGTATCGCTGAATTAACGTCCAAAACCCCCGTCCTGGTACTTGTCAACCAGCCGTTCATACACTCCAGCTGATCTCAACTTGACGAAAATAGATGGGCACCATTAGTGCCACACCATACAGTTCTTGATCTGCAACACCATAGGTGTCACGGATAATTTACGGTAAAAGCACTTGTGCAGACTGAGGCATTATTGCACCACGCACCAATTCAAGGCACACCGTGTGCACACGCCTTCTCAAAGACTGCGCCATGATGTGAAAATATAATCTCCTGCAATGGCCAGCAGAGGGAGTAGTCACCCCCGTTCCACACTCTGCTCAGGTCAAGCGCTATGTCAGGTAGTATGGTGATTGTGGTGGAGGTGATGGTGGTCAAGGTAATGGTGGTCGTGGCGATGGTGGCGGTGGTGATGGCGATGGTGGTGGTGGTGATGGTGGTGGTGGTATTGGTGGTGGTGGCAATGGTGATGGTGGGGGGTTTGATGGTGGTGGTGGTTTTGGTGTTAAATGGTGGTGTGGTTTGGTGTTGATGTGGTGGTGATGGTGGGGGTGGTGGTCGTGGCAGTGTTGGTGGTGATGTTGGGGGTTGCAGTGATTGGATTTTGGGGTTTTGAGGGTGGGGGGCGTTGTGGTGGTGGCAGTTGGTGGTGGTGTGATGTTGGTAATGGCGGCGATGGTGATGTGGGGGTGTTGACGGTGGTTGTGGTGATGGTGGTGGCGATGATGGAGGTTGTGGTGTGGTGGCAGTGGTGGTTTTGGTGATGGTTGTGGCAGGTTGGTGATGGTTTGGTGTTGATGGTGGTGTGTGGTGGTGGTGGTGATGTGGTGGTGATGGTGGAGGTTTGTGGTGGACAGTGGTGGTGGTGGTGATGTTGGTGGTGTCGAGATGGTGATGGTGGGGGTGTTGATGGTGGTTGTGGTGGTGGTGATGATGGTGGTGGTGATGGTGGAGGTTGTGGGGTGGCAGTGGTGGTGGTGGTGATGTTGGTGGTGGCGGCGATGGTATTGCGACCCCTGAATGGGTCACAATGTATATAATGTATATTACCTGTTCATATAATTTTATATTGCTTATATTTGCTATATTAGCTAAATCGTAAATATATTGCTTTATATTATTGTTTGACTTAGTTATATGATTAGGTAGGATGTAACATTTATACATTATTCAGTGCTCATAGTTAGAGTGTTAAGTAGCTGACAGCCTTGTCTAACTACTGTATTATCACTCTGCTTGTTTCCCTGCCGGCTTCTGTGTTGCTGCTGTCAGCAGTCCACGTCATCAGGGTGGGGTGATCACACCTCACCAGGAGTGAGAGTCGGCCTGGCCTGCACTAGGGCTTATTGTCTGTTTGACGTGCCTTCCAACAACACGGCCTCTCCAGCTCTCCATTGCTGGTCCTTGTTGGAAGATCATCTCTGTAGCTTTATTGTTGTTGGTTCTGTGTAACTCTGTTCACAGAACATAGATTAGACTTAGTGATTTTCGACGTTGTACTGAGGTTGTGTGTCTCATAGACACTCTGAGAAACTCAGGTTCTGAGCTGTAGCTTCTGACCTAATTTGTACTGGTATCTGTGTACTGTCACAGTCGGGGATTTTCTTATGCTGAACTTAGATTCAGTAGTATGGGAGTTTTGTGGCTTTTGTGGAGGATCTGCAGATGGTCCCTACTTAGTGTCGTTATATTATCTCCTTGTTCCTGATTTTGTGTCGCTGTTTCTTGTAATATTGCTGCTCGGCTTATCAGTCGTTTTATTGTTCAAGCAAGCTGTTCTGATTGCCAGGTTGGTCAAGAAGTTAGTTTATGTGAGGACTTTTAGTCAGTCACTGGTTAAGTCTAGTCTAGTCTTCAGACATAGCGAACTACTTAGAGCACTTACACACATACACACATACAATGTACCAGATGGTACTTAAAAGCCATAAAGATGTGACATGAGCCTTCAGCACAATACTACTGTACACGAGAGAAGTGTAGGAACTTGTATCCTATATTATATTCAATTGAGTACTTTAATTTACTTTGATATTATACGCCTAGACAACTTTATTGTTATTAATAAACTCATAAAATTTTAATTTCTTTAGTAAGTAGCCTACCAGTTGTAATCCTGAAGCACTATTGAATCTTATTGAATTCTAATGGATAATAGAACCAGGATACTGACTACTTGTTACAACAGGCTGGATGCTAGAAGGGCAGTCCTTTCTAGTATTCACTGGAGATCTATATTATTATTGAAATCACGTTATTTGTAACAATGGTGATGGTGATGGTGGTGGTAATGGTGTTGATAGTGATGATAATAGTGGTGGTGGTGATGGTGGTGGTGATGGTGATGGTGCTGATGATGGTTGTGGTGGTGACATGGTGGTGATGGTGGTGGAGATGATGATGGTGGTGATGGTGGTGGTGGTCATGATGGTGGTGGTGGTGATGATGGTGGTTGTGATGCAGATGGTGATGATGGTGATGTGGTGATGACGTGTTGGTGATGATGGTTTTGATGGCAGTGATGATGTGTTGGCGATGATGGTAGTGATAGTGGTGATGGTAGTGTGATGGTGGTCGAGATGATGATGGTGGTGGTGATGGTAGTGCTGGTGATGGTAGTGGTGGTGATGATGGTGATGGTGGAGATGGTGATGGTGGTGATGGTGATGGTGATGGAGGTGGTGATGTTGGTGGTGGTGATGGTGGTGGTGATGGTGGTGATGGTGTTGGTGGTGTGGTTTTGATGGTTATGGTGGTGTTGGTGATGATGGTAGTGATAATAGTGACGATGGTGGTGGTGAGGTGGTGATGGTGGTGATGGTTTTGATGGTGATGGTGGTGCTGGTTGTAGTGGTGGCGATGATGGTGATGATGGTGGTTGTGGTGATGGTGGAGGTGGCGATGATGGTGGTGATGGTGTTTGGAGGTGGCGGTGATGTGGTGGTGGTGGTGATGGTGATGGTGATGATGGTTTTGATGGTTATGGTGGTGCTGGTGATGATGGGAGTGATAATAGTGACGATGGTGGTGGTGATGGTGTGGTATGGTGATGGTGGTGCTGGTTGTAGTGGTGGCGATGATGGTGATCATGGAGGTTGTGGTGTGGTGGAGGTGGTGGTGGTAGTGGTGGGATGGTGGTGGTTGCAGTGAGGTGGTGGTGGTGGTTATTAATGGTGGTGATGGTGGTGGTGGTTATAATGGTAGTGACGGTGGTGGTGGCGGTGGTGGTGATGGTGGTGGTGATTTGGGGTGTGGTTGCGGTGATGGGGTGATGGTGGTGGCGATGATGGGGTGGTGGTGATGTGTGGTTGCGGTGATGATGTGATGGTGGTGTTTAATGGTGGTGATGGTGGTGGTTATGTGGGTGGTGATGGTGGTGGTGGTGATGGTAGAGGGAGCGCCGAGGCAGCAGGTAGAGGCAGCGCCGAGGCAGCAGGTAGAGGCAGCGCCGAGGCAGCAGGTAGAGGCAGCGCCGAGGCAGCAGGTAGAGGCAACGCCGAGGCAGCAGGTAGAGGCACGCCGGAGCAGCAGGTAGAGGCAACGCTAGGGACAGCATGTAGAGGTCAAGCGCGAGGCAGTAGGTAGAGGCAGCGCCGTGCAGCAGGTAGAGGCAGCGCGGGCAGCAGGTTAGGCAGCGCCGGGAGCAGGTAGAGGGGGCTGGCGGTTGAGGCGGGGGTTTAGGGTAGGGAGGGGGGGGTGAGGGGGGGGGGGAGAGGGGGGGAGGGGGGGGGAGGGGGGGGGG
>NC_069419.1:36387463-36403768 GCF_026875155.1 Cherax quadricarinatus
ACAAAAGAGGGGGGTGAAAGTGTATAAACTAAGGGTAGGAGGAAGTTCGGGTGAGATATAAGCGACTATTGGCAGAATAGGTGGGCTAGTGCAAAGATGAGTAGTGGGGGGGGTGGAAGAGGGTTGGAATAGTTTTAAAAATGCAGTATTAGAATGTGGGGCAGAAGTTTGTGGTTATAGGAGGGTGGGGGCAGAAGGAAAGAGGAGTGACTGGTGGAATGATGAAGTAAAGGGTGTGATGAAAGAGAAAAAGGTAGCTTATGAGAGGTTTTTACAAAGCAGACGTGTTATAAAAAGAGCAGAGTATATGGAGAGTAAAAGAAAGGTGAAGAGAGTGGTGAGAGAGTGCAAAAGGAGAGCAGATGATAGAGTGGGAGAGGCACTGTCAAGAAATTTTAATGAAAATAAGAATAAATTTTGGAGTGAGTTAAACAAGTTAAGAAAGCCTAGGGAAAGTATGGATTTGTCAGTTAAAAACAGAGTAGGGGAATTAGTAGATGGGGAAAGGGAGGTATTAGGTAGATGGCGAGAATATTTTGAGGAACTTTTAAATGTTGAGGAAGAAAGGGAGGCGGTAATTTCATGCACTGGCCAGGGAGGTATACCATCTTTTAGGAGTGAAGAAGCAGAATGTAAGTGTGGGGGAGGTACGTGAGGCATTACGTAGAATGAAAGGGGGTAAAGGAGCTGGAACTGATGGGATCATGACAGAAATGTTAAAAGCAGGGGGGGATATAGTGTTGGAGTGGTTGGTACTTTTGTTTAATAAATATATGAAAGGGAGGGAAGGTACCTAGGATTGGCAGAGAGCATGTATAGTCCCTTTATATAAAGGGAAAGGGGACAAAAGAGTATGTAAAATTATAGAGGAATAAGTTTACTGAGCATACCAGGAAAAGTTACGGTAGGGTTATAATTGAAAGAATTAGAGGTAAGACAGAATGTAGGATTGCGGATGAGCAGGGAGGCTTCAGAGTGGGTAGGGGATGTGTAGATCAAGTGTTTACATTGAAGCATATATGTGAACAGTATTTAGATAAAAGTAGGGAAGTTTTTATTGCATTTATGGATTTAGAAAAAGCATATGATAGAGTGGATAGAAGAGCAATGTGGCAGATGTTGCAAGTATATGGAGTAGGTGGTAAGTTACTAAATGCTGTTAAGAGTTTTTATGAGGATAGTGAGGCTCAGGTTAGAGTGTGTAGAAGAGAGGGAGAATAGTTCCCGATAAAAGTAGGTCTTAGACAGGGATGTGTAATGTCACCATGGTTGTTTAATATATTTATAGATGGGGTTGTAAGAGAAGTAAATGCGAGGGTGCTCTGGAGAGGGGTGAGATTAAATTATGGGGAATCAAATACAAAATGGGAATTGACACAGTTACTTTTTGCTGATGATACTGTGCTTATGGGGATTCTAAAGAAAAATTGCAAAGGTTAGTGGATGAGTTTGAGAATGTGTGTAAAGGTAGAAAGTTGAAAGTGAGCATAGAAAAGAGTAAGGTGATGAGGGTATCAAATGATTTAGATAAAGAAAAATTGAATATCAAATTGGGGAGGAGTATGGAAGAAGTGAATGTTTTCAGATACTTGGGAGTTGACATGTCGGCGGATGGATTTATGAAGGATGAGGTTAATCATAGAATTGATGAGGGAAAAAATGGTGAGTGGTGCGTTGAGGTATATGTGGAGTTAAAAAACGTTATCTATGGAGGCAAAGAAGGGAATGTATGAAAGTATAGTAGTACCAACACTCTTATATGGATGTGAAGCTTGGGTGGTAAATGCAGCAGCGAGGAGACGGTTGGAGGCAGTGGAGATGTCCTGTCTAAGGGCAATGTGTGGTGTAAATATTATGCAGAAAATTAGGAGTGTGGAAATTAGGAGAAGGTGTGGAGTTAATAAAAGCATTAGTCAGAGGGCAGAAGAGGGGTTGTTGAGGTGGTTTGGTCATTTAGAGAGAATGAATCAAAGTAGAATGACATGGAAAGCATATAAATCTATAGGGAAGGAAGGAGGGGTAGGGGTCGTCCCCGAAAGGGTTGGAAAGAGGGGGTAAAGGAGGTTTTGTGGGCGAGGGGCTTGGACTTCCAGCAAGCGTGCTTGAGCGTGTTAGATAGGAGTGAATGGAGACGAATGATACTTGGGACCTGACGATCTGTTGGAGTGTGAGCAGGGTAATATTTAGTGAAGGGATTCAGGAAAACCGGTTATTTTCATATAGTCGGACTTGAGTCCTGGAAATGGGAAGTACAATGCCTGCACTTTAAAGGAGGGGTTTGGGATGTTGGCAGTTTGGAGGGATATGTTGTGTATCTTTATACGTATATGCTTCTAAACTGTTGTATTCTGAGCGCCTCTGCAAAAACAGTGATAATGTGTGAGTGTGGTGAAAGTGTTGAATGATGATGAAAGTATTTTCTTTTTGGGGATTTTCTTTCTTTTTTGGGTCACCCTGCCTCGATGGGAGACCGCCGGCTTGTTGAAAAAAAAAAAAATAATATATATATAATATATTATATATTTTATATATAAAATTTATATATATATTATATATATATATATATTATATAACATATAAAATATATATATATATTATATATATATATATATATATAAAATATATATATATAATATATATATATATATAACAAACACACTATCGAAAAGTGCCCCTGACAACCAGCAAGAAACACAACAGTCCAATTAATTGGTAATGACATTATCATCTCGAGAAATTTTGTTTTTTGTATCTAACCTACCTCCTTCCCTATCCCTGTTTTCTCCCTCCTCCTTCTCTCTCTCTCTCTCTCTCTCTCTCTGTCCCCTTCTCTCTCTCTCCTTTTTCTCTCTTTTGGGCCATTTCCTTCCTCCCTTTTTCTCCCCCTCAAATATTTAGACGTTATTTATTCTGCTTGAAAAATCATAATGGTTGTCATACAGCAGAGTGTAAGTGCTACTGGAGGTACACTGGTTAACGTCAACCCTTTATCCAGCCCCCCCACACTAGCATCCGTTCATCCTATTTCTAAAGCTATTTCTAAAGTTAGTTTGAATGACATTTAATGACAATGTTTAATCTTTAATCCTTCATGATTGACATCTACATGGCAAGTTGTCATGACAGACGAGTTTTTACTTTCACTTGTATAACAAGTAGTGTAAGATGTCAGGTCACCAGTACTAGAATAGGTTATTAGGGTTATTGATGCTGTTTCCTTGGATAGATTTAAAAATTGGTTAGACAAATATCTGAAAAGGAACTGACGAATGTGAATAGGGCTTTTGTAATGTTCTTAGTAATTTTAAAAATTTTTCTTCATCTCTTAAATAAATAATTAATGTAAACTTTCACTGTTCAGCATATACTGACAAACAGCAGAGCATTTTGGTTTTAGCGTTGACATCAGGTGTATAGTGCTGCCTCAGGTGTGTAGTGCTGCCTTCAGGTGTGTAGCGCTGACTTCAGGTGTGTAGCGTGACTTTAGGTGTGTAGCGCGGACTTTAAGTGTGTGATAGGGGGTTTGGAGAGAGAAGTGACCCCCGCCATTACATTAAACTGTAAAATATAAATATTATATACCCCAGCCACATAAAAAAACTCCTACAGTAGGAGTCTTGCATTTCGTTTTTTGGTGAAAGGATGAGGGAGATGATTGACTCGAGAGGAAGGAAGCATTCGACTACTTTTGATACAAAAATTTAACGTAGTGGTTTAGCATGCGTGATCCATGGGTCCCGCCTCGTCACTGCTACACAAAAATCTCTTCATGTGAAATGTTATAATTGGTAAATTTCATTTATATTCCAAGGGTTTTATTACGTCTCACGGATGAACTCAGCTTTTTCATAGAACTAAACACATACCAGAAAGTTATGTAATATTGAGTGAATGCATCATATTAGTACTGGAAATAAGACATATACCGCCCCTCTCCCACACACACTGATATACCCCCGCCCCTCTCCCACACACACTGATATACCCCGCCCCTCTCCCACACACACTGATATACCCCGCCCCTCTCCCACACACACTGATATACCCGCCCCTCTCCCACACACACTGATATACCCCGCCCCTCTCCCACACACACTGATATACCCGCCCCTCTCCCACACCACTGCTATACCCCCGCCCCTCTCCCACACACACTGATATACCCCGCCCCTCTCCCACACACACTGATATACCCGCCCCTCTCCCACACACACTGATATACCCGCCCCTCTCTCACACACACTGATATACCCCGCCCTCTCTCACACACACTGATATTACCCGCCCCTCTCTCACACACATGATATACCCGCCCCTCTCCCACACACACTGCTATACCCCGCCCCTCTCCACACACATTGATATACCCCGCCCCTCTCTCACACACTCTGATATACCCCGCCCCTCTCCACACACACTGCTATACCCCGCCCCTCTCCCACACACACTGATATACCCCGCCCTCTCTCACACACACTGATATACCCCGCCCCTCTCCACACACACTGATATACCCGCCCCTCTCTCACACACACTGATATACCCGCCCCTCTCTCACACACACTGATATACCCGCCCCTCTCTCACACACACTGATATACCCCGCCCCTCTCCCACACACACTGATATACCCCGCCCCTCTCCCACACACCTGATATACCCGCCCCTCTCTCACACACACTGATATACCCCGCCCCTCTCTCACACACAACTGATATACCCCGCCCCTCTCCCACACACAGATATACCCCGCCCTCTCCCACACACACTGATATACCCGCCCCCTCCTCACACACACTGATATACCCCGCCCCTCTCTCACACACACTGATATACCCCGCCCCTCTCCCCACACACTGATATGCCCCGCCCCTCTCCCACACACACTGATATACCCCGCCACTCTCCCACACACACTGATATACCCCGCCCCTATCCCACACACACTGATATACCCCGCCCCTCTCCCAACACAGACATCCACCGCCCCTCTTCACCACACACTGACATACCCGCCCCTCTCCCACTCACACTGACATATCCGCCCCTCTCCACACACACTGACATACCTCGCCCCTCTCCACACACACACTGGCATACCCCGCCCTTTTCCCACACACACTGACATACTCCGCCCTTTTCCCACACACACTGACATACCCGCCCCTCTACAACACACACTGATATACCCGCCCTCTCCCACACACACTGACATACCCCGCCCCTCTCCCACACACACTGACATACCAGCCATAGCAATAAACCAGATATACCAGCTGGACTTCCCACAAGCCCTTAATACCATCCTGGCAGAAAACAACCCACCCAACTCATCATCCCTCCTCTCTCCAGTTTTACTAACACTCCCCCTCCCCTCCTCGGCCCCACCCGCTCCACCCCCACCCCCAACCCTCCCAAAACTCCCCCACTCCCAGTAGCTTAATCCACACAACTATTCCACCCCCAGAGACTCCCCCCTCTCCACGGCCACCCATATCCCTCCTCTCCCCCCCCGCACCCCCTCCACCACCTCCAAACCCCGCTCCTCCTCCGCCCCCACCTAACACAGCAAGATCCACCAGACACACAAACACAACAAGATCCTCCTCAGTCCACAGGAGGAAACCAACCAAACCTCAACCTGCACCCACTTTGAAAGACAATCCAGAGAACATGAAAGAACACAGAACACACAGAACAGACAGGTCTCCCCCTCCCCCTCCAGGACGAGCCCCGCGACCTCACATACACACACACCTCTGGAGGCACAACCCACCATGGGCCTCTGCCCTGATTCCTACACAATCCAAACAATAGCTGGGCCTGGTCCTTCACAGGTACAAAACAACAACACCGCTGCTACCGACCTTGCCAGGCACATTCAAAGTAATCCAACTCAATGTGCGTCATTATTATCCCATCAGACACATGACAGCTGAGCTCATCGAATCAGAAAGACCGGATGTTGTTCTGCTAAATAGCACATGCCTCCAGGCACACCAACGCATCCACCACTTTGGCTTCACCTCCCAACAATCCCCACATGACCCACATGATGGATTGCCATCCGTGTCAACTCCACCATTAAACATAAATTCTACCACTCCACTTCACACACACCAACACTCCCTTGCTGTCAGACTACACACTCATCTAGGACCACTCATATTCTTCACCACTTACGCAAGGCCAACAGGGCTCTCAGTGTACAAGACCTATCTCTTGTCTTCAACCACACCAACATCCCCTCCTACCTGCTGGCAGACATGAATGCAAAGCACCCAGCTTTCAACCACAACACCAACCAAATAGGCACACAACTACTCAACTTCACAAATCACAAACACCTCCTGCACCTAGGCCCTCACTTCAACACCTATGGGCACCAAGGACCAACTACAGATATCGACACACAACTCGACCTCGTCCTTGAGTCAACACGAACAACTAACACGGCAGTTCCCACAAACACACACACCGTAAGATACTCATTCAAATCCTCAATCAGAACAAAAAGACTCCTCACATGCTACCACAACCGTTTCCGCCTCAACACAGATTCAGCCAAATACGACAAGACCTCACATACTTTAGGAACAACATACTTCACAGCCTAGAGCAGGATCACAACTCTCATTGTGCCGGGCTCATTCACCAGGCGGATGAGCAACGCATAAAAGACCCCAAAACTTTCTGAAACTTTATTAACAGAATCCGAGGCAACGCCAACAACAGCAAATTCGATCACATCACCCACGACAACAGAAACATCACCGACCCACAAACAGCAACAAACATCTTTAAGGATATCTGGGAGAATATATTCCACCCACACCCCCACAACCAAACGCTCTGCCACACACACAACAAATAGACCAATGGAACACCGAACACATACACCTAACGTCACCTGATAGGCACATGCAACTTGACTCACTCACCACCACTCAGGAACTGGACTCCCCTGTCACAGACAATGACATTAAAACACTCATCCAGCGCCTACCTCCAAAAGCCCCAGGAGCCTCCGGCATAAACCACATCCTAAAACACCTCCCTGACTATCATCTCCGCCTACACCAACCTCCTCAATGCATCACTAGCGTCTGGCTACTTCCCCCCTCTCTTCAAAGCAGCCACATCTGTTCTCATCCCAAAACCCAACAAAGACCGCTCTGACCCAAAAAACTATCGCCCCATCAGCTTGCTCGAAGTACTGGGAAAGATCTTTGAAAGAATCATAAACTCACGCCTATGTAGACATCTTGAAACTAACTCCCTCCTATATGATGGCCAATTTGGTTTCAGAACTAACCGATCCACTCAAGACGCACTCAACTTAATTCTCAACTATGTCCATATAAACCAAAACCAGGGGAAAAAGACAGCCCTAGTAGCCAAAGATGTCGAGAAAGCTTTTGACACAGTGTGACACAATGGCTTGAAGTATAAGCTCTGTTCCAACTTCGAGACCCCTCTTGCCATCTGAAAGTTACTCTGTAACTTCCTAGATGGTAGGACTATGAGGTTAAAGTTCCAAGGATGCTCTTCTCAGTACTTCCCAATACAGGCAGGAGTCCCACAGGGATCAGTCTTTCTCCCACCCTCTACATCCTCTACACCAATGACATCCCAACACCAATTTTTAACAACACCATCACCCTTGCGTATGCTGATGATACCACCCAACTCACTACCCACAAACAAATAACCTCACTAGCCCGTAGAACACAAGACGAAGTTGACCAGATTGCAAAATGGGAACAGAAATGGGAATAAAACCAACCCTGCAAAATCCAAAATCATCTACTTCCACTACAGGAAACACAAACCACCTCCCCCTGTAGAACTCAGGACAGCAGATACCCGCACCAACATCCCAGTCTCTCAGACAACAAACGTCTTAAAAGTTACTCTAGACCACAACCTGCGAATACACAGACACATTAACCAAAAGCAAGCCATTGCGACCCAAAACCTGTCTGGCATATCCAAATTATGGCAAGCTTCTACACAAACAAAACTGCACCTATACAAAGCCCTCATTCGCCCACTAATCACCTACTGCCCACTAGCCCTTTCCCTAGCAGCTGTGACAAATCGACTAAAACTACAACGTATCCAGAACAAAGCTCTACTCTGGGTGTTCGACATCACTGGGATGAATTCCTCACAAGCGAGTCATTCACGCCCGTGCAAACATCCCTGCTCTAAAACGTGTACTGGAAACTGCTTTAGTGACAAACAAATAGACAGATTAGAGACCCGACATGACTACTGGACCTCATACCTAGACGACGAAAAAAACGCGGACCTGCAAAAACACACAACCTCTTCTACTCACTACTAGCCCCTGATCCAATTCCTTTATACAAATAACCCCATCGCAATCTTGACTCATTAACCTGTATTCACAGGCGGGGACCTTAAATATTGCCCATGTACCAGCGATCTACGCATTGCCGTCGTCCCCCCGTCCACCCCTCAAGTCCCGAAGTTGCGCCCATCTTCATAAATCACTATAGCTCAGCAACTGGGTTAAGTCCTGGTTCTCGTCCTTATACTAACAACCATCCTCTAACCAGCCTATTCTTTCCCTATCCCCACTTCCCCACTCACCCCCTACGGGATCTTACCTAGAATATCTTGTCTTGTCTTGACATACCCCTCCCCTCTCCCACACACAGTGACATATCCTGCCCTTCTCCCACACATGCTGACATATCCTGCCCCTCTCCCACACACACTGACATATCCTGCCTCTCTCCCACACACACTGACATATCCCGCTCCTTTCACCCAAACACTGACATACCCCGTCCCTCTCCCACACACACTGACGTATCCCGCCCCTCCCACATCACACAGACATAGCCAGCCGTCCCTCTCCCACACACATTGACATACTCTGTCCCTCTCTCATACACACTGACATACCTGCCCCTCTCCCACACACTGAGACATACCCGCCCCTCTCCCACACACTGACATACCCCGCCGCTCTCCATGCACACTGACAAACCCCATCCCTCTCTCACACACATTGACATACCCAGCCCCTCTCCCAAACACTCTGACATACCTGCCCCTTTCCCACACACACTGACATACCCTGCCCCTCTCCCCAAACACTGACATATCCCACCCCCTCTCACACACACTGACATTCCCCGCCCCTCTCCCACACACACTGACATACCCCGCCCCTCTTCAACCACACTGACATACCCTGCCCCTTTCCACACTCATTGACATACCCCGTCCCTCTTCCACACATATTGACATACCCCGCCCCTCTCCCACACACACTGACATACCCCACTCCTCTCACACACACACTGACATACCCCACCCTCTCCACACACAGTGACATACCCTGCCCCTCTTCCACACACACTGACATACCCCGCCTTTCTCATACACACACACTGACAAACCCCGTCCCTCTCCCACACACAGTGACATACACCACCCCTCTCCCACACACACTAACATTCCCCACCCCTCCCACACACAGTGATATTCCCCGCCACTCTTCCACACACACTAACATACTCACCCCTCTCCACTCACAGTGACATTCCCCGCCGCTCTCCCACTCACACTAACATCCCCGCCCATCACAGTGACATACCTCGCCACTCTCCCACACACACTAACATTCCCTGCCCCTCTCCCACACACACACTGACAAACCCCGTCCCTCGCCCACCACAGTGGCATACCCCGCCCATCTCCCACTCACACTGACATATCCCGCCCCTCTCCCACTCACAGTGACATACCCTGCCACTCTCTCACACACACACTGACATACCCCGCCCCTCTCCCACTCACAGCGACATACCCCGCCACTCTCCCACACCACTGGCATACTCTGCCCCTCTCCCATTCACAGTGACATACCCCGCCACTCTCCCACACACACTAACATTCCCGCCCTCTCTCACTCACGTGACATACTCCGCCACTCTCCCACACACACTAACATTCCCCGCCCCTCTCCCACTCACAGTGACATACCCCGCCCCTCTCCCACTCACAGTGACATACCCCGCCACTCTCCCACTCACAGTGACATACCCCGCCACTCTCCCTCACACACTAAACATGACATATAGACAGATTCGCATTGCGAATGATGGAAAATTTCAGGGAAACACATTTGACGCTAATTATCAGTGTTCAACTACCAGTGTGTAACTATCACAAAGAACAGAGTATCCAATATTCCTAAGTAAACTTAGACACACATTTGCACACAATTGGAAGTTGAGGACTGAAATGAGTCAAAGGGATGTTAGGAAGTATTTCTTCAGTCACAGAGTTGCCAAGAAGTGGAACAGTATGGAAAGTGACGTATTAGAGGCAGGAACCATACATAGCACGAGGTTTGATAAAGCTCATAGAGCAGGTAGAGAGAGGACCTAGTAGCGACCAGTAAAGAGGAGGGGCCAGGAGCTATGACACGATCCCTGCAACCACAAATAGGTGAGTATATACACACACACACACACAGGGCTCCAGGAGGTTGAAGGAGAAACCTATGATGCAAGAAAACACATGAGAAAAACCCCATTGAAAGTATCATGAAAACAACAGGTGAAGACGATATGACTCAGCTGACAAGTTTTCGGAGAATTGGGTGGTTAGGAAGAGGAAATAACCGGCCAGTTAAAGTGATTTTCAAGGCCGAATCAACTCGAAACAGGATCCTGCAGGAGAAAGCACGACTAAGGGACAAACTAGAGTACCGGAGAGTGTACCTTGATCGAGACAGAGCAAAAGAAGAAAGGATGATACTGAAAGAGAGGGTGCAAACCCCAAAGGAGGAGCGAGAGGCAATGATGGAGATGAGCAGAACCCAAACCCAGGTGGAAGAGAAAACACACCCTCCTCCAGAAACACCCACAGAGGGAATCCAACCACGACAACCCAAATACAACTGAATAATCTAAACCAAAACCCACACACTGTTCCCTCTGTCCCCATCCCCACATCACAAACCCCATCCATACAGCAACCTCCCATAGGCACTATGCCCCCACCCCTGATCACAAACCCCACCCCCATAACCCCCACATAGGCCCCCACCAGGGCTTCCACTCCCACAACCCCACCATTCTCCCCGGACCACAGTTTTAGAAAAGAAGTTGAAGGTTTGGTATATGAACGCAGATGGAATAACAAATAAATGTGAGAAGTGTCATGAAATAATCAACGAGACGTCCCCAGATATCACAGCAATCACAGAAACAAAACTCACTGAGACCATAACAGATGCAATCTTTCCACCTGGATATCAGATCCTGAGGAAAGATAGAAGGAGCAGAGGGGGAGGAGGGATTGCACTGCTCATTAAAAACCGATGAGGATTTGAGGAAATGGATGGAATGGACAAGATTGGAGAAAAAGATTACATGATAGGTACAATTCAGTCTGGGGAACACAAGGTAGTCATTGCAGTGATGTATAACCCACCACAAAACTGCAGGAGGCCAAGAGAGGAATATGAAGAGAGCAACAGAGCAATAGTGGACATACTAGCTGAGGTGGACATACTAGCTGAGGTGGCCAGAAGAGCTCACTCAAGCAGAGCAGTTACTGGTTATGGGCGATTTCAACTACAGAGAGACTGATTGGGAAAACCTTGAGTCACATGGGGGTCCCGAAACATGGAGAGCCAAGATAATGGATGTGGTGCAGGAAAACCTCATGCACCAACATGTTAGGGACACTACCAGAGAGAGAGGGGAGGATGAACCAGCGAGACAGGACCTCGTGTTCACCTTGAGCAGTTTGGACATTGAGAACATCACATATGAGAGGCCCTTGGAGCTAGTTCTAATCTCTGAATAAATACTGGAATTACAAGTGGAGAGGGTGACAGGAGTTGAATGGGAAAAACCAAACTATAAAAGGGGGGACTGCACAGGTATAAGGAACTTCTTGCAGTAGGTTCAGTGGGACAGAGAATTGGTAGGAAAGTCGGTAAATGAAATGGTGGACTATGAAACAACAAAATGCAAGGAGGCAGAGGAAAGTTTAGTTCCCAAGGACAACAGAAATAATGGGAGGATCAAAACGAGTTCTTGGTTTACCCGAAGGTGCAGGGAGGCAAAAACTAAGTGCACTAGAGAATGGAAAAAGTACAGAAAGCAAAGGACCCAGAAAAATAAAGAGATTACTCGAAGAGCCAGAAACGAATATGCACAGATAAGGAGGGAGACCCAACGACAGTATGAAAACAACAAAGCATTGAAAGTCAAGTCTGACCCGAAACTGCTGTATAGCCAAATTAGGAGGAGTACAACAGTCAAAGACTAGGTAATCAGGCTGAGGAAAGAAGATGGAGAGCTTACAAGAAAGGATCAAGAGGAATGCGAAGAGCTCAACACGAGATTTAAGGAAGCATTTACAGTAGAGACAGGGAGGACTCTGGGAAGGCAGAACAGAGGGGGACACCAACAAGGGTTATACTAACAAGTGTTGGATGAAATACGCACAACTGAGGAGGAGGTGAAAAAGCTGCTAAGCAGTCTTGATTCCTCAAAGGTAGTGGGACCAGACATCTCTCCATGGGTCCTTAGAGAGGGAGCAGAAACGCTGTGTGTGCCACTACAAACAATTTTCAACACATCCCTTGAAACTGGGCAACTACCTGAGGTATGGAAGATTTCAAATGTAGTCACATTTCTAAGAAAGGAGACAGAAACGAGGCACTAAACTATAGACCAGCGTCACTGACTGTATAGTATGCAAAGCCTTGGAGAAGATTGCCAGGAGAGTGGTGGAGCACGTGGAATGGAACAAGATTTTAAACGACAATCGGCACGGATTCATGGAAAGCAAATCCTGTGTCACAAACCTTCTGGAGTTTTATGACAAAGTTACTGAAGCAAGACACGAGAGAGAGAGGTTGGTTGATTGCATTTTCTTGGAATGCAAGAAGGCTTTCGACTCAATTCTTCACAAGAGATTATGCAGAAGCTGGAGGATCAGGCGCGTATAAAAGGAAGGGCACTGCAATGGATCAAAGGCAACAACAACAGGAGGCAACGAGTCATGGTACGTGATGAGGTTATCACAGTGGGTGCCTGTGATGAGCGGGGTTCCCACAAGAGTCAGTCCTAGGACCAGTGCTATTTTTGGTATATGTGAATGACATGATGGAAGGGATAGACTCAGAAGTGTATTTGTTCGCAGATGATGTGAAGTTAATGAGGAGAATTAAATCTGATGAGGATCAGGCAGGACTACAAAGAGACCTGGACAGGCTGGACCCGTGGTGCAGCAACTGGCTCCTCGATTTAACACCGCCAATGCAAAGTCATGAAGAGCGGGGAAGGGCACAGAAGACCGCAGGCCAAAGACTGCAAACCTCGCTCGAGGAGAAAGATCTTTGGGTGAGTATAACACTGAGCACGTCTCCGGAAGCACACATCAACCTGATAACTGCTGCAGCATATGAGCGCCTGGCATTCAGATGTTTTAGTAAAGAATCGTTCAAGATACTGTACACAGTGTACGTCAGGCCCATACTGGAGTATGCAGCACCAGTTTCGAACTCACACTGAAACAAGGGGTCACAATTGGAAGATGAAGACTCATATGAGTCAAAGGGATGTAGGGAAGTATTTCTTCAGTCAAAGAGTTGTCAAGAAGTGGAATAGCCTAGCAAGTGATGTAGTGGAGGCAGGAACCATACATAGCTTTAAGACGAGGTATGATGAAGCTCATGGAGCAGGAAGAGAGAGGACCTAGTAGCAATCAGTGAAGAGGAGGGGCCACGAGCTGAGTCTCGAGCCCTGCAACCACAATTAGGGGAGTACACACACACACATACACACTTTTTTCAACTGCATGGTACACTTCACACGGATTTTATATATATGTATATATATATATATATATATATATAATATATATATATATAATATATATATATATATATATATATATATAGATATATATATATAATATATATATATATATATATAATATATATATATATATATATATATATATATATATTTATATATATATATATATATATATATATAAATCAAATATGCCTAAACTATTCATTTACGCACTAGACATAACAATCAGTACTTACTGACATTGCATATTATATAGTGTTGCGACCCCTGAATGGGTCACAATGTATATAATGTATATTACCTTTTCATATAATTTTATATTGCTTATATTTGCGATAATAGCTAAATCGTAAATATATTGTTTTATATTATTATTTAACTTAGTTATATTGTTAGGTAGGATGTAACATTCATATATTATTATTATGTGCTTATTAGAAATCGCGTTTTTTTAACAAATTGGGGCCTGTCCGGGATGCTCTTGATCCAAGGTGTTGGAGAAATTGTCCAGTTTGACATACTAATAAGAACATAAGAAAGAAGGGACACTGCAACAGGCCTACTGACCCATGCAGAGCAGATCCATGTCCCCCCTCCAGATTAGACCAGTGTCCCCCCCAGATTAGCCCAATGACCCACCCAGTCTGGTCACCTCCACTCAAGGATGGAGCACTGCACCAGACCCAGCAGCACAAGTAGTCAGATCCAACTCACACCCCACCCACACCCACTCATGTATTTATCTAACCTATTTTTAAAACTACACAACGTTTTAGCCTGAATAACTGTACTCAGGAATTTGTTCCACTCATCCACAACTCTATTACCAAACCAGTGCTTTCCTATATCCTTTCTGAATCTGAATTTTTCCAACTTGAAACCATTGCTGCGAGTCCTGTCTTGGCTGGAAATTTTCAGCACGCTATTTTCATCCCCTTTATTTATTCCTGTTTTCCATTTATACACCTCGATCATATCCCCCCTAATTCTACGCCTTTCGAGAGAGTGTAGATTCAGGGCCCTCAGTCTATCCTCATAGGGAAGATTTCTGATACATGGGATCATCTTTGTCATCCTCCTCTCTACGTTTTCCAGAGCATTTATATCCATTCTGTAAAACGGTGACCAGAACTGAGCAGCATAGTCTAAATGAGGCCTAACCAAGGATATATAGAGTTGAAGAACAACATGAGGACTTCTATTATTTTTTACTTCTAGATATGAAGCCAAGAATTCTGTTTGTTTTATTGCGAACACTAATGCACTGTTGTCTTGGTTTTAGATTACTGCAAACCCAGAACTCCTAAATCCTTTTCGCAATCAGTAGTATTAAGATCTACATTATTTAGTTTTATATAGCATGGTTTTTTTACCTGTCCAACATTTAGAACCTTGCATTTGTCAATATTAAGCTGCATCTGCCACTTCTCCGACCATTGCATCAGTCTATTCAAATCATCCTGAAGTGCTCTAGTGTCCTCATTAGAATGAATTGGATGGCCTATTTTGGTGTCATCAACAAATTTGCTTATGTCGCTATTTATTCCCTCATCTATGTCGTTTATGTAAATTGTGAACAACAACGGGCCCAACACAGACCCCTGAGGAACACCGCTTGTGACGTGCCCCCATTCTGATTTCTCCCCATTTATGCAAACTCTCTGCTGTCTATTTGTCAGCCATGCCTCTACCCAGGAAAAAAATTCTCCTCCTATTCCGTGTGCCTTAAGTTTTCTCAATAGCCTTTGATGTAGAACTCTATCGAAAGCCTTACTGAAGTCCATATACACTATCATATTCATTACCATGATCTACCTAACTCTATGGCCAAACACTTTGAGTACTTTCCTAATCTGAAGACTTTGAGTTTAGTCTTGTACACCATACTAGATGGATGTATGTACTTGACCGAGGCTCTTGATCCAAGGAGATGAAAATACTGTTTATGAGCTCTAGCTCTAAGACAACCAACACTAAAATTCCTATTAGGATTATAGTTTCCCATAATCACTCTCTCGTAGTACACTTTTTTTCGTGATGTATGCCAAAGTGAAACAGTTAATTGATACTCTGACTTTGTCTGAGTTAAGTACATTAAAACTTCAGACATGTTGGCGAGTAGCCAAATATCTCGGTGTGAAGTATAACAGGAATTACACCGCAGAAACTGTCAGAGCGTTAATTGAAGATATATTGTTTCCTGCTCATACAGAGATGTCTGATTATGATTCAGATACAGAAAGCCTAGTGTCACAATTAGAAAGTATAACTCTATTTGATGACGTAGAAGAAAGAGCAACTACAGCAGAAGCGTCTGAGCCTAGAGTAATTCTATTCTTTCATTGTCCTCTTCGCTTTCGGGCTGAGTGGACGCACTGCGCAAAACAGCTCTTGCTTTCTTGGTGCGCAAATTCCCGTTTTC
>NC_069419.1:36404268-36501768 GCF_026875155.1 Cherax quadricarinatus
GTAGCCTCATTGGTAGCCTTCACTAGTAGAACTCACTGGTAGCCCTCACCGGTAGCCCTCACTGGTAGCCCTCATTGGTTGTCCTCATTGGTAGGCTTCACCGATAGCCCTCACTGGTAGCCTCTCACTGGTAGATCTCGCTGGTAGTCGTCATTGAGTACCTACATTGTTAGCCCTCATTAGTCCTCCTCCTCACCGGTATCCCCCTCACTGGTAGCAGCCACTGGTAACCTTCACTGGTAGCACTCACTGGTATCCCTTACTGGTAGCACTCATTGGCAGCATCATTGGTAGCCCTCAATGGTAGCCCTCACTGGTAACTTCACTGGTAGTCCTCACCGATAGCCCTCACTGGAGGCCCTCTCTGGTAGACCTCACTGGTAGCCCTCAGCGGTAGCCCTTACAGGTAGCCCTAATTGGTAGCCCTCACTGGTAGCTCTCACTGGTAGCTCTCCCTAGTAGCCCCCACAGGTAGCTCTCACCGATAGTCTTCACCTGTAGCCCTCAGTGGTACCTCTCATTGGTAGCCCTCATTGGTAGCGTCAATGGTAGCCCTCACTGGTAGCCCTCACTGATAGCTCTGATTGGTAGCCCTCACTGATAGTCCTAACTGGTAGCCCTCATTGGTAGCTCTCATTGGTAGCCCCTATTGGTAGCCTTCATTGGTAGCCCTCACTGGTAACCCTCACTGGTATCCTTCAGCAGTAGCCCTCACCGGCAGCGCTCAATGGTAGCACTCATTGGTAACCTTCACTGGTAGCCCTCATTGGTAGCCCTCACTGGTAGTCCTCATTGGTAACCCTCACCGGTAGTTCTCATTTGCAGCCCTCAGTTGTGGCTCTCATTGAGAGCCCTCATTGGTAACCCCTCACTGGTAGCCCTCACTGGTAGTCCTCACTGGTAGCCCTTAATGGTAGCCCTCACTGGTAGCGCTCACTGGTAGCCCTCATGGGTAACCCTCACTGGTGGTCCTCATTGGTAGCTCTCACTGGTAGCTCTCACTGGTAACCCTCACCGGTAGCTCTCATTGGAAGCCGTCATTGGTAGCCCTCAATGGTGGCCTTCACTGGTAGCCCTCACTGGTAATCTTCACTGGTAGCTCTCAGTGGTAGCCAACACTGGTAACCCTAACTGGCATCCCTCATTGGTAACCTTCATTGGTAGCCCTCACTGGTTGCATTCACCAGTAACCCTCACTGGTAGCCCTTACCGGTAACCCGCACTTTTAACCCTCACTGGTAGCTTTCACTGGTAGCCATCAATGGCAGGCTTTCACGATTCATCTCTTCCCTGTAGCCCTCATTCCCCAGCTCTCACTCCACGGCCCCTCTCCAGCTCTCACTCCCCAACCATCACTCCCCAGCCCCAAATCCCCAGCCCCCTCCCAAGTCCACTCCCCCGCTATCATCCCTCTCCCCCCCTTCCCCCCGCAAACATTTCCCAAACCCCCACTTCACAGTCCCCCCTTCTCCACTCTCATTTAGGGCCCAATTTCCCCAAATCTAACTGCCATCCCCAGGGTCCCCTCCCAAAATTTTCTCACCATCAGTTTTTTTCTCTCCACTTCCACTCCCCAGCTCTCAGTCCCCAGCTCACATTCCCTACCTCTCAAATTTCCCCAATCTCAAACCCGCTCTTTTTTAAATTTCCCGCCCTTTCCCCGCTCCACAACCCCCTCTCCTAACCAATTTTTCACTCCAACTTCACTTTTCCCCAAAACTTTCACTTTTCCCCCTCTCAATCGCCCGTTCCCCACTCCCCTTTACTCCACTACAAATTTCCCCCTCTCTAGCTTTCACTCCCCTGCTCTCACTCCCCCAAACCATTCCACTTTACTTCCCCAGCTCCCACTCCTCACTTTACAATCCCCAACTCTCACTCTCCACCTCTCAATCCCCGCTCTCACTTTTCCCAGCTCTCCTCCCCCGTTCTCACCCCCCCAGGGGCCCACTCTCCAGCCTCACACGCCACTCTACTCCAAAGCTCTCATTTCCCCACTTTTACCTCCCCTGGGTCTCACTCCCCAAACTTTACTCCTCACTCTCATCTCCAGCTCTCCTTTCCCAACGCTCCCCTCCCCAGCCCCTCACTCCCCACTCCACTCCCCAGGGTCTCACGCCCCCAGCTGTCCCCTCTCCAGTCCACCCCCCCGCCCCTCCCCGCTTTCACTCCCCACCCATCACCCCCCCCCCGCGCCTACTCCACGGCCCCCACTTCCGGGTCTCCCTCCCCACCCTCACTCCCAACATCTCAAATCCCCCCCCCCCAGCCCCCAGCCCCCACCCCCTCCAAAACCCTTATCCCCCTCCCCCGCGCCCCAAACCCAAGCCCAAACTCCCAAACTCCAAATTCCCCCGCTCCCAAATCCCATGCTCCCCTCCCCAGCTACACTCCTCAGGGGCCCCATTCCCCAAACAATCCCCCCAGGCCCCCCCTTCGGGGGAAATCCCCATTCTCCAGTCTCATTCAGGGCCCCCCTCCCCAGCCCCTAACTCCCCGTCCCCCCCGCTCTTTTGTCCCCCGCTCCAAATTTCCCCACCCCCCAAATCCTCAAACCTTTAATCCACAAACTCTTTTTAGCTTCTGCTTCCCAGCTCTCAAATTTCCCCCCTCTCACTAACCCGGAAAATCACTTTCCCCAAACTCTCACTTTTCCCCGATTTCCCCTTACTCCACCCCGTTTTCCAAATCCCCAGCTCTCACTCCCCCCAACCCCCTTTTTACTCCCCTGCTCTCAATTTTCCCCGTTCAAATCCCAGTTTTTACTCCCCAAACTCCTTCCCCCGCTCTCCTCCCCCAACTCTCAATTCCCCCAGCCCCAACCTCCCTCCGCTTTTCCCCTCCCTCCCCCCCCCAGCTTTCAAACCCCCCCCATTCCCCTCCCCTGCCCACTCCCCCCTTTACTCTCACTCCACCTTCACTCTCAAAAATTTCCCCCCCTCCCCCCCCCTCCAAAATTCCCCCCACTCCCAGCCCAAATCCAAGCCCATCCCCCGCCCCCTCCCAGCTCCCGCTCCCCAAACTCCACCCCCCAGCTATCACTCTTCAGCCCCACTCCCCAGCATATCACTCCCCAGCCCCCACTTCGCAGTCCCCATCCAGCTTTCATTCAGCCCCGGCTCCCCAGCTCTAACTCCCCAGTCCCCACTCCTCAGCTCCCACTCCCTATCTCTCACTCCTCAGCTTTCACTTCCCAGCTTTCACTATCCAGCTTTCAGTCCCAGCTCACATTCCCTAGCTCTCAATCTCCAGATCTCAATCCCTAGCTCTTTCCAGCTTCTGCTTCCCAGCTCTCACTTCCCATTTCTCACTAACCAGATATCACTCCCCAGCTTTTACTTCCCAGCTCTCTCCAGTTCTCAATCTCCAGCTCTCACTTCCCAGCTCTCACACTCCAGCTCTTACTCTCCAGCCACACTCTCCAGCTCTCACTTTCCAGCTCTCACTCCTCAGCTCTCACTCCCCAGCTCTCACTCTCCAGCTCTCACTCTCAAGCCCTCACTCCAAACTCTCACTCCCTAGCTTTCACTCCCCTGCTCTCACTCAGCTGATCTCACTCCCCAGCTCTCACTCCACAGCTCACACTTCCCAGCTCTCATTTCCCCAGCTCTCACTTTCCAGCTCTCAATCCCCAACTCTCACTCTCCAGCTCTCACTCCCCAGATCTAACTCCCCAGCTCTTACTCCTCAGCTCTCACTCTCCAGCTCTCACTCGCCAGCTCTCAATCCCTACCTCTCACTCTCCAGCTCTTTCTTCCCAGTTTTCACTTCCCAGTTCTCACTCTCCAGCTCTCACTCTCCAGCTCTCACTCCAATGCTCTCACTCCATAGCTTTCACTCCTCTGCTCTCACTCCCCAGCTCTTACTCAAATCTCAATCTAAAGCTCTCACTCCACAGCTCCCACTCCCCAGCTCTCACTCCCCAGCTCTCACGCTCCAGCTCTCACTCTCCGGCTCTAAGTCCCCAGCTCTCACTCCCAAACACTCACTCCCAGCTCTCACTCTAGAGCCCTCACTCTGCAGCTCTCACTCTGTTGCTCACACTCTCCAGCTCTCAGTCTCCAGCACTCACTCTCCAGCTCTCACTCCCCAGCTCTCACTCTCCAGCTCTCACTCCCCAGCTCTCTCTCCACAGTTCTCATTCACCTGCTCTGAACTCCACAGCTCTAACTCCCCAGCTCTCACTCCCCAGCACTCACTCGACAGCTTTAACTTCCTAGCTCTCACTCCCCAGCTCTCACTCCACAGCTCTCACTCCCAAGTTCTCGCTCCTTAGTTCTCACTCCCCAGCTCTCGCTCCTCAGGTGTCACTCCCCAGCTCTCACTACCAAGCTCTCACTACGCAGGTCTAACTCCCCTGCTCTCACTCCCCAGCTCTCACTCTCCAGCTCTTACTACACAGCTCCGACTCCCCACCCTCTCACTCCAGCTCTCACTCTAACATCTCACTCCAGCTCTCACTCCCCAGCCCTCACTTTGCAGCTCTCACTCTGTAGCTCTCACCCTCCAGCTCTCACTCCCCAGCTTTCACAATCCAGCTCTCACTCCCCAGCTCTCACCCCATCAGCTCTCACTCACTCAGTTATCTGAGCTTCAACTCCAGCTCCTCAACTCCCACAGCTCTCACTCCACAGCTCTAACTCTCCAGCTCTCACTCCCCAGTCTCTCACTCTCAGCTCTCACTTCCCAGCTTCACTCCCCAGCTCTCCTTTCACAGCTCTACTCTCAGCTCTCACTCTCCAGCTCTTACTCCCAGTTCTCACTGCCCTAGTTTTTCACTCCAGCTGTCACTCATCCAGTGCCTGCTTCAACTCTCACTCCACAGCTCTAACTCTCCAGCTCTCACTCACCAGCTCTCCTCTCTCAGGCTCTCACTTCCAGCTCTCAATCTTCCAGCTCTGCTCTCCAGCTCCTCTACTCTCCAGCTCCACTGCTACTAAGCTCTCACTCTGCCAGCTCTCACTCCCCACCTCTCTATTCCCACAGCTACGCTCTCCAGTCTCACTTCCCAGCTCTCACTTCGCAGCTCTACTCTCCAGTCTCTCACTCCCAGCTTCTCACATTCCAGCTCTACCATCTTCATAGCTCTCACTCCCCAGCACTACCCTCCCACTTCCTACTCCCCAAGTTCTCACTCCCAGTTCTCATTCCCCAGCTCTCACTCACCAGCTCTCACTCTCCCAGCTCTCACTCACCAGTTCTCACTCTCCACTCTCAATGTCCAGCTCTCACTCCAAGCTCTAACTTTTAGCAAAATTTCATCCCATCCTCTCACTCCGCAGATCACACTCCTCAGACTTACTCCTCAGCTCTAACTCCAAGTTTCACTCCAGCTTCCACTCCCCAGTCTCCATTCCCCAGCTCTCAGCACCACAGCTCCTCACTCTCCAGCTCTCACTCACGACCCCCCCCCAGCTCTACTCCACCCTCACTTCAACATTCCACTCCCCACCTCACTCTCAACATCTCACTCCCAGCCCCCAGCTCTAGCCCTCTCCAAAAATTCTCACTCCCCAGCGCTTACTCCCAACCCACATCCAGCTCCACTCCCCAGCTCCCACTCAAGTGCACTCCCCAGCTATCACTTCCTCAGCCCCCATTCCCAGCTATCACTCCGCAGCCCTCATTCGCAGTCCCATCTCCAGCTCTCATTCAGCCTGCTCCCCAGCTCTAACTTCCAGTCCCACTCCAAGCTCCCACTCCTATTGTCACTTCCTCAGCTTTCACTTCCCAGCTCTCACTATCCCAGCTTCGCTCTCCAGCTCACCCCCAACTTTCAGTCCACAGCTCACATTCCCTAGCTCTCAATCTCCAGTCTCAATCCCAGCTCTTTCCAGCTTCTGCTCCCAGCTCTCACTTCCACTCTCACTAACCAGATATAACTCCCAGCTCTATTCCCAGCTCTCTCCAGTCTCACTCTCCAGCTCTCACTCCCCAGCTCCTCACTCTCAAGCCCTCACTCCAAAATTCTCACTCCCCTAGCTTTCACTCCATGCTCTCATCCCAGATCTCACTCCCTGCTATTACTCAGCTCTCACTCTCCAGCTCTCATTCCCCAGCTCCACCCACTCCCCAGCTTCTCACTTCCTCATAGCTCTCACTCCCAGCTTCATCCCAGCTCTCACTCCCAGATCTCAACTCCTGCAGCTCGTACTCATCAGGCTCTCAATCCCTACTCTCACTCTCCAGCTCTATCTCCAGTTTTTACTCCCACTTTCACTTCCAGCTCTCACTCTCAAGCTCTCACTCAAAAGCTCTCACACCTAGTTTCTACTCTCCTGCCTTACTCCCCAGTCTCGCTCCCCAACTCTTACTCAGCTTCACTCTCAGCTCTCACTCACAGCTCTACTTCCAGCTCTCAACTTTCCAGTTCTCACTCCTCCGGCTCTCATCTCCAGCCTCACTCCAACACTCCACTCCCAGCTCTCACTCTAGCCCTCCCACTCTCAGCTCTCACTCTGTTAGCTCAGGACTCTTCAGCTCTCGTCTCCAGCTCTCACTCTCCAGCTCTCATTCACCCAGCTCTCACCCCAGCTCTCACTCTCCAGCTCTCACTCCCTAGCTCTCTCTCCCACGTTCTCATTCACCAGCTCTGAACTCCACAGCTCTAACTCCCAGCTCTCACTTCCAGCTCTCATCGACAGCTCTAACTATTCCCAGCTTTCCACTCCCAGTTCTCACTCTCCAGCTCTCACTCCCCAGTTCTCACTCCTTAGTTCTCACTCTCCAGCTCTCATTCCCCAGGTCTCACTCCAGCTCTCACTCCCAGCTCTCACTCCAAGCTACTCTCTCCAGCTCTCACTTCCCAGTCTTCTCACTCCCCGGCTCTCACTCTCAGCATCTCACTCCACAGCTCCCACTCACCCAGCTCTCACTCCCCAGCTCTTCCTCCCTAGCTCTCACTCTCCAGCTCTCATTTCCGGCTCTCACTCCCAGCCTCACTCTGCAGCTCTCACTCTTAGCATATCACTCTACTCAGTTTTCAACCCAGCTTCACTCCCAGCTCTCACTCCCCAGTTACTCACTCCTTAATTCTCACTACCCCAGCTCTCACTCCCCAGGTCTCACTCCCCAGCTCTTACTCCACAGCTCTAACTCTC
Source organism: Cherax quadricarinatus (assembly GCF_026875155.1). Lineage (NCBI taxonomy): Eukaryota > Metazoa > Arthropoda > Malacostraca > Decapoda > Parastacidae > Cherax > Cherax quadricarinatus. The sequence continues at coordinate 36,411,369 of NC_069419.1, forward strand.
CAGCTCTCACTTCCCAGCTCTCATTCTCAGGCTCTCACTCTTCAGTCTCACTCACAGTTCCAACTCCGCAGCTCTCACTCCCCAGCTCTCACTCTCCAGCTCTCGTTCTCCGGCTCTCACTCCAAAGCACTCACTCTGCAGCTCTCACTCTGTAGCTCTCACTCTCCAGCTCTCAATCCCAAGCTCTCACTCATCAGCACTCACCCCACAGCTCTCACTCAACAGTTCTGACTCCACAGCTCTCATTCCCCAGCTCTCACTCCACAGCTCTAACTCTCCAGCTCTCACTCCCTAGCTCTCACTCTCCAGCTCTCATTTCCCAGCTCTCACTCCCCCCCCCCAGCTCTCCACTCTCAGCTCTCACTCCAAGTTCCACTCTCCAGCTCTACTCCCCAGTTCTCACTCTCCAATTTCACTCCCCAGCCGTCACTCCCCAGTTCTCATTCCCAACTCTCACTCCACAGCTCTAACTCCCAGCTCTCACTCTCCAGCTTCGCTCTCCCAAGCTCTAACTCGCAGCTCTGACTCTCAGCTCTCATTCCCCAGCTCTCACATTCCAGTCTCCATTTCTCCAGCTCTCATCCCCAGCTCTCCCTTCCCTTTTCCTACTTCCCAGTTCCCTCACTCCCCAGTTCCACTCTCCAGCTCTCAATATCCAGCTTCACTCCAGAGCTCTAACTCCCTAGCTTTCTCTCCCTTCTCTCACTCCGCAGATCTCACTCCTCAGCCTCACTCCTCAGCTCTCACTCTCCAGATCTCACTCCACAGCTTCCACTCCCAGCTCTTGCTCCCAGCTGTCACTTCCCAGCTCTCATCTCCAGCTTCCTCCCCGCCCCACCCAGTTTCACTCCCCACCTTACTCCCACGCCCACTCCACGGCCCCACTTCCAGCTCTCATCCACCACCCTCACTCTCAACATCTCTACTTCCACCCCAGCCCCCTCAAAAATTCTCACTCCCCAGCGCCCACCTCCCAAGTCACACTCCACAGCTCCACTCCCAGCTCCCACTCCAAGCTTCAATCCCCAGCTATCACTCCTCAGCCCCATTGCCCAGATCACTCTGGCAGCCCCACACTCTCCACGTCATCCCATTCCTCCAGCTTTCATTTCAGCCCCGTTTCCCCAGCTCTAACTCTCCAGTCCCACTCTCCCAGCTCCATCCCTATATCTCATTCCTCAGCTTCACTCCCAGCTCTCATCGAGCTTTCGCTGTCCAACTCTCACTCCCCAGCTTTCATCTCCCAGTCTCACATTCCCTAGCTTCAATCTCAAGATCTCATCCCAGCTCCTTCCAGCATCCCTGCTCTTCCCAGCTCTCACTTCCCACACTCTCCTACACAGATTCACTCCCCAGCTCTCTCCAGCTCTAATCTCCAGCTTCCTTCCCAGCTCTCACTCTCAGCTCAGTTACCTTCTCCAGCTCTCACTCTCCAGCTCTCATTCTCAATCCTATATTCCAAATACTCTCACTCTCTAGCTTCACTCCCCTGCTCTCACTCCCCAGATCTCACTCCCCAGCTCTTACTCCAGCTCTCACTCCCGAGTCTCATTCCACAGCTCACCTCCACAGCTCTCACTCCTCAGCTCCTCACTTCCCAGCTTTCAATCCCCAGCTCTCACTCTCCGCTCTCACTCCCCAGATCTACTCGGAGCTCTTTACTCTCCAGCTCTCACTCGCCAGCTCAAAATCCCACTCCATCTCCCTTCCATGCTTTACTCCCCAGTTTTCACTCCTCAGTTCTCACTCTCCAGGTCTCACTCAAAGCTCTCACACCTAGCTTTCACTTCCTGCTCTCATCTTCCCTAGATCTCACTCCCCAGCTCTCACTCTCCGGCTCTCAGTCCCCAGCTCACTCCCTAGCATCTCATCTCCAGCTCTCATCTCTAGGCTCTCACTCCCATACACTCTGCAGCTCTCATCTGTAGCTCTACACTCTCCAGCTCTCCAGTCCCCAAGCCTCATTCCCAGCTCTCATCTCCAGCTCAATCCAGCTCTCACTCCCGCACCACTCCAATCCTCTCCACAGTTATCATTCACCAGCTCTGAACTCCACAGCTCTAACTCCCCAGCTCTCACTCCCCAGCTCTCACTCGACAGCTCTAACGTCCTACCTTTCACTCCCCAGCTCTCACTCTCCAGCTCTAACTCCCCAGTTCTCACTCCTTAGTTGTCACTCCCCAGGTCTCACTCCCTAGGTCTCACTCCAAGCTTCATCTCCCAGCTCTCATCTCTCCCCCAGCTCTCACTTCCCAGCTCTCACTCCACGGCTCTCACTCTCCAGCTCTCTCTCCACAGCTCTACTCCCCAGCTCTCACTCCCAAGCTCTTTCCTCCTAGCTCTCCTTCTCAACTCTCAATCTCCGAGCTCTCACTCACAGCCTCACTTGCAGTTTTCACTCTCCAGCTCTCAGTCCCCAGCTCCATTCTCTAGTCTCACTCCCCAGTTCTCACTCCTTAATTCTCACTCCCCAGCTCTCATTCCCAGGTCTCATTCCCAGTTTCACTCCCCACCTCTCAACTCTCCAGCTTTCACTTCCAAGCTCTCATTCCAGCTTCTCATCTCCACCTCTCACTACCAACTTCACTCCGCAGCTCTCACTCCCCAGCTCTCACTCCCAGCTCCTCACTCTCCCAGCTCTCATTCTCCGGCTCTCATCCCAGCTCAACTCTGCAGCTCTCCTCTGTCCCGCTCTCACTCCCAGCTCTCGTCCCAAGCTCTCACTCTCCAGCTCTCACTCCCCAGCTTTCACAATCCAGCTCTCACTCCATCAGCACTCACTCCCCACTCTATCACTCCCAGCTCTAACTCCCAGTCTCACTCCCAGCTCTCACTCTTCCAGCTCTCACTTCCCAGCTCTCACTTCCCCAGTCTCACTCATCAGCTGTCACTCCAAGCTCTACCTCCCAGCTCTACTCCCAGTTCTCACTTCTCTAGCTCATACCCCACATGTCACTCCCCAGTTTTGCACTCCACCCCAACTCTCACTCCACACGTCTACTCCCAGCTCTCATCTCCGCTGATCTCCCCCAGCTCTCACTTAGAGCCCAGCTCTGCAGCTCTTAACTCTCACTCTCCAGCCTACTCTACAGCTCTGTACTATCCACTCTCACTCCGCAGCTCTCACTCCCAGAACTCTATCCACGCTCTGCTCCCCAGCTCTAATCTCCGCTCATCCCCGCTCTATTTCGCTCTCACTCCCAGCTCTAACTACCAGCTCTCACTCAGAGCCAAGCTAAAGCTCTTACATTGAGCTCTCACTCCCAGCTCTCCTCCCATGTCTACTCCCCAGTCTCACTAACCAGGTCTCATCTCCAGCTCTCACCCCAAGTCTCACTCCCCAGTTTCACTCCCCACTCTCATCAGATCTCACTCCCTAGCTCTCACTCCCAGCTCTAACTCTCCAGCTCTCAATGCCAGCTCTCACCCCCAGCTCTCACTCCCAGATTTCACTCCCCTCCTCTCACTCCCCAGATCTAACTCTCTTGCTTCACTCAGCTCTCCTCAGCTCTCACTCCCAGTCTCTACTCCACAGCTCTAACTCCCCAGCTCTCACTCCCCAGACTCACTCCCAGCTCTAACTCTCCAGCTCTCACTCTCCAGTCTCACTCCTCAGCTCTCACTCCCCAGCTCTCACTCATAGCTCTCACTTCAGTCTCACTCCTCCAGCTCTCACTCCCCAGCTCTCTCTCTTAGCTTCTCACTCCAAGTCTCACTTTCCTCCCAGTCTCACTCCCATTTTTCGCTCCTCAGTTCACTTCCCAGCTCTCACTACCAGTCTCTCACTCACCAGCTCCACTCCACAGCTCTCAATTCCCATCTCTCACTTCTCCATGTCTCACTCCCAGCATCTCCAACTCCTAGCTCTCACTCCCCAGCTCTCAATCCCACAGCTCTCACTCCCAGGCTCACCTCCCCAGCTCTCACTCCCGATCTCAATCCCCAGCTCTCACTTAGCTCTCCACTCCAGCTTCACTTCCCAGCTCTCACTCCCAGTCTCAAATCCCAGCTCTCATCCCAGTTTCACACCCCAGCTCTGATTCCACTCTCCATCTCTCTTCCCCGTCTCACTCCCAAGCTCTCACTCCCCAGCTCTCACTACCCAGCTCCTCATCCCACTCTACTCTCCCTGCTCTCACTCCCAGCTTCATTACCATTCTCCTCCCTCTCAATCCCAGCTCCTCCCAGCTCTTCTACTACCATCTCACATTGAGCTCCTCAGCTCTTCTCTCACCAGTTCTCACTCAGTCCACTCCTCAGCTCTCAGTCCCCAGTTCTCACTTCCAGCTCTGACATCCCCAGTTCTCACTCCCCAGTTCTCACATCCCCTGCTATCACTTACCCAGTTCTCACACCCCAAGTTCACATTCACCAGTGCTCGCTCCCCAGTTCTCACTCCCCATCTCACTTGCCAGCTCTCCTTTCCCAGTATCTTCTCACTTCTCCAATTTCCTCACGTCCTCAGTTCTCACTCCCCCCCAGTTTCACACTTCCCAGTTCTGACTCCCTATATCACACACACCAGTTTCTCACTCCCCAGTTTTCCTCACGCCTCGGTTAGATCTCACTTTCCCCTCACACTTCCAATTCACACTCCCCCCACTTCTCAATCCCCACTACTCACTCCCCAGTTCTCACTCCCCATTTCTCACACACAACAGATCTCCCTCCCCAGTTTCTCACTCTCCAGTTCTCACTACCCCATCTCTCCCCAGCGCCTCACTCCCCAGTTATCACTCAACATATCTTACTCCCCAGTTCTCACTACACATATTCTCACTCAACATTTCTCACTCCCCAGTTCTCATTCACCAGTTCTCACTCCCGCAGATCTCACTCAACAGTTCTCATCCCCACTTCTCCACATCCCCCCAGTTCTCACCTCACCATTTCTCCCTCCCCAGTTCTCACTCCTCAGTTCTCGACTCTCCATCTCTCATCAGCTCTCACTCCCCAGCACTCACTCCCAGTTTCTCACTCCCCAGCTTCTCAACCTCACCAGTTCATCTCACTTCCCCAGTTCTCACTCACCAGTTTCTCACTCCCTAGTTCTCACAATCCACAAGTCTACGCTCCCGCAGTTCTCATTTCCCACTCTCACTAACCAATCCTCACTCCCCAGTTTTCTCACTCCCTCAGTTCCTCCTCCCCAGTTCTCATCCCCCAGTTCTCCCTCCCCAGTTTCTCACGTTCACCCAGATCTCCACTCCCCATTTCTCAACCCCCTTAGATTCTCCTCAGCCATTTCTCACTCACCAGTTTCTCGTTTCCCCAGTCCACAACTCTCCCCAGTTCTCACACCCCAGCTTTCACTTACCAGTTCTCACTCTCTCCAATATCTCACTCACCAGTTTCTCACTCCCCGATCCTCACTCCACGCAGGTCTCCACTCTCCCAGTTCTCACTCACCAGTTCTCACCCCCAGTTTTCTCACTCACCAGTTCCTCACTCACCAGTTTTCACTCACAAGTTCTATAAAAGGAGTATTTGGCGTTCTGGTTAGCCATGAGTAAATGATAGACGCTTCGAGGCTTCTACTTTATTGTTTAAGTCGTTGTGGGTACACAGGCTTGTGTTGTGCCCATGGCCCGGGAGGGCCATCCCCAGAGAGAGCAAGGTAGTAGGCCTTTTGCTTCCTCTAGGGGCCTCTGAGAGAGTGAGAGTGAGGCAAGTGGCAGGCAGTCTGGAGTGGTAAACGCTGTTTCCTATAGGTGGCAGCACCTGAGGTGGCGCGAAATAAGAACAAGCAGGAGACAGCATGGTCTGTCTTGTGCAGACATGTACAGGCTGTCCTACATAAGCTCGGCCACCTACCGCGCGTCCGTCCCGAGCGACAAAACTGTGGTAAAAAAACTCGGTCTCTCTCTCGTGGGAACAGGGCACAGACACAAAATAAAATCATAAAAATATACATATGGACATGGAAAAAAAACTTCCTACATGAAGAAAAACATGTGGGTGTGCAATAAAACGTGGTCAAAGGCAGTGATGTTGATGGGCAACACTGCTCGCCTTCCAGCGTCTGGACAGATACTGCAACATGGGAGAACATTTCGCTGCGGCTGAGCTGTGAACGTAACAGGGTAACGATCTCAACTGAACGGTGAAGCATTCATCGTAGGAGTATCGCTGCAGGTTTTCACTCACTGGTGCACGACAATGCTAGTGCCCTCGAGTGATTGCGTCGACAATAACTCGGCAACTAACTGGGGCAGACTTCTGGCAAGCGACACAGGCGGACACTCTCGACTGGTACTGTCGCTGGGCATTCACTTCCCGTCGAGCATGGAGCGAGGTGTGGATGCGAATCGTGGCAGAGACGACTGGGCGATAACATCTGGGAGTCGTACACATCATAACACCCGATCGCATGAGCGAGCTAGCAGACAAAGAGACATCCTTTGGTGCTGGCTGCTCTTCTGAAGCTTTCGACACGAGGCTGACACAAGCGCCTGCCGACAGTGCTAACTGCAGCTTTGGCGAGTGTCATTCTCTGGCAGATGGAGTTATAGCAGAGGATAGTCCTAAGCGTCCCCAGACTTATTTTCTCTACATATAACTGCACTCTGACGTCTGGAGGTGAGTGAAACAAATCTCGATGGAATCGTAGCAGTACGATTTCTGCTGAACATCACGAGCGACAGCATAAAAGCTTTTCTGTACAGAGGGCTCGGTCACTCGGGGCTTCCTTGAACATCATCTGTCATATACTCAATGAGGTCTCATCGGGTGACTTAGCACAGTGGTGCTACACAGGTCTGGCTCCGACCTCACAGGACACACACGAAACTTCAAACACACCGCGTAACTTGCGGTACAACATGGATCAAATGATGCTTTTTTTTCTGTGCATAAAACTGACCTAAGACATACTAAAATTCAGAACACAGACTGAGAGGAATTAAATAACACACGACAAATATTTTCTCCTCAATCTTCTCGACAATACTGAAATAATTACAGAAACACTCGATGTGACATCATGAGATTAGTCATGGCGTGATGTCGCGAGGTGACGTCCAGCAGACATCTCGAGTTGTACGTCAGGCAGACATCGTGACGTCATGTAGTTCGGGCAGCATCGTCGGCCGTCAATGAGATGCAGCAGCAGACCACAGCATGAGGCCTTGGAACATCTGGTAACTCACGTGGCCGTAGAACTCACATTACATATCGCCCACACCCACTTTGCATCGTGATCCAGAGGCGTCTGTGGTCTACGTGCATGCTGATCCACCGTAGCATTCTGAGTGGCCTCGGCACTCAGAACACATCTCAGTGCAATGAATCCAACACAAAAAACAGCAGAAAACACAGCCAGAGGTAGTGAGTAGTGGCTGAACGAATGGTATTTGGTGGCGGGGAGCGTGGGTGAGTGTATGGCGAGGGACATCTGCAGTCCTCCTCCTCCCACCCACAAACACAGGAAAATACCATTGGACTCAGAAATCACCACGAAACTCACCTCATGGCGTGCTGAAACACTGTGCTGAGGCTGAACACAACATACCAGTGACGCTGAACATGTGACTTGATAAACAGCGGGGACGCTGTAGCCGTGGGTCCACAGGATGCCACTTACAATTCTCGAAGAAATATCGGCTAATTTCGGCTAGATCCTGCTTGGTTACCTGTTTCCTGGATGCTGAAACGTGCAGACAGACGACCATCAGGATAACTCGTTGAGAGACCGATGCATACTTGTGTAGGGTGATGAAGTGAAGATTGACTTCCATACCTCTAACCTTCCTCTCTCCGGCAAACAACTGCTGCGACCACCGCAGCAACCCAATGATGAACCAAGATTTATTGGTAGAGCTGAAAGCAGGGTAGTTCAAATGATATATCTTTGTGTTTATTGAAAATGTGTCTTCGTATGCTTCTTACTTATTGTTTACTCTGGTGGGCACACAGGCTTTTGTTTTGTGCCCATGACCCCCGCCGGACCAAACCCACGAGAGAGAGAGGAAGTATGCCTTTGTCATCCTGCTAGGGCCGCTGTGAGAGTGATATTGAGGCAAGTCTGTGCATACTGAAGTGGCAAGGCCTATAGGGGCAGCACCCAGCATGGCGCGAAATATGAACCAAAAGCTGTCCGACAGCATGGCTTACTTGTGCGACAGTACAGGCTGTCTACATGCGCTCGGCCAACACTACCACAGTTCTCACCACCAGTCCCTCACCACCAGTTTTCTCACTCCCCATTACTCACTCCCCAGTTTCCTCACTCACCCAGTTTCTCGTCCCCCACTTCTTACTTCCCATTCTCACTCCGCCAGTTCTCCATTCCCCACAGCTCTCATCCCCAATAGCACTCCCTAGTTGTCACTCCCCAGTTTCTCACTCCCCATCTTTCTCTCCCCCGTTCTCACTCCCCAGTTCTCACTCCCCTGCTCTCACTTTCCAGTTCCACCTCCCCACTTCTTACTCCCCAGTACTCACTTCCCAGTTCTGACTTCCTAGTTCACACTCACAAGTTCTCACTCCCGTTCTCACTCCCCAGTTCTTACACCCGCAGTTCTCACTGCCCCAGCCTCACCAGTTTCTCACTCCACAGTTCTCACTTTCCACCAGTTCTCACTTCCAGTTCTCAATCCCCAGTTCTCACTCCCCCCAGCTCTCACAAGTCCGCTCACCCAGTGTTCTCCACTCCCCAGTTCCCACTCCCCATTTCTCACTCACCAGTTCTAACTCTCCCAGTTCTCACTCCCCAGCTCTCACTTTCCAGTTCTCACTACTCCATCCTTCTCACTCCCTAGCTCTCACTTACAAGTTTCTCACTCCGTAGTTGTCACTCCCCAGTTTCTCACTCCCTAGTCCTCCACTCCCCAGATTTCTCACTCACTCTTCCCCATTCTCACTTCCCCAGTTCTCACTTTCCCGTTCTCACTCCCCAGTTCTCACTCCCCCAGTTCTTCAGGACCCTCAATTCTCAGTCCCAATTCACACACCCCCCATTCTCACTCCTCTTTCTCACTCACCAGTTCTCACTCCCAATTCTCACTCCCCAGTCTCACATCCCCAGCTCTCACCAGTTCTCACTCCCCTGTCTCCACCCACCAGTTCTTCTCACTCCCCAATTCTCACTCCCCAGTTCTCACTTAACCAGTTCTCTACTCCCCCAGTTCTCACTCTCCCCATCTCCTCCCAGTTCTCCAACCTACCAATTCACATTCTCAATCCCCAGTTCTCACTCCCCAGTTATCACTCACCATTTATCTCTACTCGTCAATTCTCACTATTATACTGCAGCTTCTAACCAGCTCTCACTCCTCAGTTCTCACCCACCATTTCTTCCACTCACCAGTTCTCTCACTATCCCCAGTTTTCCACACCCCATTCTCATTCCCCCCCATTTCTCACACCGCAGTTCTCACTCCTCAGTTTCTCCCTCCCCAGTTCCCACTCCCCAGTCTCACGTCACAGCCCTCACTTACCCAATTCACACACCCCGTTCTCTTCTCCCCTCCCAAGTTCTCACTCCCTCAGTTCTCCCCTCCCAGTTCTCTCCCTCCCCAGTTCTCCCTTCCCAGTTCTCACTTACCAATCTTCACTTACCAAGTTGCTCCCTCCCAACATCGCACTCCCCAGTTCCTCCCTAACCAGTTTTCCCGTCCACTCACACTTACCAATTCTCAACGACCCAGTTTTCTCCTTCCCAAGTTCTCACTCCCAGTTTCTCTCCCTCCCCAGTTCCCCCCCTCCAGTTTCTTTCTTCCCTCCCCATACTCCCTTTCCATTTCTCACTCCCCAGTTCTACTCCTTAGTTTGTCACCACCATTTCTCACTCTCAAGTCTCACACACCCACCCAAGTTCTCACTCCCCAGCTCACACTTAACAGTTCTCCATCTCAATTCTTCACTCCCAGTTTATTTCACATATCCCCTGTTCTCACTCACCAATTCTCACTCCCTAATTCTCACTCATCCAGATCTCCACTCCCCTGTTTATCACTCACCAGTTCTCACCACCCGTTCTCACTCACCATATCTCACTCACCATATCTCTCACTCCCCCCAGTTTTCTCACTCCCCATTTCTCACACCCCTGTTTCTAACTCCCCAGTTCTCACCTCCCCAATTTCTTAATCACCTGTTCTCCTAACCATTCTCACTTACCATTCTCACCTCACCCAGTTCTTCACTCCCCAGTTCTCACTCCCCATTTCTCACTCCCCTGTTTCTTACTCCACAGTTTTCACCCCCACAAGTTCTTACACCAGTTCTCAACGTCACCAGTTCGTCACTCACCATTTCTCACTCTAGGGCTCCAGTTCTCTCTACTCCAGTTCTCACTACCCCATTTTCTCAACTTCCAGCTCTCACTTACCAATTCTCTCTCCCCAGTTCTCACATACCAGCTCTCACTCCTCAGTTCTCACTCACACAGTTCTCCACTCCCCAATCTCTCTATCTCCAGTTCTCACTCCCCCAGTTCTCACTTCCCAACCTCACTTACCAATTCTCTCTCCCCAGTTCTCACTTACCAGCTCCACCTCCCCAGTTCTTCTCACTCACCAGGTCCTCTTCACCATTCCACACACCATTTCTCACTTCCCCGTTCCCCTCCCCACTTCTCACTCCCGCAGTTTCTCTCACTCCCCATTTCTCACTCATTAGTTTTACACTCACCAGTACCTCACGGCCCCCTGTTCTCACTCTCCCAGATCACACTCCCCAGTTCTCACTCCCCAGCTCTCAACTTTAAACAGTTGTCACCCGCAATTCTCACCCAACAGTTCTCACTCCCCAGTCACATTCCCCAGTTCTCACTCCCCCATATCCACTTAACAGTTGTCACTCCCCAATTCTCACTCACCAGTTCTCACTCCCAGTTCTCACTCAGCAATTCTCACTCTTCCTTGTTCTCACTCCACAAGTTCTCACTCCCCCAGTTCTCGCTCACCAGTCTCACGTAATCCCCAGTTCTTCACAACACGTCATTATCTCAATCAACAGATCACACTCCCGTACTCACTCCATATTCTCTACTTTCCCAGTTCTCAATCAGCCCAGTTATCACTCCCCAGTTTCTCACTCCCTCCCCCAGTTCTCACTCCCCAGTTCGTACTCCCCATTTCCACTCCCCAGATCTAAAACCACCAGTTCACCACCATCCCCATTTCTCACTCACCATTTCTCACTCACCATTCTCACTCCCCAGCTCTCACTCCCCAGCTCTCGCTCCCCTGTTTTTTCACTCGCCAGTTCTCACTCCCTCGCTTTCTCACTTCACGATTCTCTCTCACTCAGTTCTCACACACCAGTTCTCACATCCACCAGTCTCACTACTACCCAGTTCTCCTCCCCAGTTTCTCAATCCCCAGTTCTCACTCCCCAGTTCTCACTCCCCAGTTCGCACTCACCCCCCAATTCTCACTCAACCAGTTTCCTCACATCACCATTTTTCACTCACTCAGTTCTCACTCCCATTTCTCACTCCCCCATTTCTCACTCACTCCCCAGTTCTCACGCCCCAGATTCTCACTTCCTAGTTCTACACTCCCGAGTTTTCTCACTAGCAGATCTCACTCCCCAAGTTCTCCACTCACCAGTTTTCACTCCGGCTCAGTTTCTCACTCCCCAGTTCTCACTCCTCCATTTCTCACTCACCAGTTCTCACTCACCAGTTTTTTCACTCACCAGTTCTCACTGTCCCAGTTCTCACATCCCCAGTACTCACTCCCCAGTTCTCACTCCCTCAGTTCTCAACTGCCCTAGTTCTCACTCCCAGTTCTCACTCAGCAGTTTCCTCACTCCCCAATTTCTTCACTCAACCAGTTTCACTCCCCAGTTTCACCCCCAGTTCTCACTCCCCAGTTCTCACTCACCAGTTCTCACTCACCAGTTTTCACTCACCAGTTCTCACTGACCTGTTCTCACTCCCAGTTCTCACTCCCCAGTTCTATCACTCCCAGTTCTCACTCCTTGTTCTCACTCCCTGTTCTCATTCCGCAATTCTCACTCCCCCCCATTCTCACTTCACCAGTTTTACACTCCCCAGTTCATCACTGCCCAGTTTCAATGCAAAGTTCTCACTTTCCGCAGTGGCTCAATGCCCAATTCTCACTGCCCAGTTTTCTCACTCCCCAATACACACTCCCCAGTTCTCACTCACCAGTTCTCACTCCTCCCCAGTTCTCACTTCCGCATTTCTCACTCCCACTTCCAATCCCCAGTTCTCACTCACCTGTTTTCACTCCCCATTTCTCACTTCCCATTTTCTCAATGCCCGGTGTATTCTCCACTCTGCCCATATCACTCACTGCCCAGTTCTCGCTACCCAGTTCTCACTCCCCAGTTCTCACTCACTCTCCAGTTTTCACTCACCCAGTTTTCTCACTTCCCATTCTCAATGCCCAGTTCTCACTCCCCCATTTCTCATCTCCTCCCAGTTCCCACTGCCCAGTTTCTGACTGCCCATTCTCTCACTGCGCATTCTCACAGCCAATCTCACTGCCCAGTTCTCACTCATCAGTGGCTCACCCCCCAGTTCTCATCCCCCCATTCTCACAGCGCCCAGTTCTCACTGCACTGCCCTGTTCCTTACTGCCCAGTTCTCACTCCCCCCCGTTTCTCTTCTCTCTTCCCTCCCCAGTTCTCACTGCCCCAGTTTCGCCTCCCCAGTTCTCACTCCACCAGCTCTCACTCGTCCCTAGTTCTCACTCACCAGTTCGTCACTCCCCATTCTCACTCACCCCAGTTCTCACTCCCCAGTTCTCACTCCCCAGCTCTCCACTCCCCATTCGTCACTCCGCCAGTTCTCACACACCACTTCTCACGTCACCAGTTCTCATTCCCCGTTCTCACTCCCCAGTATTCACACCTAATGGTTCTCACTCCCCAGACCCACACTCTTTCCCCAGGTTTTCTCACTCCCCAGTTCTCACTTGCCCAATTCATCACTTCTCACCATTCTCAACTCACCAGTCCTCATTCTCCAGTTCTTACTCCCATCTCACTCACCATTTCTCACTCCCCCAATCTCATCACTCAACATCTCACTCCCCCCAGTTCTCACTCCCCAGTTTCTCACTCCCCATTCGCACTCCCCAGTTCCACTCCCTCAGTTCCACTCCCCTGTTTCTCACTCACCAGTTCTCACTCCCATTTCTCACTCACCAGTTTCTCCTCTCATCCATTCTCAGTCACCCGATTCTCACTCCCCAGGTTCTCTCACTCCCCATTTCTCAATCCCCAGTTTCTCTCACACTCCAGTTTCTCCTCTCTAGTTCCACTCCCCAGTTCTCACTTGTCCCCAGTTCTCACTCTTCCATTTCTCCTCCCCCAGTTCTCACTCCCCCCCTCCAGTTTTTCACTCCTCAGTTTCCTCACTCCCCAGATTTCTTTCCACTCCCCAGTTATCTCACTCATCAGATCTCACTCACCAGTTCTTACTCTCTCAGTTCTCACTACCCAGTTCTCACTCTCCATTTCTCACTCACCAGTTCTCCTCACTACACCCCAGTTATCACTCTCCCAGTTCTCACTCCCCAGTTCACACCACCAGTTCTCATTCTCCACAGTTCTAACTCCCCAATTTCTCACTCCCCAATTCTCACTTGATCCACAGTTTCTCTCACTCACAGTTCTCAAACTCCAGTTCTCACTCCCCCAGTTTCATCACCTCCAGTTTTCTCACTCCCGATTTCTCCTTCCCCATTTCTCACTCACTCAGTTCACACTCATCCACAGTTTTTCACTCCCCACTTTCACTCCCCAGTACTCACTTCCCAGTTCACAGTCCCCAAAAGTTCTCAATCACCAGTCTCACCCCATCCCCTCCCATTCTCACTCCCATTTCTCACTCTCCCCAGTTCTCACTTCCCAAGTACTCACTCTCCAGTTCTCACTCCCCAGTTCTCACTCTAACTCTCCAATTTTCACACCCCAGTTCTCACGTCCTCAGTTCTCACTCCATAGTTCTTTTCTAATTCACCAGTTCTCAATCATCCCAGTTCCCACCTCCAGTTCTCACTGCCCATTTCTTTCTCACTCCCAGTTCCTCACTCCGCAGTTCTCACTCCCCCAGTTCTCAATCACCAGTTCTTCACTTCCCCATATCTCACTCTCCAGTATTCACACCCCCCAGTTCTCACTCTCTTCCAGTTCTCAACTCTTCCATTCTCACACACCCCAGTTCCACTCCCGCATTTCTCATCACCAGTTCTCACGTCCCAGTTCTCACTCTCCATTTTTCTCACGCCCAGTCTCTCACTCCCCAGTTCTCCACTCCCTCAGTTCTCACTCCGTTCTCACTTCATCTCACTCCCCAGTTCTCACTCTCCAGTTTCTCACTCACTCCAGTTCTCACTCCCCAGTTTCTCACTCCCCAGTTCTCACTCTCCAGTTCTCTCTCCACTCTCAGTCTCTCACTCTCCATTCTCATCCCATTCTCACTCCCCAGTTCTCACTCTCAGTTTTTCATTCCCTTACGTCTCAGCTCCCCAGTTCTCTCACTTCCCCAGTTCTCACTCTCCAGTTTCTCACTCTTCCAGTTCTCACTCCCCAGTTCTCACTCCCCAGTTCTCACTCCCAGTTCTCACTCCCCAGTTCTCACTCCCAGTTCTCACTCCCAGTTCCCCACTCTCCAGTTCTCACTCCCCCAGTTCTCACTCCCATTCTCCTCAATCTCAGTTCCCACTCCCCAGTTCTCACTCCCAGTTCTCACTCCCCAGTTCTCACTCCCCAGTTCTCACTTCATCCCAGTTCTCACTCCAGTTCTCACTCTCCAGTTCTCACTCCCCCAGTTCTTTACTCCAGTTCTCACTCACCAGTTCTCCTCCATTCTCTCCAGTTCTCACTCCCCAGTTCTCACTCCCCAGTTCTCACTCCCCAGTTCTCACTCACAGTTCTCACTCTACCAGTTCTCACTCCCCAGTTCTCACTCACCAGTTCTCACTCCCAGTTCTCACTCACCAGTTCTCACTCCCCAGTTCTCACTCCAGTTCTCACTCCCCAGTTCTCACTCCCCAGTTCTCACTCCCCAGTTCTCACTCCCAGTTCTCACTCCCCAGTTCTCACTCCCCAGTTCTCACTATCCAGTTCTCCACTTCTCCCCAGTTCTCACTCCCCAGTTCTCACTCCCCAGTTCTCTCACCAGTTCTATCCCAGTTCTCACTCATCCAGTTCTCACTCTCCAGTTTCTCACTCCACAGTTTCTCACTCTCCCAGTTCTCACTCTCCAGTTCTCACTCCCCAGTTCTCACTCCCAGTTTCACTCCTCAGTTCTCATCCCCAGTTCTCATTCATTTACTCCCCAGTTTCTCACTCCCCAGTTCTCACTCCCCAGTTCTCACTCCCCATTCTCACTCCCAGTTCTCACTCCCAGTTCTCACTCCCAGTTCTCACTCCCCAGTTCTCACTCACCAGTTCTCACTCCCCAGTTCTCACTCCCAGTTCTCACTCCCAGTTCTCATCACCAGTTCTCACTCCCAGTTTTCATTCTCCAGTTCTCACTCCCCAGTTTCTCACTCCCAGTTCTCACTCCCCAGTTCTCACTCACCAGTTCTCACTCTCCAGTTCCTTCACTCCCCAGTTCTCACTCCCCAGTCTCCACACTCTCCCAGTTCTCACTCCCAGTTCTCACTCCCAGTTCTCCCCTCCCTAGTTCTCACTCACCAGTTCTCACTCCCAGTTTCTCACTCCCCAGTTCTCACTCCCCAGTTCTCACTCCCCAGTTCTCCCCCCCAGTTTCACCCCCCAGTTCCCCTCTCCAGTTTCACTCCCTTTCTATCCCCAGTTCCCCCACCCCCCTTTCCATCCCCAGTTCTCACTCCCTTTTCCCAAACCAAAGTTCTCACTCCGTTTTAATCCCCAGTTTACCCCCCATTTCCCTCACCCCCAGTTTCCTCCCAATCTCCAGTTCTCCTACCCAGTTCTCCTTCCGCCCACCCCTTTCAACTCCCCAGTTCTCACTCCCAGTTCTCACTCCCGCCCCTCCCCTTACCAATTCCCCCCCCTTTTTCCCCCCAGTTCTAACCCCCCTTTTTCTCACTCCCCGCCAAACTTTCCCTCCCCTTTTAACTCCCCCAGATTGTTATCCCCAGTCTCCCCCGTTCTCCTCCCCCGTTCTCACTCCCGTTCCCCCCCAGTTCTCACTCCCCTTCTCATCCCAGCCTCATCCCCCGTTTACTCCCAGTTCTCACCCCAGTTCCACTCCCAGTTCTCCTCACCGTTTTCACTCACCAGTTCTACTCCCGGGGTTCTCTCCCCCCATTCCACTCACCTTTTAAGATAATTCATCCCCAGTTTCCCCCCCATTCTCACCCCTTTATTTCTCACGCCCCCCCAGTTCTACTCCCCAGTTTTCACTCCCCAAAGTTCTCACTCCCCCGTTTTGTTGTCACTCCCAATTCTCATCCCCTTCCCTCACTCCATTCTCACCCCCAAAGTTCTCATCCCATTCTGGGTCCCATTTCATCCCAGTTTTAATCCCCTTCCCCATTTTCTCACTCCCCAGTTCTCTCTCCAAGTTTCACCCCTCTCCCAAAAGTTCCACTCCCCAGTTCCATAATTTCATTTTTTTTCACTCCCAGTTTCACTCCCCAGTTTTTAAATCCCAGTACTCACTCCCCTATCCCCGCTATCCCAGTTCTCACTCCCCTTTCCCCTGAGTTTTCACCCCCCTTCTCACCCCCCCAGTTCTCACTTCCCCACTCTACCCCAAATTCTCTTTTCCCGTTTCACTCCCCAGTTCCCCCCAAATTTCCCCCCCTTTTAAAAGTTTTCACCCCCAGTTCTCATAATTCTCTTCCCGTTCTCACTCCCCGTTCTCCCCCCGCCCCCCCAGTTCTAAACCCCCCAGTTCTCCCCCCCGTTCCACTCCCCAGTTCTACTCCCATTCTCACTACCTTTTCTCACTCCCGTTTCCTCCCAGTTTCCACTCCCCAGTTCTCAATCCAATTTCACTCCCCAGTTCTCCCCCCCCCATTCTCACTTTTAGTTCTCACCCCGTTCTAAAACCGTTCTATCCCGTTCTCACTCCCTTTTCCTCCCCAGTTCCATACCCCAGTTTCACTCCCAGTTCTACCCCCAGTTCTCACCCCCCCAGTTCTCACTCATTTCCATCCCCAGTTCTCACTCCCCCAGTTCTCACTCCCCAGTTCTCCCCCAGTTCTCCCCCTTCCCCCCCCATTTCCCCCATCACATTTTTCACCCCCCAGTTCTACTCCATTTTCCCCCCTTCCACCCCCCGTCTCCCCCCCAGTTCTCATCCCAGTTCTCACCCCCCAAATTCTACTTTTAGTTCCACCCCCCCTTCTCACCCCCCAGTTCTCCCCCCTTTTTACTAAAAACTCCCCAGTTCTCACTCAAATTTTTCATCCCCAGTTCTCATTTCCCCATTTCTCATTCCCAGTTCTCACCCCCCCTTTTCCACCCCAGTTCCCCCCTTTCCCAGTTCTCACTCCCCGTTCTCACCCCCAGTTCTACTCCAGTTCTCATCCAGTTTCCCCCCCTTTTCCAGTTCTTCCTCTTCCAATTCCACCCCCCTTCTATCCCGTTCTCACTCCCCCATTCTACCCCCCCTTCCACCCCCCCTTCTCACTCCCCTTTCTCACTCCCCAGTTTCACTCCCCAGTTTCAAAACCATTTCCCCTCACCATTTAATTTCACTAAAACCATTTCCACTCCCCAGTTCTCACTCCCCGTTCTCACTCCCCATCTCCTCCCCGTTCTAAATTCTCCCACAGTTCCATCCCCAGTTCTCATTCCAGTTCTAACTCCCAGTTCCACCCCCCCAGTTCTCATCCCCGTTCTCACTCCCAGTTCTATCTCCGTTCTCATTCCCATTTTCTCATTCCGTTCTACTCCCCCCAAGTTCTCACTCCCATTTTTCATCATACCCCTCCCATTCCACTCCCCATTTCTCATCCCCTTTCCCATCCCCTTTCACTCCCCAATTCTCACCCCCAGTTCTCACTCCCTTTCTCACTCCCCTGTTCCACTCCCAGTTCTCACCCCCCATTTTTCTAAACCCCTTCTCATCTCAACCACCCCATTTTTTCCCCAGTTCCCCCCCAGTTCTCCTAAAAATTCTTCTCACTTCCCATTCCACTCCCATTTTTTCACTCCCAGTTCTCACCCCCCCATTTTATCAAGTTCCCCTACCAGTTCCCCATCCCGTTCTCCTCCCCAGTTCTCACTCCCCATTTCTCACTCCCCATTCTAACTCCCAGTTCTCACCCCCCCAGTTCTCACTCCCCAGTTTTTCCTCCCGTTCTCACTCCCATTTCTCCCCCCCTGTTCTCCCCCCCCATTCCACAATTTCTCATCCCCATTCTTTTCTCCTTTTAACCCCCTTCTCCCCCCCAGTCTCACTCCCCATTTTTCACCCCCTCCCCCTTTTCTCACTCCCGTTCTCCCCCCCCATTCTCACTCCCCAGTTTTCCTCCCAGCCCTCCCTTTTCCCCCCCATTTATCACTATTCCATTTGTTTCCCCCCCGTTCTCATTCCCCAGTTCCCCTTTCCAGTTTCTCCTCCCCATTTCTCACTCCCCAGTTCCCACTCCCCATTTCCACTCCCAGTTTCACTCCCCTTTCCCAAATCCCACCCATTCCCCAGCTTCCCAGTTCTCATCCGTTCTCACCCCCCATTTCTCACTCCCATTTCACCCCCCGTTTCACTCTCCGTTTCACTCCCCAGTTCTCACCCCCCATTCTCCTCCCCAGTTCAAAACCCCAAAAGTTTTCACTCCCATTTCTATTTCCCATTTCCCACCCCCATTTCTCATTCCCAGTTCTCACCCCCTTTCTCACCCCCCATTCTCACTCCCATTTTCCATCCCCATTTCTCACTCCCGTTCTCACTCCCCGTTTCCCCCCATTTTCTCACTCCCAGTTCTAAAACCCCCCAGTTCTCACTCCCATTTCACTCTCCATTCTCACTCCCCAGTTTCACTCCCCAGTTTCACTCCCCTTTTTCTCACAAACCCCAAAAAATTCTCACTCTCCAGTTTCATCCCAGTTCTACCCCCCATTCCCCCTCCCAGTTACCCCCCAGTTCTCACTCCCCATCCTACTCTCCAGTTCTCACTCCCGTTTCACTCCCAGTTCTCCCCCCCATTCTCATCCCCTTTTCTCACTCCCCGTTTCATCACCAGTTTCCTCCCAGTTCTCACTCCCGTTCTCACCCCCCAGTTCTCATTCCCCGTTCTCACCCCCCATTCTCACCCCAGTTCTCACCCCCATTCTCACTCCCATTCTAAACCCCCAGTTCTCACTCCCAGTTCTAAATCCCATTTCACTCTCCAGTTCTCACTCCCATTCCCATTTCCATTCCCCCTTTCCCCGTTCTCACCCCATTCTCATTTCCCATTTCATCCCATTTTTTCATCCCAGTTTCACCCCCCTTTCTCCCCCAGTTCTAACTCCATTCTCACCCAAAATTTTTTACTCCCGTTCTCATCCCGTTCCATCCCCAGTTCTCCCCCCCCCATTTCTCACCCCCCATTCTCACTCTCCAGTTCCACTCACCATTTCTCACTCCCAGTTCTAAACCCCCCCAGTTTCACTCCCAGTTCCATTTCCAGTTTCACCCCCCAGTTCTATCTCCGTTCTACCCCCAGTTCTCACCCCCCCATTCTCACCCCCCAGTTCCACTCCCCATTCTCACTCTCCATTTCACTCCCCAGTCTCACTCCCCAGTTCTATCCCATTTACCCCCCATTTCTCACTCCCATTCTCACTCACAGTTCTACTCAAGTTTCACTCTCCAGTTTCACTCCCAGTTCTCACCCCCCAAGTTCTCACTCCCGTTCCACTCCCCGTTCTCACTCCCCAGTTCTAAATCCCCAGTTCTCCACCCCCATTCTCACTCCCCAGTTCTAAATCCCAGTTCTCACTCTCCATTTCATCACCTTCCCCCCCCAGTTCCTCCCAGTCTCACTCCCCGTTCTCACTCCCATTTTCTCACATCCCTTTTTAGTTCTAACTCCCCAGTTTCACTCCCCATTTCACTCCCCAGTTTCACTCCCTTTTTTTCCCCCCCCAGTTTCTCCCCGTTTAAACCCCCCAGTTCAAAACTCCCAGTTCTCCTCACCATTTCTCACTCACAGTTTTCACTCACAGTTTCCCCTTTTCAGTTCTCATCCCCAGTTTCATTCCCCGTTTCATCACTTTTCCCCGTTCCACTCCCCAATTTCCCCCCTTTCCACCCCCCCAGTTCTCCTCCCAGTTCTAAACTCCATTCTACTCTCATTTCTCACTCCCGTTCTACCCCCCAGTTTCACCCCCCAGTTCTCACTCCCAGTTCCCTCCCAGTTTACTTCCATTTTTCCACTCCCAGTTCTCACCCCCCAGTTCCCCCCTTTTAACTCCCCAGTTCTCACTCCCCAGTTCCCCCTTCCATTCCCCATCCCAGTTCTCACTCCCAGTTCCATCCCAGTTCTCACTCCCAGTTCTCACTCCCATTAATCCCAGTTCTCCTCCCCATTTCTCACCCCCATTCTCACCTCCGTTCTCACTCCCCAGTTCTCACCCCATTTCTCACTCCCATTTTCAAAACTCTCCATTTCTCATCCCGTTCCCCCCCCATTTCTCACCCCCCCCCAGTTCTCACTCCCCATTTCTCATCCCCAGTTCTCACTCCATTCTCACCCCCCCCCCCTTCTCACTCCCCATTTTTTCCCCCCTTTCTCACTCCCCAGTTCTCACCCCCCAGTTTTTTTTCCCCAGTTCCCCTCCCCAGCTCACTCCCCAGTTCTCACTCCCCATTCTCACCCCCATTTTCTCACTCCCATTCTCCTCCCCATTTCTCACTCTCCATTTCTCCCCCCATTTCTCACCCCCCGTTCTCACTCCCCAGTTCCCACTCCCGTTCTCACCCCTTTTCACTCCCCATTTCTCACCCCCATTTTCCACTCCCCATTCTCATCCCCATTTCTCATCCCCAGTTCTCACTCCCATTCTCACTCCCCAGTTCTACTCCCCAGTTCTCACTCCCCAGTTCTCACTCCCAGTTCCCTCCCACCCCTCCAGTTCTCATTCCCAGTCCACTCCCCATTCTCCACTCCCCCGTTCTTTCCCCTCCCCCCCATTTTCTCACTCCCAGTTTCACTCTCCATTTCCCCCCCTTTCCTCCCCAGTTCTCACCCCCAGTTCCCCTCCCCAGTTCTCATCCCATTTCTCACTTCCAGTTCTCACCCCCCCAGTTCTAAACCCCCATTCTCACCCCCCAGTTCTCACTCCCAGTTCTACTCCCAGTTCTCACCCCCCCATTCTTCCCCTTTTTTCCACTCCCCGTTCTCACTCCCCGTTCCCCCCTTTTTCCCCCCATTTCTCACCCCCTTCCCTGTTCCCCCCCCCCTTTTTTCCCCCAGTCCACTCCCCATTCTCACTTCCGTTCTCACTCCCAGTTTCACTCCCCGTTCTAAATCCCAGTTCTCATTTTTCCGATTTTTTCCCCCCCAGTTCTCATCCCCATTTTTCACTCCCATTTTCTCTCTCCATTCTCACTCCCCCCCCCATTTTCCCCCCCACTAACCCCCATTTTAAAACTCCCATTTTCACTCTCCATTCTCATTTCCCATTTTCTCACTCCCATTCTCTCCCAGTTCTCATCCCCGTTCTCCTCCCCCAGTTCTCATCTCCGTTCCACTCCTGTTTCCTTCCCCCCCACCCCCCAGTTCTACTCCAGTTCCAAATCCCCAGTTCTCACTCCCGTTTCACTCCCCCGTTCTCATTCCCCAGTTCTACTCCCATTCTCACCCCTTCCCCCATTTCTCACTCCCCAGTTCTCACTCCCCAGTTCTCACTCCCAGTTTCACTCCCATTCTCACTACCTTTCTCCCCCCAGTTCAACCCCCCAGTTCTCACTCCCCATTTCCCAAATTCTCACTCACCATTTCTCACTCCGTTTAACTCCCCAGTTCTAAACCCCCCAGTTTCATCCCAGTTCTCATCACCATTTCTCACTCCCATTTCACCCCCCAATTTCCACTCCCTTTCCCTCCCCCCCCAGTTCAACTCCCAGTTCCACCCCCCAGTTCTCACTCCTTTTTCTCATCCTGTTCCACTCCAGTTCTCACCCCCCCAAGTTCTCTTCCCCAGTTCTCACTCCCCAGTTCTCCTTTCCATTTCACCCCAGTTCTCACCCCGGGGTTCTCACTCCCGTTCTACTCCCCGTTCTAAATCACAGTTCTCATTTCCCCGTTCTCATCCAGTTTCATCCCCAGTTCTCACTCCCCGTTCCACTCCCTTTTCTCACTCCCCATTCCACTCTCCAATTTTCACCCCCCGTTCTCATCCCCGTTCTCACTCCCCAAAAAAGTTCTCATCCAGTTCTCACTCTCCGGTTCCATCCCATTCTCACTCCCAGTTCTCACTCCCCCGTTCTCACTCCCCAGTTCTCACTCCCCAGTTCTCACTCCCCAGTTCCACCCCATTTTTCCTCTCCAGTCTCACTCCCCAGTTCTCACTCCCAGTTTCATCCCCGTTCCACTCCCCATTTTCACTCCCAGTTTCACTCCCATTTTCTCACTCCCCAGTTCTCACCCCCCATTTTCTCATCCCCAGTTCTCCTCTCCATTTCCCCCATTTTCACTCCCCAGTTCTCCCCCCCCGTTCTCACCCCCCAGTTCTCACTCCCAAAAGTTTCTCACTCCCCAGTTCTCACCCCCAGTTTCCCCCCAGTTCTCACTCCCAGTTCTCACTCCCAGTTTCACTCCATTCTCACTCTCCATTTCTCACTCCCCAGTTCTCACTCAGTTCTCACTCCCCAGTTCTCTCCCCCCAGTTCTCACTCTCCAGTTCTCACTCCCAGTTCTCACCCCTTCTCACCCCCCAGTTCCCACTCCCCAGTTCTCATTTCCCCCAGTTCCCCACTCCCAGTTCTCATCTCCAGTTCTCACTCCCCAGTTCTCATTTCCCCAGTTCTCACTCCCAGTTCCTCACTCACCAGTTCTCACTCCCCAGTTCTCATTCCCCCCCAGTTCTAAACTCCCAGTTCTCACTCCAGTCTCTCACGTCCATCCCCACTCCCCCCAGTTCTCACTCCCCAGTTCTCACTCCCCAGTTCTCACTCACCAGTTCTCACTCACCAGTTCTAAATCTCCAGTTCTAACTCCCCAGTCTCATCCCAGTCTCACTTCCAGTTCTCACCCCGTTCTATCCCCAGTTCTCACTCCCAGTTCTCACTCCAGTTCTCACTCCCCAGTTCCCCCACTCTCCCAGTTCTCATTCCCCAGTTCTCACTCCCAGTTCTCACTTCCAGTTCTCACTCCCCAGTTCCACTCCCTTCTCACTCCCCAGTTCTCACTCCCAGTTCTCATCCCCAGTTCTCACTCCCAGTTCTTCACTCCCATTTTCTCACTCCCCAAGTTCTCACTCCCCAGTTCTCACTTTTCTAAATCCCAGTTCTCACTCCCAGTTTCATCCCCAGTTCTCCCCCATCTCCCCCAGTTTCTCCCCTTTCTCACCACAGTTCTCACTCTCCAGTTCTAAATCCCAGTTCTCACTCCCAGTTCTCATCCCCAGTTCTCACTCCCCAGTTTCCTCCGTTCTCACTCTCCAGTTCTCACTCCCGTTCTCACTCCCAGTTCCACTCCCCATTTTCTCACTCTCCATTTCTCATTCTCCATTCTCACTCCCCAGTTTCTCACTCTCCAGTTCTCCTCCCCAGTTCTCACTCCCCAGTTCTCACTCCCCAGTTCCATCCCTTTCTCACTCCCCATTTTCACTCCCATTTCTCACTCCCAGTTCTCACCCCAGTTCTCACTCCCCATTTCTCACTCCCAGTTCTCATCCCATTCACCTCCATTTCTCACTTCCCCAGTTCTCACTCCCCATTTCTACTCTCCAGTTTCACTCCCCAGTTCTCACTCCCCAGTTCCACTCCCATTTTCTACTCCCCAGTTCTCACTCTCCATTTCTCACTCCCCAGTTCTCACTCCCCAGTTTCTCACTCCCATTCTCACTTCCCAGTTCTCACTCCCCAGTTCCACCCCCCCAGTTCTCACTCCCAGTTCTCACTCCCCAGTTCTCACTCCCCATTTCCCCCTTCTCCAGTTCCCACCCCCCAAATTCTCACTCCCCAGTTCTCACTCCCAGTTCTCACTCCCATCTCCCCCAGTTCTCACCTTTTCCACCCAGTTCCCACTCCCCATTTCCACTCCCCAGTTCTCACTCCCCAGTTCTCACTCCCCAGTTTCTCCCCTCCTTTTTCAGTTCTCACTCCCTTTTTCCCCTCCCATTCTACTCCCCAGTTCTCACTCCAGTTCTCACTCTCCATTCTCACTCCCAGTTCTCACCTCCCCAGTTCTCACTCCCATTTTCTCACTCTCCATTTCTCACTCCCAGTTTCTCACTCCCCAGTTCTCACCTCCATTTCTCACTCTCCAGTTCTCACTCCCAGTTCTCACTCCCCAGTTCTCACTCCCCAGTTCTCACTCCCCAGTTTTACTCCCAGTTCTCACTCCCAGTTTCATTCTCATTCTCCCCAGTTCTCACCCCTCCAGTTTCACCCCAGTTCCACTCCCAGTTCTCACTCTCAGTTCTCATCCCGTTCTCACTCCCCATTTTACACTCCCCATTCTAAATCCCCAGTTCTCCCCTCCTCAGTCTCATCTCATTCTCATCCCAGTTCTAACTCCCCAGTTCTACTCCCAGTTCTCACTCCCAGTTCTCACTCACCAGTTCTCACTCACCAGTTCCTCATTCTCCAGTTCTAACTCCCAGTTCTCATTCCCCAGTTTCTCACTCCCCAGTTCTCACTCACCAGTTCTCCCCTCCAGTTCTCACTCCCCAGTTCTCACTCTCCATTCTCACCCCCCAGTTCTTTTTCCCCAGTTCTCACTCACCAGTTCTCACTCAACTTTTCTCACTCCAGTTCTCACTCTCCAGTTCTCACTCCCCAAAGTTCTCATTCCCAGTTCAATCCCCCCAGTTCTCACTCCCCCCCCCCCAGTTCTCACTCCCCTTCTCCCCTCCCCATTCTCACTCCCCCCCCCCCCTCTCAGTTCTCACTCTCATTTCTCACTCCCCATTCCCCACTCCCCAGTTCTCACTCTCCAGTTCTCACTTCCCAGTTCTCACTCTCCAGTTTTCACTCCCCAGTTCTCACTCCCCAGTTCTCACTCCCTAGTTCTAACTCACCAGTTCTCACTCACCAGTTCTCACTCTCCAGTTCTTAATGCCCAGTTCTCACTCCCCAGTTCTCACTCCCCAGTTCTCACTCCCCAGTTCTCACTCCCCAGTTCTCACTCTCCAGTTCTCACTCACCAGTTCTCACTCTCCAGTTCTCACTCCCCAGTTCTCACTCTCCAGTTCTCACTCTCCAGTTCTCACTCCCCAGTTCTCACTCTCCAGTTCTCACTCTCCAGTTCTCACTCCCCAGTTCTCACTCCCCAGTTCTCACTCCCCAGTTCTCACTCTCCAGTTCTCACTCTCCAGTTCTCACTCCCCAGTTCTCACTCCCCAGTTCTCACTCTCCAGTTCTCACTCTCCAGTTCTCACTCCCCAGTTCTCACTCCCCAGTTCTCACTCCCCAGTTCTCACTCTCTATTTCTCACTCCCCAGTTCTCACTCTCCATTTCTCACTCTCCAGTTCTCACTCCCCAGTTCTCACTCTTTAGTTCTCACCTCCAGTTCTCACTCCCCAGATCTCACCTCCAGTTCTCATCCCCAGTTCCACCCCAGTTCTCACTCCCCAGTTCTCACTCCCCGTTTCACTCCCCAGTTTCACTCCCCAGTTCTCACTCCCAGTTCTTCACTCCCCAGTTCTCACTCCCCAGTTCTCACTCCCCAGTTCTCACTCCCCAGTTCTCACTCCCCAGTTCTCACTCCCCAGTTCTCACTCCCCAGTTCTCACTCCCCATTTCTCACTCCCCAGTTCTCACTCCCCAGTTCTCACTCTCCAGTTCTCACTCTCCAGTTCTCACTCCCACTCCCGTTTACTCCCCAGTTCTCACTCCCAGTTCTCACTCCCAGTTCTCACTCCCCAGTTCTCACTCCAGTCTCTCTCCCAGTTCTCACTCCCCAGTTCTCACTCCCCAGTTCTCACTTCCAGTTCTCACTCCCAGTTCTCACTCTCCAGTTCTCACTCCCCAGTTCTCACTCCCCAGTTCTCACTCTCCAGTTCTCACTCCCCAGTTCTCACTCTCCAGTTCTCACTCCCCAGTTCTCACTCCCGTTCTCACTCACCAGTTCTCACTCCCCAGTTCTCACTCCCCAGTTCTCACTCCCCAGTTCTCACTCCCCAGTTCTCACTCTCCAGTTCTCACTCCCCAGTTCTCACTCCCCAGTTCTCACTCCCCAGTTCTCACTCCCAGTTCTCACTCCCCAGTTCTCACTCTCCAGTTCTCACTCCCCAGTTCTCACTCTCCAGTTCTCACTCCCCAGTTCTCACTCCCGTTCTCACTCCCCAGTTCTCACTCCCCAGTTCTCACTCCCCAGTTCTCACTCCCCAGTTCTCACTCCCCAGTTCTCACTCCCCAGTTCTCACTCCCCAGTTCTCACTCCCCAGTTCTCACTCCCAAGTTCTCACTCCCCAGTTCTCACTCCCCAGTTCTCACTCTCCAGTTCTCACTCCCCAGTTCTCACTCTCCAGTTCTCACTCCCCAGTTCTCACTCCCCAGTTCTCACTCCCAGTTCTCACTCCCCAGTTTTCTCACTCCCAGTTCTCACTCCCCAGTTCTCACACTCCCAGTTCTCATCCTGTTCTCACTCCACAGTTCCAACTCCCACAGTTCTCACTCCCAGTTTCTCACTCCCCGTTATTCACACTGTAAATCCTGTATTCTCTCACCAGAATAATTGAAATACAAAACTGCCGAAAATTATTCTATTTTTTTTTCTCTTAGGCGTCAGGATTAGCTATTTTTATTTCTTGTTTCTCTCTCTCTCTTTTAAATACTTAATCAGAGAATCACTCAACGAATTCTCTTTCCTCTCGTGTCTGTCTCTGTCTTTCTCTCTCTTTCTCTCTCTCTTTTATTTTCTCTCTCTCTCCGTTTCTGTTCTCTCTCTCTCTCCGTTCTGTTTTGTCTCTCTCTCTCTCTCTCTCTCTCTCTCTCTCTCTCTCTCTCTTCCTCCCTCTCTCTCTCTCTCTCTCTCTACAGGGTTTGACAAGGTTAGGCTATGGCTACCTAGCTTTATTGACAAGCTATTTACAGGTTAAGGATTCCTAACTTTATTGACAAGCTAAGAGCTGTTACCTACATCAGCTCATTTGAAAGCATTTTTATTGTTATGAAACATACAAGTAGGGAACAGGATGAAGTTGGAGCTATCTGTGGGCAAGCATTTTCATTTGATCAACTGACTTTATGTCGTTGCATCTGTCTTTCTCTCCTTCACACACACACATTGAGGCACTCTTGAGGGGGTCGAGTTACGGGAAAAGACTAAAGAAAATGAGCCCGACTACTTTGGAAGTGAGAGAGGTTTAAGAGAAACATTATTACGACGTACAAAATACTTTTAATAGTTGTCAGGTGAGAGAGGGAGAAACATTTTGAAATGTTAGGCATAAAGACAAGGGTCCATAGATGGAAAATGAAGACACAGATGAGCCACAGGGATGTTAGGGCTGAAAACCAGTTCTATTATGATAAACAAAGATTTTACTGAACAACTGTTTCTCTGCAGCCTCACACTTCTCGTCATTACCATCACTCTCTTTTCCCTTCATTCTTGCTTCAGCTAAGACAGTATCACAGTTACCCTGAGTGTTGCTCTGAGTCTACTTTTTACTCTTCATTGCTGATGTAAGTTTACTCTTCAGTCTGGTTTATTCAGCGTCCCATTTGCGGCTAACACAGGATCAAGTCTTATTGGCTAACACAGGATCAAGTCTTAGTGACTAACACAGGATCAAGTCTAAGCGGCTATCACACGATCAAGTCTTAGTGGCTAACACACGACCAAGTCTTAGCGGCTAACACAGGATCAAGTCTTAGTGACTAACACAGGATCAATTCTTAGTGGCTAACACACGATCAAGTCTTAGCGGCTAACACAGGATCAAGTCTTAGCGGCTAACACAGGATCAATTCTTAGTGGCTAACACACGATCAAGTCTTAGCGGCTAAAACAGGATCAAGTCTTAGCGGCTAAAACAGGATCAAGTCTTAGCGGCTAAAACAGGATCAAGTCTTAGCGGCTAACACAGGATCAAGTCTTAGCTGCTAAAACAGGATCAAGTCTTAGCGGCTAACACAGGATCAAGTCTTAGCGGCTAAAACAGGATCAAGTCTTAGTGGCTAACACAGGTTCAAGTCTTAGTGGCTAACACAGGTTCAAGTCTTAGTGGCTAACACAGGATCAAGTCTTAGTGGCTAACACAGGATCAAGTCTTAGCGGCTATCACAGGATCAAGTCTTAGCGGCTAACACAGGATCAAGTCTTAGTGGCTAACACAGGATCAAGTCTTAGTGGCTAACACAGGATCAAGTCTTAGTGGCTAACACAGGCTCAAGTCTTAGTGGCTAACACAGGATCAAGTCTTAGGGGCTAACACAGGATCAAGTCTTAGTGGCTAACACAGGATCAAGTCTTAGTGGGTAACACAGGATCAAGTCTTAGCGGCTAACACAGAATCAAGTCTTAGTGGCTAACACAGGATCAAGTCTTAGTGGCTAACAGAGGATCAAGTCTTAGGGGCTAACACAGGATCAAGTCTTAGTGGCTAACACAGGATCAAGTCTTAGGGGCTAACACAGGATCAAGTCTTAGTGGCTAACACAGAATCAAGTCTTAGTGGCTAACACAGGATCAAGTCTTAGGGGCTAACACAGGATCAAGTCTTAGTGGCTAACACAGAATCAAGTCTTAGTGGCTAACACAGGATGAAGTCTTAGCGGCTAACACAGAATCAAGTCTTAGTGGCTAACACAAGATCAAGTCTAAGTGGCTAATACAGAATCAAGTCTTAGGTGCTAACACAGGATCAAGTCTTAGTGGCTAACACAGGGTCAAGTCTTAGTGGCTAACACAGGATCAAGTCTTAGCGGCTAACACAGGATCAAGTCTTACTGGCTAACACAGAATCAAGTCTTACTTATGATGTCTTCACTTTTCTACACCCTGTCTGAGTATATTTCACCGTCAATGTTTAGATCTAAACTTATCTACGTCCACACGTGAGGCAGTCGTAGTCAAAGACTCTCAATGATCAGTCATCAGCGTCTATCCACTCAACATCACTGGTTACAGTGCTTGTTATTTGTGTGAGCCCATTGAAATAAGATATTACAGTACAGTCATTCAGATCACCGAGGCAAGTGAAACTACAGAATGTGCCACCAGATCCAAACACGGCACAGAACGTAAGTTTAATTACTTAAAGGTATCACGTAATGAGTTACAGTCGCTTCTTTGGAAAAGTTATCATGCTTTATTATACATATTTATATGGAGCCTACAAAGAAATTGGTACGTTAAAGAATTTGCTACCTCATGTTGTACCGATATCTGCTCTTGTTCATGGCCTACAGCAATACCAGAAGGAACAGACGTGTAAATGGTCAAGTAAGTAAGGAATAAGAAGATCTTGCTGAAAATGACAAGAAGCTCTGAAAGAAGGTATTCAAGGAGGCTGTCACTGCAGTTTATTTGATGCTTGTAGGTGAAGCACTTAGCTTGACCATGCTTACTCCCTGCCCATTGTCAGCTAGAATGTGTAAATCAAAGGCCTTCCTCGTGTTAGGATTCCTCAAATTCGAAATTATTGGAATTTCCACATCAATTGAAGTCTTGCAACTCTGGCTGTGTCATCCAGAGTCCTTCGCTGTAGCATGCACCTGCCCACATGCCTTCACCTTATCACCACTCAATGTGACTTCGTCAGATTTTCCATAAAGTTTAGCGTCAGGATCCGTGGCGGACATTGAAAAGCTGGGATAGACATTTTTGTGTGGTGGTATTACCTCTGGCGCCTGGACCCTCAAAGCGACGGAAATCTAATCATCTTAAGATGGTCGAGGCCAAAATTGAATTGGAGAATACAGCCACTCTTTCTAACACGAATCCCATTAGCAGGAGGACCCTCAATGGTGGGGGCGTCCCCTCCTGGCCGAGCGGTGGTGCTGGGGAATGGGGACGGGGGTGACCCATGGATGAGGACGGGGGCTCCCCTAAGGAATGGACGAGGTTACCCGGGAAGGGGACGTGGAGGAGATGAGGACGTGAGGTAGTCTGGAAAGGTATGGAGAGACTGGGAGTGAGGAGTGAGAGAAGACATGGTTGAACTTCGAGTACGGTGAGACAAAACTGAACCACAGCATTATTCTACGAAGCTATTACGCCACTGCCTCACTGCACTACAGTGCCACCACTACACTACAACATCAGCAATACTGAAGAAGCTATCAGGCCTGTGGGACGCCTATGAGGGATTTCCACGAGGCTGCATACTAGCTAGGTATAGATGAGTTTGGGAGCAGGAGGTAACCTTGATTATATGGGGCACCTGGGTATCAGTGTTCTTATTCATGTAGCAAATATCACAAAACTGCTTGCAACAGATAAGACGTAATCTGTAGATGCATATCATGATGTACAATACGGCTGTCAACCATTTGGGGGCTTAATTCCCATACCTTTCTTGTATCCAAAAGCTCTCGTGTAGCCGTCCACAGGAAGATGCGGGTTGACCAATACACTAGCTGCATCGGCGGCATAATCTAAAACTATTCATGTGGGATAGTTGTTCTAGTTTATGTGGGAGAGACGGACATCAATGAGTGCTATTGTTTATGTGGGACACTGAAGCCATGATTCAGGTTTATTGATGTATAATGATGTCGTGAAGAGGACAACATTGATGTCTATATAAAATACTCAGATTCAGAAGAATTGTGAAGACATCACAGAAAACAAAAACAAAAACAAAAAAAAATTCACGACGAGCAAAAAAATATGAATGCAATGAAGATAGGAAGTAAGGCAGTGCGACGACAACTGAGAGAGGAAGTAAAACAATGTGAAGACAACTGAGAGAGGAAGTAAAACAATGTGAAGACAACTGAGAGAGGAAGTAAAACAATGTGAAGACAACTGAGAGAGGAAGTAAAAACAATGTGAAGACAACTGAGAGAGGAAGTAAAACAATGTGAAGACAACTGAGAGAGGAAGTAAAACAATGTGAAGACAACTGAGAGAGGAAGTAAAACAATGTGAAGACAACTCAAAGAGGAAGTAAAACAATGTGAAGACAACTGAGACAGGAAGTAAAACAATGTGAAGACAACTCAAAGAGGAAGTAAAACAATGTGAAGACAACTCAAAGAGGAAGTAAAACAATATGAAGACAACTCAAAGAGGAAGTAAAACAATGTGAAGACAACTAAAAGAGGAAGTAAAACAATGTGAAGACAACTCAAAGAGGAAGTAAAACAATGTGAAGACAACTCAAAGAGGAAGTAAAACAATGTGAAGACAACTCAAAGAGGAAGTAAAACAATGTGAAGACAACTCAAAGAGGAAGTAAAACAATGTGAAGACAACTCAAAGAGGAAGTAAAACAATGTGAAGAAACTCAAAGAGGAAGTAAAACAATGTGAAGACAACTGAGAGAGGAAGTAAAACAATGTGAAGACAACTCAAAGAGGAAGTAAAACAATGTGAAGACAACTCAAAGAGGAAGTAAAACAATGTGAAGACAACTCAAAGAGGAAGTAAAACAATGTGAAGACAACGCCTTCAGACACAATACGACAAATCTGCATAAGACTTACCTTTTTTTTCTTTTTTTTTTTTTTTTGCATTTTTAAAATATGTGAGTTGCAATAAACTTTGTTACGTCATAAAGCAACACTGGAACAATGTCATCTCTATTACACTGAACATCTAAAAAATTAATCCCGGATTTTGACCTTTCTCGTAAATTATCATAAAAGCCAAACATGGGCAAAAATTATCATCACAAAAAGTTCTTTCCAAGAGTTATCATTCCATGTGAGTGATCACGGAAGTTATTACAGTTATTACACTGTATGGATGTACGCTAAAAGTTACACAGGTAACTTGCAGTTAGGAGGGAGGGGGGGCGGAAGTAATGACAACGTTTGGGTCCGACTCAGATCATTGACCAGTCACAGTAGGGCAGAAACATCGTTTTTACTTTCCATCTGCTAAGTGCTGGTTAACTGTGTATAGTGTTCCAGCAAGGCTATTGGGACTTTTTCTTTCGTTATGGCCTTTTTCAGGTTCTTTGCACACCCTTTAAACTTACTCGAAAAATTAAATGTCATAATATATATATATATATATACACACCATATTTATATATATATATATATATATATATATATATATATATATATATATATATATATATATATATATATATATATATTTATATATATATATATATATATATATATATATATATATATATATATATATATATAATTATATATATATATATATATATATATATATGGATTTGGAAAAGGCGTATGACAGGGTGGATAGGGGGGCAATGTGGCAGATGTTGCAAGTGTATGGTGTAGGAGGTAGGTTACTGAAAGCAGTGAAGAGTTTTTACGAGGATAGTGAGGCTCAAGTTAGAGATTATGTAGGAAAGAGGGAAATTTTTTCCCAGTAAAAGTAGGCCTTAGACAAGGATGTGTGATGTCACCGTGGTTGTTTAATATATTTATAGATGGGGTTGTAAGAGAAGTAAATGCGAGGGTCTTGGCAAGAGGCGTGGAGTTAAAAGATAAAGAATCACACACAAAGTGGGAGTTGTCACAGCTGCTCTTTGCTGATGACACTGTGCTCTTGGGAGATTCTGAAGAGAAGTTGCAGAGATTGGTGGATGAATTTGGTAGGGTGTGCAAAAGAAGAAAATTAAAGGTGAATACAGGAAAGAGTAAGGTTATGAGGATAACAAAAAGATTAGGTGATGAAAGATTGAATATCAGATTGGAGGGAGAGAGTATGGAGGAGGTGAATGTATTCAGATATTTGGGAGTGGAACATGTCAGCGGATGAGTCTATGAAAGATGAGGTGAATCATAGAATTGATGAGGGGAAAAGAGTGATTGGTGCACTTAGGAGTCTGTGGAGACAAAGAACTTTGTCCTTGGAGGCAAAGAGGGGAATGTATGAGAGTATAGTTTTACCAACGCTCTTATATGGGTGTGAAGCATGGGTGATGAATGTTGCAGCGAGAAGAAGGCTGGAGGCAGTGGAGATGTCATGTTGAGGGCAATGTGTGGTGTGAATATAATGCAGAGAATTCGTAGTTTGGAAGTTAGGAGGAGGTGCGGGATTACCAAAACTGTTGTCCAGAGGGCTGAGGAAGGGTTGTTGAGGTGGTTCGGACATGTAGAGAGAATGGAGCGAAACAGAATGACTTCAAGAGTGTATCAGTCTGTAGTGGAAGGAAGGCGGGGTAGGGGTCGGCCTAGGAAAGGTTGGAGGGAGGGGGTAAAGGAGGTTTTGTGTGCGAGGGGCTTGGACTTCCAGCAGGCATGCGTGAGCGTGTTTGATAGGAGTGAATGGAGACAAATGGTTTTTAATACTTGACGTGCTGTTGGAGTGTGAGCAAAGTAACATTTATGAAGGGGTTCAGGGAAACCGGCAGGCCGGACTTGAGTCCTTGAGATGGGAAGTACAGTGCCTGCACTCTGAAGGAGGGGTGTTAATGTTGCAGTTTAAAAACTGTAGTGTAAATCACCCTTCTGACAAGACGGTGATGGAGTGAATGATGGTGAAAGTTTTTCTTCTTCGGGCCACCCTGCCTTGGTGGGAATCGGCCAGTGTGATAATAAAAAAAATATATATATGTATTTATATATATATATATTATATATATATAATATATATATATATATATTTATATATATATATATTATATATATAATATATAAGTGTGTGTGTGTGAGAGAGAGAGAGAGAAAAACGTATGTGTATGTGTTGGGTGTGTGAGTGGTGAAGTGAGAGAGAGAGAGAGAGAGAGAGAGGGGAGAGAGGGAGAGGGAAGAGGAGAGAGAGAGAGAGAGGAGAGAGAGAGAGAGAGAGAGAGAGAGAGAGAGAGAGAAAAGAGAGAGTGAGAGAGAGAGAGATTTCGTGTGTGTGAAGCAGTGACCTTCGAGAGACATTAGCGAGAAAAGAGAGAAGGGAAATAGTGGTAAAAGGAGGTGTTCGGCTGGCTGCTTCAACCAGTGGGTTTTCCTCACTGCTTGTCAGAAGCTTCTCCTCAGCTACTGACAGTGCCAAGAGGCGGAGGTGACTGGTGAGGTGACGGCTGGGACTCTTAAATGACGGTTTTGGCAGCTGAGTCGAGTTTTTAAGGCCTGAGAAAGTTTTGAGGGTTGAGACGAAGGAGTTGACGGCTGAGGCAAAAGTTTTGACCGTTGATGAAAAAATTTTGACGGCTGCAATGAAAGTTTTGACTGTTGAGGCGAAAGTTTACAAGGTTGAGGAGAAAGTTTACACGGTCGAGGCGCAAGTTTTGACGGTTGAGCAAGTTTGGACTGCTGGGGCGAAAGATTTGACAGTTGAGGTGATAATTTTGACGGTTGAAAAGAAAGTTCTGACGGCTGAGGCGAAGTTTTAGCGGATGAGACGAAATTTTTAGGGGTGAGACGAAGGTTTTGTAAGTAGAGACGATGCCCTCTGCTGATGTTCAATATATTCCTTAAATACATCTCAATGTCTTATAAATTCTTCACTGCTCACTCACTGTATATTATTCATACCAAACATTAATCTCAGACCCGGCACTTTCACTGCCTTTAGCCAGCCTTTTCTTTGTATTTTGAACGTTCAGAGACCACAACTCACACACTCACACAGGTGTTGACAGCAATATACCCTGGTATATTCCCATTTTTCTTGTATCTACTAACATGCTTCTTACTTTCAACATCATCCTAAGCACTGTTGCTTTTTATCTTTCTTTCATGCATTCTTTAATTTACCTCATCTTTCATGCGTCCATCTGCCAACACATATTTAACCCTAGTTATATAAATGTGTTGGTTTCCTTCTTTCTCCTGCCCTTGTCTTATGTCTATTCTTTTATTTCCTCTACACTTTCTTAATAGATTATTTTGAACGTTTCTGCGTTTACTTTCAACTTTTTTCTTTTATACATCATTCCAAATTCCATTTACAAGGTCTGTAATTTCAATACTAACTCATACAAAATCACTGTCATCAGCAAAATAAAGCAACTATGACAACTTCCTCTTTACATTCATTCGTTACTTTTAATCCTGCAATCCTCCACAGTACTCTGAAATTCACTTCTTATACAGTCTCAGCTATAACACATTTATCAACAACAGTGACATTCCACAGTCCCGTATAAGGCATACTTTCGGTGGAACATATGCCTCTTCTCTCGTATATATCGTAATCTGAACCTCACTCTCCATAAATAACTCCACGGCTTTAAATCACCCGTCTTATCACATATTCCATACATTTGCAAACCAGGCACATCACTTCCATATTCAGGCTGTCGTTTGACTTTGTCGTATTTCTGGATTTGAAGAAGTCACACGAGTGTTGCTAGGGAAGTCATGTACCTAGGTTTCAGATGTATGGAATATGTGATAAGATTGTTGGTGGTCACTCAAGCTTCACGTCACATGTTCATAACCTGTCAAGAATACTTTAATTTAAAAAAAAAAGGATTAAACTCAATTCTCAATGTTTTCACACTGAGAGGCGTACGTCCCTTGATGTATATTTCCCGTGTGTGAGAAATTAACTAGATCTCCTTAACACCCATAACACTGCTCACTTACGCCAGACAAAGCTAAACTGTGTAATTGTAACATAAATTAAATTGTTGGTTTACATTCTGTTGAAACTCTATAATGAGGTGCAAATTTTATTGCATTTTCAGGTTTAATTCGGTAATGGCATTACATGCGTTGTTGTGACCGATTTTACCGCAAAAGTGAAATTGTGTTAATGCAATTGTAAGCTTTGACGAAGTGTTCACTTATGCAGCACACACACACACACACACAAAACACACCACACACACACACACACACACACACACACACACACACAACACACACACACACACACAAACCTAACCTAACAAAATTACTCATAAATCCCCCCACCACCCACACACATGCATTTTTACGATAACTGAAGCACTAGAACATCCAACAGGATAAAAACAAAATGGGATCTCAAAAAGGAGGACATAAAGGCAAGGGAACCGATGATGGCTGGCCGGAAAAGGAAGAATTGGTAGAACGGCTCAAGAACAAAATGGAACAACAATGGGAGAAAAGGTTAAACGAGCTTTGCAATAACATGTTAGAGCAAATATATGCAGAGAGCAAGAATTGGGAATCACGAACTGTGGTAGCTGAGGCAAAGATACAGAGATTGGAGAAAGAAATGGATGTGCTGAAGCAGGCTCTAAAAATGAGGTCCGAAAGGAACAAGATGACTGAAATGGGAACAACAAGAGGCAGCAAGGGGACTGAAGGAGGGGATGGAGCTAAGCAGTCTTTTGCAGCAGTAATATCAGGCTATCAAGGTATCTGGGAGATGATTAGAGAAACAGCAAAGGAGATGCTTAAATCAGAGCCAGAGATACAGAGAGAAAAGAAATGGGAAGAGGAGAGGGAGAGGTCAATAATTATTCATGGGCTTCAGGAGGCTGAAGGGCAGACCTATGATGAAAGATTATTGTAATGATTAAGAACATCATTACAATAACAGGAGAGAGGGACATGTCTCAGGTAGAAAATTTTCACAGACTTGGGGGGTATTCGATGGGAAAAAATCGACCAATCAGATTGACATTCAAGACAGATGTGGTACAGAACAGGATACTACATCAGAAACCACGGTTAAAGGACTCTCCAGATTATCAAAAAGTGTTCCTCAATCGAGACAAATCACAAAAGGAAAGGGAACAACTGAAAGTGAGAGAAAGACAAAACCAGTGGAACGAAAGAGAGACAGGACAGGTAACGACAGACAAGAAAACTTTGCCTTTGGGGGAACATCAAACACAAATACTTACAGAAACCTCTCAACCCCTGTCACCACATATCAGTCAAACACAGTAAACAGAAACGAACCTCACTCCATAGCCACCACCCCCCTAAGCACTAATTCCAAAATCACAGCAGCCTCCCATAATATTGTGCCCTGCCTCCTACCTTCCCAGCCTGCACCTTCCTATTCCATCTCCCAAAATACAGTAATGGAAAGGAAGCTAAAGGTATGGTACACCAATGCAGATGGAATAACAAATAAGAGCGAAGAATAGCAAGAAAACATCATTGATGCATCACCAGACATCATAGCACTAACAGAGACAAAACTTACAGGGATGAAAACAGATGCAATTTTTCCACCTGGATATCAGATTATGAGG
Source organism: Cherax quadricarinatus (assembly GCF_026875155.1). Classification (NCBI taxonomy): domain Eukaryota; kingdom Metazoa; phylum Arthropoda; class Malacostraca; order Decapoda; family Parastacidae; genus Cherax; species Cherax quadricarinatus. The sequence goes on from NC_069419.1 coordinate 36,448,678, forward strand.
AAAGACAGAGAACAGAGGAGGGGGAGGAGTAGCATTGCTCATAAAAAAACAGTGGAGTTTTGAGGAGATGGGAGGAAGGGAAAGAAGGGAAACAGACGACTTCATTGTAGGAACACTTCAGACTGGGGGTCCAAAGGTGATGATAGCAGTGATGTATAACCCACCACTTAACAGCAGGAGAACAAGAGAAGAGTATGATGTGCGCAATAGAGCAATGGTGGATACACTAGCTTAAGTGGCCAGGAGGGCTCAAATGGGTAGGACAAAATTGCTTATAATGGGGAATTTCAATCATAAAGAGATTGACTGGGAAAAACTAGAGCCACATGGGGGACCAGAAACATGGAGGGCTAAGATCTTGGAGACTGTATTGGAGAACTTCATGCACCAACATGTTAGGGATACAACCAGAGAGAGAGAGAGAGGAGAGGATGTTGCAGCAAGGCTGGATCTCATATTCACCTTAAATAGTTCAGACATAGGGGATATCACCCACGAAAGACCCCTTGGCGCTAGTGATCATGATGTCCTGAGTTTTGAAAATCTTGTAGAATTAACAGTGGAGAATGCAGCAGCACGAGAACAAAGAGAGAAACCGAACTTCAAAAAAAGGGACTACATATGAATGAGAAGTTTCCTGCATGAAGTGCAGTGGGAAAGAGAACTAGATGGAAAGACAGTAAATGAAATGATGGAAATAGTGACCACTAAGTGCAGGGAGGCAGAGGAAAAGTTCATAGCAAAGAACAACAGAAAAAATGGTAAAACCAGAGTGAGCCCATGGTTTAATTAGAGGTATAAAGAGGCCAAAGCTAAGTGTGTTAGAGCATGGAAAAGGTATAGAAGGCAACGGACTCAAGAAAACAAGGAGCTGAGCAGAAGAACCAGAAACGAATATGCAGGGATGAGGAGAGAGGCTCAGAAGCAATACGAGAACGACATAGCATCAAAAGCCAAATCTGAACCAAAGTTGTTATACAGTCACATTAGGAGAAAAACAACAGTCAAGGACCAGGTAATCAGGCTGAGGAAAGAAGGAGGGGAGCTCAAGAAGAGTGATCAAGAAGTATGTGGAGGTAGGGTGCACCAGCAGGTGCTGGACACAATACACATAACCAAGGTAGAGGTGAAGAAACTGCTAGACGAACTCGATACCTCAAAGGCGGTGGGCCCAGATTACATATCTCCATGGATACTGAGAGAGGGAGCAGAGGAACTATGTGTGCCATTAGCAGCAATCTTCAGTAAATCTATCGAAACAGGGCAGTTGCCTGAGGCGTGGAAGACAGCACATGTAGTTCCAATTTTTAAGAAAGAGGACAGACAGGCAGCATTAAACTACAGACCAGTGTCACTGACTTGTATAGTATGTAAAGTCATGGAAAAGATAATCAGGAGAAAAGTGGGGGAACACATTGAAAAGATTGGGCTCATACATGACAGTCAGCACCGGTTCAGAGATGGGAAATCCTGTGTCACAAATCTACTTGAGTTCTACGATAAGGTAACAGAAGTAAGACAGGAGAGAGAGGGATGGGTAGATTGTATCTTTTTAGACTGCAAAAAAGCTTTTGACACAGTACCACACAAGAGACTGGTGCAAAAATTAGAGGAGCAGGCAGGAACAACCGGGAAAGTACTGCAATGGATTAGGGAAATACCTGACAGGAAGGAAACAACGAGTGTTGGTACGTGCTGAAGTGTCGTAGTGGGCGAATGTGTCGAGTGGGGTTCCACAAGGTTCAGTCCTAAGCCCGGTGCTGTTTTTTGTATAGGGGATGACATGGTGGAAGGAACAGATTCAGAAATGTCACTGTTCGCTGATGATGTGAAACTAATGAGGAGAATACAAGTGGGCGAGGATCAGTTAAGATTACAAGGGGATCTGGACAAACTACAAGTAGGTTAGGAAACCAACAGCTGCAAATGTCAATTAAAGAAAAGGATCTTGGGGTAAGCATTGTAACGAACATGTCCCCTGAGGCACACATCAATCAAATAACTGCTGCAGCATAAGGGAGATTGGCAAACCTGAGATTGGCGTTTAGACATCTGAGTAAAGAGTCATTCACGACATTGTACACAGTGTACGTATGGCCTATACTGGAATATGCAGCGCCAGTATGGAACCCTCACTTAGTCAAACACGTCATGAAACTGGAGAAAGTGCAAAAATTTGCAACACGATTAGTCCCGGAACTGAGGGGTATGTCTTATGAGGAGAGGTTAAGGGAACTCACCCTGATGACACTAGAGGGTAGGAGGGATAGAGGGGACATGATAACAACGTATTAAATACTAAGAGGCATTGACAAGGTGGACAAGGATCGAATGTTTCAGAGATGGGATACAGAAACAAGGGGACACAATTGGAAGCTGAAAACCCAGATGAGTCATAGGGATGTTAGGAAGTATTTCTTTAGTCTTAGAGTTGTCAGGAACTGGAATAATCTGGAGAGTGAGGTAGTGGAAGCAAGTTCCATAAATAGCTTTAAGAAGAGGTATGACAAATATCATGGAGCAGGGAGAGAGTGAATTAGTATCGACCAGTGAAGAGGCGGGGCTAGGAGCTATGACTCGACCCCTGCAACCACATATAGGTGAGTACATATAGGTGAGTTCACACGCACACACACACACCTGTTTGGAACCCACACTTGAACAAGCACGTTAAGAAATTAGAGAAAATGCAAAGGTTAGGGACAAGGTTAGTTCCAGAGCTAAGGGGAATGTCCTACGAAGAAAGGTTAAGGGAAATCGGCCTGACGACACTGGAGAACAGGAGGGTTATGGGAGACATAATAACGACATCCAAATTACTAAGAGGAATTAACCGGGTGGACAGATACAGGAACACAGAAACAAGAGGTCACCTTTTGGAGTTGAGGACTAAGATGAGTCAATGAGATGTAAGGAAGTATTTATTCAGTCACAGAGTTGTCAGGAAGTGGAAAAGTCTGCCAAGTGACGTAGTGGAGGCAGGAACCATACATAGCATTAAGACGAGGTATAATAAAGCTCATTGAGCAGGGAGAGAGAGAACCCAGTGAAGAGGCGGGGTCAGGAGCTGTGACTCGACCCCTGCAACCACAAGCAGGTGAGCACACACACACACACACACACACACACACATACACACACACACACACACACACACACACACAGATGAGCTATTACTCGACCCCTGCAACCACAATTAGGTGAGTACACACACACACACACACACACACAGAATGGTGGGGACTCGCATGAACCAGGGATCAGATGAGAATGCTTCTGGTAGGGAGGAGTAGATGGAGGAACAGTGGAAAAGGATGGAACAAGAGTCGGAGAGAAAATTAGGAGAGCTTTCTGAAAAAATGGAGAAAGAGCTCTCTGTGAAATTGGAAAAGAGGTTGGAGAAGGAGACAAAGAATTGGGACGCACAGGTCGAAACTGCAGTGGCCAGGATAAGGGTCCTAGAAGTTGAGATAAATAGGCTGAAGCGAGTTACAGGGGCAGTGACCAGAGAAGACACAGCATATGAAGCTGAGAGGCCAAACAGGAAGGAAGGAGATATGAATTATGCTAAGGTCATATCAGCCTGCCAAGAAGGGCCAAGGAGTGAAAGGGAAGAGCAGCTGGGTGCAGATGGAGAGCAAGAGCCACTGGAAAAATCAAGGGAGAAAATGCCCACATACAGGCAGGATCCAGAGTCACAGAGGGTGAGGCAATGGGAGGAGGAAAGGGCAAAATCAGTGTTCATCCATGGGCTCCAGAAGAGAGAGGAAAGGACACACACTGAAAGGCAGGAAGAAAGAAAGGAGATTGAGAAAATCATCACAGAAATAGGTGAAGAGATGGATCGAGCTGATTCTCAGGACAGAAACAGTGCGGAACAGGATCCTCCAAGAGAAACCACAGTTGAAATACTCGGAAGAGTACAAGAGGGTGTTCCTAAACAGAGACAAAACACAAACAGAACGACAGCAGCTGAGGGAGAGGACAAAAAAGCGAAAGGAGCTAGGAAAGGAGACAAGGATGGAACCAGCAGGGGTCAGTCAGAGCAGAACAGAGCAGCAAGGCAACTAAAAATATCTGAACCCAAAAACATGCCCACATAACAGCAGATCCAATCCACAGGGTTCAGCAAATCGGGAGGAGAAACCACAAATCAGGTTTTCCCACCTCCACCCCCCCCCAGAAGTGTGGAAAGGACAACCTGAAAGGTAGGAAAAAAAAGGCTGATGGAAAACATAATAAGTGGGAGGAGTGGACGAGCTGATTCCAACAGAATCAGTGCTCGAACAGCTCCTCCAAGAAAAACCACAGTTGATATAACGGATGATCTTTCCAAGGGTTACCTAACAGAGGAAAAGACAGGAACAGACGACGAGTGAGGGAGAGGACAAAAAACGAAAGGAATTTGAAGAGCTGGAGGGAAACCCAGCAGGGTGATTCATAGCGGAACAGATCACTCAGGGCAAGGTGTAATACAAGTATCCTCAAAACCCCACACCATAAACAGCCAGGAAGCCAAGCAAATCACAGAGCCATAGCTTTGACCACACTGGCTGTAGAGACCCAGAGTATGCTACAGGTAAACTCACTCACATGGGCCTCCCAAACCACAGTGTTGGGAAACTGAGGGTATGGACCAAACCGATGGAATACATAGGGGAAAGGGATGATGGAATGGTCAAAATTCATGTACCGGAACACGTGGGGCTCTCAAAAGAAACAAGTGAAGGTATGAACACAAGAGGGCATCTTTCCAATGGGATACCGATACTGACAAAAGAAAGGGACAGGGCAGCTGATCAGTGGTTTTAGCTTCAATACACGATGAGATTTTGACAGCTGGAGGAGAAGCAGGAAGGACAGGATTAATAGCCAAACTTCATAAAGGGGACTCACAGGGAATGAGGAACTTCCTGAACGGGGTTCAGTGGGACAGAGAACTGGCAGGGAAGCCAGTTAATGAGATGATGGAATATGTAGCAACAATATGCAAGGAGGCTGAGGAGAGGTTTGTACCCAAGGGTAACAGGAATAATGAAAAAGCCAGGATGAGCCCATGGTTCACCCAAAGGTGCAGGGAGGCAAAAACCAAGTGTGCTAGGGAATGGAAGAAGTATAGAAGGCAAAGGACCCAGGAGAATAAGGAGAGCAGTCGCAGAGCCAGAAACGAATATGCGCAGATAAGATGGGAGGCCCAAAGACAATATAAAAGCGACAAAGCAGCGAAAGCCAAATCTGACCCGAAACTATTATACAGCCACATCAGGAGGAAAACGACAGTCAAGGACCAGGTAAGCAGGCTAAGGAAGGAAGGAGGAGAGACAACAAGAAATGACCGTGAAGTATGTGAGGAACTCAACAAGAGATTCAAAGAAGTGTTCACAGAGGAGACAGAAGGGGCTCCAGAATGACGGAGAGGTGGGGCACACCACCAAGTGCTGGACACAGTGCACACAACCGAGGAAGAAGTGAAGAGGCTTCTGAGCGAGCTAGATGCCTCAAAGGCAATGGGGCCAGATAACATCTCCCCATGGGTCCTGAGAGAGGGAGCAGAGGCGCTATGTGTACCCCTAACAACAATATTCAATACATCTATCGAAACAGGAAGATTGCCTGAGGCATGGAAGACAGCAAATGTAGTCCCAATCTTTAAAAAAAGGAGACAGACATGAAGCACTAAACTACAGACCAGTGTCACTGACATGTATAGTATGCAAAATCATGGAGAAGATTATCAGAAGAGTGGTGGAACACCTAGAAAGGAATGATCTCATCAACAGCAGCCAACATGGTTTCAGGGATGGGAAATCCTGTGTCACAAACCTACTAGAGTTCTATGACATGGTGACACCAGTAAGACAAGAGAGAGAGGGGTGGGTGGATTGCATATTCTTGGACTGCAAGAAGGCGTTTGACAGAGTTCCACACAAGAGATTAGTGCAAAAACTGGAGGACCAAGCAGGGATAACAGGGAAGGCACTTTAATGGATCAGGGAATACTTGTCAGGAAGACAGCAGCGAGTCATGGTACGTGGCGAGGTGTCAGAGTGGGCACATGTGACCAGCGGGGTCCCACAGGGGCCAGTCCTAGGACCAGTGCTGTTTCTGGTATTTGTGAACGACATGACGGAAGGAATAGACTCTGAGGTGTCCCTCTATGCAGATGACGTGAAGTTGATGAGAAGAATTCACTCGATCGACGACCAGGCAGAACTACAAAGGGATCTGGACAGGCTGCAGACCTGGTCCAGCAATTGGCTCCTGGAGTTCAATCTCACCAAGTGCAAAGTCATGAAGATTGGGGAAGGGCAAAGAAGACTGCAGACGGAGCACAGTCTAGGGGGCCAGAGACTACAAACCTCACTCAAGGAAAAAGATTTTGGGGTGAGTATAATATCAGGCACATCTCCTGAAGCGCACATCAACCAAATAACGGCTGCAGCATATGGGCGCCTAGCAAACCTCAGAACAGCATTCCGACATCTTAATAAGGAATCGTTCAGGACTCTGTACACCTTGTACGTTAGGCCCATATTGGAGTATGCGGCACCAGTTTGGAACCCACACCTAGTCAAGCACGTAAAGAAACTAGAGGAAAGTGCAAAGGTTTGCAACAAGACTAGTCCCAGAGCTAAGAGGTATGTCCTGCGAGGAGAGGTTAAGGGAAATCAACCTGATGACACTGGAGGACAGGAGAGAGAGGGGGGACATGATAACGACATACAAAATACTGAGAGGAATTGACAAGGTGGACAAAGTATGTTCCAAAGATTGGACACAGCAACAAGGGGACACAGTTGGAAGTTGAAGACACAGATGAATCACAGGAATGTTAGGAAGTGTTTCGTCAGCCACAGAGTAGTCATTAAGTGGAATAGTTTGGGAAGCGATATAGTGGAGGCAGGATCCATACATAGCTTTAAGCAAAGGTATGATAAAGCTCACGGTTCAGGGAGAGTGACCTAGTAGCGATCAGTGAAGAGGCGGGGCCAGGAGCTCGGACTCGACCCTTGCAACCTCAACTAGGTGAGTACAACTAGTAGTACACACAGACACACACACACACATGGAATAGATGAGGAAGGAATAGATGAGACGGGAGAAAGAGACTAAATAGCAGGTACACTTCAGTCTGGGGAACACAAAGTGGTCATTGCAGTGATGTATAATCCACCACAAAACTGCAGGAGGCCAAGAGAGGAATATGAAGAGAGCAACAGAGTAATGGTGGACACACTTGCTGAGGTGGCAAGAAGAGCTCACTCCAGCAGAGCAAAGTTGCTGGTTATGGGGGATTTCAACCACAGGGAGATTGACTGGGAAAACCTGGAGCCACATGGGGGTCCCGAAACATGGAGAGCCAGGATGTTGGACGTGGTGCTGGAAAACCTCATGCACCAACATGTTAAAGACACTACCAGAGTGAGAGGGGAGGATGAACCAGCAAGATTGGACCTTGTGTTCACCCTGGGCAGCTCAGATATTTAGGACATCAAGTATGAGAGTCCCCTAGGAGCTAGCGAACACGTGGTTCTGTGCTTTGAATACATAGTAGAGCTGCAAGTGGAGAGAATAACAGGAGTTGAATGGGAAAAGCCTGACTATAAAAGAGGGGACTACATAGGGTTGAAGAACTTCCTGCGGGAGGTCCAGTGGGACAGAGAACTGGCAGGAAAGCCAGTAAATGAAATGATGGAATATGTAACAACAAAATGCAAGGAGGCAGTGGAAAGGTTTATTCCCAAGGGCAACAGTAACAACGGGAAGACCAGAACGAGCCCCTGGTTTACCCGACGGTGTAAGGAGGCAAAAACAAAGTGCAATAGAGAATGGAAAAAGTACAGAAGGCAGAGAACACTCGAAAATAGGGAGATCAGTCGCAGAGCCAGGAATGAGTACGCACAGGTAAGGAGGGAGGCCCAGCGACAGTATGAAAATGACATAGCATCGAGAATCAAGACTGACCCGAAACTGTTGTATAGCCACATCAGGAGGAAGACAACAGTCAAAGACCAGGTGATCAGATTAAGGACAGAAGGTGGAGAACTCACAAGAAATGATCAGGAGGTATGTGAGGAGCTGAACAGGAGATTTAAGGAAGTTTTTACAGTAGAGACAGGAAGGGCTGTGGGAAGACAGCACAGAAGGGAACATCAAGAGGGAATATACCAACAAGTGTTTTGGGTGACATACGAACAACTGAGGAGGAGAAGAAGCTCTTAAGTGACCTTGACACCTCAAAGGCGATGGGACCGGACAACATCTCCCCGTGGGTCCTTAAAGAAGGAGCAGAGATGCTGTGCGTGCCTCTAACCACAATCTCCAACACATCCCTTGAAACTGGGCAACTACCTGAGAAATGGAAGACAGCTAATGTAGTCCCCATATTTAATAAGAAAGGAAACAGAAACGAGGCACTAAACTACAGACCTGTGTCTCTGACATGTATTGTGTGCAAAGTCATGGAGAAGATTATCAGGAGGAGAGTGGTGGAACACCTGGAAAGGAACAAGATTATAAATGAAAACCAGCATGGGTTCATGGAAGGCAAATCTTGTATCACAAACCTCCTGGAGTTTTATGACAAGGTAACAGAAGTAAGACACGAGAGAGAGGGGTGGGTAGATTGCGTTTTCCTAGACTGCAGGAAGGCCTTTGACACAGTTCCCCACAAGAGATTAGTGCAGAAGCTGGAGGATCAGGCGCACGTAAAAGGGAGGGCACTGCAATGGATAAGGAAATACCTGACAGGGAGGCAGCTACGAGTCATGGTACGTGAAGAGGTATCACAGTGGGCGCCTGTTACGAGCGGGGTCCCACAGGGGTTAGTTCTATTACCAGTGCTATTTTTGATATATGTGAACGACATGATGGAAGGAATAGACTTTGAAGTGTCCCTGTTCGCAGATGACGTGAAGTTGATAAGAAGAATTAAATCGGACGAGGATGAGGCAGGACTGCAAAGAGACCTGGACAGGCTGGACATGTGGTCCAGCAACTGGCTTCTCGAATTCAATCCAGCCAAATGCAAAGTCATGAAGATTGGGGAGGGGCAAAGAAGACCGCAGACAGAGTATAGGCTAGGTGGACAAAGACTACAGACCTCACTCAGGGAGAAAGACCTTGGGTGACCATAACACCGAGCACATCACCGGAGGCACACATCAACCAAATAACCGCTGCAGCATACGGGCGCCTGGCAAACCTGAGAATAGAGTTCCGATATCTTAATAAGGAATCGTTCAAGACACTGTACACTGTGTATGTTAGGCCCATACTGGAGTATGCAGCACCAGTCTGGAACCCACACCTGGTCAAGCACGTCAAGAAGTTAGAGAAAGTACAAAGGTTTGCAACAAGGCTAGTCCCAGAGCTCAAGGAATGTCGTACGAGGAAAGGTTAAGGGAAATCGGACTGACGACACTGGAGGACAGAAGGGTCAGGGGAGACATGATAACGACATACAAGATACTGCGGGAATAAACAAGGTGGACAGAGATAGGATGTTCCAGAGAGGGGACACAGGGACAAGGGGTCACAACTGGAAGCTGAAGACTCAGACGAGTCACAGGGACGTTAGGAAGTATTTCTTCAGTCATAGAGTTGTCAGCAAGTGGAATAGCCTAGCAAGTGAAGTAGTGGAGGCAGGAACCATACATAGTTTTAAGAAGAGGTATGACAAAGCTCAGGAAGCAGAGAGAGAGAGAGAGGATCCAGTAGCGATCAGTGAAGAGGCGGGGCCAGGAGCTGAGTCTCGACCCCTGCAACCACAATTAGGTGAGTACAATTAGGTGAGTACACACACTCACACACACACACACACACAGTCCATGTACATTGAAAGGTGTATATCTCTCAAATTATATACACTGAGGTAAGAGGTGTGTATCTTATCCTGTAGGGCATTGATAACTACTTGCCTAGAAGCTCTTATCTCCATTTATTTACAGATATACACGAATGGTGTATATCTGTTAATATATATGTTATATACATCACGAGATGTATAGGTCTTGTATATACATCGAGAGTTGTTTACGTCTAGTATATACATCTGTTACGCTTTTTTTACTGCGTAACTTAAATAAAATTCCTGTCTCGGTAAACGACCTGGCAAGTCTAGGGGCATTTAAATTATTTGCATTTAAATTTATTTAACTTTGAAAAAGAAACCACTCTAGTGCCAGCTTGTACCTTCACATTATATGTGGAACGTTAATTAGTCAATAGTATTATTATAAGGAAGGACACAAAAACTCACCTATACAGAATATATAAAATAAAAGTAACGTATTTGCAACCTACAATCTACTCCACTACAACCATCACCACACTCCAGTTCACCTTTACCCAGTACTCACAATAGCTCACTAGCACACTGCTACTTGTGAGTAAAGCAAAATGTATAAACATTTATAAACAGGGAGGCTCCATGACACCTCCCGTTTCTGCGGGTCAGTCTACCATCAGGCAAAACACTATACGAGTACTCTCTCAATACTTAATTAAACAGGCCTCTGCGCACTTGGGCCTTACAGGTAAACAAGAGAGCACTTAAACATAAATAAAGTTACCTACAGTATACACCAAAAAAAAAAAAAACTTATCCACTCACACACATCTTGCTCCCTCTGCTGTGCTTCACCTACAACACAAAACACCTCACTTACCTCTCTCCTGGCCACTCTGACTGACCAGGAATAACACGCGTCCGGTTTTAGAATAATCCTGGAACTATGGAGCATTCTTTATACAGCATTTTGAAAGCACTGCATAATAAATATACTTCGTAATAATAATAATAATAATAATAATAATAATAATAATAATAATAAAATAATAATAATAATAATAATAATAATAAATAATAATAATAATTCCTCTCCTATCTTTCCACAGTCTCTTGTTTCTTCTTATTGCCTTTTCATACCCTTTCCAGTTTACTCTCTCTCTTCTTTATGACGTTTATTCGTTTCTCTTTCTCTTCCCTTTGTTTCCTTTTTTCTTATCTCCCATTTCTCATTCCCGTCTCATCTCTCATCTACTTCATTTCCTCCCATTTTATTGTCTTCCTTCACTCTTCTGTCTTCTCTCCCTCACCCTCTCAAAGCCTTCTTCTATACAAGCGCTCATGTTCTACTTCTGGTTCTCGCACTCTCCTTCCCACTTTCGCACCCTCTCTCCCACTCGCACACACACTCCCTCCGGCAATTTCTCTCTCCTACTAGTACATTCTTCTACACTCTTTCCCCTCCCCCCCTCTCGTTCTTCCTTTTGCCCTCTCCCTCTCTTCCTGCCTGTCTCCCTGTCTCCCTGTCTCCCTGGCCTCGTCAGAGCCTTGCCAAGTGTCGTGCCCACTGCTTGGTAATTATTCACAGATGTCAGACAAAGAGTGACTACAAGAAGATAAAGTCTGTGTTGGCTCAGAGGAGAGTTCTTATTCTCTGGTGTAAGACCACGACGCTTGTTGGGACCACCACACCTGCAGAGACCACGACTCTTGCTAAGACCACCACACCTGCAGAGACCACGACTCTTGCTAGGACCACCACACCTGCTGGGACCACCACACTTGCATGGACTACCATACCTGCTAGGACCACCGCACCTGCTGGAACCACCACACTTGCATGGACCACCATACCTGCTGGGACCACCACACCTGCTGGGACTCCAACACCTGCTGGGACCAAAACAACCTGCTGGGACTACGACACTGGCAGGGATCATAAGAAATTATGGCGTATCTTCCACAAAATCAACGCAGTTGAGCCAAAAAACTAACAGAAACTTGTCATCACAATAGTCTGTTGACTGTATGAGTCAAGTGTGGGGACCAACGGGAGGGTGGGTGACCTTCGTCTTTATAGACTGCCAAAAGTAATTTAATATAGGAAGGATAATGAGAACCTTTGAAACTAACGATGCCAAGACAATAATGATGCTCTTTAAATCACTTGTTCTCTCTAGGCTGGAATACTAATGTACAATAACAGCCTCTTTCAAGGCAGGTGAAACTGTAGTTCTAGAAAATGCACAGAGAAGTTTCACTGCACGTATAAGTTCACTCAAACACCTTAGTTTCTGGGGCCGTCTCATATCCCTTGAACTGTACTCCTTGGAACGCAAGCAAGAAAGATACATCATTAATTACACCTGAAAAATAATAGAGTGACTTGTCCCAAATCTGCACATAAAAATCACTCCCTACGAAAGCGAACGAACTCAGCAGACGGTGCAAAATACCCCATGAAAAGCAGGGACGCCATGAGTACACTAAGAGAAATCATAGTAAATGTCAGGGGCACAAGGCTGTTCAACAGATACCATGCATAAGGATGATCACCAGCAGACTCCTGGCTATTTTCAAGAGGAAACTAGCAGTGGTTCATATGATGGCCGGTGTACAGTTAGTAGTAACAGCCTGGTTGATCAGGCCTTGATTAGCAGGGGCCTCCCGGTCATGGACCGGGCCACGGGGGTGTTGACCTCCGAAACACCTCTAGCTAGACTCCAGGTATAGTTACTAATAAGTGTGTGGTCTGTTCTAGAGGAGAAAAGCGAGTTGGTATGTATATCCGTGAGACTGGTATAATAGATAATTGTAGCAAAATGAGCAAATGTTACATCCAATCGCAAACAGCATAAGTAAACACTCCTACGTTCTCCGTTGCTGAGAGTCCTCATGCCTGGGGCAACTGATGCCCTGGGGAAGATGAGAGAATCGCAGTATCTTCCACATACACCATATCTTACGAGAAACTCTCCAGCAAGAAGATTATTTAATCGGAGAACTGCCAGCTGCACTTCGTCTCCCATAATACATTACCCAAAACATGTTTCAAATGTTCTATCTCATTACCTGTCTCGTGTTATAGACAGGTGAAGGTCTCTAAAGTCAGGAGATATGGTATGACATCATGATTGACGTTAATGGTCGTTATGAAAATTGATATACCTAGAGTATTTTCATTTACCGTCTCAGAGACAGATACTATCTGTTTCAGCTAGTAGACTCTGCCAGCACTGTCTTGACCTTGTGTGTAGAAAACATACATGTATGTATGTATGTATTTATGTCTGTATGTATGTATGTATGTATGTATGTATGTATGGGACGACTTTAAACTGAGAGAGTTGCATTTCCGTCTGGCGATTTCCGTCGAAGGCTTGGGCCTGCACCACTTCCCGCACTGGACGACCCTCGTGGGTTGAGCGCTTCATGTACCTCTAATAATATTAATGTTTAGCGTATTAGAATAATTAAAAGGGTTGCATCACTGCTCCATTAGGCACACATTAGTGTTTACGCTAATTACACGAGTATAGTTATGATAGTGATTATAATCACTATCATAATTATTATCTATAATCGCAACCAATATCAATAATTATTGATATTGGTTGCGATTATAGATAATAATTACGATAATAAATATTAATGATATAATAATAATGACAATACTGAATATAAATGAAAATGATATAGAATATGGAATTAGGAGGCAAGAAGACGACGATGAAAAAAAAGAGGAAGAAGACAAGGAAGAAGAAGAAGAAGCAGAAGACGCCGGTATTTTCTTCAGTGTCAGTGATGGTCAGGTTGAGACTCTCACCGACAAGTATATTTTCTATCCAAACAAATTTCTATCATTTTAAATTCATGGTTGAGAATTTCCGTCTATCAATGACAATATCAGCAACTTCTATTGTTCTACTGGTGAGGTTAATTGGGTTTGAAGCTTATCAGCCGCACTACGACCTTTAAGGCTACACGTGACCTTTTCACCACCAGACAAAAATACTTTAATTTGTGAAATGTGTATTGAAGGAAACTGAGCATATACACGCTGTGGGGAACACACTTCTTTTGGTATATATCCTTTATTGTTGTTCTCCTTATTGCTGTCTTTTATTTCTTCGTCTTTGTTACCTCCTCATTCTTTTAATTTGTCTTTTAATATATACTTTTATATAATGCTTCTTATTTTATATTTTCATTTGTCTAAAAGGTTGTCAACCCAGAGGATTAACCCTGTCATACCTGTTTGTATTTTTTTTTCAGCGAATTTGGTTAATGGGGTTTCAAGCCTATGTACTACACGAGGGTCATTAAGGCTGTACGTAACCTGTTCAACACTGGTCGAAAATAATTTATTTCAATAAGAAGGGTTAAAGTAAGCTTTTAGTGTACATGTACCTCCCGTATTGCAGTGACTCTCCTCGTTGCTCTAATTCACACGGAATATACGTGAATTTGTGTCGATGCGCAAGTCGACCAATATGGTCTACATGGTTTAAACTACTCTAAAACCAAAAGTTGGCACGGAAGATACAATAAAATCAATGCCATCCTAAAGATGAGCCTTGCTACACCTGGGTGTCTATCTGAAAGAGAACCTGATCCCTATCAGCCAATAATACTCACAATCCTGCAAATCGCCATGACGGGATTACCATTTATCCTTGGAAGAATGACAAACTTTTAGCATGAGACTATACCTGCGTGTCGACGCTGGCTGACACCTACATCCTTCACAGTGTTGGGCAACAGGGAAGTGCTGCAAATCAAGGGAAGAGAATAAAATCAGCAAGCAGAGACATAGGCCATCGATATAAATTTGTTCCAGTGGAATCAGTGACCTTGCTATCATGGGAAGAGAATTAAACATGTTTCTCCAAAGAACTCGGTTTCAGACTCGATGACACGACCAGTGAACCATGGGTGCCACTTTATGTTCCAGCGCATCACCGTGGCCATCTAGAGAGGAAATGCTTGTTGCATACGTGGCATGCGTCCAACTTCAGAGGAGGTGGAGGAGATTCATAATGTTTGATATATTGTAATATTATACTCATGTTTGTGCCTTTCCTAAATACCCATATATATATATATACATATAAATATATATATATATATATATATATATATATATATATATATATATATATATATATATATATATATATATATATATATATATATATATATTTATACATATGTATATATAATATATATATATATATATATATATATATATATATATATATATATATATATATATTATATATATATATATATATATATTATATATGTCGTGCCGAATATGTAAAACTGGTCAATTAGCAAGAACTCTTTTAAAATTAACTCCTTTCTAAAATTTTCTCTTATACGTTTAAAGACATATATTTTTTCATTAATGTTGATGTATATATATATATATTTATATATAATATATATATATATATATATATATATATATATATATATATATATATATATATTATATTACATTATTATATATATATATATTATATATATATATATATATATATATATATTATATATATATATATATATATATATATATATATATATATATATATAATATAAATATATATATATATAATAACAATAAATATATATATATGATATATATATAAAATATATAATATATATATATATATATATATAAATATATATATATATATATATATATATATATATATTAAATATATATATATGCAATATATATAATAATAGGTGTGTTCAAATATGCAAAACAACTCACTCTGTAAAGAAAAGAGAATTCCAGGCGTTTCGTGCTACTCATAATGTGAGTAGTCCGAAAGCGCTTGGATTTGGCTTTTCATTTCAGAGTGGTTGTTTGCATATAAATAATATATTTATATATATATTTCGAAAAATGTGTGTGACTAAGAAAAAAATTTGTGTTGTGTGTGTGTTGTGTATTAGTGTGTGTTGTGTATGTTTTGTGGTGGTGATAAGTTGTGTTGTGTTGCGAATAGTCAGAACTTTGCGATCTGGCTTAATTAGCAACGTTCATCTTGCCATAATTAAGACAAGTAACATTTGTGTTGCAATAATTCGCAAAAATCATTTGACCTAACGAAAAAAATATTTTAATTGGTTGTTTGATAAATATGAAACGTAATTTAAAAATATTTGAGGATAAGGCTAAATAAATTTTTTTATAATAAGTTAGTAAGTTTTCTAAGATTTTCTGTGCAAATTAAATAAAAATATATATAATATATATATATATATATATATATATAATATATATAATATATATTATATATAATATATATATATATATATATATATATATATATATATATATATATATATATATGTCGTGCCGAATATGTAAAACTGGTCAATTAGCAAGAACTCATTTAAAATTAAGTCCTTTCCAAAATTTTCTCTTACACGTTTAAAGATATATTTTTTTCATTAATGTTGATGTAAAAATTTATAATTTTGCACCAAAAGAATCTTTGAAAACTTACCTAACCTTATTATAACAAAAGCAATTTATTTTAGCCTAATGCACCTAAATATATTTTAGATTTGTTTACAATAATTTAATACTAAACAAAAACAGTGAAATATATTTTTTTCGTTAGGTTCAGAATGATTTTGGCGAAATTATTGCATACACAAATTTTCACTTGTCCTATATGGCAAGATGAACGTTGCTATTTAAGCCAAGATCGCAAGTTCTGCCTATTCGGCACGACATATAATATATATATATATATATATATATAATATATATATATATATATATATATATATATATATATATATATATATATATATATATATATATATATATATAAATATATATATATCTCACAAGGTTCATCAACAATTCCTTGGCTGGTCTGATTCCTGACGAAATTAAACCTTTCTTTTTTGGTGCAACACTTTGTGCACTTAAAAAGAAGGATGGAGGAATTAGGCCTATTGCAGCAGGCCTTTTCGCCGCCTGGTTTCCGAAGCTGCTGTCCCAAGTATTCGCGCAGAGGCGGCCATGATCCTTCAACCAAACCAGCTTAGCTTTGGTGTCTCTCAAGGAAGTGAAGCAGCGATTCATGCAACAAGGGCGTATATCAACAACCTGCCTGAGGACAATGCAGTGGTAAAATTAGACTTCAAGAATGCATTTAATCTCCTGAAAAGAGATGTGGTATTAGCAGCGGTACAAGAACATTTCCCTGGTCTCTTCCCCTTTGTTTCAGCTGGATATAGCAAGGAATCAATGCTCCTGTTTGGAGAGCATGAAATCACATCATCATCAGCTAGGGAAATCACAGTCAGACTGACCAGTGAGCTAAACATCTGGTTCCTGGATGATGGCACAATAGCAGGTACAAATTAGTCCCTCTTAGGTGATCTTACACAAGTGATGACACGGGGACAGGAAATGGGTCTCATCCTGAATCCATCCAAATGTGAAATCATTTCAGTCAGTCAACAAGTGATAAATGCAGTGAGATCAAAACTACGAGGAGCAGCAGTCATTGCCCCTACAAATAGTGTCTTGCTAGGAGCACCTCTGGGAAGCAATGCCATTGACACAATTCTCAGGAAGAAATTGGAAGAATTGAGGAGAATGGAACAACGAATAGGCAATCTTGACACCCACGATGCCTTGTACCTTCTCACAAAGTGCTTGAGTCTGCTCAGGTTGACATATTTCCTAAGATGTGCACCTTCATATGATAATCCTATATTGCACGAATATGACAGTATTCTGAGGCAGCTTTTTACGAAAGTACTTAACTTTACTCTAGAAGACGGGCAGTGGAACCAAGCTACACTTCCAATCAGACTAGGAGGCATTGGTGTCAGCAAATCATCACAGATTGCACTACCTGCTTTTCTGTCTTCATGCATTGCATCCAGAGGGCTTGTAGCAGCAATTCTCCCTGAACATCTTAGGGACAAGATTGGAGTCCAGGACCAGAAGTTAATTTATGGAGCCATGATCTGGGATAATCTAACGGGCTCTAAAATCAGACCTGCTCCCCCCAACAACTACAAGCAATCGCACTGGGATGACCCGACAGTGGAGAAAATAGCCTCAACAGTGCTTCAGAGTGTGTCAGGGAAGGATAGAGCCCGCCTCCTGGCAGTGAGAGCTCCTCATGCGGGGGGACATTCTGTTGGCTGTTCCCAGCTCCAGCCTTAGCACACGGCTCGACCCACAGACCATCCGCATTGGTGTTGCCCTTCGACTTGCCGCCCCTGTTCTCGCTGAATACAGGTGTATTTGTGGCAGTGAAGCAGCAGACCGATTCGGGTAACATGGTCTTGTGCGCCGTAAATCCGAGGGAAAGATTGCAAGACATGAGGAGGTTAATAACATCATCAAGAGGAGCCTCACAGCAGCCGGATGCCCAGCAGTAAGGGAGCCACCCCAACTATGCAGATCTGATGGCAGCCAGAAGAGTCCAGATGGTATCACACTTCAAGCCTGGACAGATGGTGAGCAGGTGGTGTGGGACTACACATGTGCATCTACCTTGGCTGATACCTAAATCCAATACACCAGGGAGGAAGGAGGGGCAGCTGCCAGCTTCAGGGAGTCCCAAAAGTCTAGAAAATGTGGAGAACTTGCCCATCATTATATGTTTGTTCCCATAGGCTCAGAGACCTTTGGCTCATGGGGAAAAGAGTGATTCTAAGCTACTTAAGGAGTTAGGCAAAAGACTCATCAGATTAACAACGGATCCCAGGGCAGCTAGCTTTCTGTTCCTGTGACTCAGCGCTGCTGTTTTAGAGGGGGAATTCCTGCTGTATTTTGGGCATGCCGCCAGTTCTGAAGAGCTGGATGAAATTTTTGCATTATTATCAGTGACAAACATATAGCAATATGTACTAGACATGAAGCTCTCACATCTCATGTACTATATATATGCCATCTTTATATCAATAATGTTTCTCTTAAACCTTTTTCTACCATTTATGTATTAAAATATACATATTGGTAAAAAAAATGATAAGATGGGTGGTAGGGGAAGTGGAATATTTAAACGGCTTCAGGAAGAAATCCAAATATTCTTCCTTGAAGCCTTTTTATCCACTTCTCCGAGGCTGAGGGTCCCACAATTTACACCTGAGGTAGACCCCATCTATATATATTATATATATATATATATATATATATATATATATATATATATATATATATATATATATATATATATATATATATATATATATATATATATATATATTATTATATATGTTATTGTTGCATATTATACCCATGGGTGCCATTATATAATTGAGAAATAGCCAGGCTACAATATTTCACATAATATTATGTTGTGAACTGCTTTATTATTAGCTAAAATAAAGTTGTTCGACTATATATTATTATCTGACGTCACATGAATGAGATATTCACTCTCAATTATTATTGCAAATATTGGTGGTAATATGTTTATGTTAGGTTGTTAGTGAAATCCATGTTTACCAATAATTGTGCAACTATTCTGAAACACAAGGTTAATTGCTGGACTCTAACATGACTCACGAAATGGTAATGACACGACAGCAAACAAACCATACCACGGGCTGGGATAGAACCCGCGGTAAGAGAGTCTCAAAACTCCACATAGCGTTAGCCACTGGACCAGCTAGCCACAATAAGACTCGTTCAACTAGGTATATTTCTACACCATAGGAAAGTTAGCATAGGCACCACTGTGACCACAAATGCAAAATAACTTGCATTTGTGGTCACAGTGGTGCCTAACGCGATTGTCTGGAGTGAGACTCTCTGCATCGCGGGTTCTATCCCCGCCCGTGGTATGGTTTCTGGACTCTAGTTTTGCTGCCGGCTTACTTAGGTCACCTGACAGACTTCATATGGTGTTTACCGTCACTGTGGCAAGGCAGCAGGTTCAGTCCCTCAGCTGCGAACACATCTCCCTTGTGCTCTAGGTTACAGAGAGACTCCTTAGGGCTTTAAAAACATGAAAATTTATACTTAGTCTCCTGCACGAGACAATATTGAATTTCTCTTAAATGAGAAAGTCTGGGTTATTATTCAGAAGGACTTAAGAGTTTCTTTTGAATGTATGATTATTTAAATCTGGTCTGTAGATAGTTGTCCATATTAATGCGTTGGTTTTGTCTTGCTTCTGTAAAGTTTATTTAAATTATAATATTGTATATGACTGATATACTTCTTATCAAAGGAGTGAAATGTCCTTTATGTAAAATTTATATAATTAAATAATTTGATTAATCCATTTCAGAAGGGATTGAAATTAAAGATTTAATTATTTTATTTCTTGGTTCTTTTATTCCCCATTAAAAGAAGGAAAAAGTTTGTTTGGTAATGTAAATAAATTGTTGTTAGTGAAAGATTACCGAGAAACAAATTTATTTAGTAAGTAGTTGGTTTATCAGTCCTAGGCAACCTGGAACTAACCGAGGATACGAACCCATACCGTTTTGGCCTGGCTCATGGTGAACAAAAATCACATGATGCTCTAACCCACAGGACCACACAATCGTACAAGAATCAAGCACCCAGCAGAGCTAGGCATTTTACCTTGATCAGAGGACATGCGGTGGTGTGGGTGCCTCTGAGATAATTTCATTTTAATCCCCGTTTGGGGATTAGCCTTCACCAGCATTTTGTGGCATACAAAGAGTATGTTATACTTAATTCAGCGTATGTACACAGTCCCATATAGGCTGCCTCCCAACCAGCGAACTGGGTGCTAAGAGTTTAACGATCTTATGGGGACTCATCGTTAAATCAATACCTTGGTTTATTAACCAGTCATAAGGTGGGTCTGACAATTGCTGAAGTGATGTGGTATCACGGTCGGCACTAGCCAGGCTCGTACGGCCGCCTGTTGCTCACGGTTCTCTCTCTCTCTGGCTTTGGTATTTGCATTTGATTACTGTGGTACACTTATATTTCAAACTCTTGTACACAGTGTACATAAGTGTATATACCTACATTCATACTTGGTGAAGGAAAATACAATTTAAAGACTACTGCTGTGTTTATTTTTGCTCCAAGTCCCATTATGACCAGGTCAACAGGCCGTTATTACCTGGGCGTGTAAAATAAGTTGCCCTGTCCGCGAACTGGAGCTGGTCTTTGTATCACTGAGGAGCTGAAGCAATTCTTAGTATCATTCAGATAGCCTTGCTATCGCTCGGCAATGTGTGTCAGCTTTGCCATCGCTTCCGTTATTGTGTGTCAACCTTGCTATTGTGTGTATGTGTATCCAGCAATTTTACTGTATATTGCTGCTTGTTGCATGTAATGCAAACAGCATGTTAAGTTG
Source organism: Cherax quadricarinatus (assembly GCF_026875155.1). Taxonomy (NCBI): domain Eukaryota; kingdom Metazoa; phylum Arthropoda; class Malacostraca; order Decapoda; family Parastacidae; genus Cherax; species Cherax quadricarinatus. The sequence goes on from NC_069419.1 coordinate 36,469,807, forward strand.
GCGCTAATGCCACATGCACGAGTCAGAGGATTGATGTCTAAATTCACTCTACTAAATTTGCCCAAACTTTCTTTACAATGTTGTTAGCGAATTGCTCATTTTATTGGTATTGAGTATCAACGAACTCTTACTGCTGTGCAGCCTCGTGACATTATTTATATAAAGTTGAAAGCTGAAGTAACTATGACACACAAAATTGACGTGTCTCCCGCTACATGGGCTGTTAACCGCAGATCTCTGCTTAGATTCCTTCCTAATATGGCAGGGACAACACCAGCACAATCAGACCAGTAGTCTCGTGAAGCAACAGGTGCATAGGATTTGTCTAAGGGCGAATCCGCTTCATTTGCACTTGAGTTAGCCAAACTCAATCTTGAAACAACCAGGGAGCAGTGAGCCTATGCTAGGGAAGAGTTTGATAGAGAGAAGGAGAGGAGGCTATTCAAGTAGACTGTAGGTGACTTTAGTTTGCAATAGGCAGTACCGTTAGCTCCTCATTTTGTTGAAGTAGAGCCTGAACAGTTTTTCGAGGCATTTGAAAACCAGGCTCAAGTCTTAAGGTGGCCTGAGGTGCATTGGGCAGCATTGGTACATATAGCATTGTATGGTAAGGCACAGGAGTTTACATCTGTGTTGAAAAATGACGATTTTATCAACTATCAGGTGGTGAAAACCACGGTTCTTGGGGCTTATCAGTGTATTCCCGCCAAGTATAGGAAGAAATTCAAACTAGGCAAATGACAGCTGGGTCAGTCTCATATAGACTTTGTAAGGCAGCAGTTGAAAGCATTCAGTAAGTGGTACAAGGCATCTGGTGTCGCTAATTTTTCAGACCTTGTAAAACTAATCTTGGTGGGTAACCTGCTGGAATCTGTTGAACCAGAGGTTAAAGTCTTTCTTGAGGAACATTCGTTGTCCACTGCTTCGGAAGCAGCCAGTTTGGCTGACACTTTTGAGACTAACTGCTCCTTGTCTGAGCGGTTTAATATTTCTTCCCAATAGTTTGGCATGAGTAGAGATCGTCAGAAAAGAGTTCCTAAATGGAGGATGAAGGGGCAGGACGAAGGTGATCGACGACGCCAACCTAACTCACCTGGTGAGCCACGATATCAAACCCCCGCTCAACCTGGTGAGTGACATCAATCCCCTGCTTAACATGGTGAACGACATCAGTATACAGACTGGCACCAATCAAATCAGCAGGGAGCCAAAGTAAAACCTGAGGTAGTATGTTTTCATTGCCATAAACCTGGCCATACTAAGGTGAACTGCCCAGCAAAACCCTAACCATTAGGGAGAATTACTAATCTCCTTATTGAAATGAATCAGAAAGAGAGTGTGGGATTGTTCCATACTACAGTACTTGCCATATCTCCCTTCAGGAGAATTCAAAGTAAACTGAAGTAATAATATTTAGGGATACCGGAGCTTATTGTTCTCTTATAAAAGAGGGAATACTTCCCCTTTCTGAACAAGCATCATTGCACTCATCAGTTCTCTTAGACATTTCTGGAGGAGCAGTATTTTCTGTCCCTTTATATAAAATATATGTGAAGATTAAATATTACACTGGATATTTGACTGTAGGTGTTTCTGACAGATTTCCTATGAAAGATGCCGTGTTATTACTAGGTAATAACATTAATTCTATTAAGTGTCCAGAACCTATAATGACTAATTCTTCTCTGATGTTGGCTATAACTAGGGCAAAACCAGACGGGGTGTCTGATGAGAATGCTAACTCTGATCTTGGACTAGCCAATTTGTTTTATGAGGAAAAAATTGGCCAGGGCCTCGTAAATTTAATGAACAGACTCAGATCAAGCCTTCGTATTCCAGGTTGCAGGATTGCCAGATATCTTTATTTCCATGCCTAAGGGACTGTCCTATCGGAAATAACAGTGAAAAGACCCTTCCTTGAATTTTGCTTTTCAGGCAGCCATGGGTTAATCTGCACTGAGACTGGTAAGGAGGTAGGGGAAAGGCAAAAGACAGATAGATTAGTAGTTCCTAAAAAAATTAGATCATAAATATTAAATATAGCTCATAACTCTTAGTTAGGAGGCCACTTAGGAATTACTAAAACCATGTATAGAATATTTAACAAATTTTTTGGCCAAAGCTAAGGCAACATGTGAAGTATCACATCCGTTTTTGTAGGGAATGTCAGCATGTAGGGAAACCTGGACACCCCATTAAATCTGCACCTCTCCATCCAATACCCACAGATGGAGAACATTTTGCAGAGTTAATTATAGATTGTGTAGGTCCACTACCTAAGTCCAACTCTGGAAACCAGTATTTATTCACCATTATGGACAAAGTTACCGGATATCCAGAAGCAATCTCAATGTGCAGTATCAACACCAAAGCTATTCTCAAAGCTCTGACTACATTCATTTTCCTCTTGGCAATTTCCCTTTGTCTATTCAGAGTACCAAGGTACTAATTTTTTTGCCAAAGCTTAGGGAAGCATTAACTAGGCTGGGAATAATTCACACCTTATCCACTGCCTATCATCCTCAGTCCCAGGGCACCTTGGTAAGATTTCATCAAACATTAAAAAACATGATGGAAAATTTTACAAAATTTTTTTTTTGGGGTGCCCCCTAACCTTACTTAACCAGTCAGACAAACCCAGTTTCATAGGACCCCAGAGTGTCAAGATCGCTTTCACTAAAGCAAAGTGTAATTCTTTTACTGCACCCGTTTCTTTCTGTCCTCCTAATTTCTCAAACCTTTTAAAATCAAGGTTGATGCTTGTTGAGATCAGGGGTTGGGGGCCAGTACTTCTACAAAACCTGGGGGAAGAGTGCATGCAGCCCTGTGGCTTCTGGCTAAATATCAACCTCACACCAGAGGCCCTGACTCCTCAATGAGTAAAGAAAGAAACTCGCTCGAGTACTGGCATAGAAAATTTTGAAGTTTACGTGGGGCAATCATCCCAGTGTCATCGAGTCTACAGTGACCACATCCCTCTGGTGTACCTGAATACTATGAAGAAACCACAACACACAATAAGCTAGTCTCAGGCTTGCAACCATGTAATTTACGTAATTGTACATAATTGCTGGCAAAGATAATACGTTTGCTGATACTCTTTCCCTAAAGTAATTTAGGTTAGGATGTTTAGGGACATATGGTGGTTAACATAGCACTTGTCTTCTGGCTTTGTTATATGTCGTGCCGAATAGCAGAACTTGCGAACTGGTTAAATAGCAACCGCTCATATTGCCATATAGGACAATTGAAAATTTTTGTGTTCAATAATTTCGCCAAAATAATATCTGAACCTAACGAAAAAAATATATTGATGTGTTTGTTTAGTACTAAATTATTATAAACGTATTTAAAATCTATTTAGTTGGGTTAGGCTAAAATAAATTTGCTCTTGTTATTAATAAGTTAGGTAAGTTCTTCTAAGATACTTTTTGGTGGCAAAATTAAAAAATTTTAACATGAACATTATGAAAAAATATATCTTTAACGTATAAGAGAAAATATCAGAAAGTACTTAATGTAAATAAGTTCTTGCTAATTGACCATTTACATATCTCGGGCCACGACATACACACCCACATATATATAATATATATATATATATATAATATATATATATATATATATATAAATAAATATAGATGACTTATTATATATATATATATATATATATATGTTTATATATATATATAATATATATATAATATATATATATAGATATATATATATATATATATAAATAATCTATATATATAATATTATATATATTTTTTTTTCAACAAGTCGGCCGTCTCCCACCGAGGCAGGGTGATCCCAAAATAGAAAGAAAATCCCCAAAAAGAAAATACTTCTTCACATCATTAACACATTCACCAACACTCACACATTAAAATCAACTGTTTTTGCAGAGGCGCTCAGAATACAACAGTTTACAGAACATATACGTAAAGATTCACAACATATCCCTTCCAAACTACAATATCCCAAACCCCTCCTTTAAAGTGGCAAGCATGTACTTCCCAATCCCAGACTCAAGTCCGACTATATGAAAATAACCGGTTTCCCGAATCCCTTCACTAAATATACCCAGCTCACACTCCAACAGATCGTCAGGTCCCAAGTATCATCGTCTCCATTCACTGCTATCTAACACGCTCATGCAAACAGCTTGCTGGGAATCCAAGCCCCTCGCCCACAAAACCTCCTTTACCCCCTCTTTCCAACCCTTTGAAGGAACGACCCCTACCCCACCTTTTCCTTCCCCTATAGATTTATAATGCTTTCCATGTCATTCTACTTTTGATCCATTCTCTCTAAATGAACCAAACCACCTCAACACCCCTCGTCTGCCCTCTGACCTAATGCTTTATTACTCCACACCTTCTCACTAATTTCCACACTCCGAATTTTTCTGCATAATATTTACACCACACATGCCCTAGACAGGACATCTCCACTGCCCTCCAACCGTCGCCTCGCTGCTGCATTTACCACCCCAAGCGTCACATCCATATAAGAGTGTTGGTACCTAATATACTTTCATACATTCCTTTCTTTGCCTCCATAGATCACGTTTTTTTTTTTACTCCACATATACCTCAACGCACCACTCACCTTTTTTTTTCCCCTCATCAATTCTAAGATTTAACCTCATCCTTCAATAAATCCATCCGCCGACACGTCAACTCCCAAGTATCTGAAAACATCACTTCTTCCATATTTCCTCCTCCCCAATTGATTCCAATTTTTCCTTTATCTTAATCATTTGATACCCTCTCATCACCATACTCTTCTATGTTCACTTTCAACTTTCTACCTTTACACACATTCTCAAACTCATCCACGAACCTTTGCAATTTTTATTTAGAACTCTCCATAAGCACATATCATCAGCAAACATAACGGTGTCAATTCCCATTTTGAATTGATTCCCCATAATTTAACCCCACCCCTCCTCACCTCCCGAAACACCTAAGGCATTTACTGTCTTTACAACCCATCTATAAATATATTAAACAACCATGGTGAATTACACACCTATCTAAGACAAACTTTTAACCGGAAGTATTTCCCTCTCTACTACACATACACCCTAACCTGGGCCTCACTATCCTCATAAAAACTCTTATACAGCATTTATAACTTACACCGATTCCAATTAATTGCAATACTGCCACATTGCTCCTCTTTCCATTTCCACTCTATCACATGCATTTTCTAATCCATAAATGCAATAAAACCTTCCGTAACTTTATATTATTACTGTACACCTATTGCTTCTATGTAAACACTTGTCTACACATCCCTACCCACTCGGAAGCCTCCCTGCTCATCCGCAGTTCCTACATTTCTGTCTTACCTCCTAGTTCTTTCAGTTATAACCCACGTATACTTTTCCTGGTATTACTCCAGTAAAACTTATTCCTCTATAATATTTACAATTTTTTTTGTCCCCTTTCCCTTTATATAAAGGGACTATACATGCACTCCGCCAATCCCTATGTACCTTCCCCTCTTTCATACATTTTTTATACAAAAGTACCAACCACTCTAACACTATATCTCCCCCTGCTTTTAACATTTCTGTCATGAATCCCATCAGTTTTTCCAAGCGCTATACCCCTTTCATTCTACGTAAATGCCTAACGTACTCACCCACTACATTCTTGGCTCTTCTCACTCCTAAAAGATGGTATACCTCCCCTGACCAGTGCTTGAAACTACCGCTCCCTTTCTTCCTCAACAATTTAAAAGTTCCGCAAATAATTCTCCGACCACTACCTAATAGCTCCTTTCCCATCTCTAATCCCCAACTCTGTTTTTAACTGACAAATCCATACTTCCCAAGGCTTTCGTAACTTGTTTAACTCACTCCAAATTTTTTTGTTCTTGTATTTACATAAAATTTCTTGACAGTGCCTCTCCCACTCTACATCTGCTCTCCTTTTGCACTCTCTCACCACTCTCTTCAACCGTTCTTTACTCACATATACTCTGCTCTTCTATAACACTTTACTGCTTTGGCAAAACCTCTCATAAGCTACCCTTTTTCTCTTGTAATCACACCCTTTACATCATCATTCCACGCAGTCACTCCTCTTTCCTCCAGCCCCGCACCCTCCTAATAACCACAACTTCCTGCCCCACATTCTAAATACTGCATTTTTAAAACTATCCAAGCCTCTTCAACCCCCCCCCCCCCACTACTCATCTTGCAACTAGCCCACCTTATCTTGCAAATAAACAATAGTCGCTATAATCTCACCCGAACTTCCTCCACCCTAGTCTTTAGACCCCTTTCACTTCCCTCTTACTTGTTTGTTTTTTTGTTGCCACCTTCCCTCTTTTCCCATCTACCTACTACTCGAACTGTACACAACTAATTAATGGATCCGATATATCATTGCCCCTCTATAAACATTACATCCGATCCACCCATCAACCTTTTAATCCACCATACATAATCTAACAAACACGTTCATTACGTGCTACATCAACCATGTATATTAATTTATCCTCTTTTTCATAAACTATTATTTACTTTAATACCAAATTTCTTTTTACCACATAGCTCAATTAAAGGCTCCCCATTTACATTTACCCCTGGCGCCCCAAATTTACATAACGATCTCCCTCCATAACATTTTACCCACTTTAGCAATGATATCCCCAACCACCATTACTCTCGCACTTGATTTCAAAACTCCCCACGCATTCACTCACCATTTTCCCATAATCTCTCTCTCTCCTCTACACTTCTCTCTTCTCCAGGGTGCATACACCACTTACTATAACCCACTTTCACATCCAATCATTATTTTTACTCCACAAAAGCCTTAATTTATACATTTGTATCCCCCTCTTTAACTGCCTTAGCTTATCCCTTCAACATATTGCTACTCCTTCTTTATCTCTAACCCTATTTGAAACCCCTGCTAATCCCATTTATTCCTCTCCACTGACACTCTCCCACCCCCCCTTCAGCTTTGTTTCACACTTCAAAGCAGGACATACAGCTTCTTCTCATTCCATAACATCCACAATCATCTCTTTCTTATCATCTGCCAACAACATCCCACGGCACATTCGACTTCCCACTATTGACAATTTTTTCTTCTTATTATTCTTTTTAGTATTATTACAGAAAAGGGTTACTAGCCCATGTTTCCCCTGCATTTTAAGTTGAACTTTACAACACCATGGTTTGCTTACGAGGAAAGATTCTTATTCCACTTCCCAGGGCTAGAAAGGAAAGTAATAAACCAAGAACTATTAAGATAAAAATCAAAGAAAACTCCCAATGAGTGTGTATAAATAAACTGTGTAGATATATATAATATATATATATATCTAGATATATATATATATATATATATATATTATATTATATAGATATATAATCTATATATATATATATCTACATATATATATAAATATATAGATATATATATAATATTAAAATTATATAAATATAATATATATACATATATAATATATTTATATTTAAATATAATATAAAATATATATTAATAATATATATATAATACATATATAATATATATATATATATATATAAGGGTATATATATATATATAATATATATATATATATATATTATATATATATATATATATATATAAATATATATATAGATGATTGCTGAGTTATGAATGAAAAAAATTGGATGTCCTGGCCCTAAGCGAGAAACAAGCTGAAGGGGTAGGAGAGATTCAGTGGGGGTGAAATAAATGGCTTAAATCTGAGTATCTGAGAGAGTTAGAGCAAAGGAAAGGGGTAGTCATTAAAAGTAAATGTCAGTTATGGAAGGAGAAAAGAGAATATGAATGTAGTAAATTCAAGAAATTATGTGGATTAAAGTAAAGATGGATGCGAGAAGTGGTCAATAATAACGTTATGCACCTGGAGAAGAGAGGAATGCAGAGGAAGAGAGAGATTTTGGAGATGTTAGGTGAATGTATAGGAGGCCTTGAACAAGTGAGAGAGTACTTGTGGAGGGGACTTGAATGCTAAAGTAGGATAAACTTTTAGAGAGGGATGTGGTAGGTAATTTGGGGTGCCAGGTGTAAAAAGATATGGAGCCCTTTGAATTGAACTTTGTATAGAAAGGGTTTAGTTATAGGTAAATACATAATTTAATAAAAAGAGGATAACTAAGAATACAAGATAAGATGTAGGGCAAAAGACAGTAGTTTGTTGTATTATGAATTGGTAGATAAAAAGACTGTTGAGTAGACTTCAGATGTACATGTTTATAGGAGGGCCACAGATATATCAGACACTTTCTAGTTGTATCTATAAAACTACACTGAGAGTAAAAGGTAGATGGGATACAAGGAGAATAGATGCATCAGGACGAGAGAGGTGAAGTTTATAACTAAAAGAGGAGGCAGTAAGCTTAAGCTATAACAGCTATTGGAGGATTAGATGGGTAATGAGAGCATAGGCCAAGGGTCGAAGAGGTATTGGGGTAGGTTTAAAAATGCTAGTGTTAGAGTGATTCAGCAGAAGTTTGTGGTTACAGGAAAGTGGGTGCAGAGGGGAAGAGGAGCGATTGGTGGAATGATATTGTAAAGAGTAGTAAGGGAGAAAAAGTTAGCATATGAGAATTTTTACAAAGTAAGAAGTGATGCAAGGAGGGAAGATAATGGAGAAAAAGAGAGAAGTTTAAGAGAGTAGTGAAGCAGTAAAAAGAGACAAATGAAGATGGGTGGGAGATGTTATCAACAAAATTTTTGTTGAAAATACGAAAAAGTTTTGGGAGTGAGATTAACAAGTTAAGAAAGCCTAGAGAACAAAATGGATTTGTCAGTTTAAAAATAGGAAGGAGAGTTATTAAATGGAAGTTTTCGAGGTATTGGGAGATGGAGGGAATCTTATGAGGAATTGTTTTAAATTGTTTGATGAAAGATAGGGAAGCTGTGAATTTCGTGTATAGCGTGCAAGGAGGGAATAACATCTATGTAGGAGTGATGAGAGCAGTTGTGAGTGTGGTGGCAGTTCGGTGAGGCAGTAGGTAAACTGAAAGGGGGTAAGGCAGCCGTGATGATGGGATAAAAGATTAGAAATGTTTAAAAGCAGGTGGGGATCTAGTTTTGGAGTGGTTGGTGCAATTATTTAATAAAGTATGGAAGAGGGTAAGGTACCTAGGGATCTGGCAGAGAGCATAGCATCGTTTATCCTTTGTATACAGGCAAAGGGACAAAAGGGAGAGATGCAAAAATTATAGGGGGAAAGTCTGTTGAGTGTAACCTGGTAACGTGTATGGTAAGTTAATAATTGATAAGTATTAAGAGTAAAGACGGAAATAGGATAGCAGATGAACAAGGAGGCTTTAGGAAAGGTAAGGGGGTGTGTGGGACCAGGTGTTTACAGTGAAACATATAAGTGAACAGTATTTAGAATAAGGCTAAAGAGGTCTTTGTGACATTATGGATTTGGACAAGGCGTATGACAGGGTTGATAGGGGGGCAATGTGGCCGATGTTTGCAATGTATGGTGTAGGATGTAGGTAACTGAAAGCAGTGAAGCGTTTTTAACGAGGATAGTGAGGCTCAAGTAAGAGTATGTAGGAAAGAGGGAAATTTTTCCCAGTAAAAGTAGCCTTAGACAAGGATGTGAGATGTCCCGTGGTTAGTTTAATATATTTATAGATGGGGATGTAAGAGAAAGCAAATGGCGAGGGGACTTGGCAAGAGGCGTGGAGTTAAAAAGCTAAAGAATCACACACAAAGTGGAGTTGTCACAGCTCACTTTGCTGATGAACTGTGCTCTTGGGAGATTCAGAAGAGAAGTTGCAGAGATGTGGCTGAATTTGGTAGGGTGTGCAAAAGAAGAAAAATAAAGGTGAATACAGGAAAGAGTATGTATATGGAGGAAACAAAAAGATTAGGTGATGAAGATTTGAATATCAGATTGGAGAGGAGAGAGTATGGAGGAATGAACGTATCAGATATTTGGGAGTGACGTGTCCCGCGGATGGGGGTCTATGAAAGATGAGGTGAATCATAGAATTGAAGAGGAAAAAGAGTGAGTGTGACACTTAGGAAGTCTGAGGAGAAAAGAACTTTGTCCTTGGAGGCAAAGAGGGGAATGAAAGAGAGTAATAGTTTTAACCAACGCTCTTCATGGGTGTGTGACAGCGTTGGGTGATAATGTTCAGCGAGGATGAAGGCTGGAGGCAGTGGAGATGTTCGTGGTCGGACGGCAAAGTGTGGTGTGAATATAATGCAGAGAATTCGTAGTTAGGAAGTTAGGAGTGAGGTGCGGGATTACCAAAACTGTTGTCCAGAGGCTGAGGAAGGGTTGTATTGAGGTGGTCGGCACATGTAAGAGAATGGACGAAACAGAATGCACTTCAATGAGTGTAATCAGTCTGTATGGAAGGAAGGCGGGTAAGGGGTATCGGCCTAGGAAAGGGTTGGAGGAGGGGTAAAGGAGTATTTGTGTGCGAGGGGACTTCGACTTCCAGCAGCATGCGTGAGCGTGTTATGAAAGGAGTGAATGGCGACAAATGTTTTTAATACTTGACGTCTGTTGGAGTGTGAGCAAAAGTAACACTTAAGAAGGGATTCAGGAAACCGGTCAGGCCGGACTTGAGTCTGGAGATGGGAAGTAACAGTGCCTACCGCACTCCTGAAGGAAGGGGTGTAAATGTTGCAGTTTAATAACTGTATGGTAAAGCACCCTTCTGGCAAGACAGTGATTCAGTGAATGATGGTGAAAGTTTTTCTTTTCGGGCCAACCCTGCCTTGCTGGAATCGCCTGTGTGATAAATAAAAAAATAATAAAAATAATATATATATAAATATTATATATGCGTGCCAGAATAGGTAAAACTGGTCAATTAAGCAAGAACTCTCATTTAAAAATTAAGTCTTTCTGAAATTTTCTTATACATTTAAAGATATATTTTTTCCATTAATGTTAATCGTAAAAATATTTAATTTTGCACGAAAGAATCTTAGAAAACTTACCTAACCTTATTATAACAAAAGCAATTTATTTTAGCCTAACCCAACTAAATATATTTTAATTTGCTTACAAAAATTATACTTAACACACAACATTGAAATATATTTCTTTCGTTAGGTATCAAAATGATTTTTGGCGTAAATATTGCATACACAAATTTTCACTTGTCCCTATATGGCAAGACAGCGTTGCTAATTAAGCCTAATCGCAAGTTCTGCCTATACGGCACGACAAATATATATATATATATATATATATATATATATATATATATCTATATATATATAAATATATATATATATAGAGTATAAATATATATATATATATAAATTAATTATAATTTAAATGTTTTTCTTTTTATTGTGAGGGGATACTCTGCTACTGTCCTGCAGGTGTCTTGAACTACGTTATCCTACTCTCGCTGTCTGTAAGTTTTGAGTTTGAATATAGTCTCAAGAATAATGCCCTTTATCTGATGAGTTTAAATGGTTTGAGAGGAAAGGCTGTTTCATTAATTGTACACCGTGCCATGGTGCACTCCTACCCATGGTGGTGGAAGCCTAGTCCTGCTTATCCTTGGACGTCTGTTCGTCGCAACGTTCCCAGTACTCGACCTCACATTCATCGGTAGCACTGAGAATGGGTTTCGATGTTTCCTCAACAGTTTTCCTGGATCTTCTTTTATTCTATCTCTCCCCTTTGGTGGAGGTGTGGCATGCAAGATTATGCTATCACTTTATACATCCTATGTACACACTCCCATATCGGCTGCTTCCAACCAGCGAACCAAATGCAAAAGGTTTAACAATTATGGGGCCTCATTGCTAAATCAGGTACCTTGGGTCATTAATTAACCCAATCATAAGGTGGGTCGACAATTGCTGGAGGTGATGTGGTATCACTCAAGTTGGCACTTGACAGGCTCATACAGCCTCTCTGGCTTTGTGTTTGCATTGATTCCGTGGTACACTATATTTCAAACCTGTACACAGGTACATACGGTATATACCTATATTCAGACTTGTGAAGGAAAATACAATTTAAAGACTTCTGCGTGTTTATTAATGCTCCAAGTCCCATACGACAGGTCAACAGCAAATATTACCTGGCATGTAATATCTTATATACAATGTATGTAATGTCCCTCGGATCAAAGGTAAAACACCTAGCAAAAATTTGTGTATCCAATATTTCGCAAAAATCGTTCTGAATCCAAACGATAAAAAATTTATTTAATTGTGTTCTTATTATTAAATTATTTAAAACTTATCAAAATATATTTAGTGTGTTTCCGCAAATTGTGCTTGTTATAATAAGGTTAGTAAGTTTTCTAAGGTTCTTTGGTACAAAATATTAACTTTTACATAAACATGAATGAAAAATATATAGTTAAACGATACGAAAAATTTAAAAGGACTTAATTATAAATGATTACTCCTAATTGACCACGGCACGGATATATATATAAATATATATATATATAATATATAGATATATATATATAGAATATATATATAAATATATAAATAGATATATAGATATAATATAAATTATATAAATATATGTCGTGCCGAATAGGCAGAACTAGCGATCTTGGCTTAAATAGCAACGCTCATCTTGCCAATAGGACAAGTAAAATTTGTGTATGCAATAATTTCGCCAAAATCATTCCTGAACCTAACGAAAAAAATATATTTCACTGTTTTGTTTTAATATTAAATATGTAAACAAATCTAAAATAAATTTAGTTGGGTTAGGCTTAAAATAAATTGTTTTTGGTTATGAAAAGTAAGGTAGGTAGTTCTAAGATCCTTTGGTGGCAAAAATTTTAATTTTTTTACATCACATTAAAGACAAAAATATATCTTAAAACGTAAAAGAGAAAAATTTTAGAAAGGACTTAATTTTAAATGAGTTTTCATGCTAATGACCAGTTTTACATATTCGGCAACGACGTATATACTTAAATCTATATGTATTGAGGTTGTAGACAGCAACCACCCAGGAAGTACTACCGTCCTGCAGACTGACTGTGAAACAAAAACTGTAAGTGTTTTTCATGATGGTAGGCTTGCTGTTTCTTTTCTGTCTCACTCATAACACGCTAAATAACAGGGATAGCTTGCTACTCCACTAAACAATTAGGTCACACTTCCCGACACGCACATGCATATATATATAATAATACATCTAGTATTTTCTCCTTTTTCTAAATAGCTCTTCGTTCTTTTTTATTACTTCTATTGTCCATGGGGAAGGGAAAAGAATCTTTCCTCCGTAAGCCATGCGTGGTCGTATGAGGCGACTAAAATGAATGCCGGGAGCAATGGGCTAGTAACCCCTTCTCCTGTATATACAATTACTAAAAAAGAGAAAAGAAAAACTTTATAATACTGGGATTGCATAAATGTGCGTGATTAAAGTGCGGATGACAAGAAACACGATGATTGCTGATGTTATGATGAAAAGAAGTTGATGTCCCTGGCCCTAAGCGAAACAAAGCGGAAGGGGGTCGGAAGTTTCAGTGGGGGAAATAAATGGGATAAAATCTGGAGTATCTGAGAGAGTTAGAGAGCAAAGGAAGGGTATCAGTAATGTTAAATGATCATTCTGGGCAGGAGAAAAAAGAATATGAATGAGTAAATTCAAGAATTATGTGATTAAAGTAAAAAGGTTGATGCGAGAATGGGTCTAATAAGCGTGTATGCACCTGGAGAAAGAGAAAATGCAGAGGAGAGAGAGAGATTTTGGAATGTTAAGTTAATGTATAGGAGCCTTTGAACCAAGTGAGAGAGTATTGTGTAGGGACTTAATGCTAAATTAAGAAACTTTTTAGAGGAGGGAGTGAGGTAGGTAAAGTTTGGGTGCCAGTGTAAATGATAATGGGAGCCCTTTGATTGAAACTTTGTATAGAAAGGGTTTTAGTTAAAGGTAATACATAATTTAAGAAAAAGAGGAAAATAAGTAATACACGATATGAGTAGGGTCGAAATGACAGTAGTTGTTGGATTATGTATTGGTGATAAAAGACTGTTTGAGTAGACATCAGATTACATTTTAGAGAGGGGCCACAGATATATCAGAAATCCGTTCTAGTATGTAGAGCTACACTGAGAGTAAAAAGGTAATGGGATACAAGGAAATAGAAGCATCAGGGAAGAGAGAGTGTGAAGGTTTATAAACTAAAAGAGGAGGCAGTTAGGGTAAGATATAAACAGCGAATGGAGGAATAGATGGCTAATGAGAGCATATGCAATGGGGTCGAAGAGGCTATGGGGTAGTTTAAAATGTAGTGTTAAGTGTTCAGCAGAAGTTTGTGGTTACAGGAAAGTGGGTGCAGGAGGAAGAGGACGTTTGGTGGAATGATGATGTAAAAGAGAGTAGTAAGGGAGAAAAAGTTAGCATATGAGAAGTTTTTACAAAGTAAGAAGGGATGCAAGGAGGGGAAGAGTCTATGGAGAAATAAGAGAGAGGTTAAGAGAGTGGTGAAGCAAGAAAAAAGGAGAGCAAATGAGAGATGGGTGAGATGTTAATCAACAACTTTTGTTTATGAAAATAATGAAAACTTTTGGAGTGAGATAACCAGTTAAGAAAGCCTAGAGAGAACAAATGGATTTGTCAGTATAAAAATAGGAAGAGGAAGTTAATTAAATGGAGATTAGAGGTATTGAGGGAAGATGGACGGAATATTTAGAGGAATTGTTAAATGTTTGTGAAGATAGGAAGCAGTGTTTCGTGTATAGGCAAGGAGAATAACCATCTTGTAGATAGGAAGAGCCAGTTGTGAGTGTGGGGAAGTTCGTGAAGGCAGTCGGTAAAAATGAAAGGGGGTAAAGGCAGCCGGATTGAAGGGATACACGATAGAAAATGTTAAAGGCAGGTGGGGGAATAGCGTTTTTTTGGAGTGGTTGTGCAATTGTTTTAATAAAATGTATGGAAGAGGTAAGTACCTAGGGATGGCAGAGACATGCATAGTTCCTTTGTTATAAAGGCAAAGGGAATAAAAGAGAGTGCAAACAAGTATAGGGGAAAAGTCTGTTGATGTACCTGGTAAAGTGTATGGTATATATAATGACAGTAATTCAGATAAGACGAGAATAGGATAGCAGAACTGAACAAGGAGGCATTATAGGAAAGGTAGGGGGTGTGTGGACCAGGTGTTTACAGTGAAACATATAAGTGAACAGTATTTAGATAAGGCTAAAGAGGTCTTTGTGGCATTTATGGGATTTGGAAAAGGCGTATGACAGGGTGGATAGGGTGGGCATTGTGCAAGATGTTGCAAGTGTATGGTGTAGGAGGTAGGTTTACAGAAAGCAGTGAAGAGTTTTACGAGGATAGTTGAGCTCAAGTTAGAGTAGGTAGGAAGAGGGAAATTTTTTCCCCCAGTAATAGTTAGGCCTTATACAAGGATGTGTGATGTCACCGTGGTTGTTTAATATATTATAGATGGGGTTGTAAGAGAAGTAAATGCAGGGTCTTGGCAAGAGCTGGAGTTTAAAAGATAAAGACTCCCCAAACCAAAACCACAAAGTGGGAGTTGTCACAGCTGCTCTTTGCTGATGACACTGTGCTCTTAGGAGATTCTGAAGAGAAGTTGCAGAGATGGTGGATGGAATTTGGGTAGGTGTGCAAAAGAAGACATTAAAGGTTAATACAGGAAAGAGTAAGGTTATGAGGATAACAAAAAGATTAGGTGATGAAAGATTGAATATCAGATTGGAGGGAGAGAGTATGGAGGAGGTGACGTATTCAGATATTTTGGAGTGGACGTGTCACGGATGGGTCAATGAAGCTTGAGGTGAATCATAGAATTGATGAGGGAAAAAGAGTGAGTGTGCACTTAGGAGTCTGTGGAGAAACAAAGAACTTTGTCCTTGAGGCAAAGAGGGAATTTTTATAGAGTATAGTTTTAACCAACGCTCTTATATGGGTGTGAAGCGTGGTGATGAATGTTGCATGCGAGAGAAGGCTTGGCGGCAGTGAGATGTCATGTCCTGAGGGCAATGTGTGGTGTGAATATAATGCAGAGAATTCGTAGTTGGAATTTAGAGAGGTGCGGGATTACACAAAACTGTTGTCCAGGAGGGCTGAGGAAGGTTGTTGAGGTGGTACGGACATGTAAGAGAATGGAGCGAAACCAGAAGCTCAAGAGTGTATCAGTCTGTATGGAAGGAAGGCGGGGTAAGGGTCGGCCTAGAAGGGTTTGAGGGAGGGGTAAAGGAGGTTTTTGTGTGCGAGGGGCTTGCTTCACAGGCATGCTTGAAGGCGTGGTTATGCTAGGAGTGAATGGAGACAAAGGTTTTTAATAACTTGACGTGCTGTTGGGAGTGTGAGCAAATAACATTATGAAGGGATTCAGGAAATCCGGCAGGCGGACTGAGTCCTGAGAAGAGAATACAAGTGCCTGCACTCCTGGAGGAGGGGTGGTAATGTTGCCAGTATAAAACTGTAGTGGTAAAGCACCCCAACTGGCAAACAGTGAAAGGGTGAAGATGTAAAATTTTTTCTTTTTCGGGCCACCCTGCCTTGTGGGAATCGGCCGGTGTGATAATAAAAAAATAATAAAATATATATAAAATATATAATGTCGTGGCGAATATGATAAAACTGGTCAATTAGCAAAAACCATTAAAATTAAGTCTATTCCAAATTTTCTCTTATAGTTTAAAGATATATTTTTTTCATTAAAGTTTAATGTAATATTTTTTAATTTGCACCAACAGAATCTTAGAAAACTAACCTACCTTATTATAACAAGAACAATTTACTTTAGCCTAACCCAACTAAATATATTTTAGATTTGTTTACAATAATTAATGCTAAAACGAAACACAGTGAAATATATTTTATTTTCAGTTAGGTTCCAATGCTTTTAGCCAAAATTTTGCATACCCAATTTTTCACTTTCCTATATGGCAAGATGAACTTGCTATTTAAGCCAAGAATCGCAATTCTGCCTATTCGGCACGACATATAAATATATATATATATATATATATAATATATATATATATATATATATATAATATATAATATAATATATATGTCGTGCCGAATAGGCAGAACTGCGATCTTGGCTTAAATAGCAACGCTCCTCTTGCCATATAAGGACAAGTGAAAATTTGTGTATGCCAATAATTTCGCAAAAAACATTCTAACCTAATGGAAAAATATATTTCACTGTTGTTTGTTTAGTATTCAATTATTGTAAGCAAATCTAAACTATATTTAGATGGTTAGGGCTAAAAAAATACTCTGCATATAATAAGGTAGTAAGTTTTCTAAATGTCTTAGTGCAAAATTATAAATTTTTTACATTAACAATCATGAAAAATATATATCTTTAAACGTAAAAGGGAAAATTTTAGAAGGACTTAATTTTAAATGATTCTTGCTACATTGACCAGTTTTACATTTCGCCACGACACACACATATTATATATATATATATATAGATATATATATATATATATAGACGTATAAATAAATATATATATATATTATATATATGTATGCATAGATATAATATATAATATATATATAATATATATATATATATAAAATATATATATCTATATAGTATATATATAATATATATATATAATATATAAACACTGCGCCTAGCCAAGGATTCGAACCCATGTTGTACTGGCCTGCCTCATGGTAAGTGAGAACCAGAAGACGGTTTAAACCACAGACCCTCAACCCAACAAGAAATGCGCAGCCAGCACACAGCTTAGATGTGTTACATCCATCCTGAGGCATGGCAATAAATGGTATAAAACCGACCAATGAAATATAAACACAAATGCAAGTATAATGTATCCTTTATTGACAAACGTTTCACCCGCACAGTTGGCTTTTCACGTCCAACACACGGACTACCTGGGTTAGGAAGGGACGAGAGTATTTATATCCAGAATGTTGAGTCAGGTGGAGAATGCAGCGTTCTGATGACAAACCGGGTGGGGTTAATAGAGTCTTGGTAGCTTGGCAGGTATTGGACAATTTAGACCGTTCTGGCAGTGTTCCATGTTCTTATAGGGATAGCGAATGAAGAAGTTTCTTGGCGAGTGGTTTCAGCTAGTTATAGAAGCCATTGTTCTGGTTAAATTGTTGTTTATAGAGATAAGCGATGAATCCAGGATTCTTCTGTATTGACGTGTTGTTCTTCTGTGCATAATCTTGAGTTTCTGTAGTTAATTAAATGGTTGTGTGAATTTGCGATGTGTACACAGGCATTCCTAGTATCGTCAGTTCCTGCTTGCATATTGGGTGTTCTGAAATGCGTGTTTGGAGGTCGCTTGCTGTTTCGCCCACATATAATTTTTTGGTCAATACCAAGGGATTATGTAAACCCCTGGGGGGGCCCAAAAGAGAAATTGGAGCTTGTCCTGTCTACTACTGGTGATGTCCCTTGATGTGTGGTTGTGGAGGTATATACTTGGAATGATGTTTGCACGATTGGAAAACATGTTTGGCAATGGAGTTGTTGGGGAGCAAAAAAATATGTACTCTTCTCGGCAGTGGTCTCTTCTGGTGAGTTTGAAATGTTTAATGCCCGCCGTCTGCAGTCTCTGATGACGTGACGAGGATATGTGAGTTTAGAAAATACTTGTTTCAATTATATGCATTCCTTCCTCAGGACCTCATTGCTGCAGATTCTGAGTGCACATAGAAGAAAGCCAATAATCACACCACGTTTGGTTTTGGTGTCCGTGTGAAGTAGAAGTGGAGAAGATCGTTTTGTTGTGGGTGTTCGATAGACTATAAAAACGAAGTTCGTGTCAGCCTTGCAGAGGCAGAAACATCAAGGAAAGGAAGAGTGTTGTCGTCTTCTTCTTCAAGTGAGAAACTGGATTAGAAGCTCGAACCTGGTTGAGCTTGCTTGGAAGCTTAGAACGTGAAGCGATAAGAGATGATGAGATAATGTCGTCAACATAACGGAGTCAGGTGGGACAGACGAAGGAATAGTGGGGAGAAACGTTCGGCTGCCCCCTAACCTTACTTAACCAGTCAGACAAACCCAGTTTCATAGGACCCCAGAGTGTCAAGATCGCTTTCACTAAAGCAAAGTGTAATTCTTTTACTGCACCCGTTTCTTTCTGTCCTCCTAATTTCTCAAACCTTTTAAAATCAAGGTTGATGCTTGTTGAGATCAGGGGTTGGGGGCCAGTACTTCTACAAAACCTGGGGGAAGAGTGCATGCAGCCCTGTGGCTTCTGGCTAAATATCAACCTCACACCAGAGGCCCTGACTCCTCAATGAGTAAAGAAAGAAACTCGCTCGAGTACTGGCATAGAAAATTTTGAAGTTTACGTGGGGCAATCATCCCAGTGTCATCGAGTCTACAGTGACCACATCCCTCTGGTGTACCTGAATACTATGAAGAAACCACAACACACAATAAGCTAGTCTCAGGCTTGCAACCATGTAATTTACGTAATTGTACATAATTGCTGGCAAAGATAATACGTTTGCTGATACTCTTTCCCTAAAGTAATTTAGGTTAGGATGTTTAGGGACATATGGTGGTTAACATAGCACTTGTCTTCTGGCTTTGTTATATGTCGTGCCGAATAGCAGAACTTGCGAACTGGTTAAATAGCAACCGCTCATATTGCCATATAGGACAATTGAAAATTTTTGTGTTCAATAATTTCGCCAAAATAATATCTGAACCTAACGAAAAAAATATATTGATGTGTTTGTTTAGTACTAAATTATTATAAACGTATTTAAAATCTATTTAGTTGGGTTAGGCTAAAATAAATTTGCTCTTGTTATTAATAAGTTAGGTAAGTTCTTCTAAGATACTTTTTGGTGGCAAAATTAAAAAATTTTAACATGAACATTATGAAAAAATATATCTTTAACGTATAAGAGAAAATATCAGAAAGTACTTAATGTAAATAAGTTCTTGCTAATTGACCATTTACATATCTCGGGCCACGACATACACACCCACATATATATAATATATATATATATATATAATATATATATATATATATATATAAATAAATATAGATGACTTATTATATATATATATATATATATATATGTTTATATATATATATAATATATATATAATATATATATATAGATATATATATATATATATATAAATAATCTATATATATAATATTATATATATTTTTTTTTCAACAAGTCGGCCGTCTCCCACCGAGGCAGGGTGATCCCAAAATAGAAAGAAAATCCCCAAAAAGAAAATACTTCTTCACATCATTAACACATTCACCAACACTCACACATTAAAATCAACTGTTTTTGCAGAGGCGCTCAGAATACAACAGTTTACAGAACATATACGTAAAGATTCACAACATATCCCTTCCAAACTACAATATCCCAAACCCCTCCTTTAAAGTGGCAAGCATGTACTTCCCAATCCCAGACTCAAGTCCGACTATATGAAAATAACCGGTTTCCCGAATCCCTTCACTAAATATACCCAGCTCACACTCCAACAGATCGTCAGGTCCCAAGTATCATCGTCTCCATTCACTGCTATCTAACACGCTCATGCAAACAGCTTGCTGGGAATCCAAGCCCCTCGCCCACAAAACCTCCTTTACCCCCTCTTTCCAACCCTTTGAAGGAACGACCCCTACCCCACCTTTTCCTTCCCCTATAGATTTATAATGCTTTCCATGTCATTCTACTTTTGATCCATTCTCTCTAAATGAACCAAACCACCTCAACACCCCTCGTCTGCCCTCTGACCTAATGCTTTATTACTCCACACCTTCTCACTAATTTCCACACTCCGAATTTTTCTGCATAATATTTACACCACACATGCCCTAGACAGGACATCTCCACTGCCCTCCAACCGTCGCCTCGCTGCTGCATTTACCACCCCAAGCGTCACATCCATATAAGAGTGTTGGTACCTAATATACTTTCATACATTCCTTTCTTTGCCTCCATAGATCACGTTTTTTTTTTTACTCCACATATACCTCAACGCACCACTCACCTTTTTTTTTCCCCTCATCAATTCTAAGATTTAACCTCATCCTTCAATAAATCCATCCGCCGACACGTCAACTCCCAAGTATCTGAAAACATCACTTCTTCCATATTTCCTCCTCCCCAATTGATTCCAATTTTTCCTTTATCTTAATCATTTGATACCCTCTCATCACCATACTCTTCTATGTTCACTTTCAACTTTCTACCTTTACACACATTCTCAAACTCATCCACGAACCTTTGCAATTTTTATTTAGAACTCTCCATAAGCACATATCATCAGCAAACATAACGGTGTAATGGGGGTACAAAGGAATGCCTGTGTACAACATCGCAATTCACACAACCATTTAATTACTACAGAAACTCAAGACTTATAGCCACAGAAGACAACACTCAATACAGAAGAATCCTGGAATCATCGCTTATCTCTAAAACCCAACAATTTCAACCAGAACAATGGCTTCTATAACATAGCTGAACCACTCGCCAAGAAACTTCTTCATCGCTATCCCACATAAGAACATGGAACACTGCAGAAGGTCTACAACTTGTCCAATACCCCTGCCAAGCTACCCAAGACTCTATAACCCCACCCGGTAGATCATCAGATGCAGCATTCTCCACCTGACCTCAACATTCTGACTATAAATACTCTCGTACCTTCCAACCAGGTAGATCCGTGTGTGACTTGAAAAAGCCCACTGTGCGGGTGAAACGTTGTCAATAAAGGATCACATTATACTGCATTTGTGTTTATATTTCCATCTGAGGGCATACAGAGGTGTGGGAGCTTCTAAGCTAATTTCATTCTCATCCCTGTTTGGTGTACCAGCCTCACGAGCATCATATATATATTATTGTAACCACGGACGAGTGGTATTGATGAATAACAACACTGCGCGAGCCCTCGGATGGGGGCAAAACATGGCTGCGCCATTCTTGTATGGTTGGGTGGTCCTGTGGTTTAAAGCGTCTTGTGGTTCTCACTTACTATGAGGCAGGTCAGTACAACATGGGTTCGAATCCTTGGCTAGCGCAGGAGCCAGGAGCTCGGACTCGACCCCCGCAACCTCAACTAGGTGAGTACACATGCACACACACACACACACACACACACACACACACACACACAACAAGACTAGTCCCAGAGCTAAGAGGTATGTCCTACGAGGAGAGGTTAAGGGAAATCAACCTGACGACACTGGAGGACAGGAGAGATAGGGGGGACATGATAACGACATACAAAATACTGAGAGGAATTGACAAGGTGGACAAAGACAGGATGTTCCAGAGATTGGACACAGTAACAAGGGGACACAGTTGGAAGCTGAAGACACAGATGAATCACAGGGATGTTAGGAAGTATTTCTTCAGCCACAGAGTAGTCAGAAAGTGGAATAGTTTGGGAAGCGATGTAGTGGAGGCAGGATCCATACATAGCTTTAAGCAGAGGTATGATAAAGCTCACGGCTCAGGGAGAGTGACCTAGTAGCGATCAGTGAAGAGGCGGGGCCAGGAGCTCGGACTCGACCCCCGCAACCTCAACTAGGTGAGTACAACTAGGTGAGTACACACATACAAACACACACACATGGGCGCCTGGCAAACCTAAGAATAACGTTTCGATTCCTCAGCATGGAATCGATCAAGACTCTGTATACTGTGAACGTCAGGCCCATACTGGAGTACACAGCACCAGTTTGGAACTTACACCTGGTCAAACACGTCAGAGAATTAGAAAAAGTGCAAAGGTTTGCAACAAGGCTGGTTCCAGAGCTAAGGGGATCATCCTACGAAGAAAGGTTAAGGGAAATCGGCCTGACGACACTGGAGAACAGGAGGGTTAGGCGAGACATGATAACGACATACAAAATATTACGTGGAATCGATAAGGTGGACAAAGACAGGATGTTCCAGAGATGGGACACAGAAACAAGGGGTCACAATTGGAAATTGAAGACTCAGATGAGTCAAAGGGATGTTAGGAAGTATTTCTTCAGCCACAGAGTTGTTAGGAAGTGGAATAGTCTGGCAAGTGATGTAGTGGAGGCAGGAACCATACATAGTTTTAAGACGAAGTATAATAAAGCTTATGAAGCATGAGAGGGAGGACCTAGTAGCGGTCACCGAAGAGGCGGGGCCAGGAGCTGAGTCTCGTTCTCTGCAACCATAAAAAGGTGAGCACTAATAGGTGAGTACACGGCCACACACACACACGCACACACACACACACACACACACACACACACACACACACACACACACACACACACACACACACACACACACAGACACATGTCGCTATCATTTCCCCCCTGTCCTTCCTGTTCTCCAGTGTCGTCAGGTCGGGTTCTCTTAACCTCTCCTCGTAGAACATGCCCCTTAGCTCCGGGACTAGTCTCGTTGTAAACCTTTGCACTTTCTCTAGTTTCCTGGCGTGTTTAGCCAGATGAGGGATTCCAAACTGGTGCTGCATACTCCAATATGGGCCTAACATACACGGAGTACAAGGTCCAGAACGACTCCTTACTG
This sequence comes from Cherax quadricarinatus, assembly GCF_026875155.1. Classification (NCBI taxonomy): domain Eukaryota; kingdom Metazoa; phylum Arthropoda; class Malacostraca; order Decapoda; family Parastacidae; genus Cherax; species Cherax quadricarinatus. Next base: position 36,493,336 of record NC_069419.1, read on the forward strand.
AGATATCGGAATGCTATTGTTAGGTTTGGTAGTCGCCCATGTACTGCAGTAGTTATTTGGTTGAGTGCAGTAGTTATTTGGTTGAGTAGTTATTTCTTTGAGTGAGGGTTGTAGCCTTGGGCCCGCTAGACTGTACTCTGTCTGCGGTCTTCTTTGCCATTCCCCGATCTTCATGACTTTGCACTTGGTGGTGTTGACCTCCAGGAGCCAGTTCTTGGACCAGGCCCGCAGCTTGTCCAGATCCCTGTGTTTGTGTGTTTGTGTGTACTCACCTAATTGTGGTTGCAGGGGTCGAGACTCAGCTCCTGGTCCCACCTCTTCACTGAGTGCTACTAGGACCTTTCTCTCCTTGCTCTATGAGCTTTATCGTACCTGTGTGTGTGTGTGTGTTAGTTAGTTACCATTTTGTCCTAGGCACATGTCGATCTGTGTGTGTGTGTGTGTGTGTGTGTGTGTGTGTGTGTGTGTGTGTGTGTGTGTGTGTGTGTGTGTGCATGTGTGTACGTGCACGGTGATGAGCGTCTTGGGAGGGTCTTGCGGATATGTGTTATTAAATAAACACATCTTCTATGGAGGGGTAAATGTTCTTGTTGTCTACAGTGATACAGTTCGTGAAAGTTATAAAACTTAATATAATTGCATATTTTCACAACCTATTTAGATCTATGTGTATTTATTTCTAGACATTTAGTAAGTTTCATAGTGACAGTGTCTGGTTTATTAGCATTCTAATACCAAATAAAGTGCTAGTCTCAATGATCCTATTAATGATACTAGGAACTCCAAGCTTCTTCCTCATATTAAGTATTTTGGTAGATTTAGGAGAGCCCAGAATAACTCTGACGGCTTCATTTCGCATTAGCTTCAAGGACTGGAGATAATTTTCCCTCGCTAATGTTAACATTGGCACAGCATAATCAATTAAGAATCTAATATAAGCTATGTACATACTTATTATTATTCCCACATTAGCGCCATAGTTGGGGTTGTAGCCAGCAACATTAGCGCCATCGTTGGCGTTGTGGCCACCACCATTAGCACCATAGTTGGGGTTGTAGCCAGCTACATTAGCACCACAGTTGAGGTTGTGGCCACCACCATTAGCACCAAAGTTGGGGTTGTGGCCAGCATCATTAGCAACATAGTTGGGGTTGTAGCCAGCATCATTAGCAACATAGTTGAGGTTGCAGACAGCATCATTAGCAACATAGTTGGGGTTGTAGCCAGCAACATTAGCAACATAGTTGGGGTTGTAGCCAGCAACATTAGCAACATAGTTGAGGTTGTAGCCAGCAACATTAGCAACATAGTTGAGGATGTAGCCAGCAACATTAGCAACATAGTTGGGGTTGTAGCCAGCAACATTAGCAACATAGTTGGGGTTGTAGCCAGCAACATTAGCAACATAGTTGAGGTTGTAGGCAGCAACATTAGCAACATAGTTGAGGTTGTAGCCAGCAACGTTAGCAACATAGTTGGGGTTGTAGCCAGCAACATTAGCAACATAGTTGGGGTTGTAGCCAGCAACATTAGCAACATAGTTGGGGTTGTAGCCAGCAACATTAGCAACATAGTTGAGGTTGTAGCCAGCAACATTAGCAACATAGTTGGGGTTGTAGCCAGCAACATTAGCAACATAGTTGAGGTTGTAGCCAGCAACATTAGCAACATAGTTGAGGTTGTAGCCAGCAACATTAGCAACATAGTTGGGGTTGTAGCCAGCAACAACTTTGATAATATTTAGTCCATCTTTGCATTTCTTATGTAGTTGTGGTATGACTGACTTATTGAAGGGATCGTTTACATCAAGTTATATGTAAGATTAACGTAGCCCTTACTCAGACAGGATGGGACTTACACAGATGACAACAAGGAAATGAGTGAAATATTGAAATCTCAGTACGACTCTGTGTTTAGTGAACCACTAATCGGTCTGAGGATCGACGACCCAAATGATTTCTTCATGAATGAGCCTCAAAACTCCATGTATGCCAGATTTCCGACATTACCCTAACTCCGATAGATTTCGAAAAAGCCATTGACAACATGCCTATGCACTCAGCCCCGGACCCAGACTCGTGGAACTCTGTTTTCATTAAGAACTGCAAGAAACCCCTCTCGCGTGCCCTAAGTACACTATGGAGGAGGAGCTTGGACATGGGTGAAATTCCACAGTCACTTAAAACAACGGATATAGCCCCACTCCATAAAGGTGGCAGCAAAGCATTAGCTAAGAACTATAGACCAATAGCTCTGACGTCCCACATCATAAAAATCTTTGAAAGAGTGCTATGAAGCAGGATTGCAAATCACCTGGATTCCCAAAATCTGCACAATCCAGGGCAACATGGGTTCAGGGCAGGTCGCTCCTGCCTCTCACAACTACTGGATCTCTATGACATGGCCTTGGATGCACTGGAAGAAAATCAGAATGCAGATGTAATATACACAGACTTTGCAAAAGCATTTGACAAATGCGATCATGGCGTAATAGCCCATAAAATACGTGCTAAAGGAATAACTGGGAAAGTGGGAGATGGATCTTCAACTTCCTAACAAATCGAACACAAAGAGTAGTGGTCAACAGAGTTAAATCGGAGGCTGCCATAGTGAAGAGCTCTGTTCCACAAGGCACAGTACTCGCCCCCATCTTATTCCTTATCCTCATATCAGACATAAACAGAGATATACACCACAGCACCGTATCATCCTTTGCGGATGATACTAGGATCTGCATGAGGCTGTCATCTGCTGAGGACGCGGTTAACCTCCAAGAAGATATAAACAAAGTTTTCCAGTGGGCAATGGTAAACAATATGATGTTCAATGAGGACAAATTCCAACTACTCCGTTATGGAAAACTGGAGGAGATAATTACTAGAACAGAGTATACTACTGACTCCGGCCATACAATAGAGCGAAAAATAATGTAAGGGACCTGGAGTAGTAATGTCTGAGGATCTCACTTTCAAGGATCACAACAGTGCCACGATCGCACGTGCAAAGAAAATGATAGGATGGATAATGAGAACTTTCAAAACGAGAGATGCCAAGCCCATGATGATCCTTTTCAAATCACTTGTTCTCTCTAGGCTGGAATACTGCTGTACATTAACATCTCCATTCAAAGCAGATGAAATCGCAGATCTAGAGAGTGTACAGAGATCCTTTACTGCACGTATAAGTTCTGTCAAGCACCTTAACTACTGGGAACGCTTGGAAGCACTTGACTTGTACTCGTTGGAACGCAGGAGGGAGAGATATATCATAATCTACACTTGGAAAATCTTGGAAGGAAAGGTCCCAAATCTGCACACAGAAATCACTCCCTACGAAAGTAAAAGACTGGGCAGGCGATGCGAAATGCCCCCAATAAAAAGGAGGGGCGCCATTGGTACACTAAGAGAAAACACCATAAGTGTCCGGGGCCCAAAACTGTTCAACAGCCTCCCATCAAGCATTAGGGGAATTGCCAATAAACCCCTGGCTGCCTTCAAGAGAGAGCTGGACAGATACCTAAAGTCAGTGCCGGATCAGCCGGGCTGTGGCTCGTACGTTGGGCTGCGTGCGGCCAGCAGTAACAGCCTAGTTGATCAGGCCCTGATCCATCGAGAGGCCTGGTCATGGACCGGGCCGCGGGGGCGTTGATCCCCGGAATAACCTCCAGGTAACCTCCAGGTAACCAGGTAGCTGATTTTTCCCTGCAGCAAACAGATGGGTGGAGTATATCACTTGCTTGTCAGTAGTTCTGTACAGCCTCCTCAAAAACTCTTCGTTAAACTTCTTCAATATAGTTCTTTTATTTGCCAACCTTTCATGTGCTGCTACTGTTTTCTTACCTGTGAATGGTTCACAGATAAGTTCATCGCAATGTCTGACTTACGGTCCTTTTTAACACTGATCTATTATAATTATAATAGGGTTGAATTATATTTGCTACTTGCTGGGCTATTTTTGCAATTTATTAAGAACCATATGAAATGTCTGGGCGATCTTCATCTTGTATTTATATCAGCTGTGAAGTATTTCCTAACAGAAATAAAGAATATTTCTTTTATGAGAAGCAATTCACACGTACCAGAAGTACATAAGTCTAAAAACTGATCCTCGTGAAACTGCTATTTTTAATTTGTCTCTCCCTTCTGCTCAGCATTTCCACAGAGAAGCAGCTTCCCTCTCATCGCAGCCTGATTCCTCATTTTATGAATTATATTGTGGTATTGTCAAAGGCCTTCAGGTAATCTAAGAAAATACTCTTTATCTTTCTATGTCCTTGACTTTTATGCACTACTCCATGATATTTACTAGGTTTCTAAGACATGGTCTTTCACATTTAAGACTGTATTGGTGTTTCAGTAGCCTAGCTTCTTCAAGAGTTCTGCTAGGACTATCCCCCCCCCTCCTTCACCTCATGTTATAAGATTTACATGTCAAGGATACTGGTCTGTCCTTTAATTCCTCCATCCCTTTTCTGAATATTCGTGCAACATTAGCCATCTCCCAGTCATCTGGTTGATCTTCCATCTCAACTTACCAGGTAACAAATAAATGACTTAGCGCTTCAGTGTCTCTCAGTTTCATGGGGATATCTTACCTGGTCCCGTTGTCTTTCCTTTATAAAATTCGTTCGTCTGTGTCAGTAGTGCACTTGTTCCATGTTCTCCAACACCAGTGATATTCTCTTGTGCAGCTCTGGTGCTGCTTCTTCGTGTTTACATTTAAACATATTCTTAGAATATTCTGAGCTTGGAGAGTTTACAACTCTTCTCATTTTGATCACTTATTCCTTTAATTATCTTCTTATTTATATTGCTGTGTAATGTTATGGTTTTACTTTGGCACATTGCATCCTTATTTTTTATATTTTTTTTAATTGGTGATGTAATAAGGGTAGTAGAGAGAGTTTGGTTCCCAGGTTGCCTTGCTGAGTGATGGCAGACACAGGTAACGTGCTAGGCAGCCAGTGCTAGTTGCTGAGTGATGGCAGACCACAGGTAACGTGCTAGGCAGCCAGTGCTAGTTGCTGAGTGATGGCAGACACAGGTAACGTGCTAGGCAGCCAGTGCTAGTTGCTGAGTGATGGCAGACACAGGTAACGTGCTAGGCAGCCAGTGCTAGTTGCTGAGTGATGGCAGACACAGGTAACGTGCTAGGCAGCCAGTGGTAGTTGCTGAGTGATGGCAGACACAGGTAACGTGGGTAGGCAGCCAGTGGTAGTTGCTGAGTGATGGCAGACACAGGTAACGTGCTAGGCAGCCAGTGCTAGTTGCTGAGTGATGGCAGACACAGGTAACGTGCTAGGCAGCCAGTGCTAGTTGCTGAGTGATGGCAGACACAGTAACGTGCTAGGCAGCCAGTGCTAGTTGCTGAGTGATGGCAGACACAGGTAACGTGCTAGGCAGCCAGTGCTGGGTTGCTGAGTGATGGCAGACACAGGTAACGTGCTAGGCAGCCAGTGCTAGTTGCTGAGTGATGGCAGACACAGGTAACGTGCTAGGCAGCCAGTGCTAGTTGCTGAGTGATGACAGACACAGGTAACGTGCTAGGCAGCCAGTGCTAGTTGCTGAGTGATGGCAGACACAGGTAACGTGCTAGGCAGCCAGTGCTAGTTGCTGAGTGGTGGCAGACACAGGTAACGTGCTAGGCAGCCAGTGCTAGTTGCTGAGTGATGACAGACACAGGTAACGTGCTAGGCAGCCAGTGCTAGTTGCTGAGTGATGGCAGACACAGGTAACGTGCTAGGCAGCCAGTGCTAGTTGCTGAGTGATGGCAGACACAGGTAATGTGCTAGGCAGCCAGTGCTAGTTGCTGAGTGATGGCAGACACAGGTAATGTGCTAGGCAGCCAGTGCTAGTTGCTGAGTGATGGCAGACACAGTAACGTGCTAGGCAGCCAGTGCTAGTTGCTGAGTGATGGCAGACACAGGTAAAAGTGCTAGGCAGCCAGTGGTAGTTGCTGAGTGATGGCAGACACAGGTAACGTGCTAGGCAGGCCAGTGCTAGTTGCGAGTGATGGCAGACACAGGTAACGTGCTAGGCGGCCAGTGCTAGTTGCTGAGTGATGGCAGACACAGGTAACGTGCTAGGCAGCCAGTGCTAGTTGCTGAGTGATGGCAGACACAGGTAACGTGCTAGGCAGCCAGTGCTAGTTGCTGAGTGATGGCAGACACAGGTAACGTGCTAGGCAGCCAGTGGTAGTTGCTGAGTGATGGCAGACACAGGTAACGTGCTAGGCAGCCAGTGCTAGTTGCTGAGTGATGGCAGACACAGGTAACGTGCTAGGCAGCCAGTGCTAGTTGCTGAGTGATGGCAGACACAGGTAACGTGCTAGGCAGCCAGTGCTAGTTGCTGAGTGATGACAGACACAGGTAACGTGCTAGGCGGCCAGTGCTAGTTGCTGAGTGATGGCAGACACAGGTAACGTGCTAGGCAGCCAGTGCTAGTTGCTGAGTGATGGCAGACACAGGTAACGTGCTAGGCAGCCAGTGCTAGTTGCTGAGTGATGGCAGACAGTATACACAGGTGGAAGTGAAGCTCTGTGCTCATTTAGCTTTTTATTCAGCAAATATATTTAGCTTTGCAACGAACAATTTCGAACTTTTATATTTTGTATATGAATATTATGATGTTTAAAGTAAGATGTCAGACAGTTGCCGTTGTCTTGTTTATTGTTTTGTCGCCCGAGAAGTTAGACGTGCACAGCAACTTGCAGGTACACATACGAACATGTACATACGAACATTAGTGTACACGCACTAATATGCACACACACACACACGCACACACACACACACACACACACACACACACACACACACACACACACACACACACACACGTAGTGGAGGCAGGAACCATACACAGTTTTAAGACGAGGTTTGATAAAGCTCATGGAGCGGGGAGAGAGAGGGTCTAGTAGCAACCGGTGAAGAGGCGGGGCCAGGAGCTAGGACTCGACCCCTGCAAACCACAAATAGGTGAGTACACACACACACACACACACACACACACACACACACACACACACACACACACACACACACAGACACACACACACACGCACACACAAAACACACTCGCACATAGAGGAGGCCTAGTGTCTAATCGACATGTGCCTAGGACAAAATGGCAACTAAACACACCCCACATACACACACACACACACACACCACACACACACACACACAACACACACACACACACACACACACACACACACGCACACACACACACACACATGCACACACACACACACACACACACACACACACACACACTCACACACACACACACACACACACACACACACACACACACAACACACACACACACACTCACACATAACATAGCATCGAAAGTCAAGTCTGAACCGAAACTGTTGTATGGCCACATCAGGAGGACTACAACCGTCAAAGACCAGGTGATTAGACGGAGGACAGAAGGTGGGGAACTCACAAGCAATGATCAGGAGGTATGTGACGAGCTAAGCAGGAGATTTAAGGAAGTATTTACAGTAGAGACAGGCTCTCAGAAGACAGCACAGAGGGGAACATCAACAGGGCGTATACCAGCAAGTGTCAGATGACATATGAACAATGGAGGAGCAGGTGCAGAAGCTGCTAAGTGACCTTGATGCCTCAAAGGCAATGGGACAGGACAACATCTCTTGGGTTCTGAGAGAATGAGAAGAGACGCTGTGCGTGCCACTAACCTCAATCTTCAATACATCTCTTGAAACTGGGCAACTACCTGAGATATGGAAGACGGCAAATGTAGTCCCCATTTTTAAGAAAGGAGACAGAAACGTGGCACTAAACTACAGACCAGTGTCTCTGACGTGTATAGTATGCAAAGTCATGGAGAAGATTATCAGGAGGAGAGTGGTGGAGCACCTGGAATGGAACAAGATTATTTTTGACAACAAGCATGGATTCATGGAAGGCAAATCCTGTGTCACAAAATTTCTGGAATTTTATGACACGGTAACAGAAGTAAGACACGAGAGAGAGGGGTGGATTGCATTTTCCTGGACTGCTGGAAGGTCTTCGACACAGTTTCTCACAAGAGATTAGTGCAGAAGCTGGAGGATCAGGCGAGTATAACAGGAAGGGCACTGCAATGGATCAGAGAATACCTGATATGGAGGCAACAACGAGTCATGGTATATGATGAGGTATCACAGTGGGCGCCTGTGACGAGCGGGGTCCCACAGGGGTCAGTTCTAGGACCAGTGTTATTTTTTATATATGTGAATGACATGATGGAAGGGATAGACTCTGAAGTGTCATTGTTCACAGATGATGTGAAGTTGATGAGAAGAATTAAATCGGATGAGGATCAGGCAGGATTACAAAGAGACCTGGACAGGCTGGGCACGTGGTCCAGAAACTGGTTTCTCGAATTCAACCCTGCCAAATGCAAAGTCATGAAGATT
>NC_069419.1:36504268-36509268 GCF_026875155.1 Cherax quadricarinatus
CGCCTCTGAGCTAATTTCATTCTACTTCCTGTTAGTGTACTAGCTCAACAAGCAGTATATTATATTATTGTACCCACGGAACAAGTAGTACTGAACAATAACAACACATAAACAGGGAGTAGAATGAAATTAGCTCAGAGGCGTCCACACCACCGCATGTCCTCCGATGGTGGGTACAACATCTAGCGTGGCTGGATGCACCATTGTTAAGGATTGTGTGGTCTAGTGGTCTAAAGCGTCATGCGTTTTCTCTCACCATGAGGCGGGCCAAAACGGCATGGGTTCAACTCCTTGGCTTGTGCAATGTTGTTATTGTTCAATTCCACTTGTTCCGTGGGTACAATTATATATATATATATATATATATATATATATATATGTGTGTGTGTGTGTGTTTCAGCTCAACATTCATAAATCCAATTTTAATAATTTTGGTGATATTTTATTTCATATATTTTTCCTTTTGATGCGCATATGTTTTTGTCATGTAATTTTTTTAATCTAGTGAATACTAATAAACGCTTTTCTGTTTCTTTTTTAATATTTAATTTGATGTACAAGTAAATGTAATTGTTGACTGGTTTCCCAGGTCACTTTATGTTGTTATCTGCACTCTGCAAACTGTTCTCATGTTGCCGGAAATATATTATATATTTATTAATAAAGCTTTACGAGTACTTAGTTATACTGAGAAATTTTTTGACTTTATTACACTTTTTTATGGAATTTGTTGGTGTGATAAACGCTTTATTGCTTAATTGTTTTTTTAACTCCCTCCCTCCCTCCCCTCTCTCTTTGTCTCTGTCTGTCTGTCTGTCTGTCTGTCTGTCTGTCTGTCTCTGTCTGTCTCTCTCTCTCTCTCTCTCTCTCTCTCTCTCTCTCTCTCTCTCTCTCTCTCTCTATTTAGTAAATACTAGGAAACATTCTTAAGATGCAAGAGAACGTCGGAGAAAACTCTAAGAGAAAGCTTTTATTGGGTCAGTTGACTTGTCAAATGTGTGTCTGTGATGAAGAAGACGTTCCCAGTGTGGGAGGCGAGGAGTCAATGGTCGCTGATGTGGCTGCTGCGGAACATTGCCGTTTTCTCCTTCTAGACGAAGATAGAAATGTGATCTGTAGGATGGAGTGTACTAAGGAGGGAGGGGTGAGAGGGAGGGGTAGGAGGGAAGGGAGGAGGGTGAGTGATGGAGGTGTGCTTCTTTAAGAAGGCCTGTGAGGTGTAGCTGTATGTCCACGCCTCTAACTTAACCCTTCATTGTAAGGGTAATTAGTCGTAGGTTATTAGTAAGGCAGCAACCTCATCTAAAACTGTAGTCTAGACAGCGAAGTTGGACTAGGAATATAGACCACAATAACATAAGCGCAGCAATCGCCGTACTTCTGTAGGCCTACAGGGTAGAGTAAAAATGATTTATACCTATGAATTCCCTTCTTGTGGTAATTATTATAATCATGGGTGAGCGCTAAACCCGTAAGATTATACAGCGCATGTGGGGGGGGGGTGAATGGGAGGCATTCAGGTTCAATTCAGGGAACTGGAGCACAGATTCAATTCCCTAGATCAAGAGCCCCTCACCAGCATCAAGGAACCGCCCTTGAGGGGCCCTGATATAATAGATCATTTCCAGTTGTCAGCGACATCGAGCCAGGTGGGGAACACTAGTGCACACTGACCATGTACAAGATAGTAATACAGTAATATCATCTGAAGATTGAGACACTTATGCAGCATATGGGAATCTTTTATTCAGGAAACGTTTCGCCACACAGTGGCTTCATCAGTCCAATACAAAGAAGGCGTAAGGAGAGGAGGAAAATGAGGTAATCAGTCCCTCAACCTGGAGTCGATGTGTTCAGTCCATCAATCTTGTAGAATGGATGGACTGAACACATCGACTCCAGGTTGAGGGACTGATTACCTCATTCTCCTCATCTCCTTACTCCTTCTTTGTATTGGACTGATGAAGCCACTGTGTGGCGAAACGTTTCCTGAATAAAAGATTCCCATATGCTGCATAAGTGTCTCAATCTTCAACTTGTCGGTTTTTCAAACCATTCATCACAACTGTCAGACACTGCAGCATAATGGGATCTTGTTACAAAGAATTCTTCAACACTTGTTCAACCTTTGAACGAAGACCTACTTCGACTAGTGGATGGTACCACTATGACCCCGCCTCCATCTGCTTCACGTCACCTCACTACAGTATATAAGCCACGTCTTCGGCCCTATGCTGTACATTCTACAAGATTGATGGACTGAACACATCGACTCCAGGTTGAGGGACTGATTACCTCATTCTCCTCCTCTCCTTACGCCTTCCTCTTTGTATTGGACTGATGAAGCCACTGTGTGGCGAAACGTTTCCTGAATAAAGATTCCCATATGCTGCATAAGTGTCTCAATCTTCAACTTGTCGGTTTTTCAAACCATTCATCACAATGAAATCTCTGTTAAAATAACGGATCCACCAAACCGGGTCGAGGTGGAGAATGAGTTGCCTAGCGCATTTATCTATAGTTCGAAATTAAAATTGACTACGTTTATAAGCAAATCTTCATACAAAAGTGGAAGGAAATACAAAACAAAACCGAATTCCTAAGGTGAGTTTAATCATTTTAAAACTAGATAAAAAGATTTAGTTATTTTATCCTGCTGTCTCTGTCAAAATGAAGATTGATGGACCGAGGGCAGTGAGCAGCTTCTCAGGTTGATGATTGATGTGCCTGGGGGCAGGGTACATCAACTCGATAGTGGAAGGAAATGTCTGAGTGCAGTCATCTGCATAGCAATGGCAGTCAGAGACATGGCAAAATTAAACCATTGATGAACACCTTTAACCGGCACTTTGGAACATTAGCCTGGGGCACTCTGGAACACTAGCCTGAGGCACTCTGGAACACTAGCCTGAGGCACTCTGGAACACTAGCCTGGGGCACTCTGGAACACTAGCCTGAGGCACTTTGGAACATTAGCCTGGGGCACTCTGGAACACTAGCCTGAGGCACTCTGGAACACTAGCCTGAGGCACTCTGGAACACTAGCCTGGGCACTCTGGAACACTAGCCTGAGGCACTCTGGAACACTAGCCTGGGGCACTCTGGAACACTAGCCTGAGGTACTCTGGAACACTAGCCTGAGGTACTCTGGAACACTAGCCTGAGGTACTCTGGAACACTAGCCTGAGGTACTCTGGAACACTAGCCTGAGGTACTCTGGAACACTAGCCTGGGGCACTCTGGAACACTAGCCTGAGGCACTCTGGAACACTAGCCTGGGGCACTCTGGAACACTAGCCTGAGGTACTCTGGAACATTAGCCTGGGGCACTCTGGAACACTAGCCTGAGGTACTCTGGAACACTAGCCTGAGGTACTCTGGAACACTAGCCTGAGGCACTCTGGAACACTAGCCTGAGGCACTATGGAGCACTAGCCTGAGTCACTCTGGAACATTAGCCTGAGGAACTCTGGAACACTAGCCTGAGGCACTTTGGAAGACTAGCCTGAGGCACTCTGGAATACTAGCCTGAGGCACTCTGGAGCACTAGCCTGAGGCACTCTGGAACACTAGCCTGAGGAACTCTGGAACACTAGCCTATGACACTCTGGAACACTAGCCTGAGACACTCTGGAACACTAGCCTGAGTCACTCTAGAACACTAGCCTGAGGCACTATAGAACACTAGCTTGAAGCACTCTTCAACACTAGCCTGAGGAACTCTGGAACTCTAGCCTGAGGCACTCAGTAGCACTAACCTGAAGCACTCCGACACTGTCAAGATGAATCATATACTTTCTCGACAAATGGGATTTCTATACTCTCTATAAGAAAAATTCTTGCATTGATCTTGAGTATGTCCCAGTTTCTTGGATAATCTTCCCTCATCCATCCTACGTCTATCCCATATCTTGTATAATCCTTCCTAAATCCATCCCATATCTTTGATAACTTTCCCTCATCCACCCTCTACCCATCCCATGTCTGAATTCTAAGCTAGGTACGCAAACGATCTCTTGAATCATTGACAAACTATTCTTTACATTAAATATAATTTTGGAGATATTAAATATTCATATATGAAAGGTCTGGAAACAAAGTATTAACCTATAAAATAGCTGTGTAAATCAAATATTCTGGTAATTCGTAACTCACCCAAAACTCTGAGAGGAAGATTTAGAGAATATTTCGGTCTGTACTGAACTATTATTATGGTCCGGGGAGGAGGAAAATGTCATCTAAAGTTTTCTCTCCAAGTTGTTGGTTATTTGAGAGTTCTCCAGCCATGCAGAGAAGGTAACTGAAACCAGGAAAATTGATAATAGCGTGTTACATACAGGAAGGCGCTCGCGTTCTACAGGAAGACGCTAAGCATGTCAAGGCGCCTCTACCCTGTCATGTTGCTGGGAACTCCTATACAAGAGACGAGAGAAATACAACTGTATCAGAACAAAAGATGAGGAGATTTCAACAATAACAACGACAACAATAAAGCACGAGGAGAAGATGGGAAGCATACAACAACAACAGTACACCACAATGACATCATGAACCAACGTTAATCGTTACACTGTCCACCAATTTTCACGTATGTACGCACCACACACACACTACTGCACCGTGCATGAAAAAACATGGTCACAGGCGAAGGTGCCAACACTGTTGTACACTGTTTTGGAATGGTAGGATTGACGATGAATATGGTCAGAAGACACTATATACAAAGCAAATCTTTATTCAAAGAAAACGTTTCTCTTGGAGAAAAGATTTTGCAAGTAAGCACATGTTATATGTGACACAACACTGTATGTGTTTGTCTGGTAATGGACGTACAACGCAATGATGGCTTAATGGTTCAAGAAAACTAGCAAGAAACAGCAACTGCTGAAGTCCAACACCATGGTCAGGCAAGAAGATAGTGACTCCCTGACCACTGCTCAGTAGAGGTAGTCCAACCAGCACTAACTCGTGTTTTACAACAAAAGAAGCAGCAGGACCTA
>NC_069419.1:36514268-36534268 GCF_026875155.1 Cherax quadricarinatus
CATTTACACCTGGTACCCCAAACTTACCTACCACACCCTCTTTAAATGTTTCTCCTACTTTTGCATTTAGGTCCCCTACCACAATTACTCTCACATGTGGTTCAAAGGTTCCTATACATTCAATTAACATCTCCCAAAATCTCTTTTCTACATTCCTCTCTTCTCCAGGTGCATACACGCTTATTATGACTCACTTTTTTGCATCCGACCCTTTGTTTCACTTAGGGCCAGGACATCCAACTTCTTTTCATTCGTAACATCAATAATCATCTCTTTCTTATCATCTGCACTATATCCACGCACATTCAAGCATCCCAGTTTTATATTTTTTTTCCTTCTCCGTTTTAGTAAATGTTCACAGAAGGGGTTATTAGCCCATTGCTCCCGGCATTTTAGTCGCCTCGTACGACATGCATGGCTTACTTAGAAAAGATTCTTTTCCACTTCCCCATGGACAGTAGAAGAAATAAAGAAAAACAAGAACTATTAAGAAAAAGAAGAAATAACCTTGATGTGAGTATATATATATATATATATATATATATATATATATATATATATATATATATATATATATATATATATATATATATATATATATATATATATATATATATATATATATGTGTGTGTGTATATATATATATATATATATATATATATATATATATATATATATATAATATATATATATATATATATATATATATATATATATTATATATATATATATATATACAGTGGACCCCCGAGTTTCGTCGGCATGGACTTTCGTGAAGTCTGACTTTCGGCAAGATTTTTCGGCAAAATCTAGCCTCGCAGTTCATGATTGAACTCGTGATTCGGCGACAGTCCGGTACCCATCTGCCCCTCACCGTGCACACAAAGCCAGTCTCCCACACCACTCACACTCAGTGTGCCATTGTTTACCAGCACGTGACCATCACCCCACGGGCTCATGCAACACATTTCATAATAATCCATTGTTTTTTGTGCTTGCAACTGCTAAATAAGTCACCATGGCCCCAAGGAAAGCTAGTGCAAGCGCTTTGGTAAAGAAAGCGAGGAGCACGATCGAATTCAAGAAGGAAATCATTGAAAAATATGAGAGCGGAATGCGTGTTACAGAACTTGTCAGGATGTATGGCAAACCCCATTCAACCATCACTTCGATTGTGGCGAAGGGAAACGAAATAAAGTGTGCTGTTGTTGCGAAAGGGGTAGATATGCTGACAAAAAAAGAGATCGCAAATCCTCGAAGAAGTGGAAAGGTTATTGTTGGTGTGGATTACCCAAAAACAGTTAGCAGGAGATAGTATTATGCAGTCGATAATAAGTGAAAAGGCAAGGCAGTTGCATGACGATCTCGTAAAGAAAATGACTGCAACAAATGGTGATGCTAGTGATTTTAAGGCCAGCAAAGGTTGGTTTGAGAGATTAAGAAGCGTAGTGGCATTCACAGTGTGATAAAGCGTGGTGAGGCTGCCAGTTCTGACAAAAAAGCAGCTGAGAAGTTTGTACAGGAGTTTAAGGAGTGCGTGGACACTGGAGAATTCAAACCCCATCACGTGTTTGTGACGAAACAGGCCTCTTTTGGAAGAAAATGCCAAAGAGGACCTACATCACGCAGGAGGAAACGTCACTCCCAGGACACAAGCCTATGAAGGATAGGCTTACTCTCATGTTTTGTAGTAATGCTAGTGGGGATTGCAAAGTGAAGCCTTTACTAGTGTATCACTCTGAAAATCCCAGTGTGTTCAAGAAAAACAGTGTCGCCAAGAGTAATTTGTGTGTGATGTGGAAGGCTAACAATAAGGCATGGGTCACAAGGGGAATTTTCCTAGACTGGTTTAATGAAGTGTTTAGCCTCAGTGTGAAGAAATACCTCCTGGAAAATAAATTGCCACTCAAGTGCCTCCTGGTAATGGACAATGCTCCTGCTCATCCTCCAGACTTGGAAGAGCAAATAGTGGTGGAGTTTAGTTTCATCACGGTGAAGTTCCTGCTTCCTAATACCACTCCTCTCCTCCAGCCCATGGACCAGCAGGTCATTTAAAACTTCAAAAAACTGTACACCAAAGCAGTGTTTCAAAAGTGCTTTGAAGTGACCTCAGACACTGAATTGACCCTAAGAGAGTTCTGGAAAGATCACTTCAATATCCTCACTTGCATAAACCTTATAGGTAAGGCTTGGGAAGGAGTGACTTGCAGAACTTTGAATTCTGCTTGGAGAAAATTGTGGCCACAATGTGTACAAGAGAGGAATTTTGAAGGGTTTGGGGCTGACCCTAAGGAGCCTATGCCATTTCCTCAACTGGCCATGTTGTACTGGCCATGATGTACTGGCCTGCCTCATGGTAAGTCATGAGGCAGGCCAGAACAACATGGGTTCGAATCCTTGGCTAGCGCAGTGTTGTTATTGATCAATACCACTCGTTCGTGGTTACAATAATATATAAATGCTGCTGGTGAGGCTAGTACACCAAACAGGGATGAGAATGAAATTAGCTTAGAAGCTCCCACTCCTCCGTATGCCCTCGGATGCCGGCCCAACAGCTAGCTGTGTGCTCATGCGCCATTTTTGTAGGGTTGGGTGGTCCTGTGGTTTAAAGCATCATGTGGTTCTCGCTTACCATGAGGCAGGCCAGTACAACATATATATATATATATATATATATATATATATATATATATATATATATATATATATATATATATATATATAAAGGTAGTAGGTTGGTAGACAGCAACCACCCAGGGAGGTACTACCGTCCTGCCAAGTGAGTGTAAAACGAAAGCCTGTAATTGTTTTACATGATGGTAGGATTGCTGGTGTCTTTTGTCTATCTCATAAATATGCAAGATTACAGGCATGTCTTGCTACTTCTACTTACACTTAGGTCACACTACACATACATGTACACGTTTATTTATACATACTCATCTGAGTTTTCTTTGATTTTATCTTAATAGTTCTTGGTCTTATTACTTTTCCTTTTATATCCATGGGGAAGTGGAATAAGAATCTTTCCTCCGTAAGCCATGCGTGTTGTAAAAGTCAACTAAAATGCCGGGAACAATGGCTAGTAACCCTTTTCCTGTAACGATTACTAAAAAAGAATAATAAGAAGAAAATTGTCAAAGTGGGAAGTCCGAATGTGCGTGGATGTTGTGCAAATGATAAAAAAGAGATGATTGTGGATGTTAGAATGAGAAGAAACTGGATGCCCTGGCTTTAAGTGAAACAAAGCTGGAAGGGGTGGGAGAGTTTCAATGGAGAGGAATAAATGGGATTAGGTCAGGGTTTCAAATAGAGTTAGAGCTAAAGAAGGAGTACCAATAATGTTGAAGGATAAGCTATGGCAGGAAAAGAGGGACTCAATTTTAAATTCAAGGATTATTTGGAGTAAAATAAAGATTGGATGTGAAAAGTGGGTTATAGTAGGTGTGTGCACCTGGAGAAGAGAGAAGTGTAGAGGAGAGAGAGAGATTCTGGGAAATGTTGAGTGAATGCGTGGGAGTTTTGAATCAAGTGTGAGAGTAATGGTGGTTGGGGATTTCAATGCTAAAGTGGGTAAAAATGTTATGGAGGAGTAGTAGGTAAAAATTTTGGGGTGCCTTTAATTGAGCTATGTGTAGAAAGAAATTTGGTTTTATAAGTAATAAATATTTTATGAAAAAGAGGATAAATAAATAAAACAAGGTATGATTTTAGCACGTAATGAAATTTAGTTTGTTAGATTATGTATTGGTGGATAAAAGTTTGATGAGTGGGCTCCAGAATGTACATGTTTATAGAGGGGCAACTGATATCGATCATTATTTAGTTGTAGCTACAGTTAGGGGTAAGAGGTAGATGGGAAAAGAGAAGGGTGGCAACAACAAGTAAGAGGGGAGGTGAAAGTGTATAAACAAAGGGAGGAGGAAGTTCGGGTGAGATAAAAGCGACTATTGGCAGAAAGGTGGGCTAGTGCAAAGATGAGTATGGGGGGGGGTTGAAGAGGGTGGGAATAGTTTTAAAATTGCAGTATTAGAATGTGGGCCAAAGTTTGTGGTTTATAGGAGGGTGGGGCAGAAGGAAAGGGAGTGACTGGGTGGAATGATGAAGTAAAAGGGGGTGATGAAAGAAAGAAAAAGGTAGCTTATGAAAAGGGTTTTTTTTCAAAGCAGAATGTTTATAAAAAGAGCAGAGTAAAATGGGGAGCAAAAAAAAAGGTGAAGAGAGTGGTGAGAGAGTGAAAAAAGGAGAGCAGATGATAGAGTGGGAGAAAGGGACTGTCAAGAAATTTTAATGAAAATAAGAATAAATTTTGGAGTGAAGTTAAACAAGTTAAGAAAGCCTAGGGAAAGTATGGATTTGTCAGTTAAAAACAGAGTAGGGGAGTTTGTAGATGGGGAAAGGGAGGTATTAGGTAGATGGCGAGAATATTTTGAGGAACTTTTAAATGTTGAGGAAGAAAGGGAGGCGGTAATTTCATGCACTGGCCAGGGAGGTATACCATCTTTAGGAGTGAAGAAGAGCAGAATGTAAGTGTGGTGGAGGTACGTGAGGCATTACGTAGAATGAAAGGGGGTAAAGGAGCTGGAACTGATGGGATCATGACAGAAATGTTAAAAGCAGGGGGGGATATAGTGTTGGAGTGGTTGGTACTTTTGTTTAATAAATATTTGAAAGAGGGGAAGGTACCTAGGGATTGGCAGAGAGCAGTATAGTCCCTTTATATAAAGGAAAGGGGACAAAAGAGATTGTAAAAATTATAGAGGAATAAGTTTACTGAGCATACCAGGAAAAGTATACGGTAGGGTTATAATTGAAAGAATTAGAGGTAAGACAGAATGTAGGATTGCGGATGAGCAGGGAGGCTTCAGAGTGGGTAGGGGATGTGTAGATCAAGTGTTTACATTGAAGCATATATGTGAACAGTATTTAGATAAAAGTAGGGAAGTTTTTATTGCATTTATGGATTTAGAAAAAGCATATGATAGAGTGGATAGAAGAGCAATGTGGCAGATGTTGCAAGTATATGGAGTAGGTGGTAAGTTACTAAATGCTGTTAAGAGTTTTTATGAGGATAGTGAGGCTCAGGTTAGGGTGTGTAGAAGAGAGGGAGAATAGTTCCCGATAAAAGTAGGTCTTAGACAGGGATGTGTAATGTCAACATGGTTGTTTAATATATTTATAGATGGGGTTGTAGGAGAAGTAAATGCGAGGGTGCTCGGGAGAGGGGTGAGATTAAATTATGGGGAATCAAATACAAAATGGGAATTGACACAGTTACTTTTTGCTGATGATACTGTGCTTATGGGAGATTCTAAAGAAAAATTGCAAAGGTTAGTGGATGAGTTTGAGAATGTGTGTAAAGGTAGAAAGTTGAAAGTGAGCATAGAAAAGAGTAAGATGATGAGGGTATCAAATGATTTAGATAAAGAAAAAATTGAATATCAAATTGGGGAGGAGGAGTATGGAAGAAGTGAATGTTTTCAGATACTGGGAGTTGACATGTCGGCGGATGGATTTATGAAGGATGAGGTTAATCATAGAATTGATGAGGGAAAAAAAAAAAGGTGAGTGGTGCGTTGAGGATATATGGAGTTAAAAAACGTTATCTATGGAGGCAAAGAAGGGAATGTATGAAAGTATAGTATACCAAACACTCTTATATGGATGTGAAGCTTGGGTGGTAAATGCAGCAGCGAGGAGACGGTTGGAGGCAGTGGAGATTCCTGTCTAAGGGCAATGTGTGGTGTAAATATTATGCAGAAAATTCGGAGTGTGGAAATTAGGAGAAGGTGTGGAGTTAATAAAAGCATTAGTCAGAGGGCAGAAGAGGGGTTGTTGAGGTGGTTTGGTCATTTACAGAGAATGAATCAAAGTAGAATGACATGGAAAGCATATAAATCTATAGGGGAAGGAAGGAGGGGTAGGGGTCGTCCTCGAAAGGGTTGGAAAGAGGGGGTAAAGGAGGTTTTGTGGGCGAGGGGCTTGGACTTCCAGCAAGCGTGCTTGAGCGTGTTAGATAGGAGTGAATGGAGACGAATGATACTTGGGACCTGACGATCTGTTGGAGTGTGAGCAGGGTAATATTTAGAGGAGAGTTATTAAATGGAGAGTTAGAGGTATTGGGAAGATGGAGGGAATATTTTGAGGAATTGTTAAATGTTGATGAAGATAGGGAAGCTGTGATTTCGAGTATAGGGCAAGGAGGAATAACATCTTGTAGGAGTGAGGAAGAGCCAGTTGTGAGTGTGGGGGAAGTTCGTGAGGCAGTAGGTAAATGACAGGGGGTAAGGCAGCCGGATTGATGGGATAAAGATAGAAATGTTAAAAGCAGGTGGGGATATAGTTTTGGAGTGCTTGGTGCAATTATTTAAATTAAATGTATGGAAGAGGGTAAGGTACCTAGGGATTGGCAGAGAGCATGCATAGTTCCTTTGTATAAAGGCAAAGGGGATAAAAGAGAGTGCAAAAAATTATAGGGGGATTAAGTCTGTTGAGTGTACCTGGTAAAGTGTATGGTAGAGTTATAATTGAAAGAATTAAGAGTAAGACGGAGAATAGCTTAGCAGATGAACAAGGAGGCTTTAGGAATGTAGGGAAGTGTGTGGACCAGGTGTTTACAGTGAAACATATAAGTGAACAGTATTTAGATAAGGCTAAAGAGGTCTTTGTGGCATTTATGGATTTGGAAAAGGCGTATGACAGGGTGGATAGGGGGGCAATGTGGCAGATGTTGCAAGTGTATGGTGTAGGAGGTAGGTTACTGAAAGCAGTGAAGAGTTTTTACGAGGATAGTGAGGCTCAAGTTAGAGTATGTAGGAAAGAGGGAATTTTTTTCCAGTAAAAGTAGGCCTTAGACAAGGATGTGTGATGTCACCATGGTTGTTTAATATATTTATAGATGGGGTTGCAAGAGAAGTAAATGCGAGGGTCTTGGCAAGAGGCGTGGAGTTAAAAGATAAAGAATCACACACAAAGTGGGAGTTGTCACAGCTGCTCTTTGCTGATGACACTGTGCTCTTGGGAGATTCTGAAGAGAAGTTGCAGAGATTGGTGGATGAATTTGGTAGGGTGTGCAAAAGAAGAAAATTAAAGGTGAATACAGGAAAGAGTAAGGTTATGAGGATAACAAAAAGATTAGGTAATGAAAGATTGAATATTCAGATTGGAGGGAAGAGAGTATGGAGGGGTGAACGTATTCAGATATTTGGGAGTGGACGTGTCAGCGGATGGGTTATGAAAGATGAGGTGAATCATAGAATTGATGAGGGAAAAAAAGAGTGAGTGGTGCACTTAGGAGTCTGTGAAGACAAAGAACTTGTCCTTGGAGGCAAAGAGGGGAATGTATGAGAGTATAGTTTTACCAACGCTCTTATATGGGTGTGAAGCGTGGGTGATGAATGTTGCAGCGAGGAGAAGGGCTGGAGCAGTGGAGATGTCATGTCTGAGGGCAATGTGTGGTGTGAATATAATGCAGAGAATTCGTAGTTTGGAAGTTAGGAGGAGGTGCGGGATTACCAAAACTGTTGTCCAGAGGGCTGAGGAAGGGTTGTTGAGGTGGTTCGGACATGTAGAGAGAATGGAGCGAAACAGAATGACTTCAAGAGTGTATCAGTCTGTAGTGGAAGGAAGGCGGGGTAGGGGTCGGCCTAGGAAGGGTTGGAGGGAGGGGGTAAAGGAGGTTTTGTGTGCGAGGGTTTGGGACTTCCAGCAGGCATGCATGAGCGTGTTTGATAGGAGTGAATGGAGACAAATGGTTTTTAATACTTGACGTGCTGTTGGAGTGTGAGCAAAGTAACATTTATGAAGGGATTCAGGGAAACCGGCAGGCCGGACTTGAGTCCTGGAGATGGGAAGTACAGTGCCTGCACTCTGAAGGAGGGGTGTTAATGTTGCAGTTTAAAAACTGTAGTGTAAAGCACCCTTCTGGCAAGACAGTGATGGAGTGAATGATGGTGAAAGTTTTTCTTTTTCAGGCCACCCTGCCTTGGTGGGAATCGGCCAGTGTGATAATAAAAAAAAAATAAATAATTCAGGAAAACCGGTTATTTTCATATAGTCGGACTTGAGTCCTGGAAATGGGAAGTACAATGCCTGCATTTTAAAGGAGGAGTTTGGGATGTTGGCGGTTTGGAGGGATATGTTGTGTATCTTTATACGTATATGCTTCTAAACTGTTGTATTCTGAGCGCCTCTGCAAAAACAGTGATAATGTGTGAGTGTGGTGAAAGTGTTGAATGATGATGAAAGTATTTTCTTTTTGGGGATTTTTTTTTCTTTTTTGGGTCACCTTGCCTCGGTGGGAGACCGCCGGCTTGTTGAAAAAAAAAATAATATATATATATATATATATATATATATATATATATATTTATATATATATATATTATATATATATATATATATAATATACATATATATATATAATAACAAACACACTATCGAGAAGTGCCCCTGACAACCAGCAAGAAACACAACAGCCCAATTAATTGGTAATGACATTATCATCTCAGAGAAATTTAGTTATTTGATATCTAACCTACCTCCCTCCCTATCCCTGTTTCTCCCCTCCTCCTTCTCTCTCTCTCTCTCTCTCTCTCTCTCTCTCTCTCTCTCTCTTTGGCCATTTCCTTCCTCCCTTTTTCTCCCCCATCAAATATTTAGACGTTCACTTATTCTGCTTGTAAAATCATAATGGTTGTCATACAGCAGAGTGTAAGTAGCTACTGAGAGGTACACTGGTTAACATCAAGCCTTTATCCAGCCCGCCACACTAGCATCCGTTCATCCTATTTCTAAAGCTATTTCTAAAGTTAGTTTGAATGACATTTAATGACAATGTTTAATCTTTAATCCTTCATGATTGACAACTACATGACAAGTTGTCATGACAGATGAATTTTTACTTTCACTTGTATAACAAGTAGTTTAAGATGTCAGGTCACCAGTACAGAACAATATTCTATGTTAACCTTCTACTAGAATAAGTTATTAGGGTTATTGATGCTGTTTCCTTGGATAGATTTAAAAATTGGTTAGACAAATATCTGAAAAGGAACTGACGAATGTGAATAGGGCTTTTGTACTATTCTTATGTAATTTTAAAAATATCTTCATCTCTTAAATAAATATTAATGTAAACTTTCACTGTTCAGCATATATACTGACAAACAGCAGAGCATGTGTGTAGCGTTGACATCAGGTGTATAGTGCTGCCTTCAGGTGTGTAGCGCTGACTTCAGGTGTGTAGTGCTGCCTTCAGGTGTGTAGCGCTGACTTCAGGTGTGTAGTGCTGACTTCAGGTGTGTAGCGCTGACTTTAGGTGTGTAACGCGGACTTTAAGTGTGTGATAGGGGGTAGGAGAGAGAAGTGACCACCGCCATTACATTAAACTGTAAAAATATAAATATTATATACCACAGCCACATAAAAAAACTCCTATAGTAGGAGTCTTGCATTTCGTTATTTGTGAAAGGATGAGGGAGATGATTGACTCGAGAGGGAAGGAAGCATTCGACTACTTTTGATACAAAAATTTAACAGTAGTGAGTTTAGCATGCGTGATCCATGGCTCCCGCCTCGTCACTGCTACACAAAAATCTCTCTCATGTGAAATGTCATAATTGGTAAATTTCATTTATATTCCAAGGTTTTATTACGTCTCACGGATGAACTCAGCTTTTTCATAGAACTATAAAACATACCAGAAAGTTATGTAATATTGAGTGAATGCATCATATTAGTACTGGAAATAAGACATATACCGCCCCTCTCCCACACACACTGATATACCCCGCCCCTCTCCCACACACACTGATATACCCCGCCCCTCTCCCACACACACTGATATACCCCGCCCCTCTCCCACACACACTGATATACCCGCCCCTCTCCCACACACACTGATATACCCGCCCCTCTCCCACACACACTGATATACCCCGCCCCTCTCCCACACACACTGATATATCCCGCCCCTCTCTCACACACACTGATATACCCCGCCCCTCTCCCACACACACTGATATACCCCGCCCCTCTCCCACACACACTGATTACCCCGCCCCTCTCCCACACACACTGATATACCCCGCCCCTCTCCCACACACACTGATATACCCCGCCCCTCTCTCACACACACTGATATACCCCGCCCCTCTCCCACACACACTGATATACCCGCCCCTCTCCCACACACACTGATATACCCCGCCCCTCTCCCACACACACTGATATACCCCGCCCCTCTCTCACACACACTGATATACCCCGCCCCTCTCCCACACACACTGATATACCCCGCCCCTCTCCCACACACACTGATATACCCCGCCCCTCTCCCACACACACTGATATACCCCGCCCCTCTCCCACACACACTGATATACCCCGCCCCTCTCCCACACACACTGATATACCCCGCCCCTCTCCCACACACACTGATTACCCCGCCCCTCTCCCACACACACTGATATACCCCGCCCCTCTCTCACAACACACTGATATACCCCGCCCCTCTCCCACACACACTGATATACCCCGCCCCTCTCCCACACACACTGATATACCCCGCCCCTCTCCCACACACACTGATATACCCCGCCCCTCTCCCACACACACTGATATACCCCGCCCCTCTCCCACACACACTGATATACCCCGCCCTCTCCCACACACACTGATATACCCCGCCCCTCTCCCACACACACTGATATACCCCGCCCCTCTCTCACACACACTGATATACCCCGCCCCTCTCCCACACACACTGATATACCCCGCCCCTCTCCCACACACACTGATATACCCCGCCCCTCTCCCACACACACATGATATACCCGCCCCTCTCCCACACACACTGATATACCCCGCCCTCTCTCACACACACTGATATACCCCGCCCCTCTCCCACACACACTGATATACCCCGCCCTCTCCCACACACACTGATATACCCCGCCCCTCTCCCACACACATGATATACCCCGCCCTCTCCCACACACAACTGATATACCCCGCCCCTCTCCACACACACTGATATACCCCGCCCCTCTCCCACACACACTGATATACCCCGCCCCTCTCCCACACACACTAAATATACCCCGCCCCTCTCCCACACACACTGATATACCCCGCCCCTCTCCACACACACTGATATACCCCGCCCCTCCCCACACACACTGATATACCCCGCCCCTCTCCCACACACACTGATATACCCCGCCCCTCTCTCACACACACTGATATACCCCCCCTCTCCCACACACACTGATATACCCCGCCCCTCTCCCACACACACTGATATACCCCGCCCCTCTCCCACACACACTGATATACCCGCCCTCTCCCACACACACTGATATACCCCGCCCCTCTCCCACACACACTGATATACCCCGCCCCTCTCCCACACACACTGATATACCCCGCCCCTCTCCCACACACACTGATATACCCCGCCCCTCTCCCACACACACTGATATACCCCGCCCCTCTCCCACACACACTGATATACCCCGCCCCTCTCCCACACACACTGATATACCCCGCCCCTCTCTCACACACACTGATATACCCCGCCCTCTCTCACACACACTGATATACCCCGCCCCTCTCCCACACACACTGATATACCCCGCCCCTCTCCCACACACACTGATATACCCCGCCCCTCTCTCACACACACTGATATACCCGCCCCTCTCCCACACACACTGATATACCCCGCCCCTCTCCCACACACACTGATATACCCCGCCCCTCTCCCACACACACTGATATACCCCGCCCCTCTCTCACACACACTGATATACCCCGCCCCTCTCTCACACACACTGATATACCCCGCCCCTCTCCCACACACACTGATATACCCCGCCCCTGTCCCACACACACTGATATACCCCGCTCCTCTCCCACACACACTGATATACCCCGCCCCTCTCCCACACACACTGATATACCCCGCCCCTCTCCCACACACACTGATATACCCCGCCCCCTCTCCCACACACACTGATATACCCCGCCCCTCTCTCACACACACTGATATACCCCGCCCCTCTCTCACACACACTGATATACCCCGCCCCTCTCTCCACACACTGATATACCCCGCCCCTCTCTCACACACACTGATATACCCCGCCCCTCTCTCACACACACTGATATACCCCGCCCCTCTCTCACACACACTGATATACCCCGCCCTCTCTCACACACACTGATATACCCCGCCCCTCTCTCACACACACTGATATATCCCGCCCCTCTCTCACACACACTGATATACCCCGCCCCTCTCCCACACACACTGATATACCCCGCCCCTCTCCCACACACACTGATATACCCCGCCCCTCTCCCACACACACTGATATACCCCGCCCCTCTCCCACACACACTGATATACCCCGCCCCTCTCCCACACACACTGATATACCCCGCCCTCTCCCACACACACTGATATACCCCGCCCCTCTCTCACACACACTGATATACCCCGCCCCTCTCTCACACACACTGATATACCCCGCCCCTCTCTCTCACACACTGATATACCCCGCCCCTCTCTCACACACACTGATATACCCCGCCCCTCTCTCACACACACTGATATACCCCGCCCCTCTCTCACACACACTGATATATCCCGCCCCTCTCTCACACACACTGATATACCCCGCCCCTCTCCCACACACACTGATATACCCCGCCCCTATGCCACACACACTGATATACCCCGCCCCTCTCCCACACACAGACATCCACCGCCCCTCTCCCACACACACTGGCATACTCCGCCCTCTTCCACACACACTGACATACCCCGCCCCTCTCCCACTCACACTGACGTATCCCGCCCCTCTCCCACACACACTGACATACCTCGCCCCTCTCCCACACACACACTGGCATACCTCGCCCTTTTCCCACACACACACTGACATACACCTCCCCTCTCCCACACACACTGGCATACCCCGCCCTTTTCCCACACACACTGACATACTCCGCCCTTTTCCCACACACACTGACATACCCCGCCCCTCTACAACACACACTGATATACCCCGCCCCTCTCCCACACACACTGACATACCCCGCCCCTCTCCCACACACACTGACATACCAGCCATAGCAATAAACCAGATATACCAGCTGGACTTCCCACAAGCCCTTAATACCATCCTGGCAGAAAACAACCCACCCCAACTCATCATCCCTCCTCTCTCCAGTTTTACTAAACACTCCCCTACCCCCTCGGCCCACCCGCTCCACCCCCACCCCCAACCCTCCCAAAACTCCCCCACTCCCAGTAGCTTAATCCACACAACCATGCCACCCCCAGAGACTCCCCCCCACCTCCACAGTCACCCACATCCTCCTCTCACCCCCGCACCCCCCTCCACCCCCTCCAAACCCCGCTCCTCCTCCGCCCCCACACCTAACACAGCAAGATCCAACCAGACACACAACACAACAAGATCCTCCTCAGTCCACAGGAGGAAACCAACCAAACCTCAACCTGCACCCACTTTTGAAAGACAATCCAGAGAACATGAAAGAACACAGAACACACAGAACAGACAGGTCTCCCCCTCCCCCTCCAGGACGAGCCCCGCGACCTCACATACACACACACCTCTGGAGGCACAACCACCATGGGCCTCTGCCCTGATTCCTACACAATCCAAACAATAGCTGGGCCTGGTCCTTCACAGGTACAAAACAACAACACCCTGCTACCGACCTTGCACAGGCACATTCAAAGTAATCCAACTCAATGTGCGTCATTATTATCCCATCAGACACATGATAGCTGAGCTCATCGAATCAGAAAGACTAGATGTTGTTCTGCTAAATAGCACATGCCTCCAGGCACACCAACGCATCCGCCACTTTGGCTTCACCTCCCAACAATCCCCACATGACCCACATGATAGAGTTGCCATCCGTGTCAACTCCACCATTAAACATAAATTCCTACCACTCCACTTCACACACCAACACTCCCTTGCTGTCAGACTACACACTCATCTAGGACCACTCATATTCTTCACCACTTACGCAAGGCCCAACAGGGCTCTCAGTGTACAAGACCTATCTCTTGTCTTCAACCACACCAACATCCCCTCCTACCTGCTGGCAGACATGAATGCAAAGCACCCAGCTTTCAACCACAACAACAACCAAATAGGCACACAACTACTCAACTTCACAAATCACAAACACCTCCTGCACCTAGGCCCTCACTTCAACACCTATGGGCACCAAGGACCAACTACAGATATCGACACACAACTCGACCTCATCCTTGAGTCAACACGAACAACTAACACGGCAGTTCCCACAAACACATACACCGTAAGATACTCATTCAAATCCTCAATCAGAACAAAAAGACTCCTCACATGCTACCACAACCGTTTCCGCCTCAACACAGATTCAGCCAAGTACGACAAGACCTCACATACTTTAGGAACAACATACTTCACAGCCTAGAGCA
The DNA here is from genome assembly GCF_026875155.1 of Cherax quadricarinatus. NCBI lineage: Eukaryota > Metazoa > Arthropoda > Malacostraca > Decapoda > Parastacidae > Cherax > Cherax quadricarinatus. Next base: position 36,528,779 of record NC_069419.1, read on the forward strand.
GGATCACAACTCTCATTGTGCCGGGCTCATTCACCAGGCGGATGAGCAACGCATAAAAGACCCCAAAACTTTCTGAAACTTCATTAACAGAATCCGAGGCAACGCCAACAACAGCAAATTCGATCACATCACCCACGACAACAGAAACATCACCGACCCACAAACAGCAACAAACATCTTTAAGGATATCTGGGAGAATATATTCCACCCACACCCCCACAACCAAACGCTCTGCCACACACACAACAAATAGACCAATGGAACACCGAACACATACACCTAACGTCACCTGATAGGCACATGCAACTTGACTCACTCACCACCACTCAGGAACTGGACTCCCCTGTCACAGACAATGACATTAAAACACTCATCCAGCGCCTACCTCCAAAAGCCCCAGGAGCCTCCGGCATAAACCACATCCTAAAACACCTCCCTGACTATCATCTCCGCCTACACCAACCTCCTCAATGCATCCCTAGCGTCTGGCTACTTCCCCCCTCTCTTCAAAGCAGCCACATCTGTTCTCATCCCAAAACCCAACAAAGACCACTCTGACCCAAAAAACTACCGCCCCATCAGCTTGCTCGAAGTACTGGGAAAGATCTTTGAAAGAATCATAAACTCACGCCTATGTAGACATCTTGAAACTAACTCCCTCCTATATGATGGCCAATTTGGTTTCAGAACTAACCGATTCACTCAAGACGCACTCAACTTAATTCTCAACTATGTCCATATAAACCAAAACCAGGGGAAAAAGACAGCCCTAGTAGCCAAAGATGTCGAGAAAGCTTTTGACACAGTGTGACACAATGGCTTGAAGTATAAGCTCTGTTCCAACTTCGAGACCCCTCTTGCCATCTGTAAGTTACTCTGTAACTTCCTAGATGGTAGGACTATGAGGTTAAAGTTCCAAGGATGCTCTTCTCAGTACTTCCCACTACAGGCAGGAGTCCCACAGGGATCAGTCCTTTCTCCCACCCTCTACATCCTCTACACCAATGACATCCCAACACCAATTTTTAACAACACCATCACCCGTGCGTATGCTGATGATACCACCCAACTCACTACCCACAAACAAATAACCTCACTAGCCCGTAGAACACAAGACGAAGTTGACCAGATTGCAAAATGGGAACAGAAATGGAGAATAAAACCAACCCTGCAAAATCCAAAATCATCTACTTCCACCACAGGAAACACAAACCACCTCCCCCAGTAGAACTCAGGACAGCAGATACCCGCACCAACATCCCAGTCTCTCAGACAACAAACGTCTTAAAAGTTACTCTAGACCACAACCTGCGAATACACAGACACATTAACCAAAAGCAAGCCATTGCGACCAAAACCCTGTCTGGCATATCCAAATTATGGCAAGCTTCTACACAAACAAAACTGCACCTATACAAAGCCCTCATTCGCCCACTAATCACCTACTGCCCACTAGCCCTTTCCCTAGCAGCTGTGACAAATCGACTAAAACTACAACGTATCCAGAACAAAGCTCTACTCTGGGTGTTCGACATCCACTGGGATGAATTCCTCACAAGCGAGTCCATCCACGCCCGTTCAAACATCCCTGCTCTAAACGTGTACTGGAAACTGCTTAGTGACAAACAAATAGACAGATTAGAGACCCGACATGACTACTGGACCTCATACCTAGACGACGAAAAACGCGGACCTGCAAAAACACACAACCTCTTCTACTCACTACTAGCCCCTGATCCAATTCCTTTATACAAATAACCCCATCGCAATCTTGACTCATTAACCTGTATTCACAGGCGAGGACCTTAAATATTGCCCATGTACCAGCGATCTACGCTTTGCCGTCGTCCCCCCGTCCACCCCTCAAGTCCCGAAGTTGCGCCCATCTTCATAAATCACTATAGCTCAGCAACTGGGTTAAGTACTGGTTCTCGTCCTTATACTAACAACCATCCTCTAACCAGCCTATTCTTTCCCTATCCCCACTTCCCCACTCACCCCCTACGGGATCTTACCTAGAATATCTTGTCTTGTCTTGACATACCCCTCCCCTCTCCCACACACAGTGACATATCCTGCCCTTCTCCCACACACGCTGACATATCCTGCCCCTCTCCCACACACACTGACATATCCTGCCTCTCTCCCACACACACTGACATATCCCGCTCCTTTCACCCAAACACTGACATACCCGCTCCTCTCTCACACACACTGACATTCCCCGCCCCTCTCCCACACACACTGACATACCCCGCCCCTCTTCAACACACACTGACATACCCCGCCCCTTTCCCACACTCATTGACATACCCCGTCCCTCTTCCACATATATTGACATACCCCGCTCCTCTCACACACACACTGACATACCCCACCCCTCTCCCACACACAGTGACATACCCTGCCCCTCTTCCACACACACTGACATACCCCGCCTTTCTCCTACACACACACTGACAAACCCCGTCCCTCTCTCACACACAGTGACATACCCCACCCCTCTCCCACACACACTAACATTCCTCACCCCCTCCCACACACAGTGATATTCCCGCCACTCTTCCACACACACTAACATACCTCACCCCTTCCCACACACAGTGGCATACCCCACCCCTTCCCACACAGTGACATACCCCGCCCCTCTCCCACACACGCTGACATACCCCGCCACTCACACACACAGTGACATACCCCGCCCCTCTCCCACACACAGACATACCTCACCCCTCTCCCACTCACAGTGACATTCCTCGCCGCTCTCCCACTCACAGTGACATTCCCCGCCACTCTCCCACACACACTAACATTCCCCGCCCATCACAGTGACATACCTCGCCACTCTCCACACACACTAACATTCCCCCTGCCCCTCTCCCACACACACACTGACAAACCCCGTCCCTCGCCCACACACAGTGGCATACCCCGCCCATCTCCCACTCACACTGACATATCCCGCCCTCTCCCACTCACAGTGACATACCCTGCACTCTCTCACACCCACACTGACATACCCCGCCCCTCTCCCACTCACAGCGACATACCCCGCCACTCTCCCACACACACTGGCATACTCTGCCCCTCTCCCTCCATTCACAGTGACATACCCCGCCACTCTCCACACACACTAACATTCCCCGCCCCTCTCTCACTCACAGTGACATACTCCGCCACTCTCCCCACACACACTAACATTCCCCGCCCCTCCCACTCACAGTGACATACCCCGCCCTCTCCCACTCACAGTGACATACCCCGCCACTCTCCCACTCACAGTGACATACCCCGCCACTCTCCCACTCACAGTGACATACCCCGCCCCTCTCCCACTCACAGTGACATACCCCGCCACTCTCCCACTCACAGTGACATACCCCGCCACTCTCCCACTCACAGTGACATACCCCGCCCTCTCCCACTCACAGTGACATACCCCGCCACTCTCCCCACTCACAGTGACATACCCCGCCACTCTCCCACTCACAGTGACATACCCCGCCACTCTCCCACTCACAGTGACATACCCGCCACTCTCTCCACTCACAGTGACATACCCCGCCACTCTCCCCACTCACAGTGACATACCCCGCCACTCTCCCACTCACAGTGACATACCCCGCCACTCTCCCACTCACAGTGACATACCCCGCCCCTCTCCCACTCACAGTGACATACCCCGCCACTCTCCCTCACACACTAACATGACCATATAGACAGATTTCGCATTGCGAATGATGGAAAATTTCAGGGAAACACATTTGACGCTAATTATCAGTGTTCAACTACCAGTGTGTAACTATCACAAAGAACAGAGTATCCAATATTCCTAAGTAAACTTAGACACACATTTGCACACAATTGGAAGTTGAAGACTGAAATGAGTCAAAGGGATGTTAGGAAGTATTTCTTCAGTCACAGAGTTGCCAAGAAGTGGAACAGTATGGAAAGTGACGTATTAGAGGCAGGAACCATACATAGCACGAGGTTTGATATAGCTCATAGAGCAGGTAGAGAGAGGACCTAGTAGCGACCAGTAAAGATGAGGGGCCAGGAGCTATGACACGATCCCTGCAACCAAAAATAGGTGAGTATACACACACACACACACACACACACACACACTGCGTGCCCAGGAACAGCTGATCAGGAAAGGCAGACCACTGAGCCCAGGGGCATCTGCCAGGTAAGAGACTGGTAGAAAGAACACTTCAATGGAAGGATCTAAATCACCTCAGGGGATGCAAAGGGAGATACAGTGGGAGGACGAAAGGGAGAAATCAGTTTTTGTCTGCGGGCTCCAGGAGGTTGAAGGAGAAACCTATGATGCAAGAAAACACATGAGAAAAAACCCATTGAAAGTATCATGAAAGCAACAGGTGAAGACGATATGACTCAGCTGACAAGTTTTCGGAGAATTGGGTGGTTAGGAAGAGGAAATAACCGGCCAGTCAAAGTGATTTTCAAGGCCGAATCAACTCGAAACAGGATCCTGCAGGAGAAAGCACGACTAAGGGACAAACAGAGTACCGGAGAGTGTACCTTGATCGAGACAGAGCAAAAGAAGAATGGATGATTTCTGAAAGAGGGGTGCAAAACCCCCAAAAGGGGGAACGGAGGCAATGATGGAGATGAGGGAGAACCCAAACCCAGGTGGAAGAAAAACACACCCTCCCCCCAGAAACACCCACAAGGGAATCCAACCACGACAACCCCAAAAACAACTGAAAAATCTAAACCCAAAACCCACACACTGTTCCCTCTGTCCCCATCCCCACATACAAACCCCATCCCACAGCAACCTCCCCAAAAGGCACTATGCCCCCACCCCTGATCACAAACCCCCACCCCCATAAACCCCCCCATAGGCCCCCACCAGGGCTTCCACTCCCAACAACCCCACCATTCTCCCCGGACCACAGTTTTAGAAAAGAAGTTGAAGGTTTGGTATATGAACGCAGATGGAATAACAAATAAATGTGAGAAGTGTCATGAAATAATCAACGAGACGTCCCCAGATATCACAGCAATTCACAGAAACAAAACTCACTGAGACCATAACAGATGCAATCTTTCCACCTGGATATCAGATCCTGAGGAAAGATAGAAGGAGCAGAGGGGAGGAGGGATTGCACTGCTCATTAAAAACCGATGAGGATTTGAGGAAATGGATGGAATGGACAAGATTGGAGAAAAGGATACATGATAGGTACAATTCAGTCTGGGGAACACAAGGTAGTCATTGCAGTGATGTATAACCCACCACAAAACTGCAGGAGGCCAAGAGAGGATATGAAGAGAGCAACAGAGCAATAGTGGACATACTAGCTGAGGTGGACATACTAGGTGAGGTGGCCAGAAGAGCTCACTCAAGCAGAGCAGTTACTGGTTATGGGCGATTTCAACTACAGAGAGACTGATTGGGAAAACCTTGAGTCACATGGGGGTCCCGAAACATGGAGAGCCAAGATAATGGATGTGGTGCAG
>NC_069419.1:36539268-36656768 GCF_026875155.1 Cherax quadricarinatus
TGACACAATAGTACAGAGTATAGCTGGTAGTATGACTCAGCCTCATACTAGTACTGTGTATGCTACACCTGTATCTACTTATCCTAGACCAGATCTAGACTCTCTAGGGATGGCTGGACAAGGTGCCCGACCTAAGGACCATCCAGACTCATTCGTTAATTTCCCCACTCCTCCATTACCTATTGGTCCTATCTCCGAGGAACAGTTTGAGAGGATGGAACGCATCATTATGTTGCAGAGTGCACAAAGCCACAGAGGAAATTGAACGAAGACGATTTCCAGAGAGAAAATGTTCTTCTCAGAAGACAACAGACTGATAGATCTGACAAAGTTGATAAATCTGTTAGTGCAACACAGGACACATTTAATGTGCAGAAAGCTGCCTCAATGGTTCCTAAGTTTTTTGAGAGTGACTTAGACACCTATTTTGATGTGTTTGAGAACCAGGCACGTGCTATGAACTGGCCACGTAACCACTGGGCTACCTTGTTGCACACAGCTTTGACAGGAAGAGCTCAAACTTGTACTGCTGCTTTACCATTTGCTAAGTACATTAGTTATGATGCTGTCAAGCAAGGTATTCTAGAGACATATAATTTGTTACTCGTAAATTATCAACGTGTTTTTCGTATGTTACAACGACGACAAGATCAAATTTGTGTAGAGTTTGCTCATGAGAAAATAGTTGCATTTGAGAGATGGTGTAGATCAGCTAAGTGCAATAAATACGACAGTCTGGTTCAGTTGCTACTTCACGAAGAGTTTTAGAACTGTATGTTTGCTGATATACAAGAAAATCTGATCAATCATACTACCATGGATATTCTGGAAACTGCAGCATTAGCAGACAATTACGAGATTTCTCACGAACTTGTATGTACTAAAACGCAGAAGAAACAAGGTAACTAAAAGTCTGCCTGCCTGATGTACCTGCTACTGTAACTTCTCGTACCTTTACCAGGAAAACTCACAATCCTGAATCTGTCTCTGTGGCTAGACAGAAGTCTGGTACCGAGAAGTTAAATGTACATATTGTAACAGAAAAGGACATACTAGAGAGTGTTGCTATAAGTTAGAAAGAGATACGAGAAGTAGTCGTACGGCTGGTGCCCCACACAAGTCGTATCCTCTTCCGTGCAACAAAGGCACCAAAATCTTAGTAATACCTCTGATCCTACTGTTTTAGATAATATTACTCAGAATAGATGGCTAGCATCAGAAAGTGTATCTGATGAAAAGATTCGTTCAGCGATGAGTCCTTGCATATCGAGAGGTAAAGTAGGACTTGACGAATCACATCTGACTGAGATAATTACTTTCAGAGACACTGGCAGTTATCTCACGTTATTGAGAGAAGATGTACTGCCCATAACTGATGATACCTATTGCAAGATTGATGTATTGTTAGAAGCCTGTGGTGGGGCTGTTATAAAAGTACCTCTGCACAAAGTTTACATTGAAACAAGCTATTATACTGGTTACATTTCAGTGGGTATATCCAGTGGTGTATTTCCCATCAGGTCAGTGGACTTGTTGATAGGGAACGATATCCTTCATGCTGGTATATGTAAAGAACCACTTGTGATTGATAATACCACTGATGATAATTATGCCATTGAAACTTGTAGAGAGAAGCCTATTTTATTTCCTCTCAGTGCAGTTACTAGAGCTATGTCAAAGATTCAACAACCATCCTTGTCTCCTGTTGAGTTAGTGGATGACAATGATTTGGGCTTGAATATGTTGTTTAGTGACGCTCTGCTCCCAGGATCATTAACACTGACTCCCCCCGGTCATCGACTTAGTCAGGACACAACTGACGTTAAATTTCTAACTCATGATGATTTAATCAAGGATCAGTTTGTTGATCAGTCACTGGAAAGACTGAGAGATATAGCAGTTACTGAGAGTGAAGCAGAGGATCTCAATAATTGTTACTATTATAGTAGCGGTGTACTGATGGAGAAAAATACATGTAAGTTGTCAGCTGATAGTATTTCCACCACAGTCAAGCATCTCGTAGTGTTACCAGTTACATTTCGTGAACAAGCCATTGATTTTGCTCACAATAGTCCCATAGGAGGACATTTGGGTGTCAAGAAGACAATCGGTATGCTGTCAAAACATTTTACTTGGCCTAAAATGAAGAAACAGTAGTCGATCATGTGCGACGTTGCCACCTGTGTCAGGTGACATACAAGCCAGCACACACACCTCCACCTACACCTCTCACTATGTTCACTAGTAGCAAAGTTCAGTTCCTCTGGACTAGAGATTGTTCAGACTCGTTCAAGATTGAAACATTTGCTCTCCTCTGCTCCTGTGTTGAGGAGCCCTAATTTCAATCTTCCCTTCTTTTTACATGCAGATGCAAGTGGTTATGCAGTGGGTGCTGTGCTGCTCCAACAGTCAACATCCACTGACATTCCCCATCCTGTATGTTATTATTCATCTAAGCTCAAACTACACCAGAAAAACTGTGCCACTATTGAGAAAGAAGCTCTAGCTCTTATGGTGTCCTTGGAACATTTTGACGTGTATTTGGGCACTTCCCCATTTAAAATTAACGTTTTTTCAGACCACAATCCACTCACTTATATAAATACTATGAAGAGTAAAAATGCTAGGTTTATGAGGTGGGCTCTCAGAATCCAGCCATACTCTATTAGTATACAACATATCAGTGGTCATTGTAATGTAATTGCTGACACTCTGTCATGTCCTTAATTATCATGGTTACATTTAATTAACGTAATTTTATGCCCAAATTCCTTTTGTTACTTGTTATGTCAAATTCAGTAAAGTAACGTAGTCTCTCCAGCCCATGTTAACTTTGTATACTCATGTCATGTGTAATTATTCTATTTATATATTCACAGTATTTGTGATATATGTGTGTGAGGAGGAGACAGTTGGAGACAGAAGCTGAGTGTTGAGTGTGTAGTGTTGTGTGGGTGATATTACTGAGTGGCAGAACAGTCCTGCCACAAGCCCCCCCCCCCTCACTACACACCTTAAGCTTCCTCATACGCAGATGTCCATACTGCCTTGCAATCCACTACCACTATTTAAGAGTGGAATGCCATCTTCTGTCTATTGCACAAGACTGTTCATATGCAGTCTCCACTACTATGATCGAGCCTCAATGTGTCATGCTTCTCTACGCTATCCTGTCTCTACACTGATGTACATAACCACGAGTATGCAGAGATACGATACTGTGTACTGCCCTAGTACTAGGGGCATAACATAGTGATATAGACACTGTGAAATGTAAAGTGCTTGGCACCAGAGTGACTCTAGATTTCAATATTATATTGTTATTAAAGCGACATGAGTATTCAGTAATAATGTAACGCAACTCCTAGTGCGACCGTTTGTTGTGTTGGGGGGGGTGTTGCAACCCCTGAATGGGTCACAATGTATATTATGTATATTACCTTTTCATATAATTTTATATTGCTTATATTTGCGATAATAGCTAAATCGTAAATATATTGCTTTATATTATTATTTGACTTAGTTATATTGTTAGGTAGGATGTAACATTCATATATTATTATTATGTGCTCATAGTTCAAGTCTTGATTGTCTAACTACTGTAATTATCACTCGTGGCTCGTTACTCTGCCGGCTTCTCGGTGTTGCTGGGCAGCAACTGTCCATGGAGCTATCATGTGATCGAGGGGGGGTGTCTACACCTCGCCTGGAGTAGTCAGTCTGGGCTAGACTCCCTTGGTGGTTGGATGTATTCCTGACAAGACGTGCCTAACTCTCCCTTATTGGCCCTTGTTGGAAGATCATCTCTGTCGCTTTATTGTTGTAGGTTCTGTAGAATTCTGTTCACAGAACATTGTCTACACTTAGTGATTTTCGACGTTTTACTGAGGTTGTGTGTCGCATAGACACTCTGAGCAACTCAGGTCCTGAGCTGTAGCTTCTGACCTAACTTGTATTGGTGTCTGTGTACTGTCACAGTCGGGGATTTTCTTATGCTGAACTTAGATTCAGTAGTATGGGAGTTTTGTGACTTTTGTGGAGGATCTGCTGATGGTCCCTACTTAGTGTCGTTATATTATCTCCTTGATCCTGATTCTGTGTCGCAGTTGCTTGTTACATTATTATTGGGCTTAACAGTCGTTTTTTTGTTCAAGCAAGCTGTTCTGATTGCCAGGTGGTCAAGAAGTTAGTCGATGTGAGGACTTTGTCAGTCACTGGTTCAAGTCTAGTCGAGTCGTGAGACATAGCGAACTACTTAGAGCACTTACACACATACACACAAACTTATTTGTATATTGTATTATTAAGTGTTAATGTACCAGACGGTACTTTAGACATAAATATGTGATATGTGCCTTCAGCACAATAATACTGTACACGAGAGAAGTGATTATTATTATTTTGATTACTGTGATTAATTTAATTTAATTTAATTTGATAATATGCTCCAAGACATTTTCATTGTTAATAAACTTATTAAATTTTAATTTCTCTAGTTAGTAGCCTACCAATTGTAATCCTGAAGTACTAATAATTCTTATTGAATTCTAGTGGATAATTGGACCAGGATACTGACTACTTGTTACGAAAACCCAGTAACAGGCTGAATGCTAGAAGGGCAGTCCTTTCTAGTATTCACTGGAGATCTCTAAGCTTATTAGAAATCGCGTTTTTTGTAACATATAGCATAGTATGTATAGTGTATAGTATGCAAAGTCATGGAGAATATTATCAGGAGGAGAGTGGTGGAGCACCTGGAATGAGAGAAGATTATAAACGACAACCAGCACGGATTCATGGAAGGCAAATTCTGTGTCACAAACATACTGGAGTTTTATAACAAGGTAATACAAGTAACGAGAGAGACGGGTGGGTTGATTGCATTTTCCTGGACTGCAGGAAGGCCTTCGCCACAGTTCCTTATAAAAGATTAGCCCAGAAGCTGGAGGATCAGGCACGTATAACAGGATGGGCATTGCAATGGATCAGAGAATACCTGACAGGGAGGCAACAACGAGTCATGGTACGTGATGAGGTATCACAGTGGGCGCCTGTGATGAGTGGGGTCCCACAGAGGTCAGTCCTAGGACCAGCGCTATTTTTGATATATGTGAATGACATGATGGAAGGGATATACTCTGAAGTGTCCCTGTTTGCAGATGATGTGATGTTAATGAGAAGGGTTAAATCGGATGAATTTCAGACAGGACTACAAAGAGACCTGGACAGGCTGGACACATGGTCCAGTAACTGGGTTCTTGAATTCAACCCTGCCTAATGCAAAGTCATGAAGTTTGGGGAAGGACAAAAAAGACCGCAGACAGAGTATAGGCAAAAACTGCAAACCACACTGAAGGAGAAAGATCTAGGGGTGACCATAACACAGAGCATGTCTCCGGAGGCACACATCAACCAGATAACTGCTGCAGCATATGGGCGCATGGCAAACCTGAGAACAGCGTTCCGATACCTAAGTAAGGAATCCTTCAAGACACTGTACACTGTGTACGTCAGGCACATACTGGAGTATGCAGCACCAGTTTGGAACCCACACCTGGTCAAGCACGTCAAGAAATTAGAGAAAGTACAAAGGTTTGCGACAAGGTTAGTTCCGGAGCTCAGGGGAATGTGTCTACGAAGAAAGGTTGAGGGAAACCGGACTGACGACACTGGAGGACAGGAGGGTCAGGGGAGACATGATAACGACATAGAAAATACTACGTATAATAGACAAGGTGGACAGAAACAGGATGTTCCAGAGAGGGGACACAGGAACAAGGTGTCAAAATTGGAAGCTGAAGACTCAGGCGAGTCACAGGGATGTTAGGAAGTATTTCTTAAGTCACAGAGTCGTCAGGAAGTGAAATAGCCTAGCAAGTGATGTAGTGGAGGCGGGAACCATACATAGCTTTAAGACGAGGTATGACAAAGCTCAGGAAGCAGAGAGAGGACCTAGTAGCGACCAGCAAAGAGGCAGGGGCCAGGACCTGAGTCTCGACCCCTGCAACCACAATTAGGTGAGTACACACTCATACACACACCCCACACACACACATACACACACATACACACACACACACACACACACACACATACACACACACACACATACACACACACACACACACACACGCACACACAACACACACACACACACACACACACACACACACACACACACACACACACACACACACACACACACACACACACACACACACACACACACACATACACACATACATATGCACACACACCCCACACACACACACACACACACACACACACACACACACACACACACCACACACCACACACACACACACACATACACACACACTGCAGGAAGGCCTTTGACACAGTTCCCCACAGGAGATTAGTGCAGAAGCTGGAGGATCAGGCGCACGTAAAAGGGAGGGCACTGCAATGGATAAGGGAATACCTGACAGGGAGGCAGCAACGAGTCATGGTACGTGAAGAGGTATCACAGTGGGCGCCTGTTACGAGCGGGGTCCCACAGGGGTCAGTTCTAGGACCAGTGCTATTTTTGATATATGTGAACGACATGATGGAAGGAATAGACTCTGAAGTGTCCCTGTTCGCAGATGACGTGAAGTTGATGAGAAGAATTAAATCGGACGAGGATGAGGCAGGACTGCAAAGAGACCTGGACAGGCTGGACATGTGGTACAGCAACTGGCTTCTCGAATTCAATCCAGCCAAATGCAAAGTCATGAAGATTGGGGAAGGGCAAAGAAGACCGCAGACAGAGTATAGGCTAGGTGGACAAAGACTACAGACCTCACTCAGGGAGAAAGACCTTGGGGTGACCATAACACCGAGCACATCACCGGAGGCACACATCAACCAAATAACCGCTGCAGCATACGGGCGCCTGGCTAACCTGAGAATAGCGTTTCGATACCTTAATAAGGAATCGTTCAGGACACTGTACACTGTGTATGTTAGGCCCATACTGGAGTATGCAGCACCAGTCTGGAACCCACACCTGGTCAAGCACGTCAAGAAGTTAGAGAAAGTACAAAGGTTTGCAACAAGGCTAGTCCCAGAGCTCAAGGGAATCTCGTACGAGGAAAGGTTAAGGGAAATCGGACTGGCGACACTGGAGGACAGAAGGGTCAGGGGAGACATGATAACGACATACAAGATACTGCGGGGAATAGACAAGGTGGACAGAGATAGGATGTTCCAGAGAGGGGACACAGGGACAAGGGGTCACAACTGGAAGCTGAAGACTCAGACGAGTCACAGGGACGTTAGGAAGTATTTCTTCAGTCATAGAGTTGTCAGCAAGTGGAATAGCCTAGCAAGTGAAGTAGTGGAGGCAGGAACCATACATAGTTTTAAGAAGAGGTATGACAAAACTCAGGAAGCAGAGAGAGAGAGGACCCAGTAGCGATCAGTGAAGAGGCGGGGCCAGGAGCTCAGTCTCGACCCCTGCAACCACAATTGGGTGAGTACAATTAGGTGAGTACACACATACACACACACACACACACACACACCACACATCACACACACACACACACACACACACACACACACACACACACACACACACACACACACACACACACACACAGGCCAAGTGTCTTATTGACATGTGCCTTTGAGAAACTGGTAAATAACTAACCCATTGGCTGCAGCTGGATTTGAGCCCTGGTACTGATGGCAGGTCGGCCCACCCTGGCATTGATGGCAGGTCGGCCCACCCTGGCATTGATGGCAGGTCGGCCCACCCTGGCATTGATGGCAGGTCGTCCACCCTGGCATTGATGGCAGGTCGCCCACCCTGGCATTGATGGCAGGTCGGCCCACCCTGGCATTGATGGCAGTCGGCCCACCCTGGCAATTGATGGCAGGTCGGCCCACCCTGGCATTGATGGCAGGTCGGCCCACCCTGGCATTGATGGCAGGTCGGCCCACCCTGGCATTGATGGCAGGTCGTCCACCCTGGCATTGATGGCAGGTCGGCCCACCCTGGCATTGATGGCAGGTCGGCCCACCCTGGCATTGATGGCAGGTCGGCCCACCCTGGCACTGATGGCAGGTCGCCCACCCTGGCATTGATGGCAGGTCGGCCCACCCTGGCATGATGGCAGGTCGGCCCACCCTGCATTGATGGCAGGTCGGCCCACCCTGGCATTGATGGCAGGTCGGCCCACCCTGGCATTGATGCAGGTCGGTCCCACCCTGGCATTGATGGCAGGTCGGCCCACCCTGGCATTGATGGCAGGTCGGCCCACCCTGGCATTGATGGCAGGTCGGCCCACCCTGGCATTGATGGCAGGTCGGCCCACCCTGGCATTGATGGCAGGTCGGCCCACCCTGGCATTGATGGCAGGTCGGCCCACCCTGGCATTGATAGCAGTCGGCCCACCCTGGCATTGATGGCAGGTCGGCCCACCCTGGAATTGATTGCAGGTCGGCCCACCCTGGCATTGATGGCAGGTCGGCCCGCCCTGGCATTGATGGCAGGTCGGCCCACCCTGGCATTGATGGCAGGTCGGCCCACCCTGGAATTGATGGCAGGTCGGCCCACCCTGGCATTGATGGCAGGTCGGCCCACCCTGACATTGATGGCAGGTCGGCCCACCCTGACATTGATGGCAGGTCGACCCACCCTGGCGTTGATGGCAGGTCGGCCCACCCTAGCATTGATGGCAGGTCGACCCACCCTGGCGTTGATGGCAGGTCGGCCCACCCTGGCATTTATGGCAGGGCGGCCCACCCTGGCATTGATGGCAGGTCGGCCCACCCTGGCATTGATGGCAGTCGACCTACCCTGGCGTTGATGGCAGGCGGCCCACCCTGGCGTTGATGGCAGGTCGGCCCACCCTGGCATTGATGGCAGGTCGACCTACCCTGGCGTTGATGGCAGGTCGGCCCACCCTGGCGTTGATGGCAGGTCGGCCCACCCTGGCATTGATGGCAGGTCGGCCCACCCTGCATTGATGGCAGGTCGGCCCACCCTGGCATTGATGGCAGGTCGGCCCACCCTGGCATTGATGGCAGTCGACCCACCCTGGCGTTGATGGCAGGTCGGCCCACCCTAGCATTGATGGCAGGTCGGCCCACCCTGGCGTTGATGGCAGGTCGGCCCACCCTGGCATTTATGGCAGGGCGGCCCACCCTGGCATTGATGGCAGGTCGGCCCACCCTGGCATTGATGGCAGGTCGACCTACCCTGGCGTTGATGGCAGGGCGGCCCACCCTGGCGTTGATGGCAGGTCGGCCCACCCTGGCATTGATGGCAGGTCGACCTACCCTGGCGTTGATGGCAGGTCGGCCCACCCTGGCGTTGATGGCAGGTCGGCCCACCCTGGCATTGATGGCAGGTCGGCCCACCCTGGCATTGATGGCAGGTCGGTCCACCCTGGCATTGATGGCAGGTCGGCCCACCCTGGCATTGATGGCAGTCGGCCCACCCTGGCATTAATGGCAGGTCGGCCCACCCTGGCATTGATGGCAGGTCGGCCCACCCTGGCATTGATGGCAGGTCGACCTACCCTGGCGTTGATGGCAGGTCGGCCCACCCTGGCATTGATGGCAGGTCGGCCCACCCTGGCATTGATGGCAGGTCGACCTACCTTGGCGTTGATGGCAGGTCGGCCCACCCTGGCACTGATGGCTTAATTACTTAATTTAAAAAGAAAAACGAAAGTTTTTTTAAATTAAGCAATTCCTCTTAAAATTTAGTAACTGCATTCTCTTGTTGTGGATTTTTTTTACAAATTCGTTCTATACTTAACAACACTCATGAGTCTGTTCCGTTTAATTTATATAAATTATCCGGCTTGTCAACTGTCATGATGATTGACACTTTCGTTTATCATTACGAGTAATGACACTTTAACGGCTCATTTACTAATTAATTTTATATGTAATTGAATGCTCGTTGCACTTTGGTTTTCGTGAACAATTTTAATGATATGAAAGTCTTATGTGAATTAACTTTAAAATTAGACATTTATTTTTCAAGTTTTCGTGATTTTTTTACAATACCTATAAAAATATGTTTCGTATAGGAATGAAAAACACACTTAAAATACATCTGAAAGTTGCAAAAATGCTCGCAGGTTCCCTGTTGTGATTGAACAATTATAATTTACAAATATAAATGGAAGTTATACCTTTTGAGGTGAAGAGATTTCTCAGTAACTCAATAATGTCAGCAATTCTCTCGATAATTTTTGTTGAGTTAAGACTCATAACTTGGACCTACTAACTTGGAGGTTAGTAAGTTGCTGACTATTGGATACATACTGACCATTTCGCTCTCGGGCCGAATGGTTGTGCTGCGCAAGAGATTGTGTCTTCACTTTTGCGCAACTTCCTATTTTCTCCAAGATGGCGGCCAGTTACCGCAGGAGGAGTAACAGTGTGTGTGTTGACTTAGTTAAAGGAACAATTTATCCGACGAATGCCTCTGTTTTATTGCCGACGATCATACGGGACACATTCTGCATTGACTACGATGAACTATATGGAATTGCGCTTAATGGTTCTTCAAGGATCTTCATAAAGTTCTGCAGGGTGGAGGCTCATGAAAGGACGGTGACTCAGTACCAGGAGAAGTGCATCACCGTATCATCTGGACTGGAGGTACGCCTGCGGGATGCCTCCAAATACTACACCTGGTTGAGGATTCGAAATGTTCCTTTTGAAGCGGATGTGGATATTAGAGAGACTTTTCAACGATATGGTGAGGTGCATGCTGTGACTTTGGGTCAATGGACGGATGGAATCTACGCGAGGTTGCCTGCAAGTTCTTACACCATAAAGATGACTTTGAGAAGACCTATTCCCTCGTATGTAGTCCTGGAGGAGTTTAGGACACAGGTGTATGTGACCTATGCGGGACAACGTAAGACGTGTCGCCTGTGTGGTGCTTTTGACCACATGGCGGCTGGGTGTGGTAAGGCAGCAGTGCCACGGTCATTGGAACTGCCAGTAGCCACGGAGTCTCTGGTGGCATCTTTGTCTGAGGTTGTGAGTGCAGCAGGTAAAGGTAATTGGGCGGAAGTGGAGGGCATTGAGGAGAATTGTGTGATGCTACCAGAGGCTTCGGACGCTCCCCCACAGGCAGACCCTGGGATTGAGCAGCAGCCTGTGGGGTTGGGGGAGGCCGGTGACCTGCAGGAGTTATCTCAACCCCTGCAGGAAATGATTAAGACCTTCCTGGACGGGCCAGCGGAGGAGATCCCCTCTGTAGACGAAAGAATTCTGATGGTTGAGGAGGACCTGAATGGGCAAGTTCCAGGGCCTCTGCGGTCAGGGTCGGGCATGTTGCAGTTGCAGCAGGTGGAGGCTGAGGTGCACAGGGAGTGTGGAAATACTGATATGGAGGTTGAGGGTGCTTCTAGAAAGAGAGCTGGAGGCTCGTCGGATGACGAGGTTATCACTCCAGCTCAGCGTTCTGGTAAGAAGACGTGGGCGGGAGTGACTAAGAAGGGGCAGGGTAGTGCACAGGAAGGGGAGGGGGTCCAGAAGGGCAAGAGTGCATGGGAGAAGACAGGAGTAGCGAAAAGTGTAATAGAACACAGAGACATAGAGGAAAGCCCCCTTTTCTGCATATTTAAGTGTCTAACTATAAATGTGAATGAACTTAGGGCTGACGTTAAACGTGTATGGTTAGAGTATGTTTTGCGGCGTTTTAACATTGATTGTGTTTCATATCAAAAACACAATTTTAAGTGTGGTAAGAAGAGTTGCGGTCTGAAAGGTTTTAGTGATGAATGCTGGTAGTTTCAGGGAAAGCAAAGGGTTGGGGTGTGCAGTGCATGAGGAATCCAGCCCCTACAAGGTGCTCGTGTGGGAAGAGGGGGGGGAGGGGAGGGTGGTGAGGGTGGATGTGCTAATGGGGGTAGATTAGAGTGTGTTTTTCTGGGGTTATATATGCCGGCTGAAAGAAACAACGGTAAAGGTTGAATTTTGTAAGGGAGGTTTTTGCTTTTCCACTCGCGGGGTTTACGCCCATGGTTATTTCTATAGTAGGTGGGGATTGGATTGTGTAATCAGAAAAAAGGCGTGGGAGACCTAGATGGGCCCAGGAAGTGTGCTTGGGGTGTTGAGGGACGCAGTTTGTTTATGACATAGTCATGTGTAGATGGGTGCAGAGTGAGCACACTTTATGCGGAGGGGTTATGGCTGCCTAGTTGGACCATATATATATATATAACTCGCGAGATTACAGTAGAATCGTGGTTAATGACGGTAGATTTGGGTTTTTCCCCGGACATCGTGCCGTTTTTGGCAGAGGTGGCATGGGACGTTAAGTTTTTCGTCTGTATGTGAGTTATTGGAAAATGAATGTGAGGTATACTTCAAGGTGAGGGGAGGGGGTCTACTTTAGGAAGGGTGGAGGCAACTCTGGAGGCACGCAACAAAAGGAGGAATTATGGAATGGTAGAAGAAGCAGCTAAACTGCAGATTAAGCAGTATTATCAGCAAAGAGGATGGGATGAGGCGAGTGGAAGGGTTTGGTTCGAGAAATATTTTGAAGGGGCATTGTCACTAATTGTTATGAAGAGGGCGGGGGTGCTAGCATGGGGAAAATGGAGGTTAAAGGGGAAAGATTGATGGATATTAAAATTCTCGTTTTGATGGCGATACGTGTGAGGGAATGATAGAGAGGTACTATGGGGTGATAAAAAACCGACAGAGATGTGTTTGATTGAGATTTAAGGGATAGGCAGCAGATTACCACGATTATGGGATCAGAGTGTAGTGTTAAGAGAGGTGGGGGGCTATAGGGTGGGGCAGGTACTTGTACACCGATGGCATGAGTACTTGTGCTGATATTGTTTTAGGGAGAAATTTAAGCAGGGGAAGGGTGGGGATTGTTTGGTAAGATTATAGGGTAAGTAATTCGGGGTACCTTAGGGTAAGAAGGAGAAGAGCGGTGATGGAGGGTAGGATTAGGAGGATAAGATATATAAGATTTTTTTTATTTTTAACCCCGGGGGGTTAGCCCCCCAATAACCCAGAAAGTCAGTGTGTCATCGAGGTTCTAACTTTTTTCCTTTGGGGGTTCCCAATCTTTTTCCCCAGGACCCCCACACATGACTAACACCCGGTACCTATTTGCTGCTGGGGAACGACAACAGGTGAAAGGAAACTGCGAAAGTTTCCACCCCCCGGGAATCAAACCCCGGGCCCTCCTTTGTGAAGGAAGTTTTTAGCCCCCCGGGCCCACCGGCCGGGGGGAGCGTTAATGACTTGAGTAGGGGGTAAGCCCCGGGGAATTGAGGGAATTCCTAACGATTTCTATAGGCCATTGGGGATTGTATAAAATGTTGGTCTCGTTGTTTAAAAATGTATGAAGGAAGAGGGAGCATTGGGGAAAAAGCAGGGGTCGGGGGATTGTATTGGTTTATAAAGGAGGGTTTTATAAAAAGGGGGAAAGGAAAATTTGGGTACCTTAGGGAAGGAGAAGAAGCGTATGGAGGGGAGGATTAGCGAGGGGGAGTGGAGGAGGCGGAAGACTTGAGTAGGGAAAAAACGCCAGGGATTTAGGAAATCCTAAAGATTTCTATAGGCCCCTTGGGATTGTATGAAGGGAAGTCTGGTCTCGTTGTTTACCTGTAAAGGAAGGGGGGGTGTTTTAGGGAAAAGCAGGGTATGGGGTATTTATTTGGTTTTTTAAAGGGGGGAAGACCCCGGGGCCTAAGGGGATCTCCCCCCATTGTGCTTATTAAAAGTTTTTGAGAAGGTTTTTTGGGGAAACGCGAAGAAGGTGCTTGACTGGTTCACATAGAGGAAGTAGGGATTCCAGGGCGAAATTGCGTGAGGGGCAGGGGGAAATTGGGATTTTGTGGAGGGGAGACAAGGGGGGGGGTCTTGGGGGTTATTGGGGAAACAGGGTTTTGACTGTGTAATAAAGTATGCTGTGGAGTATTTTACAAAAACAGGGTTTTGGGGATGAGATTGTGCAGTGCGTGACTACTTTGTATACGCCAGCAAAGTTAGGATTGCCGGTGCAGTTGGGGAAGGGTTTGAGACAGGGTTGTCCCTTGTCTCAAATCCTCTTTGCATGCATGCAGGACCCATTTTATAGGCTTATAGAGAAAGGAGTGTGGGAACGGGGAGAGGAGGGTCCTGGCAGATGTGGAATTGTGGGGTATGTAGATGACACCACAGTTTTGGTGGGAGGGGAAATAGGATTGGGGAATGTGGGACGTATAATAGAGATTTTTGGTGGGGCGACAGGGATGAGGGTTAATGGAGCAAAGTCTAAGTTATTAGAAGTAGGCACATGGGTGGGGGAGGGAGGATTTGGGGGAGCTTTATGGGTGGAACATAGTGGATAGAATTAAGATCTGTGGGGTTGTGTACATGGCGGATGCTGGGGTGGCGCAGAGAATAAATTCAAAGGACGTTGTGAGTAGAGCGATGGGTAGGATGCAATGGTGGAGGGCTGGGGATGTAACATTGCAGCAGAGGGTGGTCGTAGTAAACACACTTGTGTATAGTAAAGTGTGGGGAGTGGCACAAGTATATCCCCTGAGGTCGTGTGATATTCAGGAACTGGAGAGGGGGGGTTTTGAGGTATGTGTGGGGTTATGGGAGGCCATGGCTACGGAAGGAGGTGGTGATGACGGACGTGCGGCAGGGTGGGCTGGGTCTAATACCTTTTGACACACGTGTGAAGGCAGTGTATGTGAAGCAGCGGTACCTGAGGGTGGGAGGGGAGAGGGGTATAAGGGTGGGAAAGGTCATGGAGGATGTGAGGAAATGGTGGAAGGGGACGGCATTATTGGTGTGAAGATATGGTGCATAATTTGTTGACAATACGGGATGCAAGAAAAGTAAGGGTAAGTAGGCTTGCGAGGACAGGTAGGCAGGGAGAGGTGATACAGGGAGCAGCTACATACCCGATGTATGATTGGAGGGGCATTTGGGAAGACTTTCGGAAGATTAGATTAAAACCGAGTGTTCGTGAAGTGGTATATGGGTTTTATATGGGAATTCTAGCTACAAGGCCATTGCTGTATAGAATGGGCCATGTAGGTGCAGGCACTTGTTTGTATTGTGGGGAGGAGACAGCTTTTCATGCTGTATATTTTTGTGAAAACTTGGGGGTTGTAAGGACATGGTTAGCTAGGGTCGTAAGTATAGTGGCGGAGGGCAGTGATGTATGTGGTGGCAGATTTTTTGTATATCTTGGGGCATGCGGGAGGTGGGGGGTGCTTGTAGGGTGCAGGCGCTTGCGGCGAGTGTGTATCGTACGGTTTGCAGGAATAGGCTACTATATGGGAGGGTGTAGGTAAATAGTTTTCCTTTGGGTTATCGCAGTCTGACAGTAGGTGTAATGTTAGGGTTGGATGTAGGTTAGAGCTGGAATGGGTTGTTTTCCCTAAACTGTCACTTTTGTTTTGTTTTGAGACCTGTGGAGAGTGGAATGTGGAAAGAGTTTGTGGTAGTGGAGTATGTGGGTGTGCAGTCTTTAAGCATGAGGGGGGCATAGTGGGGGGGCATAGTGGGGGCATAGTGGGGGGTGAACTGGAGACATACGATTAAAAGACTGGGGTTTTGACTTAAGACTTTAGGTACGGGTGTGAGTATGAATAGGGAGAGTGAGGTTTGTGTAGTGTCAGGGGATGGCAGGGGAAGGGGGCTTTCTGAAGTGTCTTGGGCCTGGATGATTTTTTTTTTTAATGTTTGATGTAGTACTGCTCGGCATATATACATATATGTCCTACTATGTGTGTTGAATGCGGTTTCAGGAGTTTTGCTCCTGTGTGGGACTGTATATGTTTTATTACTGTAATAGGCGTTTTAGAGGGTGTGCCATGGTCTTCCTGTGAGGTTAGACACTCACTAAGCTGATTGCTGGAAATATAAACACAAATGCAGTATAATGTGATCCTTTATTGACTACGTTTCGCCCACACAGTGGGCTTTTTCAAGTCACAAACAGAACTACCTGGGATGGAAGGAACGCGAGTATTTATAGTCCGGTTCAGAATGCTGAGGTCAGGTGAAGAATGCAGCATCTGATGATGTACCGAGTGGGGCTTTAGAGTCTAAAAACTTGGGTAGCTTGGCAAAGGAGATTGGATAAGTTTGTGAGCAGACCTTCTACAGTGTTCTTATGTGGGATAGCGATGAAGAAGTTTCTTGGCAAGTGGTTCAGCTATGTTATAGAAGCCACTATTCTGGTTGAAGTTGTCGGATATAGAAATAAGTGATGATTCCAGGATTCTTCGGTATTGAGTGTTGTCTTCTGTGGCGATAAGTCTTGAGTTTCTGTAGTTTATCAAGTGGTTGTGTGAATTACGGTGTTGTACGCAGGCATTCCTTGTGTCGTCAGACCTGCTTGCGTATTGGTGTTCTGAAATACGTGTTTGGAGGTCCCTTGATGTTTCGCCCACGTATAACTTTTGCAGTCATTACAAAGGGATTATGTATACCCCTGCAGAGGATGAGGCTTGTCCTGTCTACTACTGGTGATGTCCTTGATGGTCGTGGTTGTGGAGGTAGATACTTGGAATGATGTTTTGGCAAAGATGTTGGAAACATGTTTGGCAATGGAGTTGGTGGGAAGGACTAATGTATCTCTTCTCGGCAGTGTCTTCTCTGGGTGTGTTGAAGATGTTTAATGCCCGCCGTCTGCAGTCTCTGATGAAGTGACGAGGATAGTGGAGTTTAGAAAATATTTGTTCAATTATAGTGCATTCGTCCTCAAGGAACTCGTTGCTGCAGATTCTGAGTGCACGCAGGAAGAAGCCTATAATTACACCACGTTTGGTTTTGGTGTCGTGGTGAGAGTAGAAGTGGAGAAGATCGTTTTGGTTGGTGGGTTTTCGATAGACTTTAAAACGAAGTTCATGGTCAGCTTTGCAGAGCAGGACATCAAGGAAAGGAAGAGTGTTGCCGACTTCTTCTTCAAGTGTGAACTGGATTGAAGGCTCGACCTGGTTGAGCTTGTCTTGGAGAGCTTGAACGTTGAAGAGTTTAGGAGTTATGAGGAGAATGTCGTCAACATAACGGAGCCAGGTGACAAACGAAGGAATAATGGTGGAGAAACGTTCGGCTTCTAGATGTTCCATGTATAGGTTCGCCAGGACTGCACTGAGTGGCGAACCCATGGGTAGTCCAAAAGTCTGCTGAAAGAGGTGATTTTCGAAAGAGAAACACGTAAAGCCAACACATAGTTCAACAAGGTCGATGAAATCGCTGGCTGGAATGGGAAGATCAAGTGAATCGTCAATTTTCCTGCGCAAGAGATCGATGGCTTGTGTAGTAGGTACTTTGGTGAATAGGGAAGTCACGTCAAGGCTGGAAAGTTTCTTGTTCCTGATGTTGATGTTGCGAATGCGATTGAGAAGATCACCTGAGTGTTTGAGATGTGCTGGACTGATAGTGCCCAAGAGTTTAGAGAGGTGTTTGGCGAGAATTCCTGAGAGCTGGTGGGGACACTGCCTATTCCCGAGGATATGGGCCTCAGTGGGATACCAGGCTTGTGAGTCTTTGGCAGGCCGTACATTCTGGCAGGTCTGGGGTTGCTGGGCATGGTGTGCAGAAGTTTCTTCCCTTGTTCTGAGCCCCTCAGAATGCGGCGAGTCCTTTGAAGAAAAGTTTTAGTAAGGTTGTCCACTTGGTTAGTTGTGAGAGGTTTGTAGGTATCTGGGTCATTAAGTAGATTGAGCATTTTGTTCCTGTAATCGTCAGTGTTCATGATAACAACACCACCCCCTTTATCAGCGGTGGTGATCCTGATGGTCGTGTCTTCTGCTAAACCTTGAGTGCATTGATGTAACGTCGAGTATGACTGGGGAGCTGCGTGTTGAGATGGCTGCTGAGATGATGCCTTGAAGATAGCCTTTTTGGAAGTCGGAGTCATTGTGTCTGTAGTTTTTTGGCGATGAAATTGAGGTCTTGTTTTGGTTTCGTAATTCCTGTTGCGAATTTGAGGCCTAAGCTGAGGTATTCAGTTTCTGTGGTTGACAGTGGACGAGATGAAAGATTTTGAATAATTTCAGGTCTTCCTAAACTTTTCCAATTACTATTATCGCAGAGTGTTTGTAGTTTCCTAGTAAGTCTGATCTTCTGTTGAACATTCGCTGTGGTAACTCTGCTGCGAATGATTTCGGCGGTGCGTCTGTTCATGTTGCCCCGGAGTGTTGTGCCTAGTGTTCTGGCTTGGAGAAAAGCTTCCTTTGTAGCATTGTTTAAGTCATCTGCACACTCTTCAAGGTAGGTCCGAGCTGTAGCGGAGAAAGGTGGTTTGATGTTGGCAATTTGAGGAGGAGTAGATCTTGGTAAGACCATTTCTTGGATGCAATCACGAAGAAAATTGTGTCTGTTGCGAAGTGAGTAAGCCTTTCTCCGCTACAGCTCGGACCTCAGCATTCTGAACCGGACTATAAATACTCGCGTTCCTTCCATCCCAGGTAGTTCTGTTTGTGACTTGAAAAAGCCCACTGTGTGGGCGAAACGTAGTCAATAAAGGATCACATTATACTGCGTTTGTGTTTATATTTCCATTGTGTCGGTATTTTATACCATTTATTTCCAAGCTGATTGCTGTTTGTTTATGAGGTGGACGAATCTTGTTACTATAATTTGAATACAGGAAAACCTTTATAATAATTTTTTTTGTTTTTTGGCAAATCCCGATGTTAGAAATCAAATGTTACATGTTTATATAATGTACTTATTGATTAATTGTATGGTAGTTTTTGTAAGCCATGAGGCAGTTATAGCCTTTACCATTTTTAAGATTTAGGAACAGATGTACCATTGTTGGTTTTTATGCTTAATATTCTTACGTGTTGTGAGTTTAAAACTGTTGGATAGCATTATATATGTGTTAGGGTTAACGTATTTTATTGTGCACTCTTGTGGGTTCTCATTTTATGTTGTACTTCTCAGATAGGGTGGGGAGGTGTGACTGGGGTTGGGGGGTTTAGTTTGCAGGGTTACGGTATCAAACATGCTAAGCTCTTTTGAGTTAGTACCTTATGATGTCAAGTCATGGTAATAAACATCAGGTTTTACTTTTGATTTAGTTTGTATGGAAATATGTATCAATACTCTCCTCAAGTTGGTTATTGTTTGTGTTTTCATTGGTAACCTTTTGTTACATGCTGTATAATTCAAGATATTTATGTGGTAATTATATGACAATGGAAAGTTATTACATCTGTTGCCGGATAGGGCCTGTAATTTTTTGACTTGGTGTTATGTACCTTTTTAAATAAAATATAAAAAATGTTGTCATAAATGTTACTAAAGGTAACTAGTTCTGGAGGTCTTATAGTATGTGCACCGATTTGTAGGTTTTGATGGATGGTTTCTGTGAGGGGGGGGTACCTTTTTATTTGCTGTGCAAATAAGTATGATTTAGTAAGGTACCTGTTGGGGGAGGGGTGGAACATAGGGTTTAATGGTATGTGAAGTTTTTTACCTTTTGACTGTATAACACTTCGCTTATGGTGGAAGTGTGCTGGAGTAAATTAATTGGATTGTTGGGGATATTTAGGGTAAGAAGCGTTTAATGAATTGTGTATAGGTGTATGGTAATTAATTTTGTTTATGGTGATTGGTTTTGTTCATGTATATTGACATCCATGTATAATGTGTACTGTATTTTAAATAAAAAAATAAAAAAAAACAGTGGATACAGAAAGTTGAGTTATGGAGGAGAGGGGGGGGGTATTTGCTTGATTAACTAGGTTGGTTTTGGCATTGGCACTGACTCATAAATAAGTGAAAAGGTGATTAATTTAATATGTCTTAGCAGTATTTAGGTTGGTTCTGATGGTAGAACTGGGTATTTCTCTGTTCCACTGGTTAGTCTCGAAACATCCTAGAGTTGGTTTTATCGGCGGAAGTGGCCCAAAATGTGGGTCAAAGTGGCTTCACCCTCCCCACCTTTACATCCTGTGAAATATTCCTGGTTTAACTTATTCGTCAACAACTACTGGGGCCGCCCAATAAGTCTGGGAATTTTCTTCTAGACGAGAAATTGAAAAAAAGGCGATTTTACTGGAGTGACAGTGCATTCACGACACAGAGCAACTGTATCATGGCAGAAATCTGTGGACGTTAGTAATGGAGATAGACAATATTGTTATAGTAACTGGAATGCCTACGGGTTTTTGCGATTCTGACTTGAAAAAGATAGTTGTTGAATTTAGTTTAAAATTAGATGAAGAGTCAAATTTGGGACAATTAATAGGTTTGTTTTTGGATTAAAATAACCGTTTGTTGCTATAAGTTTATAGCACTCAAGCCACACTAGAAACAGACTAGATTTCGGTCTATTTGACGATGAAATAGGCAGGAAATAGGACCTAATATTGGTGCCTTTGGTAGAATTACCACAGCAGTTACTCTCCGAGAAGCTATTTCTAGGTCTATATAGGCCTCCTCTGACCTTAATAAACAGCCACTAATGCTGAAATCACAGCTGCAAGGAAACATAACTCATAAATCACAGCTGCAAGGAGACATAACTCATAAATTGAACTTAATACATAAGAACATAAGAACATAACCGACGCTGTCATTCTGTGTCTTTCTGGTTGCCGGAACGTGACTGTTACGATGTTCAGAAAAAAGGTGCGAATCCGCTTGGCTGATAGTGGTAAGAGAGGAGCATCCCATAATTCCCTTGTCATTCGTCTCTCAACCTTTGAGTGGTGAGGACGTGCGCTGCTGCTGCCCCTAGCGTTGATTGGTGGCAGTTATATTTTCACAGCATGGTGCAGGCCAGCCAGAAACACATCAATACAGTCTGTGTTGAGCTTATCCGTGGGGCTGTGACAGGAACTTCTATGGAGCTGCTACTACCTGCAATCATACGAGATACATATGGTATTGCTAACGAGGAGATATGTGGAGTAGCGCTGAATGGCACGACGAGGATCTTTGTCAAGTTTAACTTGGCAAGTGTGTGTGAGGCGGTGGTGGACAAGTACCAGGAGGTCACTTTAACGGTTAACTACGCTGTGACCGTGCGACTTCACGACGTATCTCGCCATTATACATGGGTTAAGATTAGAAATGTGCCTTTTGAGGTGGATGATTCTGACATCCGTTTTGCGATGGGCAAATATGGTACAATACATATGGCCACTGTTGGGAGGTGGGCTACTGGGCCATACGCAAGGATACCCGAAGGAACGTATTCTGTGAAGATGACGTTACGTTACCCTATTCCGTCGTACGTAGTGGTGCCAGAATTTCGGACGCAGGTGTTTGTGACATACGCTGGGCAACGCCGGACCTGTCAGTTGTGTGGGTCATATGATCACCTAGCGGCTCTGTGTGGAAGGAGACGTGGCAACATGGAACAACGGCAATGACGTGTAGCAGAAGAGAAGGGTGAGGAGCAAGATTTGCCTTATGTGACTCTGCCTACACAAGGTTGGTCCTGGAGTGAGGAGGTCGAGAGAGCGGAGGAGATGGAGTCAGCAGGTGTGACGAGGGGGGGGACACCCCTTCATTGAACGTAGCCCAGGTGTTGGAAGAGAACACCCCGGATGCGAGTGATAGCGACGTGGAAGACTCATTAGCCAAGGCTTTAAATGTGTTATTGGATGACAAGAGTATTGGGCAGGTTGGGAGTCCAGATCTAGTTCTTGGGCCTGCTGTGGATCAGGGCGTGGAACAGGATAAGCGGTCGGCGCAGTGTGATATGAATGTCTTGATGATGCAAGCAGTGGAGGTGGAGGTCTACCAGGACACTGTAACAGACGACATGATGCAAGCAGAGGGAGCGTCACGAAAGCGCGCTGCTGCACTATCTGACTCCGAGGAAGTGCTCACACCTGCTCAGCGCACTGGGTAAACATCCTGGGCGGGAGTTAAGCAGAGAGGATCCAGCGGCCCTAAGGGGCAGGAGTTGGTTAAGAGCAATCCTAAAGGGGGGGAGAGGGATCGAGGTGTCACGAAACGATCTGGTGGCAAGACAGTACCAGGGCCAAGAAGAAAAACCACTCTGTAGGCTTCAAGTGCATGACATTGAACATTAATGGATTGCGATCAGAGAGAAAGTGTGTATGGTTTAGTGAATATTTGGTGCGTAATAGTGTTGATGTGGTGTTCGTGCAGGAACACAACTACAGACCAGGCTATGAGTTGAAGGTAATGGGTATAATGTGCATGTGGAGCATGCGATAAGGTTGAAAAGAGGAGTTGCCATCCTGGTAAGGGAAACTAGCCCGTTCGTAGTGAGGCATTGTGAGGGTGGGGAGGGGAGGGTGATTCGTGTAGATGGGTGGTGGGGTAGGGTACAGATGAGTTTGGTGTGTGTGTATGGTCCGGCAGAGGGAGATGTGCGTATTAAGAATAAATTTGTGAAGGATGTCCTAGTATATTATTTGCGTGCTTTGCCGGGTGTAGCTGTAATTGGTGGTGATTGGAATTGTGTGATAAGGTGTAAGGATGTGGAACCTAGAGGGGCAGGGTATTGTTCGGGGATTTGGGAGGAATTTTTAAATGGGGTGGGGTTAATGGACGTTGGGGGGGTGGGGTTGTAGAACATACTTTTGTTAGACGTGGATATGCAGCTAGGCTCGATCGCTTGTACGTGCCCCGAACAATAATAGTGAGCAGAGTGCGTGTGGTGGATGCGGTTTTTTCGGATCACAGGGGAGTACTGGTGGACCTCGAATGGGAGGGATTGCCTAGAAGGGGTCAAGGTTATTGGAAGTTAAATGTGAAGCTGTTGCAGGGTGAGGAATGTCGTCAGTCTTTCGTGTAATTGTGGGAATGGTTGGTGGATGAGGCGCCGGGGGATGATGAACTGGTAAGTTGGTGGGATTCGGTGGCTAAAACTCGCATCAGAGAATATGTTTGTCGTGGGTGGGAATATAATCTGTTAAAGTATGGGTTTCAAAGATATCTTGAAGGGCAGCTGCGTGACTGTTATGCAAGAGGAGGAGCAAGCTATCCAGTGCAGGACATTGAGGGTTTAAAGGAAAGTATTAGGGTATTGCAAAACGAGCGTTTTGATGGTGCATGAATTATGGGAGGATTGGAAAAAGTGCTATGGAGTGATCAGCCGTCAGCTTGCGTGTTAAGGGGCCAGAGAAAGAGGAGAGTGACGATGGAGATGATGGGGTTAAACGTACATGTAGGGATGGAAGGGTATAGAGCGGGTCAAGCATTGGTAACGGAGGAGGGTATGAGTGGATATGTAGATGCTTGGTTTAAGTCATATATGCAAAGCATGGGCATCCGTGAAGTGGCATTAGGGAAAATGGGAGGGTATGTGCAGTGTGAGCTTGATGGTTAAGATCGGGAAGCATTAGGTGGGCCGATTATGGAGTGTGAGATTTGGCAGGCGTTGTCAGGAGTGAGCTTGGGAAAGGCGCCGGGAAGATAGATGGGCTGCCAAATGATTTTTATGT
This sequence comes from Cherax quadricarinatus, assembly GCF_026875155.1. Taxonomy (NCBI): domain Eukaryota; kingdom Metazoa; phylum Arthropoda; class Malacostraca; order Decapoda; family Parastacidae; genus Cherax; species Cherax quadricarinatus. The sequence continues at coordinate 36,562,656 of NC_069419.1, forward strand.
AAAGAATTGGGGAGTTCTGAGGGTTTTTTTAGTAAAGTTGTTTAACATACTTAAAGTGGCTGTGGTAATGGGAGAACAGCAACGGACGGCCGTTGTGGTGTTGGTACCGAAAGGGGAGCAGTCAACGGTAATGGATTATCGGGCTCTTTCGCTTATGTGTGGAGATTATAAGTTATTTGCGAGAATATTAGGGAACAGAATCAAGAGAGTGATAGGTAAGGTAAGTGATAGGGGGCAATATGGAGTGCCAGGAAGGTCAATGTATGAAGAGCATGGCATGATTCGAGAATTTATAGAGAGACGGGGGGAGTTGGGTGATGGGGGTGTATTGGCGTTAGATTGGAAGGCCGCTTATGATAGTGTGGAAAGGGAAGTGTTATAGAGGTTCATGCATTGGCAAGGTTTTGGGGAAGAAATAATATCTTGGGCAAAATTATTGTATCAAGGGGCGTCGATGAGAGTGCAGGTTAACGGGAGGCTAGGAGTTAAAATACAGATGCGACGGGGACTGCGCCAAGGTTGCCCACTATCACAAATATTGTTTGTGTGTATACAGGATTCATTTTATAGGGCCATTCGGAGGTGTGTTGCGGGAGGTGGGGAGGGTAATGAACGGGGGAAGGGGGGCTGGTATCGTAGGTTAGTGGATGACACGACTGTTTTGGTGAGAGGTAATAGGGACTTGCTTAGGGTGGGTAAGGTGGTGGATGTTTTCGGGAGGCTTTAGGGATGAAAATTAATGTTGAGACTAAGTTTCTGGACCTAAGGGATAGTATACATGGGGATGAGGTGGTAGGGGGTGGGTGGAGTGTGGTGGATCAACTATTGATATGTGGGATAGTTTATGTGAGAGATACACGGGTGGCTCAAGAGGTGAATTCGGTGCGAATAGTGGATGGAGTATTGAAAAGACTTGGTGGTTTGAGGGCGGCGCAACTAACGCTGCATCAAAGAGTAATAGTGACGAACGTGCTATTGTACAACAAGTTATGGCATGTGACTTTCATGTACCCGCTGATGCGACGTGAGGTAAAACGTTTACAACATGGGGTTTTTAGGTTTATATGGTGATCGGGATGCGAATGGTTAAGTAGAGCGGTGTTAACACTTCTGGTCAGTCGAGGAGGGTTGGGGCTTATACCTCTGGAAAAAAGGATGATGAGCGTGTACCTAAAACGAAGTTTTATAAGGGAGGGGGGGCGGGAGGGGAGGTGGGCTTGTGAGAGTATGTAAGGATATGCAACGGTGGTGGGGGGTAGAGATTTAACAGTTGGTGAGGCCATGCTGAGGTTTTTAATGACAGTGAAGGACCCGTCGTGTGTTAAAATGCGGGTCCTCGAAGGAGTGGAAGGTAGGTCAGTGGTGGCTGCTGTTGAAGGGGCATACCCTATGTATGCGTGGAGCAAAATATGGATGCGTCTAAAACAATTATGTGTAAAACCGGGTGTTCAGGAGGTAATGTTTAGATTTTTACATGGGATTTTGCCGTCTGGGGTTGTCCTGTTCAACAGGGGGATATGGGAGGGAGGGGAATGTAGAGCGTGTGGAAGCATGGAGACAATTTTTTATGTGGTATATTTTTGTGACTGTATAGAAGTTGTGCGGGTCTGGTTAGGAAAGGTGTTTAGGTTAGTGGGTGGGGAAGGGTTGCAGGTGCTGTGGGCTTTAAGTTTGGATATAGGTGGGGTTAATAAGATGGTGGAGAATGCAGTGGCTTATTTGGTCACGGATTTTATTTATACGTCATGGGCCATGATGGAGGTGGGCGTGCATTCAATTCAATTCAATTCAAGCTTATTCTCTATAATGGTTACAATGTGGGGTTTACAGATTTTGGGTATTTTGTGGTTTACATATTATAAAATACTAATTACAGAGGGGGCCACTAGGACACCTAGCATGGCTAGGCATTTCGAGCAGACTTAGATTAATTCTTAACATTAAATCCTTACAGATTATAGTATTAAGGCTATGTGACTACATCATAATGTGTGAGTTTAACAATGTGAATGCTTTTGTTTTGGCACAATACAAGTGTCTATATTTGAGTATCATAGGCAAACATATGACTAGTTAGGATTTATTATTTTAAGATTAAGATTAGTATTTCTGGGTTTATAGTCAGTGGATGAGTGAGTATAATTTTGAACCACCAGGTGGTTATCATGTAGTTAGTTGTTGGGGTGGATCAGGGAGATAAGATGCTTTCTAACTGTAGTTTTGAAAGTGATGAATGTGTCTGCAGTTCTAGAGTTTTCAGGTAGGGTGTTCCAGATTTTAGGTCCTTTGAAATACATTGAATTTTTGTAAAGGTTTAGTCGAACACGGGGAATGTCACAGAGATGTTTGTGTCTGGTGTTATGCCTGTGGATCCTGTCACAACTATCAAGAAAGCGTTTTAGGTCAAGGTTAATATTGGAATTTAAGGTCCTGCAGATATAGATTGCACAGTAGTAAGTGTGGATGTTCTGAACAGGGAGTAAGTTTAGATCTATGAAGAGTGGGCGGGGGGGGGTGTTGCCAGGGATGGGATTTAGTGATTATTCTTACTGCGGCTTTTTGTTGGGTTATTATTGGCTTTAGGTGTGTTGCTGCAGTTGAACCCCAAGCACAGATAGCATAGGTGAGGTATGGATATATAAGTGAATGGTATAGTGTGAGAAGGGCAGTTTGTGGTACGTAGTATCGTATCTTGGAGAGGATCCCCACCGTTTTGGATACTTTTTTTGTTATGTGTCGGATATGGGTGCTGAAATTTAGGTTGTTGTCGAGGTATGGGCCAAGGAATTTGCCCTCATTATGTCTGGCAATTAGAGTGTTGTCGATCTTAATGTTAAGTTGCGCAACACCTGTTCTGCTACCAAACATAATATAGTAGGCTTTGCCAGTGTTAAGTGTAAGTTTATTGACTGTCATCCAAGTCGATATTTTGAGCAGCTCCTCGTTAACAATGGTGTTGAGGGTGGCAAGATTAGGTGGGAGATGACATAAGTCGTGTCGTCAGCAAAGAGAATGGGTTTCAGGTGTTGCGATATGTTTGGAAGATCATTGATGTAAATGAGGAAGAGCAGGGGTCCAAGGACACTTCCCTGCGGAACTCCAGTATCAAGTGGCCGTATTGATGAGGCTGTCTTTAACGGTGAGATGCTGATACCTATTAGAAAGGTAGGATTTAAAATATGCAAGCGCATGGCCTCTTATACCATAGTGGTCAAGTTTGTGGAGTAGGATGCCGTGGTCTACTGTGTCAAACGCTTTTCTTAGGTCAATAAAAATTCCTTGCGGATATTCCTTATTTTCCAATGCTTTGTAAAGCAGGTCTAGCATTTTTATAATTGCATCATGAAAGGATAAAGGTGTTAGCTGCGACATTTTACAGAACTAAGTGTCGTAATAGGGAAATTTACGGAGGGAGTTGGGATAAGGATAGTGTGAAAGGGTTTAGTGTGGAAGAGAATGAATATAGTACTGAGACATAAGTGCTTTTGACTGTGTGATGAGCGGGTTGTGTGTTGTTAACGATACAAGTTCTTCAATTTAATTATTAATTATGCAATTGACAAAGGACGACAGATGTCGTAGTGTGATGGAATATTATATATATGAAACGAAATTATTGGTATGTGTGTAATGAAATGACAATGTGGGTGCACTGTGTGAGTGCAAAATCTATATATAAACATGAGGTATTGAGTGTGGTAGGAAGGCATCAGTATTTATCGAAGTGTGAAGGTCATGCACTGTTATGTATTATGTAAAAAGAATTACATCTTAGTAGTGGTTTTAATGAATGGTTGAAATATTTTTAGTAAAATTTGACTCATCTTGTGTTTTTATTACATATTGTTTTTTCATGGGAGCTCTACAGAGCCCGTAGGCTTAGGTTACCTTTGAGATGACATATATTGTATGGTATTTGATGGTTGACATAGGATTAGGTTTTTGTTTGTTTTACTGGTTGTGTTGTAAAGTGTATGCTTCATATGTATATATTTATACCTTCCTCGAGAAGGTGATATGTCTGGGTGTCTAGTAGATATACGTTGTACATGAATCATGTAGAATTGAATTTTATATTATCTCAATATATTGAGTTATACTGAACGTATCATGTTGTTCAGTATGGAATAATGCAAGCATTTCATACAATATAAAGTTAAATATAAAGATTGTTACGTGTCAGGTGGCTTGACACGCAAAAAGAGGGGTGGAGGGGGTTGTTTTTTCAGAATGTAAGGTGTACATTCCGAGGCAGGATGTACAATCAGGAATTAGATGTACTTGCCAAGGAGTCTTTAGGTTAGATTTAGTGTTCCAGGCATAGTGTCATTACTCCAAGGATTGGAATGGTCATTGTTTACTGTACAGATTTGTGTCTTTCAGATGTACCATATTAATTGGAAAGTACATGTACTATGCAGAATTTTGCAATATATATTGTAAGAGTTATTGTTGTAATAGAGGTGTGTATTGATTTCTTTTTTTTTCACCACTGTTTTCGCTATGTAATTTGTCGTTTACTTTTATGCACTATGTATGTCTTTTAAATAAAATATAAAAAAAATTAATTTGTTAGGTAAAAGGGCATATGCACAACTAACGTTTCGCTCTCCATACGTTTCTAAAGTCATTACAAACAATACATGGACGCAGAGGATACACATAGGAAATAATACGAGATCAAAAATCATTAGTACTGGCCCATGTTGAAGGTAGTAGTACTAGGAGTAGCAGTAATAGTAGAGGCAGTAGTATGAGCAGTAGCAGTAGTTATAGTAACAGTAGTAGCAATAGAAGTAGTTGTAGCAGTGGTAGTAGTACCAGTAGCCATAATAGTAGTAAGAGCAGTAATAGTAGTAGTAGTGTTAGGAGTAGTGGATGTAACTTTCGGTTATGTGACGGCAGTGTTCGTTGTCCAGAGGTCATACTGCAGCTTTATACATCATTAGAAAGGCCTCACCTAGATTATGCAGCTCAGTTCTGGTCTTTATATTACAGAATGGACATAAATTCGTTAGAAAACATTCAGCGTAGGATGACTAAATTAATACATAGCATTAGAAATCTTCCTTATGAAGAAAGATTGAAGACTCTTAAGTTACATTCACTTGTTAGACGAAGAATGAGGGGAGACCTGATCGAAGTGTATAAGTGGAAGATAGATATTAATAAAGGGGATATTAATAAGGTCTTGAGGATGTCTCTCCAAGAGAGAACCCGCAGTAATGGATTTAAATTAGATAAGTTTAGATTTAGAAAGGACATAGGAAAGTATTGGTTTGGAAATAGGGTAGTTGATGAGTGGAACAGTCTACCTAGTTGGGTTATTGAGGCTAGGACTTTGGGTAGTTTCAAATTTAGGTTGGATAAGTACATGAGTGGGAGGGGTTGGATTTGAGTGGGACTTTCACATCAGGGCTTATTTCTTGGGTGGCATTGAAAATTAGGTTGGGCAAATGTTTTGTTAGTGGGATGAATTGTAAAGGACATGTGGAAAAAGACACTTATGTACAGTTCAGGACATTTATTAGAGGAAACGTTTCGCCACGAGTGGCTTCTTCAGTCCTAATACAGAGAAAACTAAGAAAACACACATATATATAGTGGCGGGCGTCATGTGAGGTGATGCGTGGGTAGAGGTGGTAGTAGTAGTAGTAGTAGTAGTAATGGAACTAAGGAGGTGAGGCTAGAGAGGGACCTGCTGGCATCATGTAACACCAGTTCCCAGGATGGGTAATATCCTCTTGCTTAGTAATTTTGAAATACTGTAACTACCGGATTTTTGCTTTATAGTGTTACTGACAGAAATTAGTGCAGCTTCAATGCATTTTCTCCGTCTTAAGTCGTCTTCTTTAATAACTAGTTTAGCTTCATTGAATTTCATGAGGTGTCCAACATCGTCTCTATGTTGAACACATGCGTTTTTGCGGTCATCATTTCTGCAAGCATTTTTGTGTTCTGCTATCCTAATGTCCAGAGTTCTGGCTGTTTCCCCTACATATACTTTGTCACACCCCCCACATGGTATAGTGTAGATTCCTGCACTTGTGCCAGAATCATGCTTGGGTTTTTGTATCAGGTTCCTAATAGTAGTTGAAGAGCTGGTAGATATTATAGCCAGTTTTCTGTCAAACATTTTTGAAACATTAGTGGCAACGTTGCTGACCGGTAAAACGATGTAACTTGGAGGCCAACAGGCCAACAGGCCTCCTGCAGTGTTCCTCCTTCCTTATGTTCGTATGTTCTTAATAACTCTGGATAATACTTCAGCGATGACTAAACTACCTTCATTCTGTTTAATTCTCTTTGAAATGGCGATTAAGGATGATTCAAGGTATTTTGTACTTATGCTTTTTCACCTCACATTGTTTCGTATATATAAATTTCCTGTATCCTTGTAATGTTTGTAACGGCTGGACAAAGTTCCTGGAGAGCGAAACAATGCAACATTAAAATGCCACATTAGTTGCACATGTGTTCTTTTACGTAACATATTGTTGATAATTCTACCAACATTATTACACGATTCCCTTGTATAAAGGAATAAGAAAATAACTGTTACTCACCTCTCTCAGCCCAGGAAAATGGGATTTAAATGGCTTCTTGAAAAAGGGACTTAGAAGCCTAGACATGAATTATGTTGATCTGAGGCCTGCTTATAAGAAAAAGTCGAATTTTCAGCACCTGTGTGTGTGTGTGTGTGTGTGTGTGTGTGTGTGTGTGTGTGTGTGTGTGTGTGTGTGTGTGTGTGTGTGTGTGTGTCTGTGTGTGTGTGCTCACCTATTTGTGGTTGCAGGGTTCGATTCATAGCTCCTGGCCCCGCCTCTTCACTGATTGCTACTGGGTCCTCTCTCTCCCTGCTCCTTGAGCTTTATCAAACCTCGTCTTAAAACTACGTATGGTTCCCGCCTTCACTACGTCACTTTCTAGACTATTCCACTGCCTGACAACTCTATGACTGAAGAAATATTTCCTAACATCCCTTTGACTCATCTGAGTCTTCAACTTCCAATTGTGACCACTTGTTTCTGTGACCAATCTCTCAAACATCTTGTCTTTGTCCACCGTGTCTATTCCGCGCAGTATTTTGTATGTCGTTATCATGTCTCCCCTGACCCTCCTATCTTCCAGTGTCGTCAGGCCAATTTCCCTTAACCTTTCTTCGCTCTGGGACTAGTCTTGTTGCAAACCTTTGCACTTTCTCTAATTTCTTAACGTGCTTAACAAGGTGTAGATTCCAAACTGATGCTGCATACTCCAGTATGGGCCTGACGTAGATGGTGTACAGAGTCTTGAACAATTCCTTACTGAGGTATCGGAACGCTATCCTTAGTTATGCCAGAGGCCGTGTGCTGCAGCAGTTATCTGACTGATGTGCGTCTCACAAGATGTGCTCGGTATTAAACTCACCCCAAGATCTTTTTCCTTGAGTGAGGTTTGCGGTCTTTGGCCCCCTAGACTATACTGCGGCTGCGGTCTTCTTTGTGTGTGTGTGTGTGTACTCACCTAGTTGTACTCACCTAGTTGAGGTTGCGGGGGTCGATTCCGAGCTCCTGGCCCCGCCTCTTCACTGATCGCTACTAGATCACTCTCCCTGAGCCGTGAGCTTTATCATACCTCTGCTTAAAGCTATGTATGGATCCTGCCTCCACTACATCGCTTCCCAAACTATTCCACTTACTGACTACTCTGTGGCTGAAAAAATACTTCCTAACATCCCTGTGATTCATCTGTGTCTTCAACTTCCAACTGTGTCCCCTTGTTACTGTGTCCAATCTCTGGAACATCCTGTCTTTGTCCACCTTGTCAATTCCTCTCAGTATTTTGTATGTCGTTATCATGTCCCCCCTATCTCTCCTGTCCTTTAGTGTCGTCAGGTTGATTTCCCTTAACCTCTCCTCGTAGGACATACCTCTTAGCTCTGGGACTAGTCTTGTTGCAAACCTTTGCACTTTCTCCAGTTTCTTTACGTGCTTGGCTAGGTGTGGGTTCCAAACTGGTGCCGCATACTCCAATATGGGCCTAACGTACACGGTGTACAGGGTCCTGAACGATTCCTTATTAAGATGTCGGAATGCTGTTCTGAGGTTTGCTAGGCGCCCATATGCTGCAGCAGTTATTTGGTTGATGTGCGCTTCAGGAGATGTGCCTGGTGTTATACTCACCCCAAGATCTTTTTCCTTGAGTGAGGTTTGTAGTCTGTGGCCCCCTATACTGTACTCCGTCTGCGGTCTTCTTTGCCCTTCCCAAATCTTCATGACTTTGCACTTGGTGGGATTGAACTCCAGGAGCCAATTGCTGGACCAGGTCTGCAGCCTGTCCAGATCCCTTTGTAGTTCTGCCTGGTCTTCGATCGAGTGAATTCTTCTCATCAACTTCTCGTCATCTGCAAACAGGGACACCTCAGAGTCTATTCCTTCCGTGTGTCGTTCACAAATACCAGAAACAGCACTGGTCCTAGGACTGACCCCTGTGGGACCCCGCTGGTCACAGGTGCCCACTCTGACACCTCGCCACGTACCATGACTCGCTGCTGTCTTCCTAACAAGAATTCCCTGATCCATTGTAGTGCCTTCCTTGTTATCCCTGCTTGGTCCTCCAGTTTTTGCACCAATCCCTTGTGTGGAACTGTGTCAAACGCCTTCTTGCAGTCCAAGAATATGCAATCCACCCACCCCTCTCTCTCTTGTCTTACTGCTGTCACCATGTCATAGAACTCTAGTAGGTTTGTGACACAGGATTTCACGTCCCTGAAACCATGTTGGCTGCTGTTATTGTGATCATTCCTTTCTAGGTGTTCCACCACTCTTCTGATAATCTTCTCCATGGTTTTGCATACTATACATGTCGGTGGCACTGGTCTGCAGTTTAATGCTTCATGTCTGTCTCCTTTTTTAAAGATTGGGACTACATTTGCTGTCTTCCATGCCTCAGGCAATCTCCCTGTTTCGATAGATGTATTGAATATTGTTGTTAGGGGTATACATAGCGCCTCTGCTCCCTCTCTCAGGCCCCATGGGGAGATGTTATCTGGCCCCATTGCCTTTGAGGTATCTAGCTCGCTCAGAAGCCTCTTCACTTCTTCCTCGGTTGTGTGTACTCTGTCCAGCATTTGGTGGTGTGCCCCACCTCTCCGTCTTTCTGGAGCCCCTTCTGTCTCCTCTGTGAACACTTCTTTGAATCTCTTTTTGAGTTCCTCACATACTTCATGATCATTTCTTGTTGTCTCTCCTTCCTTCCTTAGCCTGATTACCTGGTCCTTGACTGTTGTTTTCCTCCTGATGTGGCTGTATAACAGTTTCGGGTCAGATTTGGCTTTCACTGCTATGTCATTTTCATATTGTCATTGGGCCTCCGTTTTTATCTGTGAATATTCGTTTCTGGCTCTACGACTGCTCTCCTTATTCTCCTGGGTCCTTTGCCTTCTATATTTCTTCCATTCCCTAGCACACTTGGTTTTTGCCTCCCTGCACCTTTGGGTGAACCATGGGCTCATCCTGGCTTTTTTTTTATTCCTTTTACCCTTCGGTACAAACCTCTCCTCAGCCTCCTTGCACATTGTTGCTACATAATCCATCATCTCATTAACTGGCTTCCCTGCCAGTTCTCTGTCCCACTGAACCCCATTCAGGAAGTTCCTCATTCCTGTGTAGTCCCCTTTATTGTAGTTTGGCTTCATTCATCCTTGCCTTCCTGCTTCCTCCTCCACTTGTAGCTCTACTGTGTATTCGAAGCTTAAACCACATGATCGCTGGCCCCAAGGGGGCTTTCATATATGATGTCCTGAATATCTGCACTACTCAAGGTGAATACTAAGTCCAGTCTTGCTGGTTCATCCTCTCCTCTCTCTCTTGTAGTGTCCCTTACATGTTGGTACATGAAGTTTTCCAGTACCACCTCCATCATCTTAGCCCTCCATGTATCTTGGCCCCCATGTGGCTCCAAGTTCTCCAAATCGATCTCCTTGTGGTTAAAGTCACTCATGATCAGGAGCTTTGCCCTGCATGCATGAGCTCTTCTGGCCACTGCAGCCAGTGTCTCAACCATCACTCTATTACACTCGTTATACTCTTGCCTTGGCCTCCTGCTGTTCTGTGGTAGGTTATACATCACTGCAATTACCACCTTGGGACCTCCAGAGTGAAGCGTTCCCAATATGTAATCACTTTCGTCTCTGCTGTCTCCTTTCTCAAGCTCATGAAAATTCTATCAGTTTTTAGATCAGCAGTGCCACTCCTTCACCCACCCCTGTTCCCTCTGTCTTTCCTCATGATTTGGTATCCCATTGGAAAGATGGCATCTGTTTTCATACCTGTGAGCTTGGTTTCTGTGAAAGCTATGATGTCCGGTGATGACTCTTTGACTCTTTTGTGCCACTCCTCCCACTTATTTGTTATTCCATCAGCGTTTGTGCACCATACCTTCAGTTTCCTTTCCAACACTGTGGTTTGGGGGGCCTGTGAGGGTGGGAGACCCGGTAGCATACTGTGGGATTCTATAGCTGGGTGTTGGATGGAAGCTGTGCGTATGGATTGTAGTGTGTGTTGGGATGGTGTGATAGGTTGTGGGGTTCTGAGGATAGTTGTGTGTGTGCTTGCCCTTGCTGCTCTGTTTCGCTCTGACTGACCTCTGCTGGTTCCACCCTTGTTTCATTTCCTAGCTCCTTTCGCTTTTTTGTCCTCTCCCTCAGCTGCTGTCGTTCTGTTTGTGTTCTGTCTGTCTAGGAACACCGTCTTGTACTCTTCTGAGTATTTTAACCGTGGTTTCTCTTGGAGGATCCTGTTCTGCACTGTTTCTGTCCTGACAATCGGCTTGATCAGTCGGTTTCTCCCCTTCAAGTACTCTGCTATTCTCTGAAAATTTGCAATCTCGTCTATATCTTCTTCACCTATTTCCGTGACGATTTTCTCAATCTCCTTTCTTTCTTCCTGCCGTTTTTCAGTGTGTGTCCTTTCCTCTCTCTTGTGAAGCCCATGGATAAACACTGATTTTCCCCTTTCCTCATCCCATTGCTCCTCCCTCTGTTACTCCAGATCCTGTCTATATGTGGTCATTTTCTCCCTTGATTTTTCCAGTGGCTCTTGGTAGGATGGTTGTGCCTCAGCATTCGACCTATCACCTTCTCCACCTGCACCCAGCTGCTCTTCCCTTTCACTCTTTGGCCCTTCTTGGCAGGCTGATATGACCTTAGCATAAATCATATTTCCTTCCTTCCTGTTCGGCCTCTCAGCTTCATATGCTGTGTCTTCTCTGGTCACTGCCCCTGTAACTTGCTTCAGCCTGTTTACCTCAATTTCTATGACTCTTATCCTGGCTACTGCAGTTATGACTTGTGCCTCCAAATTCTTCGTCTCCTTCTCCAACCTCTTTTCCAATTTCACAGAGAGCTCTTTCTCCATTTTTTCAGAAAGCTCTCCTAATTTCCTCTCGCACTCTTGTTCCATCCTTTTCCACTGCACCTCCATCCATCCATTTTTTTTTTTTTTTGACAGAGAGAGAGAGAGAGAAAGGAAAGGTAGGAGAGAGAGAGAGAGGGGAGAGTGAGAAGGGAAAGGTAGAAGGAGAGAGGAGGAGTATGAGAAGGGAAAAGGGGGAAGAGAGAGAGCAAGAGAGAGAGAGCGAGAGAGAGAGAGAGAGAGAGAGGAGAGAGGGGAGGGAGAGAGGGTGCAAAGAGAGGGGAGAGGGGGAGAGGGAGGGGGAGAGAGAGGGGAGAGACAGGGGGAGAGACAGGGGAGAAGGGGGAGAGAGGGGGGGAGATGGAAGAGAGATAGGGAAGAGAGAGGATAGGGAGAGAGAGAGGGAAGGAGGGAAGAGAGAGGGGAGAGAGATGGGAAAAGGGAGAGGGGAGAGATAATGAGAGGGGAAAGATGTTAGAGGGGGGAGAGATGGTAGAGAGGGAGAGATGGGGGAAAGGGGGAGGTGTTAAAGGGAAGAGATGTTAGAGGGGAGAGATGGGAGAGGGGAGAGAGTTAGGTAGAGAGAGATAGGTAGAGAGAGAGAGATATGTAAAGAGAGAGATCAGTAGAGGTAGAGAGATAGGTAGAGAGAGAGATAGGTAGTGAGAGAGGGAGAGAGAGAGAGGGAGGGAGGGTTAGAGGGTCAGTTCACAGGAAGGAGTGAAATCCTGTGTATATGTGTGTGCGTGTGTACTACAGCTTTTACAAATGCTTGTTCCTGTGTGTGTGTGTGTGTGTGTGTGTGTGTGTGTGTGTGTGTGTGTGTGTGCATGTGTACTACAGCTTATACAAGTGCTTGTTCCTGTGTGTGTGTGTGTGTATGTGTGCGTGTGTGTGCCCCCACTTCTAAGTATTCATATTGCTAATAAATACCGGTAGTAATACCAGTAATTCTAAAGCTTACCAATAGTACTTCTAACACTTATCGATTCTACTTATAAAATACAGAAAGTAGGTAGGTTGTAAAATTTAGCTTGTCTCAGCTTAAGTGTCTGACGTTATCCCTCGCTACCGCTTTTGCTCGTTGCACTCTCGTCTATGCTATTTCTACTCTAATTCTGGTAATAGCTTGCAAGAGTGAGTGACCAGTATCTAACAGTGATGCAGAGACCAGAATCTGACAACATGCAACCTCAATAGGTGAGCAATACTTGCACTGGCAGCGGCGCAATGACAAGTTGCCAGATGCTGATGAAGTAGTCATCGTACATAGGCCTTCTATCACTATTTTGAAAATCCTTCACCCGTGATGTTTATAACCATATATGCTCATACATCCCGTGTTCCTCAAGTGATTTCACTTTTCACTTATGACAGAATACACTTCACATTCGGTGTTACACTTTATATGTATATTGGCATACAACTGTTGTGACGTCACTGCTTCAGCAGGCCTATTTCCACCTTCCCTTGTTGTATACTTTATTTTTTTCTTTCTCCTTTTGCTTATTAACTTTTTCACTCTCACTGTATGGTGCCTCACATTTCACTTGTTAACCAATCTCTCATAATTCTTGAACACCCGCTTCCACACTCACTTTGATCTTTGTATAATTTGAGTTTGTGTGGCAACAGTGCCTTCTAGTCCCTAACGGTTTGGCATTTTGAAATATTAATGATTTCAGGCTTCCTCTAGACTTTTTTTAACTACTAACTTTAGCTATCACTCGTAGGATTGTTCACTGACGTTGTCACTACCACTGATTACTGCTAGTAGTTACTGCACGCCTTAAAAACACTAAGGTTCTCGGAGCCTTGTCACCCACGTCTGCACCCACTGTGTGTGTGTGTGTGTGTGTGTGTGTGTGTGTGTGTGTGTGTATGTGTGTGTGTGTGTGTGTGTGTTCGCTCGCTTGTGCGTGTGTAGTGTGTATGTATAAGTTCTTGTTTTAGTTACCAAAATTAGATACATTTTAAATGTTCTCCTACTCTGTTCTGTATGATAGTTACACAGAGGGAACTGAAGCTGATTGTGCTTCCCTGATATTCTACATCAGGCACAATATGCTTCATACACAGTATTGAAATCTACCATTAGGGTCAAGGTTGTCTGCTCGTCTGTTGGTGTGAGCAGACTTGCGCCTGCTGCCCTCTCTCGGTATTTGGAAGACTTCTTGTTTTCTCCAATATGGTGCAGGGCGTGAGGAGGAGGGTAAATACTGTGGGCATTGAGATGGTTCACGGGGCAATTTCGCCAAAAGCTGCTCCCGTGCTGCTGCCATTAATCATCCGGGATACGTATGGTATACAAGATGAAGAATTGCATGGCGTAGCACTTAATGGCACATACAGGGTGCTTGTCAAGTTGAACACTGGCGTTTATGAGAGGCTGGTAGAGCAATACCAGGATGTTCGCATGGATGTCAATTCTATGGTGAGTGTTCGCCTTCATGACGTCTCCAGGCAATATACTTGGGTTAGAGTGCAAAATGTACCTTTCGAGGCAGATGAAACGGACATACGCAATGTTTTCAAGGACTACGGGACCGTTCACCTGGCACAGCCCAGCAAGTGGGTAGAAGGTGCATATGTTGGATTCCCAGAGGACACGTTTTCGCTAAAAATGACGATACGGCACCCCATACTGTCATATGTTATGTTGGAGACCTTCAGGACTCAGCTCATGGTGTCCTGTGCTGGGCAACATAGGACCTGCAGGCGTTGTGGTGGTTTTGATCACATTGCTGTGTATTGTGAACGTCAGACTCGACTTCATGGTCTGGAAAGTGTTGCTGCAGGGGAATCTGGGCAGTTTGGATGTGCTCTGGAGCTACAGGAAGGACGTGGGCCTGGTCGTCTGTGGAGTGAGGAGGTGGAGTGAGCAGAGGCAGTGGCAGGTGCGGACCTGACAGCCCCTGTGGCTGGGGGCCCTGTAGGACCCATTTTGCCTGATGGTGGGGGACGGCATGGTTCAGCGGAGGAAGCCATCAATGAGGTCTCGGAGACAGTGCTCATCTCGTTGTTTCCCCAGTCAGATGGGGAGGGTGAGTCAGCGACGAGGGCTGGTGTGAGGAATGCTACAGACCTGTGTGGACAGCAAAATGAGCCCATTGACTTGGTGGTGTCTCACGGGGCAAAGTGCCCAGATGGTGGGAAGGTTGGGCATGTGGTGGAGGCGGAGGTTCACCATTAGGTATCACAGGAGGTGGAGATGGAAGCAGGTGGAGTCATGCGCAAGCGTGAGGTTGTGACATCGGATTCGGATGATGTCCTGACTCCAGCACAGAGGACCAGCAAGGTCGTGGTGGTGGAAGAAGATGGTGGTGGTCCCTTGGGGACTTCAGACCCGGAGCTGGACTGGGGAGGGTCAGGGCTGCCAGTAGATACATGCGTAAAGGAGGTCCGAAAGGACATGGTGGCGTTGTGAAGGTGTCAAAACACAGGGAGAAGAAACCACTGCTGGCCTAAGGTGTATGACAGTTAACATTAATGGTTTGTGTCAGGATGTGAAGTGTGCGTGGTTTGTAAGATTCTTGTGCCGGCATAGAGTGGATGTCGTTTTTGTGCAAGAGCACAATATCAAGGTGGGGCGTGTATTGGAGGTGGATGGATATAGGGCTTTTGTGATGCAAACAGGACGCTTGAAGGGAGGAGTGGGAGTCCTACTCCGGGAGGTGAGGCCATTTGTGGTTAGTAGAAGTGAAGGGGGGGTTGAGGGGCATATTATAAGAGTGGATAGATGGTGGATGAGCAAGCGAGTGGCGTTTGTGTGTGTGTATGCACCCGCGGAGAGTGATGCATGTCTAAAAGCAGATTTTGTGAGGGATGAGCTTGTTTATTATTTCCGTTCTTTACCACCTGTTGCTATCGTGGGGGAGGATTGGAATTGTGTTATTTGCAGGGCAGACGTTGAGCCATGTGGGGCGGGGCATTTTTCAACTATCCTAGGTGGTCTTCTGAGAGATGTGTGTCTCTGTGACGCATTTGGGGGTGGGGCTTGGGAGATGGAGCACACTTTTGTTAGGCATGGATATGCGGCAAGGCTAGATCGGGTGTACGTCACAACGCAGGTGAGAGTGGAGTCCTCACGGATGGTGGAGGTGGAATATTCTGATCATAGTGCGGCTGTGGTTGGCCTGGGGTGGGATGGGCTGGCCAGCAGGTGCAAGAGCTATTGGAAACTAAATACGAGGATTTTGGGTGATGAGGAGGGGCAGGGAGGCTTCGAGGCATTGTGGGCAGAGCTCAGTGAGGAAAGGCAGGGTGTAGAGGATTTGCTGGGGTGGTGGGACAGGGTGGCTAAGGGATGAATATGGCAGTTTTATGTGAGGGAAGGGAAATGCATAATGCAACAATCGTATGGGCTCCTTCAGTACCTAGATGGTAGGTTGAGGGATTGCTATGGAAGAGGTGGACACATAAGAACATAAGAACATAAGAAAGGAGGAACACTGCAGCAGGCCTGTTTGGCCCATACTAGGCAGGTCCTTTACAATTCATCCCACTAACACGGGGGAGTATATCCTGTGGAGGAGATAGACACGTTGAAGGGAAGGATTCGTGAGCTGCAAAATGAACAGTTTAATGTGGTGTGTGTGCGAGGGAGTTGAGGAGGTGTTGTGGGGCGATTGACCATCGGAATGTGTTTTACAGGGTCAGCAGCACCGTCGGAAAGCCACTGAGGCTGGTAGGTTAGTTGTCCACTCTGAAGTGGGGGGTTATCGGGAGGGGCAAGTGTTGCGGACGACAGAGGGGATGAGTGGTTATGCGGATGCATGGTATGAGCAGTATTTGGGGAGTAGTGGAGTGGGAGGTGAGGCTTTGCGTAGTGTCTGTGAGCTAGTGCCATGTTCATTGGGGCGTAGTGATCAAGTAGCGCTGGGTGGGGAGATAGATGAGGGCGAGGTTTGGCAGGCATTGGTGAGTATGCGTACGGGAAAGGCTCCGGGGATAGATGGATTGCCCTGTGAATTTTACCTGCAGAATTGGAAGTTGATGAGTGGATTCCTGGTGGAGTTAATGAATATCATGAAGGAGAAGGGGGTGTTGGGAGAATTACAAGCCACAGCGGTAGTTGTTCTGGTCCCGAAGGGAGAGGTCCAGAATACCCTAAAGGATTATCGGGCGATTTCTTTACTATGTGTGGATTATAAATTGCTTGCAAAAATACTGGGTAATCGCCTGAAATGCGTTGTGGGGCGTGTCATATTGGGAGGACAATACGGGTTGCCTGGCAGATCTATGGTCGAGGGCCACGGACGTCTTAGGGGGTTTGTGGAGGGTTTGGGGGGAAAAAGGGGGGGCTTACTTGCTTTGGATTGGCAGGGAGCATATGACCGTGTGGAATGGGAGGCATTGCGGCGGATCCTTCTCAAGCATGGATTTGGGGAGGAAGTTGCGGATTGGGTGGAGACATTGTATCGAGGGGCACGGGTGCATGTGCAAATCAATGGCCATATAGGGGAGGTGGTATGTGTGGGGCAGGGCCTCAGGCAAGGATGTCCACTTTCTCAAATTCTGTTTGCCTGTGTTCAGGACCCTTTCTATAGACTCATTGAGGCACATATCTGTGGGGGGGTGGGGACAGGGGAGGTGGGGTGTGGGCCGGGGATCATAGGATATGTGGACGACACGACGGTACTCGTGCGGGAGGGGAAGAGTTTGAGAGGGGTGGGAGAGGTCATTTGTATTTTTGGGGAGGCTACGGGCATGAGGGTCAATGTGGAGAAATCATGCTTATTATGGCTGGGAAATTGAAACTGGCAGGGAGATTGGGATGCTGGTGTGGAGTGGAGGGTAGTAGATAGCCTAAAGATATTTGGCATAGTGTTTATGGAGGATCAAGTGTGGTCGAGAGAGGTGAACTCCGAGCATATTGTGGAATGGGTGCAGCATAGATTGGGGAGTTTGCGACCATACCATTTGACATTGTTGCAGAGGGCCATCGTGGTAAACACGTTACTATATAGTAAGGTTTGGCACGTGGTGGCAGTTTACCCCATAACGGGGAAAGGAATTATGAGTATTTTAAAGAGGGTGTTTAAGTTTATATGGGGTTCCGGGTGTGATTGGCTGAGGAGGTAGGTGGTAATGCTGCCGGAACGTAAGGGGGGGGTTGGGGTTATTGGATCTGCAGCGTTGGGTAAAATGTGTTTACTTACAAAGGGAGTATGTAAGAGTTGGGGTGTGTGGGGGGGTTAAAGCTTCTGTATGAGGGAGTGAAGAGGTGGTATGTGGGTGCAGAGTTGAAGGAATGTTAGGAGGTGCTGTGTACCCTCATAATCCTACGGGAGCCTGGCAAGATCCGCGTGGGGGTGTTGGCGAGAGTGATTGGGAGCCGGGTGGTGGTGCCGGTGGAGGGAATATACTCCATGTATGGATAGGGAGATATTTGGTGTCGTTTTTGGTAAGTTGAAGCTCAGGCCTCGGGAACTGGAGGTTATGTTCCGTTTCCTGCATGGCATTTTGCCATCAGGAGCGGTTCTACAGGTGAGACGAGTAGTGGAGGAGAGTGGGTGTGGGGTGTGTGGTGGAGAGGATACGGCATATCATGCAGTGTATTTTTGGGAATGTTTGGGGAATGTTTGGGATTGGATGAGTAGGCTAGTGAGACGGGTGGGAGGGGGGCATACCGGTGTTGAGAGCGCTCGTTTTGGATGTGGGACGGGTGCCAGAGAGTACGCAATGAGCATTGGCATATTTAATGGTAGATTTTGTGTATGTGTCGTGGAATATGCGTGGGAATAGGGATTGGGTTGCTAGGAAATGGGTAATGGCAGCTACTTTCTATAGGACGGTTTGCAGTAATAGGGAAATATATGGATAGCAGTGGGAGGGAGCCTTCTCCGCAGGCTATCGTGGTTTAACTGTTGCGATCTTATTAGCTTTGTAGTGGGGGGAGGGTTGTCATGGCTGGGGCAAGGATTGGAACTGTCATCCGGGGTTCCAGTGGGCTCGCCGCTGGGTGTGTGTACACTCACCTGTTTGTACTCACCTATTTGTGGTTGCAGGGGTCGATTCATAGCTCCTGGCCCCACCTCTTTGCTGATTGCTACTAGGTCCTCTCTCTCCCTGCCCCATGAGCTTTATCATACCTCGCCTTAAAACTATGTATGGTTCCCGCCTCCACTATGTCACTTTCTAGGCTATTCCATGGCCTGACTACTCTATGACTGAAGAAATACTTCCTAACATCCCTTTGATTCATCTGAGTCTTCAACTTACAATTGTGACCTCTTGTGTCTGTGTCCCTTCTCTGGAACATCCCATCTCTCTCCACCTTGTCTATTCTGCACAGTATTTTATATGTCCTTATCATGTCTCCCCTGACCCTCCTGTCCTCCAGTGCCGTCAGGCCGATTTCCCTCAACCTTTCTTTGTAGGACAATCCCCGTAGCTCTGGGACTAGTCTTGTTGCAAACCTTTGCACTTTCTCTAATTTCTGACGTGCTTGACTAGGTGTGGATTCCAAACGGGTGCTGCATACTTCAGTAGGGACCTGACGTAAAAGGGTTTAATACAGAGTCTTGAACGAATCCTTACTGAGGTATGGGAATGCTATCTGCGGGTTTGCCAGGCGCCCGTATGCTGCAGCAGTTATCTGATTGATGTGCCACCTCAGGAGATATGCTCGGTGTTATATTCACCCCCAGATCTTTTTCCTTGAGTGGGGTTTTGCGTTTTTGGGCCATCTAAACTATATTGTGTCTGCGGTCTTCTTTGCCCTTCCCCAATCTTCATCACTTTGCATTTGGGGGGGTTTAAACTCAAGGAGCCAGTTGCTGGACCAGGCTTGTAGCCTGTCCAGGTCTTTTTGTAGCCCCTGCCTGATCCTCACCCGATTTGATTCTTCTCATTAACTTCACATCATCTGCAAACAAGGACACTTCTGAGTCTATCCCCTTTCCCTTATGTCGTTCACATATACCCAAGAACAGCACAGGTCCTAGGACTGACCCCTGTGGAACCCCCGCTTGTCACAGGGACCCATTCGGACACCTCGTCACGTACCATGACTCGTTGTTGCCTCCCTGTCAGGAATTCTCTGATCCATTCAGTGCCTTTCTTGTTATGTGTGCCTGATCCTCTAGCTTTTGCATTAACCTCTTTTGAGGAACTGTGTCAAAGGGATTCTTGCAGTCCAAAAAAAGCAGTCGATCCACCCTCTCACTCTTGTCTTACTTCTGTCACCTTGTCATAAAACTCTAGTAGGTTTTTGACACAGGATTTTTCCTTCCCTGAAACCGTGCTGATAGTCAATTATACACTTGTTTCTTTCCAGGTGCTCCACCACTCTCCTCCTGATGATCTTCTTCATGACCTTGCATACTATACACGTTAGTGATACAGGTCTGTAGTTTAGTGCCTCATGTCTGTCTCCCTTTTTAAAAATTGGGACTACATTTGCCATCTTCCATACCTCAGGGAGTTGCCCAGTTTCAAATGATGTGTTGAAGATCTTTGGTAATGGCACACACAGTATCTCTGCTCCTTCTTTAAGGACCCACGGAGAGATGTCTGGTCCCACCGCCTTTGAGGTGTCAAGTTCGCATAGCAGCTTCTTCACCTCCTCCTTGGTTATATGTACCTTATTCAGCGCTTGCTAGTGTAACCCCCTGTTCTGATTTCCTGGAGTCCTACTGGTTTCCACTGTAAATACTTCTTTAAATCTCGTGTTGAGCTTCTGACATATCTCTCGGTTGTTTCTTGTGAACTCCCCATCACCCTTCCTCAGTCTGATTACCTGGTTCTTGACTGTTGTTTTCCTCCTGATGTGGCTATACAACAGCTTCGGGTCATACTTGACTTTCGGTGCTATGTCATTTTCATATTGTCGCTGAGCCTCCCTTCTTATCTGTGCATATTCGTTTCTGGCTCTTCGGCTAATCTCTCTATTTTCCTGAGTTCTCTGTCTTCTGCACCTTTTCCATTCTCTAGTACACCTAGTTTTTGCCTCCCTACACCCTTGGGTGAACCAAGGACTCGTTCTGTGCTTCCCATTATTTCTGTTTCCCTTGGGAACAAACCTCTCCTCTGCCTCCTTGCATTTTGTTGCCACATAGTCCATCATTTCTTGTACTGGTTTTCCTGTCAGTTCCCTCTCCCACTGAATGTCTTGCAGGAAGTTCCTCATGCCTGAGTAGTTCCCCCTTTTGTAGTTTGGTTTTCCCAACCTATTCTTGCTACTCTCTCCACTTGGAGCTCAACTATGTAGTCGAAGCACAGAACCACATGATCACTAGCTCCCAGGGGCCTTTCATACATGATATCCTCGATATCCGAACTACTCAAGGTGAATACAAGGTCCAATCTTGCTGGTTCATCCTCTCCTCTCTCTCTGGTAGTGTCTCTAATATGTTGATGCATGAGGTTTTCCAGTACCACATTCATCATCTTGGCTCTCCATGTTTTGGGACCCCTATGGGGCTCCAGGTTTTCCCAGTCAATCTCCTTGTGATTGAAATCACCCATAACTAGTAACTTTGCTCCCCTCATGTGTGCTCTCCTGGCCACCTCGGCTAGTGTGTCGACTATTGCTCTGTTGCTCTCATCGTATTCTTCTCTTGGCCTCCTGCAGTTCTGTGGTGGGTTGTACATTAGTGCAATTATCACCTTATGTCCCTCAGACTGGATTGTTCTTATTAAGTAGTCCCTTTCGCCTGTGCCATCCATTCCTTCCATTTTCTCTAAACCCCACTGGTTTTCAATGAGCAGTGCAACTCCTCCTCACCCTCTCCTCCCTCTGTCTTTCCTGAGGATTTGATATCCCGATGGAAAGATTGAATCTGTTATTATTCTGGTGAGTTTTGCTTCTGTGAGTGCTATTATGTCTGGGGATGTCTCCTTGATTCTTTCGTGCCACTCCTCATACTTGTTTGTTATTCCATCTGTATTTGTATACCATACCTTCAACTTCTTTTCTAAGACTGTGGTCTGGGAGGTATATTGGGGTTGGGGAAGTGGGAGACCTGATAAGGAACTATGGGTGGTTGCTCTGGGGGTGGAGTTTGTAATGCAGTGGGTGGGGGCACTGGATGTGGCATAGGTGTTTTGATTTAGAGTGTTTGGTTGCACTGGGGTTGACCTGGTTGGGGGCTTCTATAGGAAGTTGTGAGGGAGGCTGTATTTGATCTTCTTCCTGGGTCTGGGATCTCCTGTCTGTCTTCTCCATCCCCTCTCTTTCCTCCTTTCGCCTTTGTACCATCTCTCTCAGTTTCTGCATTTCTTCTTGTGTTCTGTCGCGGTTGAGATACACCTTCCTGTATGCCGGCATGTCCCTTAATCGTGCTTTCTCCTGTAGGATCCTGTTCCGAGTCGATTCTGCCTTGAAGGTCACTTTCACTGGCCGGGTTCTTTTTTCTTACAAACCCCCCTATTCTCCGAAAATTTTCCAACTGGGCCATGTCATCTTCTCCTATTGATTTTATGATGCTTTCAATTGCTTTTTTTTTTCCTCTGTTTTCTTGCTTCATATGTTTCCCCTTCAACTTCCTGGAGCCCATACACAAAGACTGACCTCACCCTTTCATTCTCCCACTGCATATCCTTGTGTATCCTCTCATTCAATTTGATTTCCTCCATTGCAGCTTTCCTTTCTTCAGTTTCACTAGCTAATGTACTTGGGCTGAGTGGCCTGTCATTTTCCCTTCTCGGCTTTCCCTGGGCTCTGCTGTGGTCTGTTAGGGCCTCCACATATAGCTTAGCTCTTTCATTTACTACAGTCTCCTCTGATAGAGCTTCTACATGTAGTTTTGCTCCTTTCCCTACAGTCCCCTTATTTGTGAGTGAGGTAGCAGTCTCTGATGTCAATCCCAAAATGTTCGTTAGTTCTTTAGGCTGTTTCAGATTTTTGCTCCTTTCCCTACAGTCCCCTTATTTGTGAGTGAGGTAGCAGTCTCTGATGTCAATCCCAAAATGTTCGTTAGTTCTTTAGGCTGTTTCAGATTTTTCAGTTCCTCTTCTAAACTCTGTGTCCTAGCCTCTGCTGCTTTGACTTGCACCTCCCACTTCCTGCTTTCCATATCTATCCTCTCTTACATTCTCATGCTAAGTTCTTTTAGTTTCTTTTCCCATTCATGTTCCCTTTTTATGAGCTCTGCTGCCCAATCTTCCTTTGCAGCTTCCTCCTCCTGTCCCTTGATTTTCCTTCATGCTCTCTGGCAACCCACTTTTGTTTTATCCTGATTGCCTCAGAGTGGGAAACCTATATAATTCTGTGTGCTAGGTTAGTAGTGTGTATGTCAGAGTGTAGGGGGGGGGAGGGAAGGTAGAGGAGGAACTGTGGCTATGTGGGAGAGGAGTGGGGAGGGGGATTTAGGGGGGAATATGGGGAGTGGGAAGGAGGGAGAAGCAAGTGGGTGAGTGGGAGAAGGAGAGGGGGAAGGGAGGAGAGGTGGGGAGGGGAGGGTGAAAGAGGGAGGTGTGGGATCAGGGGAAGGAGTGAGATGTTGGTGGGGGAGGGGGGAGTGTATGTGTGATTCTGGATATGTGTGTGTGTGTGTGTGTGTGTGTGTGTGTGTGTGTGTGTGTGCATGTATAATTATGTGTGGAATTATGTGTGGGTTTATTATGTGTCTGAAAAGTAGGTGACTTGTGCATTGGAGTATAATGTGGAGTCTCAGTAGTCGCTTGACTGACCACAACTTCTTGTGACCTGACCCCCACCCTCCTGGGACTTGACCCACACCTACTTACAATTTTGCCCTTTATGCTTGTCCTGCCACCTAGCTTATAGTAACTTACTCGCCTTGTTCAATGGATTATAATTGCTATTCCTTATTGAATACTTGAGTGCCTATTCTTTATCATGCTATGAGAGTTAGACCATTCACAATCAGCTTGGTGGTTAATTGGAACCTGAAACCCTACACCCAAACAACCACTCATAGGTGAATACAGTACTTGCAATGCAGCTGTAGCGGCCTGTAGATTGTCCAGCTCGATGTGAAGTCCTGGCGTAGATCCACCTCAATTTCTTCTCGTTATATAATGTACCCTATTCACTTGTATTTCTCTCACTGGTCACACGATTGTTTCACTTTATTATCTTTCTTGGGTGACACATGACAATGTCACCTTACCACCCACACTAGCCTGCCCACTATGACTGTGCCACCACATTTTACTTTCTAGATCACTTACAAAATTGTGGCTCTCCCCACACTTATATGGCTCAGGCAGATTGTAAATCGCTTCTAGGATTGTTCACTACCCTAACACACTTAGCAACCCTCGCAGGACACTTGGGTAGCCCTCTAAAACACTTATATTCACGGAGCACGGAAGGCGTGACTTGCGTGCTCGGTGTCCCTACTGTGTGTGTGTGTGTGTGTGTGTGTGTGTGTGTGTGTGTGTGGTATGGGCTTAGACGTGAACAAGGGATGATTCAGTGTGGTTAGTAGGTGTTAGGATGTACGTGTGATGACAGCCGGAATAAACGTGGCATCCAGTTTGGGTGTGGGGATTATCGGTTTATACTTTTGCGTACGTGTCCCACGGGATGATGACTGCATTACTCTCTATGTATATATGGCCTTGCACTTGCTTGGCCACTTACCATCACACATATATTAGAGGGTGAAGGTGTATATTTTTTTAGAAGTAATGTACGCATGTATGGGGTAAGGATGCTTGGGTGAGGATCGTAGTGATTGTGAAACTGTCGCGCTGTGACAGGTTATATGCTCATGTACGGCTAGAAGACTGTGTGACAGGGTTATGTGTAATGATGAGAGAATGTGGGCGTTTGCCCAAATGGGGGGGGGGAAGAAGGGGGTAAGGAGTGTTGGAGAGACTGAATTTTTGCAACTTGATAGTGTCTTTTGTATACACCTTTGCTTTGCACGTTGACTTTTGTGCAGTGAAAAGGTTGTGATAGAGTAGTTTTAATTTATGTGTTCGCATTAGGTTATGGAAGCCTGTGCTGTGAACTTGATTTGTTGATAGCCTTTACTATGCATGATGATATATCTATGTATGTGTACGACAATATGATAATTTAGTAACTGTGGCCAGCGTATTTCGCGGAGGTGTGTGTACCTCCGGCGGACACAGATACTTCTGTAAGACTTACTCCCTAGAAAGGTGCTTTTTTTATTAGGAATGTGCGTTTCTTTTACAATAATATGTGTGTGCTGTTTCTTGTACTTACACCTACATGAGTATGGCGTGATAATTTCATGTGCTTTTCTTATATATACTGATAGGTGGCTTGAGTGATGCATAGTGTGCTTGATGGTCTTTCTTTTTTTTTTTTTTTTGTCTGTGACGGGTTGCTTCTCCTGTGTCCAATAACGTGTGTGTGTGTGATAATTTATGTATATACTTATTGTTCTCCACAGTGTTATACTATATATATGTATTTTGTCTGTACAAGATGTACTCTGAATAAAATAAAAAATAAAAAATACTAGGGTCATGTCAGTGTGTGTGTGGGGGAGGGGTGTTGTACAGAATTACCATACTGCTTGTTGTGAGTGCTAACTTCTCTCTCCTACCCCCACCACACACCTGAAATCAGCGCTACATACCTGAAGTCAGTGCTACACTCTTGAAGTCAGTGCTACACACCTGAGGTAAGTGCTACACATCTGAAGTCAGCGCTACACACACATGCTCAGTATATATGCTGAACATATATGCTGTAATATTTTTAACATTACATAAGAACAATACAAAAGCCCTATTCACATTCGTCAGTTCCTTTTCAGATATTTGTCTAACCAATTTTTAAATCTATCCAAGGAAACAGCATCAATAACCCTAATAACTTATTCTAGTATAAGGTTAACATAGAATATTGTTCTGTACTGGTGACCTGACATCTTAAACTACTTGTTATACAAGTGAAAGAAAAACTCATCTGTCATGACAACTTGTCTGTAGTTGTCAATCATAAAGGTTTTAAAAGGTTAAACATTGTCTTTAAAATTTTTAAAAGCAAACTTTAGAAAATGCTTTAGAAATAGGATGAAACGATGTTAATGTGACGGGCATCGCTCTCGGCCGTGTGGGGGACCTTCCGCGCAGCGCTCCCAGCGGTTTGGCATTTTCCCCCCCTGTTTTGTATTAAAAAGGGGGGATAGACATGGTCCCCGTGTAAATACGGTGTGTGTCGAAATTAGTTCAGGGAAACGCTTACAAGTTCAGGATCAGGTGCTCCTGCCTACGATCATCGGCAGGCATATGGCTACCGAATGAAGAATTGTTGGAGTACCATAATGGAATTAAAAGGTCCTTCTCAAGTTTAAGGAGGGGGTTTTTTTATCTAGCATCGAAAAAATTTCAAGAGAAAAGATGGCCGTGAACCTGCAGGGGGGTATGCCTCCATGATGTGTCGAGTTACACGAAGGGGGTAAAGAAGGAATGTACCATTTGAGGAAAACAGAGCATGATGTGGTAGCAGTTTTCCGTAACTATGGAAAAAATCCACTCTCTGATTTGGGGAGTGTGGAAAAATGGCCCTTATGAGGGGTTGCCTGGGGGATCTTTTACACTGAAAATGCCCTTACGGCACCAATTCCATCGTATGTGCTTTGGACGTCTTCGGGATCAGGTCTACGTGTATTACTAAGGACAGAGGAAGACAGCAGTTTGTGGGGGGTCTTATGACCATATGGCGCCCAATGCCATAAGAAAGCAGGAAGGAGGGATCGATCATTGCCTATAAGTCGGCAGCAAGGTACAAGGCGTCGGAGACTGGGGTCTCCCCAAAACGACACCTTGTCGTTGGAGTGAGGAAGTTGATAAGGAGAGGGGGCAATGAACGAATGTAACGTTACATGAACAGAGCTGCGCAGCGACGACGGGAACGAGTGATGACGGTGTGAAGGACCACAGGATGGATTGCTGGGGAGGTTAAAAGCTCCTTTTCAAGTGAAGTTGAGGGTGGTCGGAGGAAGAAAGGGAGTACACACATTCGGTGACATCCAAAATATTTGGTGGCGGGGGATAATTTGCGAACTAATGGCCTGTGAAACCAGTTTGACAGAAGTAAATGGGGGGGGGAACGAGAGATGAAAAACGTGTGGGAGGGAAGTTGTGTAAGCGATCGGCTGGAAGTGGGAGAGGGACGACGTTCTCACCCCTGGACAGAGATCAGGGGTAAATCTTGGAAAAAAAGTGAGCCAACGAGGGGGAGGGGAAGGTAATGAAGGGAGAATAGTTCAAAGGGCAAGGGGGGGGGTGGGGGGGGTTTCAAAGGCAGGCTGCCAAACGAGACCTCTTCCCCAGGAAAGTAATTTTTGGACTTCCCAAAGGGGCGAAGGGGAAAGCCGCCGCTATTAAAGAATTAAAGGGGTAGTAAAAAATTTAATGTAATGGATTGAAAAATGAAGTGAAAAGGTCTGGATGGAAGGGTTTCCCTCGGGGTATGATTAGAGTATGTTTTTTACAAGAACAAAATTATAAGCTTGGCTGTACATTATTACTGAAAGGTTATAATTTAAATGTGAGGGGGCTATGAGTTAAAAAGGAGGATGGCTGTGGCTGTGAAGGAAAAACAGTCCCCTTACATATAATAAAGTGGGGGGAGGGGGGGGGGTGGTGAGGGGTGGATGGTGAGTGGGGTGAAACGAGAGTATTTTTTTTATAGGGGTTTACATGCCAGGGAGGCACAGTCAGAATAAAAGGGGGATTTTGACAGACTTTTTGTTGTTCATTTACGGGGTTTATTTAGTCATTTATAATTGGGGGGAATTGGAACTGTGTCATAAGGGGGGGGACGTGGAGCCGAGGGGGGCGGGGTGTGTGTTTAGGGGGCATTACGCAATGTTTTGCAGGAGGGGGGTTAGGGAAGGGGGGGGGGGGGCTTGGATAATGAGTTTTCCCTTTTTCAGAAAGGGTTTTCCAGTTTGATGAATCTATACACGGAGTCATGTGAGGGAAGTAAGACAGTGGCGTGGGTTTTTTGGCCCTAGGGCATTTTGGCTGAGCTGGGTTGGGGGAGATGTGGTTTTAAAAACAATCAGGGCTTTGGGAAGTTAAAAGCGAGATGTGAGGATGAGGGGGTGGGTGTGGGTTTGGTGAATGGTGGCAAAATTTGTGGGGTGCCCGGGGGGAGGAGACGAGTATCTTGGAATGTGGGGAAAATAAAGCTTAAAAAACCCGTTAGGGGTTTTTATAAAGTAAGGGACGGGGGAGGAGGCGAGGGGAGGTAGGGGTTACAAAATTTTTTGGAGCAACACTCAATGAGTGTTAGAGGAAAGGGGGGGGAAGGCAGTACGAAAAAAATTTTGGGTCAGAGATAGATTTAAGGAAATAATAATGAAAAATTTTTTTGAGAAAAAGGGTAAGGGCGGGGGTGGAAGCAGTACTGTGGGGAGATAACCTTTGGGGGAAATGTTTTTAGAAGTTTTAAAATCAGGGGAAAAGGAGTAAATATTTTAAAAATTAGAGGTTAGTGAAGTTTTGGGAGGTATTATAAG
Organism: Cherax quadricarinatus; assembly: GCF_026875155.1. Lineage (NCBI taxonomy): Eukaryota > Metazoa > Arthropoda > Malacostraca > Decapoda > Parastacidae > Cherax > Cherax quadricarinatus. Next base: position 36,590,476 of record NC_069419.1, read on the forward strand.
GGGCAAATGTAGCGAACAACTGAAGGAAGAGTAGTTATGCTGATTATTGTTTTCAAAAAAAGTGGGCGAGGGGGAAAAGTTGGGATTGTTTTTGAGGAAAGGGGGAAGAGGTGCAAGCCCTTTGGGGGCGTGTGGGGGGGAGATGGGAATGGTGGTGTAAATTTGTTTGGGTGAAGTGAAAGAGGGGAGTGCTCAATTTAAGTATGGGGAAAAGCTCCAGGGGAAAAGAGGGATTTCGAATGATTTTTATAGAGTTCAATGGGGCCATATAAAGTATTGTTGGTACAGGTAATGAATTTTATGCTGAGGGAAGGTAAGTTAGGAATGACACAGCAGACGGGTGTGGTCGTGTTAGTAAGGAAAAAGCAGTAGGGAAGAAAATGAGCACGTACAGGCCATATCCCCAAAGGTACAGACTATAAGTTTTTTTCGAAGAAATTGGGAAAGGTGAAGAGGGCGATAGGAGGTATCTACATAAGGGACAGTTGGGTTCTGGGACGTAGCAGAGAGATGGGCATAGCCCGGTTAGGGAAATTTTTTAAGGGTTGCAATGGGGGGTGGAATTTTTGGTATTCATTTGGAAAATCATTGACGGTGTAATAGGGATTTTGGGGCCAGTTTGAGGCGCCCCGGGGTTTTGGGGGAGGGAAAATTTTAAAATGGGGGTTTAATACTGTATTTGGGGCGGTGATACAATGCAAATTAATGGGAGGGTTGGGCAGGATTTTGGAAAGGGGAGGTTCTGGAAAAGGGGGGTCCTATGTCCCCAAAAAATTTTTTCGCATGCTACAGCACCCGTTTTTTTGAAATGGTTTAGGGAAAGGGGATTTTACTGGGGGGGTGGTAGGGTTTAATGTGGTGGTAGGAAATGTGGACGATACAACTGTAGGGCATGGTGGAAGGATTGAGAAGAAGGGAGGGTCTTGAAGGGTTTTTGGGGGCGTCAGGAAGAGCGTCAAACAGAGCTAAATCAAAATTATTAAGATTGGGGGCTTGGGTGGGGGGTGGGAATGGGGGGGGAGTTTTTTGGATGGGAAGTGGCAACGGTTGAAAATTTGTGGAGTTTATTATGGCTGATGAGAGGAGGCTGTCGAGTGAACCGGAGTTTGGAGGAAGGGAAGGGAATGAAAAAATCGGAAACCTAAGAGCGGGGGGGGTTACTTTTTCAAAGGGCGGTTATAAAAAATTCATTTTTGTTTAGTAAAGTGTGGAATGTTGCTGTGGTGTATCCTTTACAGGTGCAGGAGATACATGAGATACAGAGGAGGGCGCTCCGTTATGTGTGGGGTTTTGGAGGGCATGGCTCAGTAAAGAGGTGGTCATGTCAAATGTACGAAGAGGAGAGTAGGACTTTTGTGGAGAAATTTTCTCCAGGAGGGGGGTATCAGCCCCCTTCAGCCCTTTCAGCCCTGAGGGGCCAAGCCCTCTCAGAAGGAGCGAGCGTCTTGTTTACTGCTAGAGTGAGTAATTGATCACAGATGCTATGCCACGTAGTCAAGTGACCTCTGCTCCTTGCAGCGGTGTTGCAAAGTGTATTTTTATAAGAGACAGTACATCTCTTACTTAGCAGGACAATTAAGGAAAATCCTGCTCCCACTTTATTACCATAGTAAAGATAGTGCACATTGTTGTCTATGCTTAAGACAGCAAGAAACAAACATTCTGCTTTGCTTCATCGAGGAGGTGACAAGGATGCAAGGTACTAGGTCAGCGTTTTTTTTGTGTATTAGGGCAGTGACGGCTTGGGGCGGTGTGGCATCGCCAGATTAACTTTGACTCTACTACGAGTGACACTGACGCCAGGATAACTAGCAAAGAACACTGATCTGTGCGTTAGTGTGAACAAAGTGTCTCAAACACAATAAACATAAGAGAAGTGTGATCAGCTTCTCTTGTGATACATTGTGAACAATAAAGACAAATCTTGTGGAACATAGTGTACCAGTGTGCGTTTCCTAGACAATGGAAGACGTGGACATCCAATGACACTTCAGCTTCTATCAAGTCACCAATACCTGTCGAAGGTGTTGAGAACACCATAGCTCACGTTACAAAGAGCAAGGTATGTTACGAATTTCTTGTAGATCGGGGGATTGCGCAATTCTTGAGACACAAGGAGTTTGTAATCAACCTATAATCGGCAGTAAGGTGTGGACTTTTGAGTCCAAACAAGTAGGTATTTCGTCAGCCATCATCGAATGAAATATGCTGACATAACACCCCCAGGGGTAATTTATACTTACAAATTGTATCTCTTGACAGCCCAATGTTGTGATGGTTTCGACAGCTTCTAGACCTCGTCTGCAGGGGCGGCTGTGTAGATGATTTGCTGTCATTTATCAGCTAAGTGTTCATTATATATAGTTATAATTTAAACACAGCAGGTAAGGCCAAAATCTTCAACAACTTTTGGGGCTGGGGCCGAGAGTAAAGGCCATGTATGTAAAACAGAGGTTTGTGCGGGAGGGGGGGGTGAGAGGGGTAAGAGTTGGGAAAGTGATGGAGGATGTGCGACGGTGGTGGGGAGGAAAGGAATTAATTGAATGCGAGACTATGCTCAGGTTATTGTTAGTCGTCGGAGAGGCAGCAAAACTTAAGGTTGGAAGGTTGGTGGAGATGAGTAGGAAACCGGAAACCATGCAAGGGGTATCGGTATACCCCTTGTATGATTGGGGTAAGATCTGGTATGATTTCCGGAAGCTTAGATTAATGCCGAGGGTGAGGGAGTTAGTTTATAGATTTGTAATGGGAATTTTAGCTTCAAAGTCTGCCTTGTGTGTAATGGGTTTGGTGAGGGAAGCGACATCTGAAAAGTGTGAGGAACCGGAAACAGCTTTTCATGCAGTTTATTTCTGTAAAGAGTTGGGGGAGGTACGGTTGTGGTTGGCAAGAGTTTTCAGGTTGATGGGCGGGGGTAATGTAGAGATTCTGAGAGCCCTAACATTCGAAGTAAGAGGGGTCTCTGAAGACGTGAGAAGAGCTCTTATGTACATAGTGGCAGATTTCTTGTATTTTTCTTGGGGATTGAGGGACAAAGGTGGGGGATTAGAATTAGGGAGATTGCTGCAGGAATATATCGTACGGTATGTAGAAATAAACTAATTTATGGGGAACAGTGGAGAACGCGTTTTCCGGACTCATACAGAAATATTACAGTAAAGGGACTCATTAATGTGGCACACTAAGTATAGATTAAGGGACCGTTTTCCTTTTTAGCGGAGATATATAAGTATTGGAGGGTGAGTGCATGAGGTAAGGTTATCTGGAGAGTTTGTATGGTTTGGAAGGTTATGTCAAACGTGGTGTTGTTTTTGAGAGGTATGTTGCAACTGTAGTGCAACACTACAGTGTTGTGCTTAACAAAGAATTATTAAGGTAAAGTGTCCTGTGCAGTAGCACCACTAAAGAGGAGATAATCAACGTATTATGAGCGTTTGGCTACACCAACTACTTTGAGCTCATGTCGGTTTTACATACTGTTCATATTTTGTGTATTTTACAGTATATACAAGGACAAAAAACATGGTTCCAAAAAATTTTCAATTATTGTGTTAAGCATGATAAAAGGTGTGTGTTTGTATATATGTATTTGTGTATGTGTGTATTATATATATATATATAATATATATATATATAATATATATATATATATATATATATATATATATATATATATATATATTTATCTATGCATATATATGTTTGTATATATATATGTATATTAACAACTTATTAAGACAGCCACAGTGTCATGTGACACAATTATTATATATCTATGTTGGTTTTTGTTAGATCCTGTGACCTTACTGACATTATTTAGTAATGTGTAACATAAGCCGTAAGTGGTATTATTTAAAGTAAGGCAATTTGGTGTGACAGCGAGTTTGGGAATGGACAACGTTGGGTTTTCAAGGGGGGAACTTGTTTTTGATAATATAGGTGATGTACAGGAGTTGGGTTGAATGGTTTTTTATAGGAACATGTGTAGTACAAGTCTGTAAAGTTTTTTACATAAAGGAAACGTATTAACTCAGGTGTGGGTAGCCATGTAGGATGATTATTATACTCTGTTTTATTTTACAGTATGTAATCTTGTCATTTTTTATGTATTTTAAAATATGTATTTAAACATATATGATCTAAGGAAGGACATCAGATTCGATGGTATTTATCATGGTATTGTAAGGTAATTATACTCTTACACATTCGTCTCTCGACCTGCGGGGAGAGAGGACGCTTCTACAGGTTCTCTTGCACGCCACCTGGTGAGGAAAACATAGTATTAGCACAAGATGGCGGACCGACTGTACCGGCCGCATGAATACTGTTCTGCATTGAGCTGTTTGTGGATTTTAAGCAAGCCACGAATGAACGTTCTCCTGCCCATAGCATTATCAGTGGATGTTATGGCGCATCCCCAGTGAGAGAAGAGCTGTATGGTGTGGCCACTGAATGTATGGTCTAGGGTTCTTGGTGGAAGTTCATGAGGGGCTGACTTCTAACTATACATCCGTCAACTGAATTTCTCAAGGAATGCGGCTGAGTATCAATTCGGCAGTGGATGTTATGCGTTGCATGATGTGTCTAAGTATTTTACTTGGGTGAGGTAAGGAATGTAAATTTGAGGCTGTGACAAGCATACAGCCTACAGATGTGTTCAGTGGTTTATGGGGACTGTACACGCGGGACGAGCATGGGAATGTGGAGTCGACGGCCCTTATGAGGGGATTGCCGTGAAGGATTTCCTTCACACTGTAAAAATGACCTCTGAGGTTCGAGAGGCCGATACCATCATATGTTACATTGCATAACCATAGAACACAAGTTTTTGAAAACTATGCGGGGCAGAGGAAGACGTTGCCGATTTTATGTGACTTTATGAGCACATGAGTGGCACCAATGCCCCTGGAGACAGGGCCCTTAGGCGTCAAGGAGAATGCTTCTGTGGATACGCCCATTAGAAGCCGCGGGACGTTTATGACGGGTGAAGTGGAGAAAGCCGGGGGTATCGGGGTACAGGCCTATGGTGTGAGGATGGTCGACAGGGCAGTGGTGGTTTTGGAGACGTGTGTTACATACCAGTGGACACGGGGGGGGAGGGAATATCGCTGTCAGACAGACCGTTAGGTACGCAGAGTCAGCAGGACGGGATTTTGGAGGCTTGCTGAATGGATTTTTTTGGATAAGAGTCGGAGCAAGGTGTGGGAAAGTGATGTGAGTCATGGTGATGACCAAGGTGAATGGAGATGAACAGAAGCAGGGTAAGGGAAGACTTGGAGTTCGAAAGGAGAGTATTGCTGGTGGTTGGACGGGCCATCAAGAAGATGTGGTTGCAGAAAGAACTGGTTGTAGAGGCGTAGCTCTCCGCAAGAAGATCAGCGGGGCTGTCTTCAGGACATGGTGCGAAGTCCTCACACCAGCGCAGAGGCCTGGGAAGATGTGGGCAGCTGGTCGGGTAGCAAGGCAATCCAAGTACCGGGAGGAGGGGGGGCAATGGGAAGCTAGGCGGGAAGGGACAGGGAGGGGTTGCGAGGGCAGGATCGAGGGATTGATAGGAAAGAACCGAGACCTATGAAAGGAGGACCATGTAAGCCTACAGCGGCACAGGGGTAAGCCCGCCATTCTTTTAAAATAGGTGTGTAACTTTCAATGTAAAACTGGTCTTAATAACAGAGGTCATGAGGGTTATGGTTAGAGTGGGTTTGATGGAAATTTACGTATTGACATTATGTTTTTGCAGGAACATAACCTTAGGTTAGGATGTGAGTTGTTGTGGAAAGGTTATAGGTTGTTTACATGTGGATAGCTTTGAGGTTGAAAGGAGGTGTGGCTGTGGCGGTAAAGGAGGTACAGTCCTTTGGTTATCCTGGGTTGGGAGGGAGGGGGGTGTGGGATGGGTTTGTCAGTGGTGGAGGGTTTTTGGGGTGGCCAGGAGGGGGTTAGTTTAGTAGGTGTGTCATGCCAGCAACTAGTAAGCTAGGAGTGAGGTGGATTTTGTACGGCGAGGTTCTGGGTATATCACTGAGAGATTTACCTGCTTTTACGGTGATTTGGTGGGGATTGGATTGTCATTAGGAATGGTGAATGTGGTCCGGGGGGGCGGGTTGTGTTTTGGGGGTTTGCGGGCATGTTTTGCGAGATGTTGGTAGTGGTAGATGTGGTGGGAAGTAGGGGATATGGAATGGGAGCACACTTTTATTCGTAGGGGATATTGAGGCTCGGTTAGTAGGATTTAAGTTATGAGCCGGCACTAGGTATGTGGAATGTGGGTGGGTGATGGACTATCGATGTGGGTTTTCTGATCAACGTTGTTTATAGCATATTTGAGGGTAGATGGCAATAGTGTGAGTTTATGCAGGTACTGGAAATTCTAAATGTGGGGTACTTAGGGTCGAGGGGACCCTACAGGGTTTGAAGATTGTGGAAATCCCTTTTGGGCAGAATAGGATATGGAAATGGATTGCTGGATTGGTGGGGAAATGAGGGCTAAAGTTGGAAATCGCAAAATTTTTTTTAAGTACGGGGTAAGGGGATGGCGAGGTGGAGCTAGGCCTACAAGAAATTATCTTGAGGGTCAGTTTAAATGACTGTTATGCAGGGAACGGGTGGGGCGGAGTGAGGACATGGAACGTTTTGCGAAATAGGTTGGCGAAATTCACGCAATGAAAAATTTGAGTCAATTCGAGTTAGGGCAGGGTTGGAGGGAATGTTTTAAGGGGGGATTATGGCCATCGGGTTTGTATTATGGAGGTTTAAGGAACGGCAGGCGATAGTTCCACCTTGGCGTATATTGAGGCAGGTACAGGGGGAAGGGTGGCTTTGAGGAGGGTCAAGGCGCCTATCCACCACGGAAAATATTAGTTTGTATTGCAGATTTTTGGTTAGGGGAGAAGTGGAGAAGGGTTGGCGGGGAGTGGGTGAGGGACGTTTGGGGAATGTGTTGGGTTTAGTTAGGGTATTAAGTGAGGCAGGACAGTGACAGAATCGAGGGTTAGTATTAATGTTAAGAGACGTGTTGGAGGAGGCAGTTTTAGTTTTTGGGATGTGCCAGGGTAAAACCCAGGCAAAGACGGATTACCAAACCTTTTTTATGGTATCATTGGGGGGGAGTGTCTACTGGCATTGTCTGGTGGGGGTTTTGAATTGTTTTATGTCTAAGTAGTGGGGGATGGGGGAAATCACAAAGATAACGGGTTGTCACGGTTTTTGTGCCAAAAGGAAGGAATTGCCGAGCGAGTTTTGAATGGTTTACCATGCGATACGTTATGTGCTAGGGTATTCAATTTTTGCTTAGGTTTGGGAGATCAGAATGAGGAAAGTGTTGGGGTTTTAGTGTTAAGCATTAGGGACAGTTGGGAATTCCGGGAATTATAGGATGAGGGTAATGGACATGGTTTGATTATGTGATTTTCTAGAGTGATGTACGGGCAGGGGTTAATACTAGGTTTAGATTGGGTGACATGCTTATGATTGTCATGTGGACAGAGATTTTTCTTAGGGGTTTGTTAGAGAGGTTGGGGTTTCGGGTATCGAACAGAGGGGGTACGTGAGGTGGAGTGAACACCCTGTATGATGGGCCAGAGGGTGAGGGTACAGGTCAATGGGAGGTTGGGGAATGTGTACTCAATGGAGAGAGGTTTGAGGCAGGGCTGTCCGGATGTCTACAGCTGCTCATTTGCGGGTCGTGCAGAATCCCTTTTTATGAGTCTGTTGAGAGTGGTGATGAACAATCACGGAGATGGAAGGGGGGTGGTGCAAAGGGGGGGCATCGTTGGGTATGTGGATGATACTACTGTTTTGCTAAGGGTAAGAGGCGTTAAGGAGGGTGGGTAGAGTGGATTGTCAGATGTTTGGTATGAATACCGGAATAAAAGTGAAAGAGAGTTTAAGTACGGGAAATTCAAGGTTTACTTAGAGGTCGGTATTGGATAGGGGGGGGGGCTCGGGCACGTTGGGGAGGGGGTTAGGATGGACAGGGGTTGACAGAATCAAGGTATGTGGGATTATGGTATTATGGCGGAAAGATGCATGGCATCTGCAGATGGGTAAATGTCAGAGTCTGTCACGGGTAAGGTTTTAAGTAGACTAGGAGGTTTTAAGTGCGAGGATTTAGCGTTACATCAGAGGGTAGTGGTTGGTAAATTTCACTCTGTCTATAGTTCAAGGTTTATTATGGGGTGGGTGGCAGAGATTTTCCCTTAGAGGTACGAGATAGTGTGGGAAATGCAGTGGAGGGTGCTGAAGGTTTGTGTGAGCGGATTTGGGAGGGCATGGTTAAGTAAGGGGTAGTTTTATGACGGATGTTCGGGAGGGTGTTTTTTTAGGTTTTGGTTGCCTCTTTAGGATCTGGTAGTAATGGCTGTATATATCAAGTGGAGGTATATGAGGGAAGGAGGTGCGTGAGGGGCCGCTACTAAAGTAGGAAGAGTATGGGTGGAGGCACCGTAAATGGAGGAGGGGAAGGAATTTGAGTGGTTTGTGGAGATATGGTGAGATTTTTATTGACAGTGCCAACAGGTGGATAAATCAAGTGATACGGTTGGTTGTGGGTGTGAAAGGTCAAGGAATTATGCAAGGGGTTAGCCGTTGTATCCAAACGTATGCGAGATTGGGGGGTTATTTGGAAAAGATTTTAGTACAGCTTCGGATACCGCGGGAGTAAGAGAATTAGTTATAGGTTTATCATGGGGATTCTGGCTTCAAGGAGGTGTTTAGTTTATGGGTTTGTGGATGAGGCTTTTTGTGTCAGTTTTTGTGTGAGTTGAAAACGTCGTTTCATGTGGTCTTCTTTTGTACCTCCTTGGAGGGGGTAAGATCATGGATCGGGTGGGGTTATCAGACTGCTGTTCGGGGTGTGGGGGTCGTTTGCCGCTTTTAAGGGCATTACTATAGATGTAAGGGGAAGTCCTTAGGATGTTGGAAGGGCATAATGTATTATAGTGGAATTTATCTGGCATTTCATGGGGATATGAGGGGATTAAGGGGTGATATGAGGGATAAAAGCATTTGGCGGCTGATTCTATAGGACGAAGTGTAGGAATATGCTGGTTTATGGGGCGGCGTCCTGGGAAATAAGTTGTTCCCGGAAGGTATTGGAACCTCACTGTGGGTTTCTCCTTCAGGCGGAGTGGGTCCCTGAGGATGGGACAAAGGATGTGAGTCTCCTTATGGGGGGGATGTGAAAGGGGGGGGTGGGTCGTTTTTGGTTTTTCTCTTGGAAATGATGTAGTGTGTAAGAGGAAGGTAGTGAGATCGCTGAGGTATGTGATGGTAGGCCATGTTTCACGAGAATGTTTGTCATAGTGAGAATATAAGTGTGTTTACAGGGTTACATTTCTTAAGCCTGGATGGTTATGTTCATGGGTGTTAAAATTTACTTGAAAGAGCAGGATACGAGACCTAGGCCTTAGGATCTCGTTTTTAAGTAATTGATTGGCAGTTGGTCTCAACACAACGTTTTCTGAGATACGTGTCAGTTCTTTTTGGGACTGGCAAATTACAGCAGCCTTATCCCTTAATTACTTCTCTAGTCTTATGTTCAACTTTTATTGTCAGATGAAGGTTCTATGTGAAAAAATTTAAGTGTATGTATGGGTTTTTTGGGTCTATACCATGTTTTTAGGGGGTTAAACCAACAAAATCTTGTGGACAAGATTTCGGTTATATACATATGTGGGAGGTATAATTATTATAGGGTTTGGTTATAAACCCTTTAATGTGCCGAGGTTTTGTTATAAATACTTGTTTTGGATTTTTTTTTTTATTTTTTTACATGCATGTTGTTCTTTTCTGTATCAGCATATTTTATTAGAGGGTTAACATATTAATAATAGTAAAATACTGTTTCTCTATGGTTATTGTGTAAGGAAACATATTTCCTTCCGGTTTCCCCATTGGTTAGGATCTAATGTACCATAACTTAACCAATTTAAACTGTACCCTGTCATAAAAGGGTTTTAGGGTTTTGTTTTGTTTTGTAGTGGTTATGGTAGTTTTGGTTAATCTTGTGATGTTGTAAACCATACCCCGGCCGGGATTGAACCCGCGGTCATAGTCTCAAAACTCCAGCCCGTCGCGTTAGCCACTAGACCAGCTAGCCACAATAAGATTCATCCAACTAGGTATATTTCTACACCATAGGAAGGTTAGCACAGGCACCTCTGTGTCATTACGATTTCTTAAGTCAAGTCGTGATGTTGTACATTTGTATGATGTTTTTGTTGTAATAGGACATGTCAGGTATTCATTTTATATTGTTAAACTATGTAAAGTTTCTTTCTGGTGTGTTTTCTTTGGGTACAATGGCCTGGCGGCAACTATTAATGACTGATAAACTTTAGTGAGGTTTGTCTTAGCGTGTATTGTTTTGCTATAACAAGATGTTATAATACTTGTTCCTGCAAGGAATAACCTGGTACTAGTAGAACAAAAGAATGTTTTGTATTTCTGTACTTTGTTATGCATCCTTTGTACTTTTGTAAGGTTTCTAATAAAAAAAAAAAACTTATGCATTCTTGTATTTGTTGTAAGTTATAAATAAAAATATATAGAAACAAAGGTAAGACAAGAATGTAGTCCAAGTATAAGGATACATGTTTGAGGATAGGTCATTTATTTATGTACTAATGTTTAAGGCTTTAATTTTTGTTATAATGTTATACATATTATTGTATGCTTTTATATGATATTTCATCATGTATGGTTTAGGGAAATACTAGTTGGCTTAGGTGTAAATATCGGATATGTGCTGCAGCGTACTTTATAAGGTGTATTATGTTCATGTATTATGTTTTGTATACCTGTTTAATGAAGGATGGATTTTTATATATTTAATATGTTGTTATATGACGTTTTAAATAAAATATAAAAAAAAATTATACTCTTATGAGTATACTTTTCGGGAATGTTATTTTTTATTTGTTTTCATGTATAGTAAAATATGTACTTACACATATATGATATGGGGTCATCAGATTATATTGCAATTGTCATGAAGAGAAAAAGGGGCTATAAGATTTATAAAATCAGGTCAGTAGACTTTCTTTATATGGTAGGAGAATTTTTTAGGACGCGAAGAGATTATCGTATTTCTTTATTTCAGTATGTTGTAATCAGGCATGGATCGCTTAAGGGTAATTTGCAACAGTTGGGATGTAAACCTTTTCCACGGATGCCCGTTGTTTGTTTTTTAGAAAGGGCCTCTTAAAGGGGGGCTCCTTGGCGTGGGAAGAGGCTTTTGGCTGGGGAATTTGACCTTGGGTTTTCTTCCTCAGACCAACCAAATTACCCCCCTCTCCCCTCCCCTATCCCTCCCCCCCATCCCCCCCTTTTTCCTTTCCTTTTCCCCCACCCCCCCCTTTTCCCCTTCCTCTTTTTTCCTTGGGGGTTCTCCCACGGGCACCTATTTTCCTAGTAGGGAAAGGGATACCGGGTCCATCCCCATCGTTGGGGTTTTTAGCGGGGCGATTTTCCCCGTGGAATCTGACGCCGGGGGATGTCCCGATCCCTCTCCTGAACCCCGGAGTAGCTTTGGGGTTTTTCGGCGACGAGGTACTCGGGAACCCCCTTTTCGGATTCCGGGGGGGGTGGCCAAGGGGGTATGCTTTGTGGCGGATATCCGCCCCCCCTTCTTTTGTCCACCGAGGTAGCTCGGCAATGTGGGGTTGTACCCGATTTTTTATTTTACTAGCATATGGGAGGGTAGGGCCGGGGTTTTCCATGCTGCATCGCGCTATTTTGCGGTGCTGATCCTTTTGGGGCGCGGAGGGAGATTTCGGGCCCTTTTTTTCCTCCTAGGACCTATCCCTCCCCGTCCCCCTTTTTTTTTTTTTTTTTTATTTTTTTTTTTTCTTTTCTTCTTTTTTTTTTTTCTTAAAAACAAAAAAAAGAAGTAACCAACCATGGAGCCCTAAATCCATGAACCGGTACCCCCGGGCCCCTTCTTGAAAAACGCACCCCGTTCTGACCCCGCCTCTCTTTGGCCCACTCTTCAGACATTTCCTCATGCCTCTGTACCATTGCCGTGCTGTTTCCTCACCCGCTTCAGGGACTGAGGGCCCCGCTGACTCTTTCGATTTTTCGGACCTTCGCCTCCTCGACTATGCTTCCGCCTCCCCTCTACGTGCAGCAATTTTCAAACGGACCCCTTCCCCCGGGCCCCAAATCTGGGCCCACCCAAAAAGCCAACACAATAAACCCCTGAGATACTTCTCCACCTTCTCGTTTTCTCAGAAACGATCGACACGTCCTTTACAACCCTTTTCCCCGCTCTTTCAATAAATTTTTCACTTTACGACCAACTCCCCCTACTGCCATCTTTCCCTAGATTGGGAAGGCACTCCTACGCCATGTTGGTAAAGATATTTTTTTTTTCATCCTTAAAGCGGGACGTCATCATTACCGACAGAACTACCCAGGGTCATAGCTCTCTCGTCTTTCCCCTATCGAACTGTTCCTGTCTCCTTGAAAAACATCATTCCCCCCAATTTTGTAGTGGTACCGGCATTCGCCCCATCCATAGTTCAACAAATTTTTCCCGAAAGGCACGAATTCAGAACACGGAACCCCAAGATCTTTTTCCCAAACCCAAAGGTAGACACTTTCTTCTTCCTGCCCGCGGGGGGAGACGATACCCTAGCAATGTGGCTCGTTTAACTTTTGACAGTCGAGAACTCCCATCCTCAGTTTATATAGCAGGACATCGGTTACAAGTTCGAAAGGTGATCCCTACACCACAACAGTGTAGAAATTGCTGGCGATTTGGCCATCCAGCGAAATATTGCAGATCTATCGCCGAATGCCCAGTCTGTGGTGCCGATGACCATTCTAATACATCTGCAATCAATCCCCCTCTTGCCTTAACTGTCATGAGCTCACCCTTCGTACTCTCGCCGTTGTCAGGTCTATTTAAACGAGCGGGAAATCCGTTACCTCAAAGAGACAGAAGGTCTCCCTTATGCCATGGCAGTTTCTCATCTCCGCCTCCAAGGGAGACTCCCACGTGTTTCTTATTCCCGTGTTTCAAAACGTCCCCCCACTTCTGGTATCCCATCTTCTACACCCACCTCTGTGGTTACCTCTCCCATAATCACTCCTGTATCTAATCCTTTTGCTGTCCTCGGCTCAGACGTCCCTACTTCAACACCTCAGTCTAATCTCGCTTCTTCGAGTTCTCTCTCACAAGCCTCAGTATCGACGAGACCTCATACGACACCTCCTCCCAATCGTCCCTCTACTTCTCAAAAGTCAAAAAAAGGTCCGGTAACACCTCCTACCCATCTTCCACCTCCTCATTTTACCCTCCCTGTCTCTGTCCCTGGTTCTTCCCCTCTCACTGGCTCAGTTACAAGTGCAGAGGTTCACCCTCCTCCTCGTAATGTACCTTCCTCCCCTGTTCTCTCCCAAGTTTCTTCCTCTTCTGCCACCTCCCAGGTTCCTGCCTCTTCTGTCCCCTGCCACGTTTCTCCAGTTCTCTCCACCCTTTCGCCCCCCCCTACCTTGGTACAGTCCAATACAGTTCCAATCTTTACTCATCCTCCCCCTACCATTCCCAATATTGTCTCCCATACGACATCTCTGAATTCCGAAACACTTGAAGCAATCTCTGAATATATTGCAGAGACCAAACCATCAATGGACACTGATCCACCTTCCGCTCTTTCTCTCTCCTCTGCTCCGTCTGCGCAACTCCTTTCTTCACAGCGCACCGTTCCTTCGCTGCTTGAACGTTTTCCACTGCCTCCGCATGTAGACTTTTCTAACCCTTCTAGTCCGTAGGAACCCTTACCTGCGGATTTCAAGTATCTTTATCATTGCCAATCATGGCCTATTTACAGTGGAATATACGCGGCCTCAGGGGTAATCGGGGTGAGCTTCAGATGTTACTCTCCCAGTTTGCCCCTGTTGGCGTTTGCTTACAGGAACCAAAATTACAGTCTGCTGTTATCTCTCCCATCTCAGGCTATAATTTATTGTATTCTTCAGATCCTTTTCCTGATGGGACCTTTAATGAAAGTGCTCTTCTTCTCCGCAGTGATATTCCGTACCATCAGCTATTTGTTCATACTTCGCTGCATTACACAGCAGCCCGTATCCACTTCCATAGGTGGTATACGCTCTGCTCTTTATATCTCTCTCCTTCTCGGGCATTACCTATTCCGGATTTTGCCTTCCTTGTTTCGTCATTACCGCCACCGATTCTGTTACTTGGTGATTTTAATGCCCACCATTTCCCTCTGGGGGGGGTCTCACTGTGATTCCCGTGGAATTCAGTTAGAGACTTTTCTTGCCACCCACCCCCTCCATGTGTTAAATACAGGTACTCACACCCATTTTGATCCTCGGACTCATACTCTCTCTTGCATCAATCTTTCAGTTTGCTCTTCCTCCGCCGCATTAGACTTCACTTGGTCTGTTCTCCCAGACTTACATGACGGGGGGATCATTTCCCAATCATTCTTACTTCCCCCCTTTATATTCGCCACCTCTTCGCACCCCACGCTGGCAATTTAATCAGGCAAATTGGAACCTTTACTCACACCTAAAATGTTTTTAAAGAGGTTCCTTCTTCTTCCTCCATCGATGAGCTTCTACACCTCTTCTCGGGCCTCCGTTTTCACCGCAGCTTCTCATTCTATACCCAAACTTCGGGCAGGCATTCTCAGAAATGCGTGCCTTGGCGGTCTCCTGCTTGTGCTCGTGCAGTACTTTTTAAACGGCTGCATGGGGAAGGTACCGGTACAATAGAACCACAGAGCGACCCTTGATTTTAAACAGAAGCGTGCGATCGCTCGCCATGTCATCCGTGACGCTAAACGCACTTGCTGCGAGATTTATGTCTCCACCCTCACCTCTGCTTCCTCGTGAGTGCAGTCTGGAAAAAAGTACGAAAACTGGAAGTGGTAAAAAAAAAAAAAAAAAAAAAAAAATAATTCTCCCTGACCCTCTGTTCGGCGGGTTGCCGGTGTTGATATAGCAAACCCACTAGATGTTGCCAATGAAATTGGCAACCATCTGGTCCGTATTTCTCAGGGACTCCATCTATGCCCCTCATTTCTTCCTCAAAGTCTGCCAGAGAGTTAGCACCCTTGGAAACCTCCCACTATCGTCCCATTGCTCTTACAGTGCAGTTTGCAAAGTAATGGAACGCCCTAGTAAATAGACGTTTAGTGTGGTATTTAGAGACACACAACAGTCTCTCCACTCGTCAATATGGCTTTCGTAAGGGACGTTCTACCACAGACCCCTTACTACGCTTGGATACGTATGTTCGTAATGCCTTTGCGATAACCACTCCGTATTGCCATATGTTTTGACTTGAGAAGGCATATGACACAACTTGGAAGGTATAATATTTTAGCCCAAGCCCACTCCTTAAGGCCTTCCGAGGCAATCTTCTACCATCCTTCCTTAAGAACTTGTACTGACAGCATTTCCTGTTCGGGTTAATAATGTGACTCTCCCCGACTTTATCCAACTGAAGGGTCCCCCAGGGATGTGTTCGAGCACAACACTTTTTCTCCCTCCTTGCTATTAATGATTTGGCCTCTATTCTTCATCAAATATTTGGTCATCTCTCTATGTTGAGACTTTCGCTATTGCCTGTGCAGGCGCTGACTGTCACCTCCTTACAGTTTCTCTCCAACATGCAGTCGACCGTGGTTTCCAATTGGGCCACCACACGGGGTTTAAATTTTCCACACTAAAACCCACCAAATCACTTTCACCTAGACGCTCTGTCAATCTCCGTTCACCTTTGTACCTCTATGGCTCCAGTATCCCTGATCGTGATACTGTCAAGTTTCTGGGCCTCCAATTTTGATCGTAGTTATCCTGGAAAACCCTCACATTACCTCACTGAAGCAACTTGTCACACCGGCCTGAAACCTTCTAAATACCCTTGCTCATCTTTCGTGGGGACTGATCGTCGAACCCCCTTCGCCTACCATGCCTCCCGGATTTTATCGAAACTTGATTATGGTGACCCAGATCTATTCAGCGCATCTCCCGGCTACTCTCTCTACCTTAACCCATTATCACCAAGATTACGTTTATGCCTTGGTGCTTTTCGCTCTCCCCTGTCGAGAGCCTTCTATGGTCAAAGCGAACGTTCCATCCTTATCCGATCGCCTGTGATGCCCATTGCCTGCACTACTATTACGCTCTCATGATCTCCGCAATCCGTCCATTTATAGAATGGTTCACGGATATTAGTAGACATTCTTTTTGTTCGCCGCCCTGTTTATTCGTCCCTTCTCTCTTTCGCCTTCATCCTCATGCTTCTCTTCAACTACCACCTTTCTTGTACAGTGTAGCATCTCACTTTTCCCTACCCCCTGGAAGTTCCAGCTTTCGGTCTGTTCTTCTCCGTCCCTTGCCCCTTGCTCGAAAGCCCAACTGTCTAACGATCGGTTCCCGCTCCCTTTTCCTTGACCACTTCACTCTCATTCTCATGCCATTGCTGGTGTATCACAGATGGCTCTAAGTCTCTGACGGCGTAGGATTCGCAGCATGTTTCCGGACAGCGTCGTACAAGGGCATTTACTATCTTCGCTAGTATTTTACAGCTAATGATATGCCTCCTTACAGCACTATCCGTATTGCATCATGCCTGGTCATCATATGTGGTTGTCCTCAACTCCCTTAGTGCTTTACAGCTATACATAAATTTGATACACCTCACCCCTTAGACTCCTTTCCAACTTTGGCTACGCCGCTCTTTAACTAAGCAAAAGATATGTTTTTTTGTTTGTCCCTGGTCATGTTGACGTACAGGCAATGAACAGGCAGACATACTGCTGCGGCCGGTCCAGCACTACATGACCTACAAGTTTCTTATAGATGTTATACTATTTACGACTATTTGCTGCAATATCTTCCCACCTTCACAACACCCGTTGGCAACAACGATTGGTCTCTATCTCGCAACAACTTCAGTCTATTAAACCGAGTTATAAGGTACTGGCCGTTTTCTATCACCAGTGTCGAGGTTGGGGAGCTACTCTCCTTCCCGTCTCGCATTGCCAAACTCGCTTCTCATGATACTCATGGAGGCGTCTGCTCCTCTCTTGAGAATTGCCAAGCTGCTCCATAATATCAGATCAGTCAGCCACATTTCTGTTGACTGCTGCCCACTTTATCAACGAGCACGCAGAATTTACCTCCGTCGGTCGCGTCTCACTCTCTCTTTACCTTCCCTTCTCACCGCTGATGACCCACCTTTCATCCGGACTCTCTCATTGACTTTTGGACGAACGACTGACTGACTTCCCAAATTCTATACTCTTTCACCCTTTCTAACTTCAATCCATTGCTACCCTCTACCCCCGTACATCCCCTGCCCCGTCTGTTTTTCTGTAACCTGCTATCATTCCCCCTCCCTTCTGCCATCCATTCCCTTTGCTCCTCCCTACCCTGCGCGCTTGTAGACCCTTGTGGCTTAGCGCTTCTTTTTGATTATAATAATATTTATATAAGGGACACCCTTTTGTTTACATTGATGTCCCTCTGTCTTTAATTTTTATAATTGTAATAGTTCTGATGTCATTATATATTACTTCTTCAGTATTTAAGGTATCACAGTTGATATTTTTCACTGCCTGTATCCGTGTTACATATTGATTATGTACCCATATATTTTTGTACCTGAGTTTTAAAATAAAAAAAAAAAAAACTCTCAGTAGCTACATTACACTCTGCTATCAGACAACCATTATGATTTTACAAGCACAATAAGTGAACGTCTAAATATTTGATGGAGGGAGAAAAAGGAGGGAGAAAATAGAGGATAGAGAGAGGGTGCAAAAGAGGGGAGAGGGAGAAGGGAGAGAGCGAAGAAGCAGTTAGGTAGTTAAATATTAAATAACTTAATTTCGCTGAGATGATGATGTCATTACTTATTAATTGGGCTGTTGTCTTAGTTACTAGTTGTCAAAGGCACTTGTCGAAAGTATGTGTAGGTTTATATATATAATACATATATATATATATATAATATATATATATATATATATATATTAATATATAGATATATATATATATATATATATATAATGTCGTGCCTGAAAAGCAAACTTTGCTATCTGGCTTAAATAGCAACGCTCATCTTGCATAATAGGACAATGAAAATTTGTGTATACAATATTTTCCGCCATAATCATTCTGAACCTAACGAAAAAAATATATTGTCACTGTGTTTTGTATTAGATTAAATTAATGTAAACAAATCTAAAAATATAATTTAGTGGGTTAGGCTAAAACAAATTGTTCTCTTATAATAAGGTTAGGTAAGTGTCTAAGATTCTTTGATAGCAAAAATATAATTTTACATTAACATAATGAATAAATTACAATCGTAAACGCATACGAGAAAATTTAAGAAAGGATTTAATTTTAAATGAATTCTTGCTAATGACCAGTTTTGCCTATTCGCACACATATATATATATATATATATAAATATATATATATATATATATAATATATATATATAATATAATATATATATATATATATATATAATATTAATCAACACAACTATCCATCCAAATCAATCTTCAGGTGAGTATATATCACTGATGTATAATAATTACTGACATGCTATCAATCATAACACTTCTTTTAAAATATATTCGGACACCTTTTCAAACAATTTTTATGTTATTATAGTAATGAATATTTTATCCGAACGGTAATTAATTCATGTCAGCTTTCATAAATGTTCTTTTGTATAAATGCACAGTAAGTACAGGCAATTAATGTTGTCAACCAGTCACCATCGTTTTTATAGGCCGCGTTAATTCATTCATTGTAATAGACTTTACTACTCTTTTACTACATGTGAGCTGCCTGATATTGTTTCTGCCCAGGAGAGAGTGTCCGGGATGTTTTTTCCGCAACTTTACTAGTCCAAATACCAATAACTTTGTAACAGACTACCTGACGTCTTGGCCGAACACTTTGCAACGAAGATTAGAGTTCCAGACATCTGACTCAGTGTAAGAATGTTTTACATGAGAATCCCTGAGTCAACCATCAGCAGCCGAATAATGCGGATCTAATATGAAAAAGCGACAGTTTTTCATATATATATATAATAAAATATATATATATATATATATATTATAATAATTAATATATATATATATAATATATATATATATTCAGTAAGTTCTGTGGCTGATAGCAAGATTTTGGGGCTATTTTTTCCAAAATGAAATGACACAAATGAAAATTCTGGGGGTGAGATGCATTTGGGAAAGGGGACATTGAATCAAAATTCCCATGATAGGGACCTGGGGTAAGGAAGTAGAACTTATACGAATGAAATTAGCCCTAAATTATGGGAAAAAAAGGAACGGGTTTAAAGGGTTGAAAGTACAAAGATCCAGGGAAAAGAGAGCCTTAGAGGACTTAGGCTCAAGAAAGAGCTAAAGAGAGGCACTTGCTTCTCACCCAGACACAGACACGAGGGTAGATGTTTTTTCATTTGGATAAAGCCATAAAATTTGTGCCCAAATTCCTAAGAAAGACCCAGACCTTTTTTTCCTGTTTTTTTGAAAGTAGGGGCCAAATCCCAATTTTGGGCCGGGAAAAGGAAAGGGCGACTTTAGCGAGAACCCATTTTTTTTTAAATATTTTTTTTAAAACATTATAAATTAAAAGGGTTGTATAAAAATATTAAAAACACCACATACAAGATTGAGCAAGATTACTAAAAAATCAATCAAAGGCAGAAAAAAAATGAAAACCCAATACAAAAATAGGAATTTTAAAAAAACACGCAAAATCATATAACCATCATACACACATTTCCCAAATGAAAAATATCTGACACTACACACAAAACTGTTGGGGACCCCCCCCCCATTAAAACCCTCATAAAACATCCACATCATTGCACACTAATGATCACAGCATGATCAAACATTAATTTACGTAACTTTTAGTAGACAGCAACTTTTATGAATTTTACTTAAACAAACCTGGTAATTATTCTAAAACTTTACTCAAAACAAAAAAAGCATTTAAAAATTTACATACTTATAATCATCAACAACTGCAAAATTTATACAGCATATGTTAATCTTGGAACCTTGATACAGACGAATTACTCACACAATTCCACAGAAGGGTTTAAGTCTATTTAATTGGGAGAAATCCAAAATTTTTAAAATAAGAATTTTTAATGACCCTTTAAAAAAATTTATATATAAAGAGAAAAATCACAACATTGAAATATTCATTATTACAAAAAACTGGACCTTACTAAAGCAGGCAAATTTTATACATTTCATGAATTTTTTTGGAAGAAATTTTCTGAACATTTCAAAGCTTAAAATTTTTAATCATTACAGCTTTTATATCTTATTAACCTTAACAAACCAGTCTTCTGAAACTGACCAAGCTTACGAAAAAACTATCACACCGTACATCACACCTTTACTTTCAAAAGCATCACTCACGCCCACGCATCCCTCAAAAGCCAGTTTTCTTTTTTAACCCCTTAAGATTGCAACGCCCATAAGCCCCCTGACAGGGAACCTACGATACCCTCCAAAATTTTAAATGCCCCTGTTCCCAGTGTGTCCTTTTTTCTCCCGTTGCTCCCATAAAATATCGCTCCGTGCCCTGATTCTCTCCCTTACGACACATTCGTAAACCCAGACTATCCCCACAAAATCATGACTAATCCCATTGCGTTCTCACCGGCGCTGTATAGCCCTTTGGCTTAGCGCTTCTTTTGATTAAATAATAATCGCACCGGCACCCCCACCCTCCCACATCTAAGCAAACGCCCTTAAAACACAATTCCACCTCCACCCCCCATCCATAAAACCCTACAAAAACCACCTCTCACGGTTTCCCCAAACCCTCGCACAAAAAAAACAGCATAAAAGACATGTCAATGCCCCCCCAATACAACCCCTCCCCACCCTCCTCACACGTTTTTTTGCCAACACTCTCCAACGCAATATTTTTGGAAAAATTTAAACTTTACCTCCCTTCCCACGCCTCCAATCGAACCCTTTTAAACCCCCCTATATCTCCCCAAAGCATAACGGAATATATCTCCACCTTAGAAACCACCCCCCTACCACCCACCTGAGCCATCGCCTACTTGACCCTGCGGGGCCCGTGCAAAAAATTTAAAACCCTTTTAAATTCCCTCACACATCTGGACCCCTACCCCTCACCAATGCTCCAAACCCCTTCGAACCCATGCCAAACCTGTGCCTGCAACCCTACCCCCCCTCAAAAAACTGTGTTTAACATACATGCCCAAAAATCCTTTGATGCACCCATTAACCCCAGCCCTCCCCGGCAATCCCGGGAAAACATAACATCTTTCGATAACCATCAAAACCCAACCCCAAAATACCCGATATACACGCTCAACAACCCCTTCTCATCGCACATTTTCAAGGAAAATTTATACCTCCCACATCCACAGTTTACAAAAAAAGCACATTCCCCACAATACACGCGATTAACGTAAAACCCTCCTGTACCAATCCCGCCAATCTACCCAGAACCCACCAAGCTTCTCTCAAATTTCCCCCTCCCCCCCTCCTAAAGGGTTTTTCCCATAAAAAACCCCACACACCTTAATTTTCCCACACCAGGGCCCACCCTTTTTCCCTGCCTAACCCCCCACCCCGCCATCCCCCCACCCTCATAACATAATTTTTTTCCTATTAACCGTCACCCCCTGTTCCCCTTCCAAAAATCTCCCCCAAATTCACCCACCTTTCGAAACCTTTTGCCCTTTCTAAATAGAACCGGGGTATCATCCACATAACCCACGATCCCTGGTTCCACACCACTTCACTCTCTTCACTCCCCCCCCTTACACTCCCTCGCACAGCCCCTCAGAACACCTGAATCAACGAAAAGAAAGCTGCGACACAGGCACCCTGCCTAAAGTCCCTTTCCATCCAATTAGTTTTCCTAGCCTACCATTTCCCCTGCACCCTACCATAGCCTGCTCATACAACACCTTTGCCCAAACTGACGATTTCCCCCCCCAAAATCCTTGCCACTGCATTAACTTCCACATGCCTCACGCTCCACACAGTCATATGCCCAGGCCACCCAAATCTAATCCCCCCCACCTTTTATTGCCCCCCACTTTCTCTATAAACCTACATGACCCCTTGCCCCCACACATTGATCGCCAGGCACACCTTTGGCCCCTCATCCAAAACTTTGTCAAGAACTCGTTTCATCCTTTTCCCTAACATTTAGCAAAGATCTTGAATCACCACACATTAAAGATATCGACGAAAATCGGTACAATCAAAGACTTCTTTTTGGGGAACCCTACCACCACACCAAAATTTGCTTTCCCCCCCCAATCAAAACTTTGGTTTTCATACATTAAATAAAACCGCTAAAATTCCGCAGACATTCAAAATTTTTTCCTTATAAAAACAAAAGGAATACCATCAATCCCCGGCGATTTCCCCACACTCTACCCCCACTGCCATTCAATCCCTACTCCTTATAGGCCAAAACCCAGATTAAACCCGACCTTATGCTCTAAATTAAAACATACCCATTCCCACCCCATTTCCCCTACACCTCTCTTAACCCCCCTCTTTTGCCATGCATCTCGTACCATGCACCATTAAAACCCAACTCTCTGTTGACATGACACCTGCCCCTGACAACCCCCCCAAATTGCCCCTGGACACTAAAAGCTCATTTTTCCATCGCCCTGCAATTTTTTCCCCCCCCGCTCTCTCAAGACATATCCGAAGGACAGTGCCCCATAAACCTCGTGTTTCCCTCCCGAGTTTCGGCCGCACAAATTCACGTTTTTTAAAGTCCCTAATCATTTTTAAAAAACCCTTAAACCAAACCACCGATACTCACCCCCCTCCCCTCCCCCCCCCTAATATTTCTGCTTTTGCCTTAAAGGAAATGTAAAACCCCATATTGATTCTCCCTTTTCCTTTTCCCCCCCGCTTCTGAAAAATCCCTCACCTTCCCCTTTGACTGTGTCCCACCAAAAAGTTCCCCCCCCCCCAACCATCTCCCCACCCCCCCAAGCATCTCAAAATATTCCCCCCCCCACCCCCTTTTGGGGCAATAACCCAACATTAAAACTTCCTAACCCCTGAAATGCTTTGGAAAACCCTCCATACCCAAAATCTACCAAACCCCCTATGACCCAGAAAAAGCTCACATTCAATGCAAAAACGCTGCACCCTCACCCCCCAGAAACAAGATTCGATCCACCTCGCCGCATAATCTCACCTAATAACGTAGCAGACCCCCCCCCACCTCCTCCCCTCCCACGTCCACTAAATTCACACCTCGCAACAGACCCCCCAAAAACCCCCCGAAAAAAACCCCCTTCCCGGGTTCACTCCTTATGGCGACAAAAAACATTTCCCAAATCACCTAGAATCGTTACGGCTGGCAGCGATCTTAAATGGAAACAAGGACATCCCTAAGAACCTATTTTTGATGCCTGCCCTCCTTCCAAGGCCCGTACACCCAGAAACCCATTTTAAAACCCCACCCCAAAGCCCATCCACCCGAACCACCCCCCCCCCCCCCCCCCCAAATCTTTGCAGAAAAAACAGGCTCTTCTTTAATTAACAAGCCCTCACCTTAAAATCATGCAGAGCAACCCATATACCATCAAACCTTTAATCATTAACTCCCCCAAATGATTAAAATTGTGTTCTTGCAGGAACACACGTCAGGTACATATCTTTTAAAAAAACCCTCCAGACCCTTACTTTTATCAACTGATTTCAACCTGTTAATATTTAAAGTAATACACTTAAAGGGATTTAATGGAGGCTTGTTTTTAGACCCTTAATACTCTTAATCCAACGAGCCCCCCCACCTCTCCCCCCACCCCCCCCCCTCCCTTTCCCCTTTCACACCCAAACCCCTTTTTAAATCCACCCTACCCCACGGGGCAATCGTCCAGTTTTTTTTCCCCGACCTTTGCCCGGATCAAAACTCATCACATCGTTATCAAGCCTCTCTTGCAGACTACGATCTGCAACCATACCTCCCTAGACTGTACCCTGGACGTCCACTACCAACCTGCTCTGCTTCCACACCACACTGACCTCACTTTGGGGCCTCCCCCCCTTGCCTCACAACCCCCGTTTTCCACCCAGCATGGGGCATCGCAGACCGCCCAAAAGTCCACAATTCATGCAGAGCCTCCGAATGGGTCCCCATTACACCTGAGCAATTGCAAATCCTCCCACCCTCCCACACCAAGCCTAGCCCCCTTTCCAACTCCAGGTAGGGTAAAACATCAAAGACAACCCGTCTCCCTCTCTACCTCCTTACTCCACCTTCCCCATCCAGAGACCATGCGGGGGGGTTTTCCGTACGTATGTTGCTGCTTTTTTTGTATATCATCCTTGCATCATCCGGGTTTATCTACCTCGTCCGTAACATTGTGCCGCAATTGGTCATATGTCCCACTAGTCGACACGTAACCCTGACCCGTGTAAAGTAACGAAGACTTGGTACAGAAGTCCCCCATCACCACTAGATGTATAGGGGCTTAGGGGGCATTTTAAGGAAAAAGACCCTTCGGCATACCAAAAAGGTCCATCATGCCAACGTCCCAAGTCGCCCAAAATTTTCGTACCATAACGCCCAAACGTTCCCTTTAAACACTCTCATCAGCTTCAAAAGGAAATTACACACTTGATAAGTGTAAAACCGGATACATCATGGGGAGGACATAACACCCGGGGTTTCAGGGTTAACCACATCCGGTACCTGACCACCATATTTATATGCGCTTGCCGAATTTGACGAAAAACCTTGACTACCATTTAACGAACCCATAAGCCCCCCATTTTTCGATGCCATACGGGCTCTTTTACGCCGTCAGCAAAAGATGGTTTTTCTGACTATTAGCATCCTTCACAAGTTCAAGACAAAAAATGTTGACCGTCTAGTCCACCCTTTTGCCATTTTGAAAATACTGAGGGAAAACGCGCAGAAAAACCACTATTCAGGAGCGAAGCGCAGGCCTGTCCCCACGGGCCGAAGCGTAGGACAAAGGAACCCAAATTTGTTTTGGGAAAGGGTTTTCGGGCCCTTATTCTTTAAAGGATTGGCCTTTTCCCCATTATCATAAAAAAAAAAGAGGGATTTTACTGGTTACCAAAATTTTCCGGGAAAGGGACCGGGGAAAGTTTAGAGGCAAAGTTTTAAGCAGGCATCTTTGGGGGAAAGGTAAGGGGAAATGTCATTCAAAAAAGTGGGGGTTTGCCCAAAGGGGGTGGGAGGCAATTATGAGGGGTTTTAAACCCCAATTTTGTTAGAGGATCTTTGAGAAAGTTCCCCCCTGACCTTTAAGGGGAAGGACTTTTTATTTTAATAAATTTTTGAGCGGGTGACAATTTTAGTAACCAAAAATTTGTAGTAAAATTTCCCCACCACATACTAGTAAAGGGAGGTTTTTCCCCCCCCCACCCAAAGGAAAAAGAAATTTCAGAATGGGTCTGGTGGCCGGGGGTTAACCTCTCCCTTCACACGGCGAGGGCCTGGGTTTTTGATTCCCCCGCCAGATAGAAAAATTGACTGTTTTCTTCAACTGTTGGCTATGTTCCCCTCGAAAATGGGTACCCGGGTGTTAGCCCTGGTGGGGTCGCCCTGGGACCGACCAAGGAGGCCGGTCACAACCGGGGCCCCGGGGGGGGGTGACCCCCCAACTCCCCTAGGTAATACTGGGGCTGCTAGAAACCCATTTACCACCTAAAAAAACCACCGAGTTTTAATAAGCCAAAAACTCTAGTACCCGCCCAGGGAAGTTTTGAAGTTTCCGCAGTCACTGGGCCATCTAAAGGGGCAGGGAGAAAAGTCCATTCCCCCCCGGGCACAGGGGCCCCCCCTATGTCCCAATGTTCGGGGGGGGTTTTTAAAAACCTTATCACTTAAAAATATTGCAGTAAACAGGGCCACCTGCAGCCATATTGTCGAAAGGTGCTTAGGGGCCAAGCTGCATCGATGCTTTTTCCATAAGTACACCAGTTTCCATTAGTTGCTTTTTATTCAGTCTTTCCCCAAGGTATCCAAGAAGACCACGTCTTAGACCCTCGGATGCGCTATTCTGTAAGTCTGCTGTGGCCTTTCACAAAAAAGGGAGGGGAACAGGGGTTATGCTTTGAGGGGCACTTGTCACATACACCTTGCTTCGCAGAGGGGTTTGCCATGTCGGATGACCTTACACCGGGGTTGGACATTTTTTTTAAAGGGGGTTACTGGGGTCCCTGTCGGACCCAGTGCACAGTTAGGGGAGAGTTATACCACTGGGGACCTACCTGTAGGTATTTCAGAAGATGTACCTTTGCAGGGGTTGACCTCTACTAGGCAACAACGTTGTGGGGCTCCCAAAAGTCAGAATTTTGGTTTTTTTCAGGACCCCCTTTACAAGGTGGGAAGACAATTGGGGCGACGGGGCCTGAAAATTTTTTAGTTTCAGGGCTAAACAGGGGAAAAAAAAGCAGGGGCGTGCCCCCTTGACCCCTTTTACAAAACTGTGGGGTTTGGTTTTGGGCCTGGGGGGCCCGTTCATTGATCTGACCCAGGAACCTGACTGAAAACCGGCCAACCGGAACTCGTTGGAGAAGGGTCTTGGTGGGGTGATTGGGAAAAAAAAACCCCCGGGTCTGCAGCAGCAAGGGGGCCCCAAAAGGGTTTGACCTCCGGAATGCTATTCACTATCACTGTTTGGGGGGAAAGTGTTCCCAAAATTTTCCAAAATTTTTTTTTTGCAGAGTTGGTCAAATTACAAACTTTTTTAAGGGGACCTGTGTCCAAGTTGCCACAGCAAACATTAAAGTGTCAATGCTGTATTTTTTTACAATTCCGAAAGGGAAAGACATTAAAGGTTAAAGGGGGGGCTGACTAAACCCGTGTTTATTAATAAATTCTTCTAACAGGTTACCATGGATTACCCTTTTTGAAAATTTTGATTGTAGTTTTGAATTTTTTGGGGGAAACATTTTTGTCCCTTTGACTTCGCACGAATCACCCCAAAAACATATTTTTTGAAATGCATTATTTTTTAGAGGGCTACTTGAGGTTAAATTTACCACTGTATATCATCCTAGGATCAAAAAAAGCCGTGGTTCTCCCACCTTTAGGGGATTGCACCCTTTGTTTTACCCCTACCGAAAAGGGCTGGGAGAGGGAATTTCCCCTCCTTTTCATTTCCGTTGGGGAAGCACTCTGGAATCATTAAGTGATGGCTACGTGAGGATGGTGATTTTCCCCCCCCGTATTTTTTCCAGTTTTTAGAAACTGCTTGGGTAAGATGAGGTCGATGGCACTATGCACCAGCCTGCCAGTCCACCCAGATGACGTGGGACCATGGGTGGTGCACATATTCGGAAAACGTAGAGAGGGATTGGCATTGGACCGGTCCTGGAAGGCTATGGGAAAAATGTTGGTGGGTTAAAATGATGGGGATAAGGCCCTGAAAAGATAAGAAGCAGGGAAAAAAGTAAGAGATTGGGAAGATTTGGATCTTCTGAAAGACGTTGAGGGGTGGCTCAGCCATGGGGCACCTTAGTGAAAGAGCTTTGGATGCGAAAAAAGGGGCCATTTAAACCCCCACAGGAGAGGTTTCGGAATTTGTCAACGTCACAGGCCTGGCATGATGTAAGCGAGGGGAAATATGTTCCTTTAAGAATGAAGTGTTTCTTTCTAGAGACTGTATTTGTACACACGAGAGTCGGTGGAGTTGTCTTTTACGGGCTCCACTAGGTGTACCTTGAAAAACGGCACTGACTGCCCCAGGTACATTTAAAAAAATAAGGTTTTTCTCCTCTTTATAACTACATGCAAATTGGTGAAGACCGGGGAAGGGGATCTTCTGATTACCATATCAGGGCCGACAACACACCCCTAGGAAAATTTTTAAATCCGTACAGAAACCCTTTTTATGCCATTAACCCCAATATCTTTTAGTATAATCCTGAGTTAAAACCCCCTCCGGGTTTTTCAAAAGATAAGGGGGTTGGGGGGAAATCTTGTTTGCAAGGTAACAGGGCAAGTAATCCACTTTGCGCTTTCAGCAAAAATAACAGGCACCAAAAAGTTTACCATCATAAAAAGGAGGGGTCTTGCTTTTGTTGGCATGCAACATTTTGAGGTTAATATCTCAGTTCACCCTATAAATTGTAAGCGACAAATTTCCCTTTACTTTCCTTCACTTAAAAAAGGAACAACAATCAGCGACTTAGAGGTGGGGTTTTTTTCTCCAACCTCTTAATCTTGTGATTCATTATGTGAAAGGAGCGGAGAATGTGGTTGCTGATGCCTTGTCTCGTGTTTAAAGTGCACGATGTAGTGTATAGATCACTTATCTATTCTTATTTTGCAGTGATTTGTGGTAGACGAGTAGATGGAACCCTGGACCGCCCAAAGGAGAAGGGCAGGTTGAGCTGGAGCTGGAGGTGTCAGGATTCCCTTGTGTGTGTGTGTTTTGGGGGTAGTCACATCAAGTGCCATGCCTAGGTAAGGTATGCTACGTTTTTTTAGGTGTTGGCTGGAATGCCTCGCCTCTGTTTTATGTTGGTATAGGGTCTGTTGGACCTAGCGTTTTAGTGAATGTGGGGCTGGCGGTGATGCCCTGCACTGTTTGGGTCATGTCTCTTGATCCAAGGTGTTTTGCTTCTCCAGGACTCTTTTCAATTTTTCCTTTTTGGATCACCGCTGGGGTGACTCCAGAGTCCTTGAAATTACATGTAGGTGTCAGCCTGGGAGGTCCACCTTTTGGGGGTCTTCAATGATGACTCCAGAGTTTTAAAGCCACAGTCCCACCATCACGTTATGTGACTATCCACCCGTTTTTTGGGGGGAGGCCTGATATTTTTCCCCTCCTGTGCTCTCCTAATTCTCGCAGAGGTGTGTTCATCGGGAACCAGTTTTGTTTACTAAGGATTGCTGTGAGATGGGAGTGATAATGCGATGTTGCTTTCTAAGTAGAAGTTAACATGTAAAATCTGTTTTTCTTTTCTTTGAACTCCTCCTGGAAAATGTACTTACTGTTTAATTTTTTTTTTTTGGTGGCACACAGTTTGGTCTGCCTTGCAACATACTGAGCTTTGGTGTTACTTCATAAAACGGCATTCCTCAGGGGCACTTATGTACAAAGTTAACTTCCTCATTTATAAGTTTGCTTGATGTAATTTAGGTAAAATGCATCAACGCCAGTGCCTGGCCTGTGCTGTGTTGTGATGGTGCCTTTTCCTAGCACAATTTTGTCTAAGAGCGTGACTGTGGGCTCCTTTGGCATAGAACTTGATCACTTTTATGTTAGGCGAGTTTCACATGTCCGCAGTCTAGTACCTCAGTTTGTTAATATTGCATATTTGTAGTACCAAAAGACCATGATTGTATGTGGGTCATTCCCCAGTTATCATTTTGCCCATTGCCTCAGACCGAGGGTTTATTTTTTTCTTTTTCCTTTTGCTTAGCGGTGTCTGTAGGGCCCCCTCTAGCAGAGTGAGACCTATAGTCTGGGGGTGGGGGTGTTATACAGGGTTCTGCATGACATTGTAAGGTATATACAGTAGAGAAGGGTGTCATAATAGTAGGAATGTTATAATTGTAAAGCATAATTTTATAATTCATAAGGTGATTTTGGGGGTACTTTAAAGTAGGTTAAACTACAATTATAAAGAAATCCTGCTAGGTATTTATTTTCCAACTGTGTTTGGGTACGCGGGGTAAGCGTGGCTGTGAGGAGTCACGTGGAGTCAGGATGGTGTGGAGGCTGGCGTCGGAGATGCTGTGTATTTAAGCTAAGTTTTGTAGTTGTGTACTCCTTTTGTTTAGCTAACTCAAGCCATAGGCTCTTCTATTGCTTACCTGTATGCTCACCTAGGCTCTGACATGGTCAGGGTGCTGTGGGATGAGTGAGGAAATAAGAAATGGGGTTGGTATTGGAGTAGTGATGGCCTGGCACTGACTAGGCCTGGTGGTTATGGTGGCTGGACCTCCAGCCAGCTGCTTCTTGTGTACCGTCATTTGGGCGTTTAGGATAGAAGATAGATGAAGGTGTTTCTAGAGTGTGTGTATAGTGTTATGTTGAATAAATAGATATATTTCCCTAACTAGGATTTTTGCGTAACCCCAACCCATTGAAGTAACAAATACTGGTTTAGCGCTTTTTGTTTTGACTGGGATAGCCCTGGGTGGCCTATTTATGCTTAAGATGTGTGTAACTTTTAGCTTTGCCCTTAGACAAGGCTCTAGCCCCCAGGTGTCCGACCTTTCCGCGTAACAACAGGCAATTAATGTTGTCAACCAGTCACCATCGTTTTTATAGGCTGCGTTAATTCATTCATTGTAATAGACTTTACTACTCTTTTATTACATGTGAGCTGCCTGATATTGTTTCTGCCCAGGAGAGAGTGTCCGGGATGTTTTTTCCGCAACTTTACTAGTCCAAATACCAAAAACTTTGTAACAGACTACCTGACGTCTTGGCCGAACACTTTGCAACGAAGATTAGAGTTCCAGACATCTGACTCAGTGTAAGAAAGTATACATGAGAATCCCTGAGTCAACCATCAGCAGCCGAATAATGCGGATCTTAATATGAAAAAGCAGACAGTTTTCTAGATATATATATATGAGGGTCCCTATTCCAGCTATAGAGGTGGTACTTCCTATATATATATTATATATATATATATATATATATATATATATATATATATATATATATATATATATATATATTATATATATAGTAATATATATATAATATATATATATATATATATATATATATATATATAATATATATATATATATATATATATATATATATATATATGTAATATTATATATATATATATATATATATATATATATATATATATATATATATATATATATATATGTATATATATACACACACACATATATATATGGTCAACACTGTCACTACACTGCTAGTCGACAACCACACTGCTGGTCAACACTGCCACCACACTGCTAGTCAACACTTCCACCACACTGCTGGTCAACACTGCCACTACACTGCTTCTCAACACTGCCGCTACACTACCGCAATACTACCGCTACACCGTTGGTCAACACTGCGACTACACTGCTGGTCAACACTGTCATCACATTGCTGGTCAACACTGTCACCACACAGCTGGTCAACACAGCCACTACACTGCTGGTCAACTCTACCGCCACACTGCTAGTCAGAACTGCCACCGCACTGCTGGTCAGAACTGCCACCACACTGCTGGTCAACAAAGCCACTACACTGCTGGTCAACACTGCCAACGCACTGCTGGTCATGACCGCCACTACACTGCTGGTCAACAGTATCAACACGCTGCTGGTCAACACTACCACCACACTGCTTGTCAACGATGCCACTACACTGGTGATAAACACTGCCACCACACTGCTGGTCAACAGTGACACAACACTGATCAACAGTACCACCACAATGCTGGTCAACACTGCCACTACACTGCTGGTCTACACTGCCACACACTACTATTCAACACAGCCACTACACTGCTGGTCATCACTTCCACTACACTGCTGGTCAACACTGCCACTACACTGCTGGTCAACACTACCACCACACTGCTGGTCAACACTGCTACACACTGCTGGTCAACACTGCCACCACACTGCTGGTCAACACAGCCATTACACTGCTTGTCTACACTGAAACACACTGCTGGTCAACACTGCTACACACTGCTGGTCAACACTGCCACCACACTGCTGGTCAACACAGCCATTACACTGCTGGTCTACACTGCCACACACTGCAGGTCAATATTGCCACACACTGTTGGTAAACACTGCCACCACACTGCCGGTCAACACTGCCACTACACTGCAAGTCAACACTGTCACAACACTACCACCAAATTGCTGGTCAACAATTTTGGTCAACACTGCTGGTCAACACTGCCGCCATACTGCTGGTCAACACTGCCACCACACTGCTGGTCAACACTGCCACCACATTGCTGGTCAACACTGTCACAACACTGCCACCACATTTAAACTACACTGTTGGTCAACACTGCCACCACACTGTTCACTGTCACCACACTGTTGGCCAAGAGTCCCACCACACTGCTGGTGAACACTGCCACCACACAGCTGGTCAACAATATCACTCAACTGCTGGTCAACACTGCCACTACACTGCTGATCAACATTGCCACCACAATGTTGGTCAACACTGCCACCACACTGTTGGTCAACACTGCCACCACACTGTTGGTCAACACTGCCACCACACTGCTGGTAAACAAGGCCATCACATTGCTGGTCAACACTGCCACCACACTGCCACACACTGCTGGTGAACACTGCTACCACACTGCTGCTCAAAACTGCCACTACACTGCTGGTCAACACTGAAACCACATTGCTGGCCAACACTGCCACAACACTGCTGGTGAACACTGCCACCACATAGCTGGTCAACCCTATCACTCTACTGCTGGTCAACACTGCCACTTCACTGCTGCTCAACAGTGCCACCACACTGCTGGTCAACACTACCACAACTGCTGGTCAAAACTGCCACAACAATGCCACCTCACTTCCACTACGCTGTTGGTCAACACTGCCAGCACACTGCTGGTCAACACTGCCACCACACTGGCATACACTGCTGATCAACACTACCACCACACTGCCACCACACTGCTGGTCAACACTGCCAGCACTCTGCCACACACTGCTGGTCAGCACTGTCACCACACTGCCACACACTGCTGGTCAGCACTGTCACCACTCTGACACCCATTGCTGGTCAACACTGCCACCACACTACCACACACTCCTGGTCAACACTGCCAGCACACTGCTGGTCAACACTGCCACAACACTACTGGTCAACACTGCGACCATACTGCTGGTTAACACTTCCATCACACTGGTGGTCAACACTGCCACTATACTGCTGGTCATCACTACCAACACACCGCTGGTCAACACTGCCACTATACAGCTGGTCAACACTACCAGCACACTGATGGTCAAAGCTGCCAATAGACTGTTGGTCAACACTGCCACCACACTGCTGGTCAACACTGCCACTACACTGCTGGTCAACACTACCAAAACACCGCTGGTCAACGCTGCCACTAAACTGCTGGTCAACACTACCAACACACCGCTGGTCAACACTGCCACTACACGCTGTAGCACTGCCCAAAAACTGTGGTCAACACACCCCCACACGCGGCCAAAGCGCCACGACAGGATGATCAACACTACCACCACACTGCTTCAAAACTGCCCCTATACTGCTGGCAACACTCCACCCCGTGCGGTCAACACGCCACACACTACGGTCAGCCCCTGCACCACTGCTGGTCTGCACTGCCACACCTGCGGTCAGCACTGCCACACACTCTGGTCAACACTGCTACACCTCTACAACACTGCCACACACTGCTGATCAACACGGCACAATGCGGTACACTGACACACACCTTTATCAACACTGGCACACACTGCTGGGCAACATGCCACACACTGCTGGGGCAACACTGCCACACACTGCTGACAACACGGCACACAGCTGGTCAACACGCCATCACCTGCCAAACCCCACTGCCACTACACTGCCACCAAAACCGCCACCCACTGCCCTCACACTGCCATCACACTGCCACCCCCACTGCACCACATGCCACGACACGCCACCACACTGCCCCCCACTGCATCACACTGCCCCACAGTGCCATCACACTGCCCCCCACACTGCCACACCTGCCACCACACTGCCCCCAAAAACGCCACCACCGCCACCACACTGCCATCACACTCCATCCCCCCACCCACACTGCCATCACACTGCCACCACACTGCCCCCACACTGCCATCCACTGCCCTAACGCCACCACACGGGGCCCTCACACAGCCACCACATGCCCCACACTGCCACCACACTGCCACCACACTCGCCCCACAGCCACACACTGCCACCACACGCCCCACCTGCCACCCCACCTGCCACCACCGCTCCACACCCCGCCAACCACACTGCCCCACATGCCCTCACACAGCCACCCCCAAATGCCACCACACTGCCAACCCCCAAATGCCACCACACTGCCACCACACTGCCTTCACACTGCCACCCCACAGTCACCACCTGCCCCACACAGCCACCACCTCCACCACACTGCCCCCAACTGCCACCACACTGCCCCCACACGCCACACACTGTCACCACACTGCCATCACACTGCCACCACATGCCACCACATTTCCATCACACAGCCACCACCTGCCCCAAAACTGCACCACACGCCCCCACACGCCACCAAAAGCCACCACACTGCCACCACACTGCCACCACACTGCCTCACACACCACCAAACCCGCCACCACACTGCCACCACACGCCACCACACTGCCCCCACACAGCCACCAACAGCCCACAACGCCATCACATAGCCACCCCATGCCACCACCCAGCCCCCCCATGCCACCAACTGCCACCACACTGCACCACACTGCCACCAACGCCACCAAAAACTGCCACCAAAAACTGCCCCCACACGCCCCCCTGCCATCAACACACCACCCCACTGCCCACACTGCCATCACACGCCACCACACTGCCACCAACTGCCACACCAGCCACCACACTGCCACCACACGCCCCCACACAGCCACCACACTGCCCCACCTCCACCAACTGCCCCACACAGCCACCACACGCCACCACCTGCCATCACACAGCCCCCCACTGCCACCCAAAAACCCGCCACCACACAGCCCCACATGCCCAACCCCCACGCCACCACACAGCCCCACCTGCCACCACCAGCCATCAACAGCCACCCCACTCCAACACACTGCCACCACACGCCACCCACTGCCCCCCACTCCACCACACAGCCACCCCACAGCCCCCCAACTGCCCCCACACGCCACCACACGCCATCACA
Source organism: Cherax quadricarinatus (assembly GCF_026875155.1). Taxonomy (NCBI): domain Eukaryota; kingdom Metazoa; phylum Arthropoda; class Malacostraca; order Decapoda; family Parastacidae; genus Cherax; species Cherax quadricarinatus. The sequence continues at coordinate 36,625,437 of NC_069419.1, forward strand.
CAGCCACCACACTCCCCCAACTGCCCACACGCCCCCACACTGCCACCCCCCTGCCACCCACAGCCACCACACAGCCACCACCACTGCCACCACACTGCCCCACAAAGCCACCACACAGCCACCACACTGCCCCACAAGCCACCACATGCCACCCCACGCACCACACAGCCACCACACTGCCCCCCAAGCCCCCACACGCCAAACCCATGCCACCACACTGCCACCCCACTGCCACCACACAGCCACCACACTGCCCCCACACAGCCACCACCTGCCACCACACAGCCACCACACCCACCACCCCACCCCTCCACCACACTGCCCCCACCTGCCACCACACAGCCACCACACAGCCACCACACTGCCACCACCAGCCACCACACAGCCCCACACTGCCAACACAGCCACCACACAGCCACCACCCCCGCCACCACACAGCCACCACAGCACCACACAGCCCCACACTGCCACCACCACCACCACACTGCCACCAACACCCCCCACCAGCCACCACACAGCCCCCACACTGCCACCACACTGCCCCAAACCCCCAGCCACCACACTGCCCCACCACCCCCACACTGCCACCCACAGCCACCCCCTGCCACCCCACTGCCCCCACACTGCCACCAACTGCCCACCACACAGCCCCCAACACGCCCCCCCCACGCCACCACACTGCCCCACACTGCCACCAACCCACCAAAACCCTGCCCCCACACTGCCACCAACCCCCACCACCCACACTGCCACCACAGCCACCCCACTGCCAACACAGCCACCAACTGCCACCCCACTGCCCCCAAAAAGCCACCACACGCCACCACACTGCCACCACACGCCCCCACACTGCCACCACACAGCCACCACACTGCCACCCAAAACTGCCCAACATGCCACCACACTGCCCCCATGCCACCACACGCCACCACATGCCCCCACACGCCACCACACTGCCACCACACACCACCCACTGCCACCACACGCCACCACACAGCCACCCACTGCCCCCACACGCCCCCACACTGCCCCCCACCGCCACCCCACACCACCACACGCCACCACACGCCCCACACAGCACAAACTGCCACCACATGCCCCCACCACCACCCTGCCACCCCACGCCACCCCCAAAAGCCACCACACGCCACCACACTCCACCACACTGCCCCCACTCTGCCACCACACAGCCACCACAGCCCCCCCACTGCCACCACCTGCCACCACACGCCACCACCAGCCCCACACTGCCCCCACACTGCCACCCCACAGCCACCACACGCCCACACTCCCCCACAAGCCCCACACAGCCCACACGCCACCACACGCCCCACACAGCCCCCACTGCCACCACACTGCCACCCCGCCACCCCGCCACCCCCACAGCCCCCCACTGCCCACCCTGCCACCAACTGCCCCACACTGCCACCCCAGCCCCACAGCCCCCAACTACCACACACTGCCACCCCCCAGCCACCACACTGCCACCCATGCCATCACACAGCCACCAAAACGCCCCCACACGCCACCCACTGCCACCACACTGCCACCCCACTGCCACCACACGGCCCCACACTGCCGCCACATTGCCACCACATGCCCCCACACACCCCACCCCAATTCCCCACAGCCCCCAACTGCCCACCACACAGCCACCACACTGCCACCAACAGCCCCACACGCCCCCCACCTGCACCCCCCAACTGCCACCACAAGCCACCACAAAACCACCACACGCCCCCAACGCCCCCCCACGCCCCCCACGGCACCCCACAGCCCCCACAGCCACCACCCTGCCCCCACACGCCACCACACTCCACCACACAGCCACCACACTGCCACCAACACACCACCACAGCCCCCCACACCACCCCACAGCCACCACACAGCCCCACACTGCCAAACCCCACTGCCCCCACCAGCCCACACTGCCCCCAAAACAGCCACCACACTGCCACCACCAAAACCCCCACACTGCCCCACACTGCCCCCCAACTGCCACCACACGCCACCCCCACAGCCCCCCAACGCCACCAACGCACCCCACTGCCCCCCCCCACCCCCCACCTGCCCCCCACACAGCCCCACACTGCCACCCACTGCCACCACACAGCCACCACACTGCCCCAAAAGCCACCACACTGCCACCACCAGCCCCCACACTGCCACCACATGCCCCAACAGCCCCCACTGCCACCACACTCCACCCACGCCACCACACGCCACCACACAGCCCCAACGCCACCACACTGCCCCCACAGCCACCCCCCTGCCACCACACTGCCCCCCACACGCACCCACTTTCACCACACTGCCACCACAAAAGCCCCCACACTGCACCACACAGCCACCACACGGCCACCCCACTGCCCACCACCAGCCACCACACTGCCACCCCACAGCACCACACAGCCACCACATGCCAACCACACAGCCACCACACACCCCACACTGCCCCCAACCTGCCCACCAACACCACCCCACTGCCCCCACACTGCCCCCACACAGCCACCACACTGCCACCACCGCCACCACACTGCCACCCTTGCCACCCACACCCCCACGCCACCACACTGCCCCACACGCCACCCCCGCCACCACACGCCCCCAACTGCCCCCACCGCCACCACACAGCCACACACGCCCCCACCGCCACCACACGCCCCACACAGCCACCACACGCCACCAACACTGGCCCCCACACAGCCACCCACAACTGCCACCACACTGCCACCACACTGCCCACCCCACCCACCCCCCCACAACCACCCCCCACTCCACCACAAATGCCACCCCTGCCACCCACTGCCCCACACAGCCCCCCCCTGCCACCCCTACCCCCACACTGCCCCCACACAGCCACCACATGCCACCCCAACACCCCACAAGCCCCACACTGCCCCCCAACAGCCACCCACTGCCCCCAAAACAGCCCCCACCAGCCCCCACACTGCCACCCCCTGCCCCACCACCACCACACTGCCACCACACTGCCAACCCACGCCACCCACACTGCCCCCACACTAAAACCACCCCTGCCACCAAAAAACCCCACACTGCCCCCACACTGCCCCCACGCCCCACATGCCCCCCTACCACCACCTGCCACCACACAGCCACCACACTGCCAAACCCCCGCCACCACACTCCACCACACAGCCACCACACAGCCACCAAATGCCCCCACACTGCCCCACACTGCCTTTACAGCCACCCCACAGCCCCCCACGCCCCCACCTGCCCACATACCCCCACACGCCCCCACACTGCCCCCCAACTGCCCCCACAGCCACCACACAAAACCACACGCCACCACACAGCCACCACACTGCCCCCACACTGCCCAAAACTAAACCCCACACTGCCACCACACAAAACCCCCACAAAGCCCCACCCGCCACCAACACCACCACACTGCCACCACACTGCCACCACAAAGCCCCCAACTGCCAAAAACCACCACCACACTGCCACCCCCACACCACCCACTGCCACCACACTGCCCCCACCTGCCACCACCTGCCACCAAAAACACCCCCCACCACACAGCCCCACACAGCCACCAACTGCCACCACACTGCCACCCCCCACAGCCCCCACACAGCCACCACACTGCACCACACTGCCCCCACACTGCCCTTTACACTGCCACCCCACAGCCACCCCACTGCCACCAAAACGCCACCACACTACCACCCACTGCCACCACACTGCCAAACACTGCCACCACACTGCCACCAACTACCACCACACGCCACCCCACACCCCAACTGCCACCCCACACTGGTTTAACCCTTTAAAATTACAGCTGTTGAAGAGCATCAAAAAAACTGAAAAAGAACAACAATTAAAACAAAACAAACTCAGTAAAAAACCCGAACAGCAAAAGTAAAAACAAAAGAAGCAGTAACAATAACCCAAATGGGACAAGAAGGATAAAACAACAACAAAACTGCAAAAGGGAGAAACAAAAAAGAGATGACAAAAAAAAGCAAGGAAAAAAAAAAAATACTAATACATTTTAAATTATTTTTAAAAATTTTTCCCCAGTTTTTTAATTAATAAAAAGGAATTTCCACACAGAGCCAACACATTGTTAACCAAACATTACCCGAACAACACAAAAAAACAGCTAGAAAAACCTAAAAGAACATAAGTTTTACACAAAAAATATATATTATAATAATTTTTATATATATATTATAATAATATAATATATATATTATATATATATATATAAAAATAAAAAAATTTTAAAAAAGTATTTTTGTAACCCGAAAGAGTGGTATTGATCAAAAAACATGCCAGCCCAAGGTTCGAACCCATGCTGGCTACGCAGTGTTTTTTGTTGACAAACCCCCTTCGTGGGTTTCATAATTTAAAAAAATCTGTGGTGAGGCTAGTACCCAAACAGGGATAAATGAAAAAGCTTAAAGCCCACAAACCTTTCCCATGCCCTGGGGGCGGGCCCAAAACTAGCGTGTGCTGGCTGCGCCATTTTTTGTGGGGTTTGGGGGGTCCCGTTTTAAAGCGTCTGGGTTTTTCGCTTACAATGAGGCAGGGCCTACAACATGGTTTTGAATCCTTGGGAGCGCAGTGTTTGTTGTGAATTTATATGTGTGTGGTGGGCAATAAGATCACAGTAAATAGGTGATTCCACAATATGGAAAACAACCACTGTGAAAGAGTAGCGAAATTCCCATCGATTTCGTGGATTCTCACATCATCAAAGAACTATAAAAATAAAACATCAAAGGAAATCATAAAAAGAGTCAAGACTACACCTCACCATCACGTCACCACAGTAAAGCAACACACACACACGCGTGGCGACACCCGACTCTGTGAATCCCACCTAATACTCTACCCAAGAATTATGATTTATTACTTATCTAATGTTTCATTAAATTCTTCCCAAATTTTATTAATTATAAATAAATACAATTTATATAAACCATAGGAAATATTCATATTATTTTCAAAACTGCTTTTTATGAAACAAGATTCAATTATATTCCTGTCGATCATGGACTTGCTTGATTCAACTTTCTCAACTTTTTGAAAATCAGTTGGATGGTTAAAATCTCTCCCATGAATAAATAGAGCATTGGAATCTTGTCCAGTTCTGATGCTATATTTACGTTGTTTTAATCTTAGTTCGAGAGTTTTACCAGTTTGACCGTTATGAACTTTATCGCAAATTTTACAAGAAATTTTATAGTCACATCCGTCAGCATTTTGGGGGGAATTCTTTATCAAAAGTTTTTTATAGTGTTTCAAGATTTTTAAATGCAACTTTGTTATTAAAAGTCTTAAAAGAGAAGCATATCAACCAAGTTTTCATGGTAAGGGAGAACCAACATATTTTTTTTTTAATAAGGTTGGTGTCCCTTTTGGATTGTAAAACGATATTCTAGCAATTTTAAAAGATTTATCAATTTCGTTCTTGGGTATTTTTGATAATTAGCTATTACATAAATTTTGGATATTTTCTTCATTTATGAATTCCCGGACTACAAATACGCAAAGCTCTCAAAAACATTGATGAGAAAATCGACAGTTTAAATTCTATCTTGATGTGAAGAATAATAGTGCACATAGGAACAGTTACTTGTTGGTTTTCTGTAAATTTTAAATTTAAAATCATTGTTACCCTTAATAATTAAAACATCTAAAGAGTCAAAATTTAACAAGGGAAAAGGTTTATATCTACATTTTTTGGGCATAAGACACAAAATATCATCAACAAATCTGAACTATTTAGCTCTATTAGGGAGGATTGTGTTAAAACAGCCTGTTTTCAAAAAATTCCATGTATAAGTTACTATGAACAGGTGAAAGAGGATTTCCCATTGCCATACCAAACTTCTGAGTATAAAACTCATCATTAAATACAAATTTTGCATCAACAATGCAAAGTTTAATAAGTTTAATGATAGTAGGAACTGGCAATGGAAACGTAATTAGCAATTCTTCAGATAAGAAACTTAATAAATCATCAACTGGAACTTTTGAAAACATTTGATGAATTATACATAATAAAGAGAGAGAAAAAATCACATCTACAAATAAATGCTAAAGTTCTACTTTAATTTCCGTGACCCTAAATCCCTTGTGCCTTTGTTACAATGTTTGGCCTCGTGTGGCCTTTTTTCGTCCTGATGTTTCCCCTTGTGATCCTACTGTGACCCCACGTGGACTAGTAGTCTGCGGGGTCTTCTCCTGTCTGCCTCTCTTCTTACTGGTACCCAGGAGCCATGTCTAAACATTGGTGGATTCACTCTAAAGGATTTTTTTCAGATTACTGTAAACCCCATGACATCAAAAATCGGATTCTTCAGAAACCTGGAAGACTCGCAGTTACCCCCCCAAACTGTGCAATGTTTGTATTAGTGGATGCAGAGCAAGTCCTAGAAGTTACGTGGCGAGTAACTTGTCTTGATGTGCACTAGGACAGATCATCGGGAATAAGTCAAACAAGAGAGAGAGAGAGAGAGAGAGAGAAGAGAGAGAGAGAGAGTGAGTGAGAGAGAGGTGAGTGAGAGATAAGTGGGAGAGTGTTTATCCTCTCTCACTTAGCTACTCCTTGTTCCTTTCACTCTTAATTACATAATTTGGATGATGCTTCAGTTTGTGTTCTCCAACCCTCTTTTCTCAGCGCTTTTCCCCCTCATTTTCTCCCTTGCACCTCCTAGCATCTCTCCTCTCCTTCACTAATCCCATCATCTCCCGCACTCTCCACCTCCTTTCCCCAGCCCTCTCCACCTCTTGAGATATCCTTACCGCCCTACTGAAGTCTCCCAGCCAGCTGACAATACTGAAGTCTCCCAGCTCAGGCTGACACTACTGAAGTTTTCCCCGCTCAGGCTGACACTACAAAGTCTCCCAGGTCAGCTGACACTATTGAAGTTCTCCCAGCTCAGGCTGACACTACTGAAATTGTCCAGCTCACGATGACAATATTGAAGCCTCCCACTCAGGCTGCACTACTGAAGTCTCCAGCCAGCTGACACTACTGATGTTCCTCCCAGCTCAGGCTGACACTAATGAAGTCTCCCAGCTCAGGCTGACACTACTGATGTCTCCCAGCTCAGCGACACTAATGAAGTCTCCCAGCTCAGGCTGACACACTGAATTTCCCAGCTCACGATGACATTATTGAAGTCTCCCAGCTCAAGCTGACACTATTGAAGTCCCCCCAGTTCAGGCTGACACTACTGAAGTCTCCCAGCTCAGGCTGACACTACTGATGTCTCCTAGCTCAGGCTGACACTATTGACTCTCCCAGATCAGGATGACACTCTGAAGTCTCCCAGATCAGGCTGACACTACTGACGGCCTCCCAGGTCAGGCTAACACTACAGAAGCTTCCAATCAAGGGTGACACTACTGAAGCCTCCCATGTCAGGCCCGACCCCTATTGAAGCCTCCCACTCTGGCTGACACTACTGAAGTCTCCCATGTCAGGCTGACACTACTGAAGACTCCCAGGTCAGGCTAACACTACTGAAAACTCCCAGATCAGTCAGACACTACTAAAGTCTCCTAGCTCAGGCTCACACTACTGATGTCTCCCAGCTCAGGATGACACTGCTGAAGTCTCCCAGCTCAGAATGACACTACTGACGTCTCCCAGCTAAGGATGACATTACTGAAGTCTCCCAGCTCAGGATGACAATACTGAAGTCCCCCAGATCAGGCTAACACTACTGAAGTCTCCCAGCTCAGGCTGACACTACTGAAGTCTCCCAGCTCAGGCTGACAATACTGAAGTCTCCCAGCTCAGGCTGACATTACTGATGTCTCCCAGCTTAGGATGACACTACTGAAGTCTCCCAGCTCAGGATGACACTACTGAAGTCTCCGAGCTCAGGATGACACTACTGTCGTGTCCCAGCTCAGGATGACGCTACTGAAGTCTCCCAGCTCAGGCTGACACTACTGAAGTCTCCCAGCTCAGGAGGACACTACTGAAGTCTCCCAGCTTAGGATGACATTACTGAAGTCTCCCGCTCAGGCTGACACACTGAAGTCTCCCAGCTCAGGCTGACACTACGGGAAATCCCCAGCTCAGGAGGGCCACTGAATCTCCCAGCTCAGGATGACATTACTGAGTCTCCCAGCTCAAGATGACAAATACTGAAGTCTCCCACTCAAGATGACACTAAATGAAGTCTCCCAGCTCAGGATGACATTACTGAAGTCTCCCAGCTCAGAATGACACTATTGAAGTCTCCCAGCTCAGGATGACACTACTGAAGTCTCCCAGCTCAGGCTGACACTCCTGAAGTCTCCCAGCTCAGGATGACACTACTGAAGTCTCCCAGCTCAGGATGACATTACTGAAGTCTCCCAGCTCAGGATGACATTACTGAAGTCTCCCAGCTAGGGTGACATTACTGAAGTCTCCCCGCTCAGGAGGGCACTACTGAAGTCTTCCCAGCTCAGGGTGACATTACTGAAGTCTCCCAGCTCAGGCTGACACTACTGAAGTCTCCCAGCCAGGCTGACACTACTGAAGTCTCCCAGCTCAGGGGGACACTACTGAAGTCTCCCAGCTCAGATGACATTACTGAAGTCTCCCAGCCCCAAGATGACACTACTGAAGTCTCCCAGCTTCAAGATGACACCCACTGAAGTCTCCCACTCAGGATGACATTACTGAAGTCTCCCAGCTCAGAATGACACTACTGAAGTCTCCCAGCTCAGGATGACACTACTGAAGTCTCCCAGCTCAGGCTGACACTCCTGAAGTCTCCCAGCTCAGATGAGACTACTGAAGTCTCCCAGCTCAGGATGACATTACGAAGTCTCCCGCTCAGGAAAGACATTACTGAAGTCTCCCACTCAGGATGAAAATTACTGAAGTCTCCCAGCTCAGGATGACATTACTGAAGTCTCCCAGCTCAGGGTGACATTACTGAAATCTTTCCCCGCTCAGGATGAGACTACTGAAGTCTCCCAGCTCAGGATGACACTACTGAAGTCTCCCAGCTCAGGATGACATTACTGAAGTCTCCCAGCTCAGGATGACACTACTGAAGTCTCCCAGCTCAGGATGACATTACTGAAGTCTCCCAGCTCATGATGAGACACTGAAGTCTCCCAGCTCAGGATGACATTACTGAAGTCTCCCAGCTCAGGATGACATTACGAAGTCCCCAGCTCAGGGTGAAAATTTCTGAAGTTCCCACTCAGGATGACATTACTGAAGTCTCCCAGCTCAGGATGACATTACTGAAGTCTCCCAGCTCAGGATGACATTACTGAAGTCTCCCAGCTCAGGATGACATTACTGAAGTCTCCCAGCTCAGGATGACGGATTTCATTAGCTCATGTTCACGTGTTTAATGGAATACGATAATGGGAAAAATATTTAGCTTCTGTTTCCACTGTGTAACTATAACAGTAATAATAATAATAATAATAATAATAAAAATAATAATAATAATAAAAAATTTTTATAATTTATTATTATTATTATTATTTTATTATTATTATTATTATTATTATTATTATTATTATTAATAAGAGGAATTATTAACGGACAGGGCTTTTGTTTAGTGTTCGTTTGCCCACCAAGTAACTGTCATGCAGGCAGACTGAAAGGCACCAACAATACAGGCAGACTGAGGCACAACATACAGGCAGACTGAAGGGACCAACATACAGGCAGACTGAGGCACCAACATACAGGCAGACTGAGCACCAAAATGAGCAACTGAGGCACCAACATACAGGCAGACTGAGGCACCAACATACAGGCAAACTGAGGCACCAACATACAGGCAGACTGAGGCACCAACCTACAGGCAGACTGAGGCACCAACATACAGGCAGACTAAGGCACCAAAAACCTGAAAGTAACCACTTCGTTGAGCACTAAGAAAACCTTTCCCCTCCATATAATATTAATTTCTTATCTCTACACTCTCAGCAAAGTCCGTAGGACGCCTCCACCCCCACCTGAGTCGTGGCCCCAGTTTGTAATGAACATCATTACATTTGACACACCACTGCATGAATATCATGCACCCAATATTAGAATACTTTTAGTGAGGGACTGGGTTTGTTTACGAAGGTGAGGTGGAGGGGACTGGAAGGATGCCGCCGGGGGGGGGGAACAAACATGCACAAATGAGGAGCGGAGAAATAGGTGGAACGGGGAGAACATATAAAGGAGGCTGGAGGGTATAGTGGGGAAGGGGGCAGGAAGGTGGGGAGAGAGAGAGTGGGGAGAGGAAGATAAGAGCAGTGATTCAGAGTGCCTCCGAGACTTGCCTCCTAGTGTTTACATTTTCATTGTTTACTATCGCTGCCGATCAATTCCAGATCTGACCTCGCTGCGAGCTCCTTTTCAGTCTTAAGACTTCTCATCAAGTCCCCTTTGAAGTCTCCCGCGCAGGGAAAGGGCGCGTCCCCAGCTTTTGGTAATCCTTCCAGGAGTGTCCCTGAGGGAGTTGTTAGAAGCAAGTGGAGAGCAAAGGCGAAGGGGACTCCCACCTCCTCCTGCCGGAGGTGTGCGCCTGACCCGCCAACAAATGTCCCCAACGCGAACCTCGTTAAGCCAGCATGGAAGCTCCCAGGAGCGTTAGTCTTTCTAGGTAGCACAGAACTTCTCCCTCCTTCCTTCAGGTAGGGACCAGGGTCTACCAGTCTTCTTGGAAAACCCAAAGGGGCTGCTCCCTCCTTCCTTAAAGTAGGTACCAAGGACTACTAGTCTTCCTGGAGAGCCTGAAGTTGCTCCCTTACCCATATAGGTTGGTTTCAGGAACTGCTGTTCTTCCTGGGGAGGAAAGAACCTCTCGCTTCCTCCTTCAGGATTCTTCTCCTTCAAAACTCGAATTGTTCATGGGCGTCATGTTGGTGTGCTGGCATTCCATTTACCGAGCGTCCCATTTCCGCCATCTTGACTGGAATGCAGTGGTCGCTGGCGGAAATGTTTAACTGTGTTGTTTAGCAGAGTCTCTTCAATGTTCACTTGGCCTCTCACACGACACCACAATCACTCTCACCTTCACGCTAGGGTTTAGGCTCATTAGTAAAAGTGTTTCGTAATACGTAGTCCCAGTGCACTCTTTAGGGTGCAATATCTTGATGCACAGTATTTCTGCACAGTGCGCGCGCGTATGTATTCACCTAGTTGTACTCACCTAGTTGAGGCTGCAGGGGTCGAGTCCAAAGCACCTGGCCCCCCCCTTTCACGGTCGCTACTAGATCACCTCCCAAAACCGTGAGCTTTATATACCTCTGCTTAAAGCTATGTATGGATCCTGCCCCCACTACATCGTTTTCCCCCAAATATTCCATTTCCCTACTACTCGTGCTGAAGAAAAACTTCCTAACTCCCTGTGGTTTTTCATTTTGTTCTTCAGCTTCCAACTGTGCCCCCCTTTTTCCCTGGGCCCCTCTCGGGAACATCCTGTTTTTGTCCCCCTTGTCAATTTTTTCCTTTTTTGTATTCGTTATATGTCCCCCCTATCTCCCTGTCCTCCAGTGTCGTCGGGTTGTTTTCCCCAACCTCCCCCTTGGGAACAAACCCTTAGCTCTGGGACATCTTGTTGCAAACCTTTGCACTTTCTCTAGTTTCTTTACGTCGGGGCTGGGTGTGGGTTCCAAACGGGTGCCGCATACTCCAACATGGGCCAAAACGACACTTGTACGGGGTCCTGAACGTTTCCTTATTAAATGTCAGAATGCGTTCTGAGGTTTGCGGGCGCCCATGCTGCAGAATTATTTGGTTGATGTGCGCTTGGGAGATGTGCCTGGTTTATACTCACCCCAAGATTTTTTTCCCCTTGACGATTTTTTGTATCTGTGGCCCCCAGACTGTACCCGTCTGCACATCTTTCCCCCTTCCCCCAATCTTCATGACTTTTCCTTGGGGGGATTGAACTCCGGGAGCCAAATTGTGGCCAGGTCTGCATTTTCCAAAACCCTTTGTGTTCTCCGGGGTCTTCGATGAGTGAATTCTTTCAAAAACTCACTTCTCTGCAAACGGGGACACCTCAGAGTCTTTTCCCTTCCCGCTTCGTTCACAAATACCAGAAACACACGGGCCCAGGACCCCCCCCGGGGGGCCCCCCGCGGTCACGGGTGCCCACCTGACACCTCGCCAGTACCAGACTCGTGCTGTTTCCTGACAAGATTCCCTATCCATTGTATGCCTTCCCCTTTTACCCTGCTTGGTCCTCCGTTTTTGCACCAATCCTTTTTGGGAACTGTGTCAAACGCCTTCTTTTGCAGTCCAAAAAATGCAATCCACCCACCCCTCCTCTCTTGTCTTACTGCTGTCCCAGTCATAAACTCCATAGGTTGGACACAGGTTTTCCCGCCCCTGAAACCAGTTGGCTCTTTTGATAGTATTCCTTTTAGGTTTTCCCCACTTCCCCTATAACTTCTCCATGTTTTCATCTAACAGTCGTGACACTGGTCGTATTTTAATGCTTCATGTCTTTTCCCCTTTTTAAAAGTTGGGACTAATTTGCTGTTTCCATGCCTCAGGCTTCCCTGTTTCGATAATGTATTGAATATTGTTGTTGGGGTACACATAGGCCTCTGCTCCCCCTAAATACCCATGGGGGTGTTACGGGCCCCCTTTGTGTGTGTGTGTGTTGTTGTATGTGGGTGTGTGTGTGTGTGTGTGTTTTGGGGTGTGGGGTGTGTGTGGTGTTTTGGGTGTGTGTGTGCGGTGTGCTGCGCGTAGTGTGTGATGCGGTGACTCACCAAATTGTATTTGCGGGGGTCGAGTCCCCCCTTGCCACGCCTTTTTCACAAACGTATAGGTCCCCTGTCTCCCTCTCCATGAGTTTTATATACCTCGCTTAAAGCATGCATGGTTCCTGCCTCCACTACACCCCGAAAGACTGTTCCATTTTCTGACCACTCTGTGATTGAAGAACGTTTCCCAGCATCCTTGACTCATCTAGTTTTTAATTTCAAAGTAAACCCCTTTTTGTGCCCCTCTCTGGAAATCTTTCCTGCCACCTTGCCATTCCACGCGTATTTTTATTCTTTATCATGTCCCCCCTTTCCCCCTGCCTCCAGTGTCGTCAGTCCATTTCCCGAAACCCCTTTCTTCGTAGGACTTTCCCCTGAGCTCCGGAACTGCCTTTTGAAAACCTTTGTCTTTCTCAAATTTCTTGCCGGTTTGACCACATGTGGGTTCGAAACTGGTGCGCAACTCCGTAGGGTCTGCAACACAGTTACGTGTCTTGAACGTTTCCCCTTACCAAGGAACGATTGTATTCTCAGGTTTGCCAGGCGCCCATAGCTGCAGCATTATTGGCTATGTTGCTTCCGGAACTGTTCGGCGTTATACTCACCCAAAGACTGTTCCTTTGGCGGGTTTGCAGTCTTTGGCCACTTAGCCTTACTCTTTTTGGGGGCCCTTTTTTTCCCCTTCTCTGATCTTCATGACTTTGCATTTGGCAGGGTTGAATTCGGGAAAAGCCTTGTTGGACACTTCCCCAGCCTGTCCAGGTCTCTTTGAAGGCCTCCTGACCTCATCTGATTTTAATTCTCGTCTTAAAATTTACATCATCGCAGAAAAGGGACACTTTGAGTCTATCACTTCCATCTTGCATCACATATAAAAAAATAGCACTGGTCCGGGACAAAAACCCCTTTAGGACCCCACTCGTCACAGGCGCCCACTGTGTACCCATCACTACCATGATCTTGTTGCTTCCTGTAGGTATTCTCTGATCCATTGCAGCGTCCCTGATCCTCCAGTTTTCGCACAAATCTTTCTGGGGAATTTGTTTTTGAAGCCTTCCGGGCATCCGGGGAAAATGTAACAACCACCTTTCTCTCGTGTCTTACTTCTGCTACTTTGTCAAAAACTCCAAAATTTTTTGTGACACGGGTTTTTTGCCTTCCATAAAACCGGCTGGTTGTCGTTTATTATCTTGCTCCGTTCCAGTGCTCTACCACCCCCTCTAAAAACCTTCCCATGACTTTACATACTATACTGTCGCGCACTGTCTGTAGTTTAGGACTTTTTCTTCTCCTTTCTCAAAAATGGGGACTACATTTGCCGTCTTCCATCCCTCACGATTTCCCCATTTCAAGGGGATGTTTTAAAGTTTGTGGTTATGGGACACAACACTTGCTCCTTCTCAAAGGGGACCCACAGGGAGATTTTTTCCGGGTCCCATCGCCTTTGAGGTATAAAGGGTCATCACCACTTCTGCACCCCTCCTAGTTGTGTGTTGTCATCCAAACACTTGTGTCTTCCCTTGTTGGTTTCCCCCGTCTGCGCTGTTTCCCAACCCTTCCTATCTCTTCGGGAGTGCTTCCTGAATCTCGTTTGAGCTCCTCACAAACCTCTCGATCGTTTCAGTGTTTTTCCCCACCTTCTTTCCCTCAGCCTGATCACCGATTTTTGACTTTGTCTACCCCAAATGTGGTCTACACATTCGGTCAGACTTCATTTTCGTTGCATGTTTTTTTTTCGTACTGCTTTGGGGCCCCCCCCTAATCTGTGCACACTCGTTTTGGCCTTCAACTATTCCTTATTTTCCGGGGTTTTTTCCCTTTCTATACTTTTCCATTCTCTACCACTTATTTTTTGCCTCCCCTACACTTTTGGGGAAAACCGGTTTTTCCCATTTTTCTTTTTTGCCCGGGGGAAAAAACCTTTCCTCTTCCTCCTTGCTTTTTGTTGTTACAAATTTTCCATCATTTAATTTTTTGACTTTCCTCCAATTTCTGTCCCCAACCTCCTACAGGAAGTTCCTTAACCTGTGTATCCCTCCTTTTAATTTGGCTTTTTTCCCTTTAAACCCCTTTTTTACCCTTTCCACTTGAAACTCTTTTGTATTCAAAAAAAAAGGAATCATGTTCACTGCCCCAAGGGGTTTTTCATAGTGTTTTCCTCAATGTCTGAACTGCTCAGGGCAAAACACATGCCCAGTCTTGCGGTTCATCCTCCCCTCCTCCTGTATGTGGGTTAAATTTTGATCATGAAGTTTTCCATACCACCCATCATCTTGGCTCCCATATTCGGACCCCCCAGGGGGCCCCGGATTTCCAATCAATTTTCCCGTGGTTGAAAGGGGCCTAAACCAGTAATTTTGCTTCCCGAGTGAGCTCTTCTTCCCCTCCCCCAGTGTGTTCATCATTGTCTGTTTTTTCTTCATGTTCCTCTTGGCTCCGCAGTTCTGTGGGGATTATACATCACGCAATGACACCTCAGTTCCCCAGACTGAAGTGTACTTACTATTTAACCCCTTTCCCTTCAATATCATCCATGCCTTCCATTTTTTTCAAATCTCCACGATTTTTTAAAACAGGTCCCCCTCCCCCCTCTGCCCTATCTTTCCTCAGTACGATTTGGGGGGAAGATTTTTCTGTTATTGTCTCCTGATTTCTTTTCTGTATGTATGAGTCTGGGGTTTCTCATTGGTTTTTATCCATCCCTATTTATTCATTTTCCTCCGCATTCGTGCCCAAAATTTAACTTCTTTTCTAAAAGGGTGATCAGGGAAGATTGGGATTTGAGGAAGGGGGCCCCTGGGGGGGGCCAATGGGGTTGTTGGGGGTGGGGGGGTTTTGCAGAGTTCCCCACGGGGGGTTTGCTAAAAGGGGGGGTTTGTGGTGGGGGGTGTGGGGGACGGGGCTCGTGTGGAGTTTGGTTTAAAATTGCTCATTCCCTTGGGGGTTTTCGGGGTTTTGGAGCCTGCAAGGTTTCTGGAGTGTGTGTTTGCCCTTCCACCTCGTCGGGGTTCTTCCCTGCTCATCTTTGCCATACCCTTTTTCATTCCTCCTTTCATTTTTGTACTCTTTTTCGTATCACCCTTTTCCCTTTGTTTCTGTCCCCAAACTGGGGTACACCTCTGGTACCTTGTTTGTCTCTGTCGTGCTTTCCCTTTCTGCCTCTCAATTATTTTGAGAGGCCGTTTCTGCCCCTTTGAACCACCCAATTCCGAAAATTTCCCATTTTGTTATGTCACCCTCACCTACTTTTTTCATAACTTTCGATCACTTTTTTCTCCTCCTGTTTTCTTTCATTGTGCTTTCCCCTTCAACCCTGGAGCCCTAGAAAAAAACTGATCTCGCCCTTTCGTCCTCCACTGTGTCTCCCTTCACCCTTTGAGGTGTTTTTGGTTCCTTTTCCTGGGCATTGCTTTTCCTTTAATCCCTTCCCCGGATATGCCCTTTTTCAGTGACTGTCTTTCCTGCCACGTTCCTGGGCCCTGCAGGTGTCTTTAGAGCTTTGATATATCATAGCCTCTTTTTTGTCTTTAGACCTCTCATTGTTTCCCGGGGGCACCCATCTTTGCCCTTGGGCCCCCTTGGGGGCTGTAGGGCCTTGTACACAGAATACATTTTTTGCTCCCCCCGGGCCCCTTTCTTTTCCTGATGAGAAGTTCCCGATGTATGTCTGTATTCATTTTTCTCTTTAAGCGTTTCAGGTTTCTCAGTTCCTCTTCTAACCTAATCTTAGCTTCTGACTAAGGCTTTTTGCTCCCACTTCCTGCTCTCTGCAGCATCTTCTCCTCTTTTTCCCCGCCCAAATTCTTTTGTTTCCTTCCCCCGTCTTTTCCCCCCTTTTTCTAAACCTGCATCACAATCTTCCCTCCCAGGGTCACAACCAACCTTGGTTCTCGGCTTCTTGAGAAACCCCTTGACCCAGAACAAGCCTGTGAACTTTTGGTGGGTTTTTTGCATTAGATGGTGGGTTTTAGGAGGAAGGGGGGGAGGCAGGCAAGGGGAAAAAGGGTTAAGGTGGGGGGGGTGGACGCGGCAGGGAAGGATTAGGAGTACAAGGGGGAAGGGAGAGAGAAAAAGGGAGAAAGGGAATGGGTAGGGGGGAGGGGGAGAAAAAAGCGGAGAAGCAGGAGTGGTGGAAGGTGAAGGTGAAGAGAGAGGGAGGGGGGAGAAGAGAGGAAGTGGTAGGATGTGTGTGGTTACTCACCATTTTTGGGTTTCGGGTCGAGTCATGCCCTGGCCCCACCCTTCACGTTGAATTTTGGTCTTTCTGTCCCCGCTCCCTGAGCTTTATCAAACCTGCCTTAAAACTATGTTGGTTCCCGCCTCCACTACTTTACTTTTTTAGGCTATTCCACGGGCCCGCAATCTATGACGAAGAAATACTTCCTAACATCCCTTTGATTCATTACTCTTCAAAATTCCAATTGTGACCCCTTTTTCTTTTCCCACATGGGAAATCCCGTCTTTTTCCACCTTTTCTATTCTCTGCATATTTTATAATGTTATCATGTTTCTCCCCCCGACCCCCTGTCCCCATTCCCCAACCGATTCCCCTCAACCATTTTTTTGAGGACAATCCCCCCTTTGCTCTGGACAATCTTGTTGCAAAAATTGCACTTTTTCAATTTCTTGACGTGCTTGACCAGGTGTGGATTCCAAACGGTCTGCATCCTAGTAAGGACCCGACGAAAAAGGGAACAAGTCTTGAACGATTCCTTTCTGAGGTGTCGGAACGCTATCTGTAGGTTTGCCAGGGCCCCTATGCTGCAGCAGTTTCTGATTGATGGCGCCTAGAGATATGCTCGGTGTTTAAATATCCCCCGACTTTTTCCTTGAGTGAGGTTTGCAGTCTTTGGGCCCTCTAAACTATTTTGTTCTGGGTCTTCTTTGCCCTCCCCAATCTTCATGACTTTGCTTTGGCAGGTTAAATCAAGGGGCCAGTTTCTGGACCCGGCTTTTACCTGTCCGGGCTCTTTGTATCCCGCCGATCCCCGTCCATTTTATTCTTCTTTTGTTTTTTGTTGTGGTGTGTGGTTTTGTGTGTGTGTGTGGTGTGTGTGTGTGTGTTGTGTGTGTGTGTGCGTGCTGTCGGGTTTATGCTCTTGCATTTTCACTAACTAAATTCTGTTTACGGAATTCAATCTTGTGTTACGACATCGTAAACACAAGATTTTTAAACAACTACAGGTTGGGGATTCGAACCCCCTGGCCATCAGTGGGATTGAAAAAAAAAAATTTATTTTACGGGTAAAAAGAAATCATGGACCCCTTAAACCCCTCAATGAAAAACAGACAATACAAAAAAGACATGACCATACCCCGGGGGGATTTGAACCCGCGGCAGAAGTCTCAAAACTCCAGTCCGTCGGTTAGCCACTGGGCCAGCAGCTTTAATAAGATTTTGTCCAACAGCTGGACCTATGGCTAAAGAGACGGGCTGAAGTTTTAGACTTCTGACCGCGGGTTCAAAACCCCCCGTGGGGATGGTTTTTTTTGCAATCGTGTCATTACGATTTCGTGAGCAAAAATGACACTGTCTTGACATTTATTTTTTATGCTTTAGCCACAATTGTACTTCTTTTGAAAAACCCGTGCAAAACATTCCACGATATTTCAATCAAAAGTTCCCAAAATCAATTTTTAGAGGGTAGAAATACGACTCTGATCCAGCATCGAATTTCCCTACAAAGATGCTTCTTAACTCGAAAAGGCATACAAGTTTGGGGTTTTTTCTTTTGTTGTGGGAAGATAAAGTGAAGACAAAGGTGAGTTAATAAAAACAGTTATACAAGCAATGATAGCTTGTGTCAGTGTGACTGACCTGTGTCAGTAGTGAGCGCCTGTGCATAGTGAGCGACCTGTGTCAAGGAGCTGACCTGTGTCAGTAGGAGTGACCTTGTCACAGTGAGCTGACCTGTGTCTAGTGACTGCCTGTTCATATGAGTACCCCGTTAGCAGGAGTGACCTTTTCAGTATGAGCTGACCTGGTCGCAGTGACTGACCTTGTCAGTAGTGACTGACCGTTTCATAGTGAGCTGACCCGTGTCATTTTGTGGCGACTTGCATATGAGCTGACCTGTGTCAGCATGAGCGACCCCCTCCATAGTAGTGACCTGGTTAGTAGTGAGCGACCTGTTCAGGAGTGAGTGACCTGTGTCATAGGAGCTGACCCTTTTCATTTTTGAGCTGATCTGGCATAGTGAGCTGACCTGTGTCACAGTGAGCTGCCCTTGTCGCAGTGAGCTGACCTGTTTCAGAGTGAGCTACCTGTGTCGTGTGGCTGACCGTGTCATAGGATGCCGTTAAAAAGTCCCGACCTTTCCTAGGAGTAATCGTTTTCAGTAGTAGTACCTTGGGCAGCGGAGCGACCGTGTCAGAAGAAGGGGTGCCTGTGTAGTAAGGGGCTGACCTGTGCAGATTTACGATTGGTCATAATGAGCTGACCTTTTCCTAGTGAGCGACCTGTGCAGTAGTAGCCCGACCGTTCGCGTAGCTGACCTTTCAGTAGTGAGCTCCTGTGTCGTAGTGAGCTGACCTGGTCTTTTTTGAGCGACCCGTGCATTTGTGCTGACCCTTTTCGCAGGAGTGACCGTGTCAGTAGTGAGCTGACCGTGTCATAGGACTGACCTGTTCAGTAGTGACTACCTGTGTCGTATGAGCGCCCTGTGTCAGCAGTGAGTGACCCGTGTCAGTGTGGGCTGACCTGGTCAAGGAGTGACCTGTGTCAGTATGAGCTGACCGTTTTAGTGAGTGATTTTGTCAGTATGAGCTGACCTTTTTCGTAGTGCTGACCCTTTCCAGAGAGAGCTGACCTGGCATATGAACTACCTTTTTTCAGTAGTGACTGACCTGTGGGAAGTTTTAGCTGACTTGCAGAGTGAGCGACCTTTTCAGAAGTGACTGACCTATGCCTAGGACTACCTGTGTCAGTAGTGGGGTACCCGGTCAGAATGAGCTGACCTGTGTCAGGAGTGAGCGACCTGTGTCAGTAGTGAGCTGACCTGTGAAGTATGATCGTCCCCTTTTCAGTTAGCTGAAAATTGTCAGTAGTGAGCGACCTGTGTTTAGTAGTGAGTGGCCTTGTCAGTGTGATGAAATGTGTCAGTAGTGAGTAACTTGTGTCGTATGAGCCGCCTGTGTCAGGTGGGTGATGTTCAGTACTGAGCGACCTGCGCAGTATTGAGTGACCCCGTCTTAGTAGAGTGCTGACTTGCGTAGTATTGACTTCCCTTTCTCAGGTGTTGCGACCTGTTCAGCAGTGACTGACCTGTGCTTATTGGCTGACCCGTTCAGTAGTATGACGTGTTAGTAGGAGCTACCGTGTCAGTATTGAGTTCATTTTTTGTCAGAGTTGGGCCCACCTGTGTAGTATTGATTGCCTGGCGTAGTTGGGGAGGCAGAACGGCACCACTGAGGTGCACCTCACCCGCTACAAGTGGGGTAGTTCACAAATGGAAGGGGCATCAAGTAAGGGAAAATTAAGTGAAGATCTGAAGGTGGGAAACGCTTCTCGTTTTTCAGGATGAATTACTTCAGTGGCCGTGAAGGTAAGGGATTACTGCCCCGCTAAAGGAGGTAAGGCATTTTTTGGTTGGGGACTCTCAGGGAAGATACATTGATCGTGGTTTTTAATGAATAAAAAGATGGAGATAGAGTGGTTCCCGGACGGGTTGGGGACATTGTCAACAGGGTGGATAATATTATGTCAGGGAATGGGAGCAAGCCCATTATCTGTCTCAGTGCTGGTGGAAATGATATTGGGAAGGGTAGGAGAGAAGAGCTGCTAGATAAGTACAGGTCAGCTATAGATTTCATTAAGTCTAAGGGAGGGACCCAATCATATGTAGCATCTTGCCTAGAAGGGGAGTAGGAAATGAATGGTTGTCTAGGGCAATTGGTGTAAATTGCTGGCTAGACAGATACTGCAAGGAACTTGCAATCCCATTCATTGACAACTGGAACAACTTTTATGGCAAACATGATATGTATGCAAGGGATGGGGGTACATCTCTCTGGGCAGGGTGGTAGCACTTGCAGACTCGATTGAGAAGGCCATTGGTGAAATGCCTATGATTTTAAACTGATGGAAGATAGAGGTATGGGTGTGTGTGGGAAACAAGCAGGTTGCAACACTTGGGTTGGAAACAGTAAATGTATAAAAGGCATTCAGCATGAAGTTATAAATAAAGACAATAGAACAGGTCAGCAAACAAAGGGGGAAAGCAGAGGGCAGCAAGGGACTAGCTCCCTTAAGGTTTACTATACTAATAGCAGGAGTGTAAGAAATAAGATAGATGAGCTAAGATTAATTGCAAGTGCAGGAACATAGATATTATTGCTATAACAGAGACCTGGCTCAATCTGAAAGATAGAGAGATGCCCTCTGAATGTCACATACAAGGCTATAAATTATTCCACACCGACAGGGTCAACAGGAAAGGTGGTGGAGTAGCGATGTATGTCAGAGACAAATTAAATTGTTGTGTTAGACAAGATATTAAATTAGAAGCGTCAGCCACTGAATCTGTTTGGTTACAGCTTCTCGAGGGCCGAGAAAAACTAATTTTGGGTGTGATTTACAGGGCCCCAAATCTTGATAGGGAGTGCAGTAAACTTCTATGGGACGAAATTCGTAAGGCATCTACATACGAAAATGTTGTGCTAATGGGAGATTTCAACTACAGACAGATTGACTGGAGCAATTTGACAGGAAATTTAGAGTCAGGTGACTTTCTTGATACGATCCAGGATTGTTTTTTAAAACAGTTTGTGACAGAGCCAACTAGGGGAAATAACCTCCTTGACTTGGTTCTTGCCAGTAGGGAAACACTAATTAATAATCTTGAGGTTAATGATGAGCTTGGGGAAAGTGATCACAAATCACTCAGTTTTAATATATCATGGAATTCCCCTAATAATGGCAATCAAGTCTCCGTCCCTGACTTTCGCTTGGCTGATTTCATAGGACTGAAAAATTACTTAGTGGGCTGAACTGAATGACCTGACAAAGGGTCAGGTAGGTGGTGATGGTTGCCGATATGATGCTTTCCAGGGCATAGTTCTAGCTGCTCAGTTCAAATTATGTTCCAAATAGGGAAATCAGATCAAACAAAAATGATCCTAAAATGGATGAACAATAGATTAAAATATCTGATTGGTCAAAAGAGAGGCATATATAGGCAAATCAAAAGAGGAGAGGGGCAATTGAGAAATCGATATATTCAGTTAAAGAGAGAAATAAAAAAGGAATTAGAAAAGCAAAAAGAGATTATGAGGTTAAAGTTGCAAGAGAATCGAAGACTAACCCAAAAGGATTCTTTCAGGTATACAGAAGTAAGATCAGGGACAAGATAGGCCCACTCAAAAGTTCCTCGGGTCAGCTCACTGACATTTGATAAGGAAATGTGTAGAATTTTTAACACATACTTCCTCTCAGTTTTTACACAGGAGGATACCAGCGATATTCCAGTAATAATAAATTATGTAGAACAGGACGATAATAAACTGTGCACTATTAGGGTCACAAGTGACATGGTCCTTAGGCAAATAGATAATTAAAACCTAACAAATCCCCAGGCCCTGATGAACTGTATGCAAGGGTTCTAAAGGAATGTAAAGAGGAGCTTAGCACACCTTTGGCTAATCTTTTCAACATATCACTACAAACTGGCATGGTGCCAGATAAGTGGAAAATGGCAAATGTGATACCTATTTTCAAAACAGGTGACAGGTCCTTAGCTTCGAACTATAGACCAATAAGCCTAACCTCCATAGTGGGAAAATTTATGGAATCAATAATTGCCGAGGCAGTTCGTAGCCACCTTGAAAAGCATAAATTAATCAACGAATCTCAGCATGGTTTTACAAAGGGGCGTTCCTGCCTTACGAATTTATTAACTTTTTTCACTAAGGTATTTGAGGAGGTAGATCATGGTAATGAATATGATATTGTGTATATGGACTTCAGTAAGGCTTTTGACAGGGTCCCACATCAGAGACTATTGAGGAAAATTAAAGCACATGGAATAGGAGGAGAAATTTTTTTCCTGGATAGAGGCATGGTTGACAAATAGGCAGCAGAGAGTTTGCATAAATGGGAGAAATCAGAGTGGGGAAGTGTCACGAGCGGTGTTCCACAGGGGTCAGTGTTGGGCCCCCTGCTGTTCACAATCTACATAAACGACATAGATGAGGGCATGAAGAGCGACATCGGCAAATTTGCCGATGACACCAAAATAGGCCGTCGAATTCATTCTGACGAGGACATTCGAGCACTCCAGGAAGATTTGAATAGACTGATGCAGTGGTCGGAGAAGTGCAGATGCAGTTTAATATAGACAAATGCAAAGTTCTAAATGTTGGACAGGAAAATAACCATGCCACATATAAACTAAATAGTGTAGATCTTAATATTACGGATTGCGAAAAAGATTTAGGAGTTCTGGTTAGCAGTAATCTGAAACCAAGACAACAGTGCATAAGTGTTCGCAATAAAGCTAATAGAATCCTTGGCTTCATATCAAGAAGCATAAATAATAGGAGTCCTCAGGTTGTTCTTCAACTCTATACATCCTGGTTAGGCCTCATTTAGATTATGCTGCACAGTTTTGGTCACCTTATTACAGAATGGATATAAATTCTCTGGAAAATGTACAAAGGAGGATGACAAAGTTGATCCCATGTATCAGAAACCTTCCCTATGAGGATAGACTAAGGGCCCTGAATCTGCACTCTCTAGAAAGACGTAGAATTAGGGGGGATATGATTGAGGTGTATAAATGGAAGACAGGAATAAATAAAGGGGATGTAAATAGTGTGCTGAAAATATCTAGCCTTGACAGGACTCGCAGCAATGGTTTTAAGTTGGAAAAATTCAGATTCAGGAAGGATATAGGGAAGTACTGGTTTGGTAATAGAGTTGTGGATGAGTGGAACAAACTCCCAAGTACCGTTATAGAGGCCAGAACGTTGTGTAGCTTTAAAAATAGGTTGGATAAATACATGAGTGGATGTGGGTGGGTGTGAGTTAGACCTGATAGCTTGTGCTACCAGGTCGGTTGCCGTGTTCCTCCCTTAAGTCAATGTGACCTGACCTGACTAGGTTGGGTGCATTGGCTTAAGCCGGTAGGAGACTTGGACCTGCCTCGCATGGGCCAGTAGGCCTTCTGCAGTGTTCCTTCGTTCTTATGTTCTTATGTTCTTATTAGTGAGCTGACCTGTGTCAGTAATGAGCTGACCTGTGTCATTATTTAGCTGACCGGTGTTAGTAGTGAGCTGACCTGTGTCAGTATTGAATTGATCTGTGTCAGTAGTAAGCTGACCTGTCAGTATTGAGTTCACCTGTGTCAGTATTGAGCTGACTTGTGTCAGGAGCGAGCTGACCTGTGTCAGTAGTGAGTTAACCTCTGTCATTCATGAGTTTACCTATGACTTCTCACATAGATCACTAGTGAGTTGACCTGGGTCACTAGCGAGATGACCTGTCTCACTAGCGAGTTGTCATGTGTCTCTAGAGAGTTGACCTGTGTCACTAGATACTTGACATGTGTCACTAGAGATTTGACATGTGTCAGTAGTGAGTTAACCTGTGTCATTCATGAGTTTACCTATGACTACTGACATAGGTCACTATTGAGTCGACCTGTGTCACTAGCGAGATGACCTGTGTCACTAGCGAGTTGACATGTGTCACTAGAGACTTGACATGTGTCACTAGAGACTTGACATGTGTCAGTAGTGAGTTAAACCTGTCATTAATGAGTTGACCTATGTCAGTAGTGAGCTGATCTGTGTCAGTAGTGAGCTGACCTGTGTCAGTAGTGAGCTGAAATGTGTCAGTAGTGAGCTGATTTGTGTTAGTAGTGAGCTGACCTGTGTCAGTAGTGAGCTGAAATGTGTCAGTAGTGAGATGACCTGTGTCAGCAGTGAGGTAACCTGTGTTAGTAGTGAGGAACCTGTGGTCAGTAGTGAGGTGACCTGTGTAAGCACTGAGCTGACCTGTATCAGTATTGAGTTGACCTGTATTAGTAGTGAACTGACTTGTGAAAGTATTGATTTAACCTTTGTCAGGAGTGAGCTGACGGTCAGTAGTGAGCCTGGTCAGCTCACTATTACAGACACAGGTCACGTCAGTGAGACGTGACCTGTGTCAATATGACTGACCTGTGTCTGAGTATTGAGTGACCTGTGTCAGTAGTGAGCTGGCATGTGTCAGTATTGAGTTGACCTGCCTCAGTAGAGTGCTGACTTGTGTAATTATTGAGCTGACCTTTCTCCAGGATTGAGCTGACCTGTGTCAGTAGTGAGAGCTGACCGTTTCAGTAGTGAGATGATTTGGTGGTCATTAGAGAGCTGACCAGTGTTAGCAGCAAGCTGACCTGTCTCGTATCGAGTTCATCCAGTGTCAGTAGTGTGGCCCACCTGTTGTAAGTATTGAGCGACCTTCATAGTGAGCTGACCTGTGTTAGTATGAGTTGACCTGTCTCATATTGAGCTAACCCTGTTCGGGGGGGGGGGGGGGGGGGGGGGGGGCGGGGGGGGGGGTTGAGCTGACTTTTGTCAGTAAGTGAGCTGACTGTGTCATGTAGGAGCTGACCTGGTGTCAGCAGTTAAGGCCGACCTGTGTAAGTATTGAGCTGACCTGTGTCAGTAGTGAGCTGACCTGTGTCAGTATTGAGCTGACCTGTGTCAGTAGTGAGTTAACCTGTCATTAATGATTTTACCTATGTCTACTGACATAGGTCACTAGTGAGTTGACTTGTGTCACTAGCGAGTTGACCTGTGTCACTAGCGAGTTGTCCTGTGTCACTAGAGAGTTGACATGTGTTTACCTGGAGTTTACCTGGAGAGAGTTCCGGGGGTCAACGCCCCCGCGGCCCGGTCTGTGACCAGGCCTCCTGGTGGATCAGAGCCTGATCAACCAGGCTGTTGCTGCTGGCTGCACGCAAACCAACGTACGAGCCACAGCCCGGCTGGTCAGGAACCGACTTTAGGTGCTTGTCCAGTGCCAGCTTGAAGACTGCCAGGGGTCTGTTGATAAATCCCCCTTAAGTATGAGGGGAGGCAGTTGAACAGTCTCGGGCCCTGACACGTATTAGTATGGGGTCCTCTCATACGTGCTAGTGACACCCCTGCTTTTCCATTGGGATGTTTTCCATCGTCTGCCAAGTCTTTTGCTTTCGTAGCTGAGTGATTTTTCGTGTGCAAGTTCGTACAAGTCCATCTAGGATTTTCCAGTGTTATAATTTCATGTATCTCTCCCGCCTGCGTTCTCAAGGGAATAGCAGTTTAGGAACCACCAAGCGCTCCCCAGTAAATTGAGGTGATTTATCTCCGTTTATGCCGCCGTGAAGGTTCTCTTAACATTTTTTCTAGGTCAGCAATTTCACCTGCATTGAAAGGTGCTGTTAGTGTGCAGCAATATTCCACCCTAAGATAGAATCAAGTGACCTGAATAGTGTCATCATATGGGCTTTCCTCCCTAGTTTTTTGAAGGTTCTCATTAAATCATCCTGCATTTTTCTAGCAGATGCGATTGGATACAATGATATGGTCCTTGAAGGAGAGCTCCTCCGTCATGATCCATCCCCGGTCCTTTGGACGTTGGTGGTTTCGCTCTATTTTTGGCAAATTTGTTTTTGTACACTGATGAAGAATTAATTTCCTCGTGTTTACCATATCTGAATAATTGAAATTTCTCATCGTTGAACTTCATAGTTTTCCCTGCAGCCACTGAAAGATTCGGTGATGTCCGGGTGTCATCTGCAAAGGAAACACCGGTGCTGTGGCAGACATCCGTGTCTATTTCGGATAGGAGGATGAGGAACAAGATGGGAAGCGAGTACTGTGCCTTGTGGAACAGAGCTTCCACCGTAGCTCTGCCTCGACTTTACTCTGTTGGACGACTACTCCTCTGTATTCTGTTAGTGAGGAAATTATAGATCCATCGCCCGACTTTTCCTGTATTCTTTAGCACCATTTATTGTGCGCTATTACCCATGGTCACACTTGTGTCGAAGGCTTTTGCAAAGTCTGTATATATTACATCAGCATTCTTTTTATCTTCTAGTGCATTAGGACCTGTCGTAGTGATCCAATAGTTGAGACAGAGAGGAGGCGACCTGTTCTAAACCCATGTTGCCCTGGTTTTGTATCTGATGGGTTTCTAGAATGGGTGGTGATATCTTGCTTCTTAGGACCCTTTCAAAGATTTTTATGATATGGGATTTAGTGGCTATCGTCTGTATTCTTTGCTGTTGCTTTACTACCCCCATATGTGGAGTGGGGATATGTCTGTTGTTTTTAGTAACTGTGGGACGATCCCCGTGTCACCAGCACCCTCTCCATAGGATAGAAAAAGGTGGGGGGTTACGTGATAGTGGCTTCTTTGCAGTTCTTGATGAACACGGAGTTCCATGATCTGGCCCTGGGGCAGAGTGCATGGGCAAGTCATTTAACGCCTGTTCGAAGTCATTTTGCGTCAGGATAACATCGATAGGCCTTGTTGTTTAACCAAAATTTTTGGCTCTCCTCATAAAAAATTCATTTTGATCTTCGACTCTCAGTTTAATTAGCGGCTTGCTAAAAACTGAGTCATATTGGGACTTGAGTAGCTCACTCACTAGAGATTTGAATGTGTCAGTATGGAGTATCCATGACATTAAAGAGCAGACCTTGTCAGTAGTGAGCTGAAATGTGTCATTAGTGAGCTGACCTGTGTTAGTAGTGAGCTGACCTGTGTCGTAAGTGATCTTGAAACTGTGTCCCATAGGAGTTGACCTATGTCAGTAGTGGAGCTCATCTGTGTCAGTAGTGACTTGACCTATGTCAATAGTTAGCTGGCCTGTGCCAGTAGTGAGCTGATCTGTGTCAGTAGTGAATTGACCTATGTCAGTAGTGAGCTGATCTGTGTCAGTAGTGAGTTGACCTATGTCAGTAGTGAGCTGATCTGTGTCAGTAGTGAGTTGACTTATGTCAGTAGTGAGTTGACCTGTGTCAGTAGTGAGCTGATCTGTGTCAGTAGTGAGCTGAATCTGTTCAGACAGTGTAGTTGACCTATGTCAGTAGTGAAGCTGATCTGTGTCAGTAACTGATTTTGACCTAGTCAGTAGAGAGCTGATCTGTGTCAGTAGTGAGCTGATCTGTGTCAGTAGTGAGTTGACCTGTGTCAGTAGTGAGCTGATCTGTGTCAGTAGTGAGCTGATCTGTGTCAGTAGTGAGTTGACCTATGTCAGTAGTGAGCTGATCTGTGTCAGTAGTGAGCTGATCTGTGTCAGTAGTGAGTTGACCTATGTCAGTAATGAGTTGATCTGTGTCCAGTAGTGGAGTTGACCTATGACGTAGAGTGAGCAGATTCTGTGTCAGTAGGAGCTGACATGTTGACATATGAGCTGTTCAGTGTCAGTAGTGAGCAGATCTGTGTCAGTACGAGATGACCTGTGTCCAGTAGTGAGCAGATCTGTGTCAGTAGTGAGCTGACCTGAGTCAGTAGTGAGCTGACCTGTGTCAGTAGTGAGCTGACCTGTGTCAGTAGTGAGCTGACCTGTGTCAGTAGTGAGCTGACCTGTGTCAGTAGTGAGCTGACCTGTGTCAGTAGTGAGCTGAACCAATGTCTGTAGTGAGCTGATCTGTGTCAGTAGTGAGCTGACCTGTGTCAGTAGTGAGCTGATCTGTGTCAGTAGTGACCTGACCTGTGTCAGTATTGATCTGACCTGTGTCAGTAGTGAGCTGAACCTCGTGTCAGTATTGAGCTGGACCTGTGTCAGTAGTGATCTGACCCTGTGTCAGTAGTGAGCTGACCTGTGTATAGTGAGTTTAACCCTCTCTCATTAATGATTTTACCTATGTCTACTGACATAGGTCACTAGTGAGTTGACCTGTGTCACTAGCGAGTTGTCCTGTGTCACTAGAGAGTTGACCTGTGTCTCTAGAGAGGGTAGTTGACATGTGTCACTAGAGAGTTGACTTGTGTCTCTAGAGAGTTGTCCTGTGTCACTAGAGAGTTGACATGTCACTAGAGATTTGACATGTGTCAGCAGTGAGTTAACCTGTGTCATTAATGAGTTGACCTCTGTCAGTATTGAGTTGATCTGTGTCAGTAGTGAGCTGATCTGTGTCAGTAGTGAGTTGACCTATGTCAGTAGTGAGTTGACCTATGTCAGTAGTGAGCTGACCTATGTCAGTAGTGAGCTGACCTATGTCAGTAGTGAGTTGACCTATGTCAGTAGTGAGTTGACCTATGTCCAGTAGTGAGTAGACCTATGTCATAGTGACTGACTATGTCATAGTGACTGACTATGTCAGAAGTGAGCTGAAGATTCTCGTAAATAATGAAGAGGTCAATGAAGTGCTCGGTACAACTCACTATAACTTTTTATTTTTCGTGTAATACGATAAATGTAGACAATAAAATAAAAGTTACAGTTATTCAATAAGAAGAAAACAACGGACATTTCGAAACATTTTGCTCGTGTAGAATAACATAAACTGACGAATGTTTATATCACTGATGATGTTGCATATGAGGCAGAAAAGTATATTAGTGCAGACAAAGGTCATCGTTCACTGTAAATCTGATGACAGAAGGAAACTTGTCTTCAGAGTACACAGGTAGACCTACAAGCAAGGACAGTCTGACAATCTGTCGTGATACTCGCACTAAACAAGGGCTTGTCATCGGTTGATGCTTTGCTTAATTTCAGCTTCTGCAGTAATGTTCTTCATGAGGAGGAATCCTCCTACGTACTGCAAACATTTACCTCAATTTGCAGCTTTCTGCATGCAAGACTGCAGACGGAGAGCCAAGGTCTGTATAATCCTCCCTAACGAGAGTGAAGACAACAACACAACACGTGCACTGGCTGTCAACAACAACAACAACAACTGCGTCCTTCCCATCCATCAAAGAACTTACTAGCTATCTTATTGTAAATGGTATATAGTACCGATAAGTTGATGAGAAAGACACATGTGCAACACTTATGTATCTTAATTATCGATACGTTTCAGCTACGCAGAATGTGTCTCCAGGAGAACAGTTGAATACAGGTGATTACAACACTGCAGAGAATGGAAGACCTTCAGCCTTGACAGAAGGTGGTCAGTCACTTAGCCAGTAAGTATACCTAAGTGTTACACATGTATTTTACTCATCAGAACTTTCCTAGTATGGGTCAGTAGGCCTAATCCAAGCCTGTTGACTCATACTAGATCTATTTTCTTGTGTTATTGAGTAATGACTTTATAAACTCTAAGCGAAACATTGTCTTAATAAAGCCTATCTTAATAAAGTTGTCTTTTGTCTGTTGGTGAGTCTGGGGATCATCGCCCCTGCAGCCCGGGCTCATACTAGGCCTCCTAAACTGGAAGAAAACCAGTACATAACTAACAACCATTCAGAAACAAGAAAACATATCTAATTATATACAAAAGGCAGGCAGAAGTGTTAAAGACCATTTCCCTGTTATCTTACAGTACGTGTCCAGGAGACTGGAAAGAGTAACTCAGCAAGTCCTGCCAGAGTGCAAAACATTTAACAGGCTGGAAGAAATGTTAAGAATGGCACTTGAAGAACAATGTGCGACCTCGCAGCCTAACTACTCTAGAAGTCTCCAGTACTAGAAAATGAGAGAGTGAGTGAGTAAACATGGAGAAGTTTGCACACATTCTCTCAGCTTAAGCTTCACGAATGGGAAAGAGAGGAAAAAAAAGAAGAGGATTAACAAGTGGAATAAAATAAAAATTTGACGAGAAGAAAGAAGTGAATGACAAGAGCCGGAACAAAAGCCGGCACTTCAGGAGGACCTGTCTGTCCTTAGTGACCTGTCCTTAGTGACCTGGCTACAGTGACCTGTCTTTAGTGACCTGTTCTTAGTGATCTGTCCTCAGTGACCTGTCTTTAGTGACCTGTTCTTAGTGACCTGTCGTTAGTGACCTGTCGTTAGTGACCTGTCCTCAGTGACCTGTCCTCAGTGACCTGAGTTTAGTGACCTGTCCCTAGTGACTTGTCCTTAGTTACCTGTCTTTAGTAACCTGTTCTTAATGACCTGTCCTTAGAGACCCGCCCTTAAGGACCTGTCTTTAGTGACCTGATAAAGTGATCTATCTTTAGTGACCTGATAAAGTGATCTATCTTTAGTGACCTGTCCTCAGTGACCTGTCCCTAAGGACCTGTCTTTAGTGACCTGTCCTCAGTGACCTGGCTAGAGTGACCTGTCATAGTGACCTGTCCTTAGTGACCTATCCCTATAACATGTCCTTTAGTTACTTGTCCTGTAGTGACACTGTCCTTAGTGACCTGTCTTTAGTGACCTCTCCTTAGTGACCTGGCTTTAGTGACCTGTCATAGTGACCTGTCCTTAGTGACCTAACCTCAATAACCTCTCTTTAGTGACTTGTCTATAGTGACTTCTGCTTTGTGACCTGTCTTTATGCCTAACCCTTAGTGGACGACCTGTCTTTAGTAACCTGTCTTTAGCAACCTGTCCATAGTGACGCTACCTGAGTGGCCTGTCCCTTATGATCTGTTTTAGAGACCTGTCTTAGTGACCTGTCCATAGGATCTGTCATTATGACCTGTCTTTAGTGGCCTGTCCTTAATGACGTTCTTTGAGTGAC
>NC_069419.1:36661768-36671768 GCF_026875155.1 Cherax quadricarinatus
CCTGAGAAGACACATCAAAATAAGTGAAGAAGCTGCAATCATTCTCCAGATACATTCTGCCACATTTGTGGTCAATTCATTAAGACAAGAGCAAAGAAGTTTTCTGTAACAGCAACTAAAACAATGTGTGGAGCATACAAAGCATATTTTTGCCTGCCAGTTGTGGACCAAGACAAGACCTGGGCGCCTCATGTTACTTGTGAACAATGTAAGAAAACATTGGAAGGTAAGAAAGTCATTAGTTACATGAAGGGTAAAATCTTGAATGGGAACATTTTTTAAATGAAATGGATGTAACAGAAACTAATTCTTTTGTTCTTTTACATGATGATATAGAGGAGAAAAAAGAGCCATGAAGTTTGGAGATCCTCTAGAATATGGCGTCAACCCGCTGATCACTCAACAGGTATATATTATGTGTGTCGTGAACTTTCATGACACACATAATATATATTATCATAAATTGTATCAAATACCGAAAAGTTGATGAGCAAGACACAAGTGCAACACATAGTTGGCTTTAAGTTATGCAGTATTAAATAAACACAACTTCCAAGGAGAAGCGAAATTCTCTTGCTGTGTACAGAAATACGGTTCGTGTAGCTTATAAAACTAAGTATAATTGCATTTGACGTGTTGGATTTTCTCACTGTTGGGGAACGTCCTCCCCATCCCAAACACGCACGCACACACACACACACACACACACACACACACACACACACACACACACACACACACACACACACACACACACACACACACACACACACACACATGCCTGCAAAGCGTTAGTTGAGTTTTTCCTTGAGCGGTACAAATGAGGGAGTGCGTAGGAAGCGAAGATCAAGACGAAGGCCTGCCAAGGATTATCCTGTCGGCGATCCTGACAGCTGCCGTTGCTGCCATTAATTGTCTGCTGCTGGTAGGGAAGAGCAAGAATGGAGGATAAAAGTCGGGGATGGGGTCGGGGAAGGTGGGGAAGATGTAAAGAAAGAATTGAGACATGAGGTAGGGAAGGTGGGACGATGGGATGTAGGAGGCAGGAGAAGCAATGTGGCAGGTAGGGAGGTGGAGCCTGGCTGCTTATTGTCTTGAAGATGTCAGCTTCAGGAAGTCCCACGAGTGTGTTAGGTAAGACACATATGCAACAGTTAGGTATCTTTATTTCGAAACGTTTCGCCTACACAGTAGGCTTCTTCAGTCGAGTACAGAAAGTTGATAGAAGCAGAAGATACTTGAAGACGATGTAATCAGTCCATTACCCTTGAAGTTTTGAGGTGGTCAGACAGAGGTGTTTCAGACTATGGAACAATATTCTTCTCCAGACTGAGGGACTGACCACCTCAAAACTTCAAGGGTGATGGACTGATTACATCGTCTTCAAGTATCTTCTGCTTCTATCAACTTTTCTGTACTCGACTGAAGAAGCCTACTGTGTAGGCGAAACGTTTCGAAATAAAGATACCTAACTATTGCATATGTGTCTTACCTAACAACCTGTCGGTATTTTGTACCATTTTAATGTTCAAGTCCCACTAGTCATGGAAATACAGCTTCAGGAAATGCCATGAGTCTAGGTTACACACCTTCAGAAAGTTCCAAAAATCTAGGAAATTCTGGTAACTAATACACCAGTACACTGTTGTACTAATAAGTCCAGAGACCCTTGACTCATGGGAAAAGCTCATCTTCCAGTATCAGAAAAGGCAAGTCACACACACTCTTCAAGGTTACTTTTCTCTGCCAGAGTTTCAGTGTTGCTATCCAGAGAGGTAAATACCTACTTCCCATCTATGAGGAACTGAATGACGTTTGTGAAAAAACACTGGATGTCCCTCTGAGACACATCTATCCTCTTTTACAAGACTATGGTTTCCTAACATCACCATAAGTGCTATTAATAAATGTAGAGAATACGCATCTCTGCAACTATGATCATTTTCCTTCAATATGCACTCTTCTCCACAGGAAATCAAATCGTATCTTGTATACAGTGCTCCTCACGGCATTATGCCAGGTGAGTGCCCATGCATAATGCCATGACGAAAATTATAGGCCTACCATAGAGGGGGGATCTTTTTTCATCAGTGCATTTTGCCAGGTAGCAGCCATTAGCATGAGGTCACGGCCTGTCTCCACACTCCACAGTGACTCCTCAGTGCTTACGTGGCTGCCGTGGTTACAGGAAGTGTTGCACTTTTGTCTCTCATCCGCCCCACCTTTTGTCCAGTGTTCCCTTTGGTTTTGGGGCTATACATGTTTGATTATAGGTAAAAGGAAATCTTTAACACCTGAAACTATAGCTCAAATCATAGGGCTTCACAAAGCTGGGCACCAGACGAAAGAAATAGTGGAGAATGTTAGTGTGTGTGAGCATTCAGTGAGGAACTGGGTGCAGTGTTTCAAGGTTGGTGGCAGTGTCGAGTTACTGTTTGCCAAACCTCGGCCTGGCCCCTCGAAGAAGACATCTGTTCGTACCTTAACTGTGTTAAAGAAGCAGTTAGAGAGTACACCTAAGATAACTGATAGAGAATTGAAAGAAAAGAACTCACATCTTCTCTCAGAGGTGCCTGTAAGAACTGTTAACAAACATGTGTCAGAACTGGGCTACAGTAGTCACCGCCAGGTTAAGAAACCGATCCTCTCCAAACCACAGAAAAAACGTAGGCTGGATTATGCAAAGAAATATCTTTTGGAATCCTCAACAGTGGTCTGTGTCAGCATAGTTGCTGATCTCCTATTTATGTATGTATATGTTATCTGAGCATCATAGTTAGTATCATCCATACGTTTTACATAGATGACCCCTTGCTAGGCTCATTGGCTAGCATGTGTGACGTCATGTGGTGCCGCATGTGAGCGTTGGGCACTTTGCCTCTTTCTCACTTCACGTGTAGACCTACAGGCAACAGGACAGACTAGGCTGTGCTCCCTCTCACACTCTGCTAATATAATTGTTACCATCCAACAAGTGTGTTTATCTCCAAGCATCATATCTCCACGAACCCTCTCAACAAATGGTGCCAGCAGTGAGTGCATAAATTTGATATTTACGCAGATGTACAGAGATTAAATATCAGCTGAGGGACTGTGTCGATCACATGAGAGCCTAGCAGCCAGCTACCCCGAGCAAGCGTCCACCAGCCTGTTTGTTTCCTGCTTCTTGGTCGGTCCTTGTGTCTTAGTGTTTTATCTGCTTATTGCATTACTTCCGAGGGGTTGACCTGGGTTTGCAAATTAAGCCAAGCCGCCAAGCCACCAAGCCAGTCTGTGGGGAGGACACAAGCCCTATGTCATCCAGCCTGTCTTAAGTACCAGCCTTGCCTGCTAGCCAGCTTTCCACCCCTGCTGTGCTCATCACTAAAAGTTCTCAAGCCAGTCTGTGTGACAGGTTAAGCCAAGCAAACCAGCCAGCTAACCCAGGTGACTAAACCCAGTACTCAAGCAAGCCACGTGAGTTCCAGCATTCACCATCACTTTGTGCTTCCAATTCCAAGCCTTCCTGAGTGCATGTACCATCCCTGTGCTGTTGTGGGTTTTTAAGCCAGCCTGGCTTAAAATATTTTTGTGCGTAGTGCGGGTGTACCCAGAGCACGTGGGTTATGCCACTTATCCAGTAGGCCTAGCCGCCACACAGTGTCCAAGCGTGCTGCCCTCACCACCACCTACCCACCACCCTTATATTCGGGTTCTAGCACCTTATTTTACGGTTCACATAGTAGAACAAGACCCAAGAGTATTTCCTCGTACCTGTGCGCCAACGAAAAAAAGCCTAGCTATGTGGGTTCCTTGAGTTTAAGCGAAAATACTTCGAGAAATCGCCGATTAGAGAACGCCAACAGCCACGAGACTCCACCACCACCCTCATTCTCCACTGACGTCACTCTAGTGATAATAATCTTTTTACAGACATTTGTGAGTGTTGAGACATTTTTTTGTTCTAAGTGATTTGTTAGTGACATTTCTTTCTCAGTGATTTCTCAGTGACATTCAGTGACTTTGGATTACATTCAGTGTTTATTATATTCTGTTCGCAATATTTTCTTCTCTTCAGTGTTTAAATTTTCGTATTTTATTTTTATGTCTATTGTGTTGTGTTCCTTTTTTTATATATACTTGAAGTAAGTACTTTAACATTTTTCCCTGTTGTGTGCAATACATAAGCAATATTAACTTGTGTTTATACTTCACAATTATTTTGTGTTCACAATACTGTGCTCCTTGCCCAGTAAGTTATGAAGTAAAGTAATTCAGTAACTCTCATCTCATATTCTGCATCACAACTCAGTGTTGTCTCAGTTATTATTTTTTTTCCCCAGCATTTTCTTTTGTATTCTTGCTGATTTTATATTAATTCATTTAAGATTTTACTGTGTGTTGAATTTTCTTTTGTGCTAATTCTTTTTATTTAGTCAGTGTCTAATTTGTCCTTTCTCCACAGACAATAGTGCCATTATTTTGTTGAAGCAAGAAAATTATTTTCCAATTTTTGTCAACACAAGACCCTATTGCAGGAAAATTATCATAGTCTTGTGCATATATATTGCTTTGTTGTGTTCTGCTTTAATGTAAGTGTTAACCTTTCTCTGTTTTGCATTTTATGCCCTCTATTATTCTTCATATTTCATTGAACAAATTCACTCTAAGTGCAACTTTTAACTTCTTTTTTTAAAGTGAATCATTCTTTTGCTTGTTCAGTGTTTTCCTAGGCTGCCATTAACAGTTAAAGTGTTCAGTCAGTTCATTCCTTGATCATTTTCTTTATTGTTTTTGTAAACTGCATTTTCTTGTGTGCAATTTTTTTTTATTATTGCAGTATTGGCTCATTTTGCAATAACTCTTATGCAAATATTGTACTGCCATTAATTTTTTCTTTAAGATTTTTTTTTATGTAGTGTTGTGTTTTGCATCAATTTTTGATTAGTGATTGTTATTTGCAATATTACTACAGTTTATTTCAGTGCAATATTCTGTGATTTCAGTTTTACATTTTTTGTGTTTTGTGCATAATATTTCATTCTTTGTGTGTCACTTTATTTTAATTTTTTTTAGAGAATTGCTTTCCCAGTCCATTTTAATTTTGCCCAAGATTTATTGATTCCATTTTATCATTTTTGATTGATTTATTATTTAATATTAAATTTCTTTATTGAATTGAGAGTAAAGACAACTCATTGTGTCATTAATTCAAATTAAAGTAAATTTGAGTAAATTTATTCTGAGTAAAGCATATTTCTCTTGAATATCAAAGTGTTACCTATCCAGATGAGTGTTTTATGTGAGTTTTCCTTGCTCTACAGTGTGACTTTTTATTTTTTCTTTACTTTTGCAGAATAGTTAAGTATTTTCTTCCCATTTAAGCTTATTGTGTCATATATTCTCTCTCTTATTCTTGCTTTTATGTCCTTCAGTAAGTTCCCTGAGAAGATGTCCCAGTCACTTTTGATTACTCACTTAGTGTATCATGCTATTCCAAGTAAACATGAATCAGTCCACAGTACCAATATTCCCTTACTGACTGAAAGACAATACCTAGCCCTTGAGCAATGTGTTTGTTCTCACAGCTTGTATCTGAGATTTGTTAAAGTGCTGCGAAATGTGAAGTTCAGATTAAGTTCCTATAGATCCATGAATCACTTATTAATGTAGCTGAGCAGTCAGGCACTAGTAATACTGTCACTCCTGTCTGGACTCCAGCCACAATATCGTGCACACAGGATAGTGTACAGTTACCTTGGGTTTCAGAGGAACCTCAGACAACCCTGGGTGTTGAGACTACTATCCCTGCTATGGCGTCTTGTTCAAGTAGTCGTTCCATCTAGGGAACGCTTTGTGAAGAACGTTACTTGTAATGAGTTATGCCATCTCTTGTTGATGTCACATGCTGCCTGCAGAAAGACATTTCTGTCGTGGCTAGTGCCCTCACTAGAATGTCTGTTGTTGTTCCTAGTGTTCCAGATGGAGATAACGTCCTAGTTGACAGTGAATCCTGTAAAGTCAAGGGTTTATTTGTTGAGCCATCCTTACATGTTGTAAGAGATAGTAAGATCCATTTATTCCTTGCTAACATTTCTGGTCACAGTGTTCGCCTCAGAGCAAATACCAACCTTATTGACCTTGTTCACTATCCTTACCCTGTTCAGGTAGAGGATGAGTTGTCACCTGACCAGTGGGTCGGTGCTATTTCTACCGGGGAGACCTCATCCACTTCACTGGATCAATCCATTCCACCAGTTGAGGAGAAAGACTTAGCTCCCACTGACTTACCAGACGAGGTCAAGCGTTTATTGACTCTGTTGAACAAACATCGTAAAGCCATTGCCTTACCAGGTGAGATGGGTATAATGAACTTATTGTCCCATTGTATCCCACTTGAACCTGGTACTAGACCTATCTACATATCTGCATACAGAATGCCTCATTTCCAAGTTGCTGTCGCAGAAGAATTGATCATTCAAATGCTTGATGATGGAGTTATTGCACCTAGTAATTCACCCTGGAATGCGCCCTTGATCCTAGTACCTAAGAAGGATGGTACTTGGCGCCCAGTAATTGACTTTAGGAAGTTAAATGCGATAACTATTCTAGATCGCTTCCCACTTCCTGTACTTGTTGATCTTTTATGAAACATTAGAGATAACAAAGTCTTTTCGACCCTGGACTTGTTAAAAGGGTTTTGGCAAGTCCCTCTTCATGAGGACAGCCAAGAGCTAACTGCATTCTCCACTCCTACAGGTCATTATCACTTTCTCTGTATGGCCTTTGGGTTACGATCTTCCCCTATCACATTCTCAGGCTCATGACTAATATCTTTAAAGGTCTCATAGGTAATGCACTTATGGTGTACTTAGATGTTGTAATCGTCATGTCTGAAGACGTGGATACACATTTGAAAAGAC
Source organism: Cherax quadricarinatus (assembly GCF_026875155.1). NCBI lineage: Eukaryota > Metazoa > Arthropoda > Malacostraca > Decapoda > Parastacidae > Cherax > Cherax quadricarinatus. Next base: position 36,668,671 of record NC_069419.1, read on the forward strand.
TTGATGTAGTACTTGGTAAGCTTGAAGAAGCCAATTTAAAGATCAAACTGTCTAAATGTCAATTTTTCAGATCAGAAATTAAGTTTCTTGATCATGTAGTCACTCCTAGAGGGGTTACAACTGACCAAAGTAAAGTAACTGCAGTACTAAATTTTCCATCTCCCAAAACAGCTCATGCCGTAAGATCCTTTGTGGGCTTAGCAGGTTTTTATAGATCTTTCATTGCTAATTTTTCTTCCATGGCAGCACCTCTGAGTTGCTTAAGAAAGATACTCCTTTTGTTTGGACCTTCTGTCAAGAAAGAACATTCCAAACTCTAAAAGAAAAGCTAACATCTGCCCCAATTTTTGAAATTTCCAGATTTTTCTAAGCCCTTCTATCTGACAACTGATGCTAGTTCAATTGGCATAGGTGCCATACTAGCTCAGAAAACTGATGGCAAGTACAACGCAGTTGCATTTGCTAGCCGAGTCCTTACGAAGGCTGAATGTAATTATACAGTAACTAAGCAAGAAGCTTTAGCAATAGTATGGTTTTTAAAGCAATTCCGAGACATTATTTATCAATACCCTGTTCATGTCTTGACAGACCATGCTCTACTGATACCTTTATTCCAGAACAAACAACCTACTGGAAGGTTAGCCAGATGGACCTTGACTATCCAAGAGTTCAATCCTACCTTTGAACACTTACCTGGCAAGTCAAATGTAATCGTAGATGCCTTATCGCGACATGTTAGTATAGTAACTGCAGACCCTCCATTTACTGCCGAGGACATAAAGAATGCTCAAAGAACAGATCCCATGTCGTCTGGTGTGATTCGGTTCCTGCTCCAGGAAGATCTTGTTCTGACTGTGAAGCCACCAGCACCCATTAGTAACTTTGTAATGAGCCAATAATTACTGTATCGAACAGCCGAGTTGGGTACCCCAAACAGAAGGGTATACCAATTAGTAATTCCACAGTCACTAGTGAACGTAGCTCTACAGCTAGTTCACGATGCACCAGGTGTTGCACACCCTGGTGTGGATCGTTCAATAAAACAAGCCAGAATGAAATACTTTTGGCCACATATGGCAACTGATATTTCTGAGTATGTTAAGAAATGTAGTGTCTGTATGCAACATAAAGGAAATGTCAATGGTCCAAATCCTATCCAGGCGTATCCCACCACGAGTGAACCATGGGAAAGAGTTGTCATAAATCTATTAGCCAATTTCCAATGTTCCCTCCAAGGTAACAAGCATCTGTGTGTTATGGTAGGTCATTTCACCAGATATTGTGAGTTAGTTCCTATTGCAGATAGGACTGCCGAGACTGTAGCTAAAGCTTTCAAGGAGCACATAATCTGTAGGCATATCACCCCTAAGTCCCTAGTAACAGATAATAGAGGTGAATTCTGTAATGAGATTCTTGAAAATTTGTGTACCTTGTACAAGATCTCTAAATCCATCATTGTTCCTCATCTTCCTGCCAGCAATGGGTTTGCGGAAGGAACCACTAAGAAAGTACTTGATGTCCTGAGAGCCACTATCAATCCCAACAGTGAAACCTGGGGTGAAGTTATACCTGATTTTCAATGTGCCATAAATTCTACTTACAATGCTTCAATAGGTGACACCTCACATTATGCGTTGTATGGTATAGACAAGCGTTTGCCTTATGAGTTGTTATATTTTGCTCTGAAACCCAATTACAACCCTGATGATTTCATAGCAACTCGTACCAGCTTAGCTCAAAGTGTTTTTAGAAGAATTTGTGAGACACTTCATAAGTCAACAGCAGAATTTACAAGAGTAACTAATAGCCATGCTAAGCCGACCAAAGTTATAGTGGGTTCGAGAGTAATGCTGACTAACTTCAACAAAACATTGTCAATGCCTAAGCTCGATCAAAAGTTCGTTGGTCCTTATCGAGTAGTTGAACATATCAATGGCAATAAGTATAAGGTTAGAGAAATTAGTACTGGTCAGTATAAGGAATCGCATTTAGATCATATGAAGTTATAACGTATGCGATGTTGAGAATGATATTTCTACCCAGACTAATGTGACAGACACTGACAATCCTCCTGACTCTGTACCCTCTGACTCTAACACTCAGTCAGATGATCAACCTGAATGTCGTTATTCATTGCATACATGACAAGTAATGAGAAACCCCCAAGTATCTTTTGTAGATACTTGTTCAGATCTCCCTCAGTCAAGGCATGTGTTAGCCATTGCAAAAGAATTCGATCCTCCCAGAGACAAAAACCATTCTGCATATGTAAATCTTACCCTCACAGTGTTGGGTTTAAATGTACATAGCCTGTATAACTAGATGATCAAGTTGAATGAAGTTGTCAACTGTGTGTTCTGTTACTAGCTGATTAGTTCCAAAAATTTTTTTTTTTTGTTGTTCACGTTTCCTCCGAATTCTGAGATTTAGCAGTATGACCTGTGCATGCCTGGTCTGTCTTTGCTGTTAATTACTTTCACCTTTGTAAATATATATTCTTCCTCAGAATCCATAGAGTGCATGAATACAGATCGATCGATCAATTCCACCTTTTATTATACTATGATTTGTTCTTATAATTTGTAATGCATTAGGACAGCACCCATTATGATACCACCCATTACGATACCATCCATTAGCTCTAAGTTACATATGTCTTTGCTATTGTATTGAATCATCCCATAGCCACCTGCCTGTTGAGCTTATAGCATAGTATGGTACGTCGAGACGACATACATAACATGACCGAGCTGTCAGCATAGTTGCTGATCCCCTGTATATGTATATGTTATCTGAGTATCATAGTACCATCCACATGTTTTACAAAGATGACCCCTTGCTAGGCTCATTGACTAGCATGTGTGACGTCATGTGATACCACATGTGAGTGTTGGGTGCACTGCCTCTTTCTCACGTCACGCATAGACCTACAGACAACAGGACAGGCTAAGCTGGGCTCCCCTCTCACACTGCTAATATAAGTGTTACCATCCAACAAGTGTGTTTATCTCCAACCATCATATCTCCACGAACCCTCTCAACAGTCTGAAGTACTTTGGAGTGATCACGCAACCTTCACCGTTACCTGAAACCATGGC
>NC_069419.1:36676768-36696768 GCF_026875155.1 Cherax quadricarinatus
TTGTCCATGACTCTGCACACAATACATGTCAGAGACACAGGTCTGTAGTTTAGTGCCTCATTTCTGTTTCCTTTCTTAAATATAGGGACTACATTTGCTGTCTTCCATTTCTCAGGTACACAAATAACCCGCACATAAAAGACAGAAGGTAGTTGCTCAGTTTCAAGGGATGTGTTGAAGATTGTGGTTAGGGGCACGCACAGCATCTCTACTCCTTCTCTAAGAACCCACTGGGAGATGTCGTCCGGTCCCATCGCCTTTGAGGTATCAAGGTCACTTAGGAGCTTCTGCACGTCCTCCTCGGTTGTTCGTATGTCATCCAACACTTGTTGGTATATTCCCTCTTGATGCTCCCTTCTGTGGTGTCTTCCCACAGCCCTTCCTGCCTGGTGTGTGTGTATATGTGTGTGTGTGTGTTTGTGTGTGTTTGTGTTTGTGTGTGTGTGTGTGGTGTGTGTGTGTGTGTGTGTGGGGTGTGTGTGTGTGTGTGTGTGTGTGTGTGTGTGTGTGTGTGCGTGTATGTTTTAATTACCATTTTGTACTAGGCACATGACGATTATACACTAGGGCCGTTGTATATGTGCGTTGTGTATGTGTGTATGTGTGTGTACTCACCTATTTGTGGTTGCAGGGGTCGAGTCTTAGCTCATGGCCCCGCCTCTTCACTGGTTGCTACTGGGCCCTCTCTCTCCCCGCTCCATGAGCTTTATCAAACCTCGTCTTAAAACTGTTTATGGTTCCTGCCTCCACTACGTCATTTTCTAGGCTATTCCACTGCCTTACAACTCTATGACTGAAGAAATACTTCCTACTATCTCTCTGACTCATTTGTGTCTTCAACTTCCAATTGTGGCCTCTTGTTTCTGTGTCCCCTCCCTGGAACTTTCCTGTCTTTGTCCACCTTGTCTATTCCACGCAGTATTTTATATGTCGTTATCATGTCCCCCCCTGACCCTCCTGTCCTCCAGTGTCGTCAGGCCGATTTCCCCTTAATCTTTCTTCATAGGACATTCCCTTAGCTCTGGAACTAACCTTGTCGCAAACCTTTGTACTTTCTCTAGTTTCTTGACGTGCTTTATCAAGTGCGGGTTCCAAACAGGGGGCTGCATACTCAGTATGGGCCTGACATACACGGTGTACAGTGTCTTGAATGATTCTTTGCTAAGGTATCGGAATGCTGTTCTCAGGTTTGCCAGGCGCCCAAAATGCTGCAGCAGTTATCTGATTGATGTGTGCTTCCGGAGACATGCTCGGTGTTATACTCACCCCAAGATCTTTCTCCTTGAGTGAGGTTTGCAGTCTTTGGCCACCTAGCCTATACTCTGTCTGTGGTCTTCTGTGCCCTTCCCCTATCTTCATGACTTTGCATTTGGCAGGATTAAATTCGAGAAGCCATTTGCTGGACCAGGTGTCCAGTCTGTCCATGTCTCTTTGAAGTCCTGCCTGGTCCTCATCAGATTTAATTCTCCTCATTAACTTCACATCATCTGCAAACAGGGACACTTCTGAGTCTAACCTTCCATCATGTCGTTCACATATACCAAAAATAGCACTGGTCCTAGGACCGACCCTGTGGGACCCCGCTCGTCACAGGTGCCCACTTGTGATACATCATTACGTACCATGACTCGTTGTTGCCTCCCTGTCAGGTATTCTCTGATCCATTGCAGTGCCCTTCCTGTTATATGCACCTGATGCTCTAGCTTCTGCACTAATCTCTTGTGAGGAACTGTGTCAAAGGCCTTCTTGCAATCCAAGAAGATGCAATCAACCCACCCCTCTCTCTCGTGTCTTACTTCTGTTATTTTATCATAAAACTCCAGAAGGTTTGTGGACGCAGGATTTGCCTTCCGTGAATCCGTGCTGGTTGGCATTTATACTTTTGTTCCTTTTCAGGTGCTCCCCATCTCCTCCTGATAATCTTCTCATAATTTTGCATACTTACACGTCAGTGACACGGGTCTATAGTTTAGTGCCTCTTTTCTGTCCCCTTTTTTTAAAAAAATGGAAATACATTTGCGTTTTTCCATACCTCAGGCAGTTGCCCAGTTTCCAGGGATGTGTTGAAGATTGTGGGTAAGTGGCAGCACAACATTATCTGCTCCCTCTCTAAGGACCATGGGGGATGTTGTCGGTCCATTGCCTTTGAGGTATCGATGCCCCTTAGCAATTTCTTCACCCCCTCCTCATCTGTATGTATGTCGTCAACACTTGTTGGTGTATTCCTTGCTGGTGTCCCATTGGTCTGCCCCAGAGTCCTTTCCCGTCTCTACTGTAAATAACTTCCTTAAATCTGTGTTGAGCTCCTCACATACCTCTTGATCGTTTCTTGTGAGTTCTCCCCCTTCTTTCCTCAGCCTTATACCTGGTCCTTGGGCTGTTGTTTCCCCCTAATGTGGCTATACAGCAGTTTGGGTCAGATTTGACTTTCGATGCTATGTCGTTTTCATACTGTCGCTGGGCCTCCTCCTTTATCTGTGCTAACTTGTTTCTGGCTCTTCTACTAATCTCCCTTTTTTTCCCGGGGGCCCATGCCTTTCCCGTACCTTTTCCATTCTCTGTTGCACTTAGTTTTTGCCTCCCTACACCCTTCTATTATTTCTGTTTCCCTTTGGGGAAAAAAACTTTCCTCTGCCTCCCTTTCACTTTGTTGCCACATATTCCATCATCTCGTTTTTCTGATTTTCCTACCATTTCTCTGTCCCACTGAACATGCAGGAAGTTTCTATACCTGTGTAGTCCCCCTTTTATAGTTTTGGCCTGTCCCTTCAGTTCTGTTCCTTCTCCACTTGTAACTCTACTATATAGTCAAACTCAGAAAACCACGTGATCGCTAGCTCCAAGGGGCCTCTCGTAAGTGATGTCCTCAATGTCTGAAACTGCTCAGGGTTTAACACAAGATCCAGTCTTGCTGGCTCATCCTCCCCTCTCTCTCTGGTTGTGTCCCTGACATGGTTTATGCATGAGGTTTTCAAGTTCCACATCCCTTTATCTTGGCTCTCCATGTTTCGGGACCCCCATGTGGCTCCCGGTTTTCCCCGTCGATCTCCCCGTGGTTGAAATCGCCCATTAACCCGTAACTTTGCTCTGCTCGAGTGAGCTCTTCTTGCCACCTCAGCCAGTGTGTCCACCATCACCCTGTTGTTTTTTCGTACTCCTCTCTTTGGGCCCCCTGCAGTTCTGTGGGGGTTATTTCATCACTCCAATGACTACTTTATGTTCTCTGGAGTGAATTGTACCTACAATGTAGTCTCTTTCTCCAAACATGTCCATGCCTTCATTTCCTCAAATCCCCCTCGGTGTTTTATGAGCAGTGCAACCCCCTCCTCCCCCCCTACTCCTTCTATCCTTCCTCAGGATTGATATCCTGTTGGGGGAAACTGTGTCGTTATTGTCTCGCGAGTTTTTTTTTCTGTGAATGCTATGATGTCTGGGGATTTTTCACTGATTCTTTCGTTCCACTCCTCATGTTTATTCGTTATTCCATCCGGTTTGTTCCAAACCTTCAGTTTCTTTTCTATCATTGTGGTCATTGCAAGAATATTGGGTTGGGGGAGCGAGAGCCTTGGTGGGGGCTATATGGGGCTGTGGTGTAGGTGGGGTTTTGTGGTTGATGGGGGTGGGGTCAGATGCCCCATAAGGGCAGCTGTTGGGTTGAGGTTTGTGATATGGGGGGTTGGTGGCAGAGGGAACAGTGAGTGGGTTGTGTATAGGTTGCTCAGTTGCGTTGGGAATGTCGGGTTGGAGGTCATTTGGTGGAGATTCTGTGGGGTGTGTTTGCCTTTTCTCCTGTGTCTGGGATTGCTCATTTACGTTGCTTCTCGTTCCACTTTGCGTCTCTGTACCCTCTCTTTCAGTGTAGTCATTCTATTTAGTGTTCTGTTGCGGGTCGAGGTATACTCTCTGGTACCTCTTTGTCCCTCAGTTCTTGCTATCTCTTGCAGAATCCTGGTTCGAATGATTCTACCTTGATAAGTTACTCTGAAGCGATCTTCCATCCGCAAACACCCAATTCTCTTGAAAATTTGGTCACCTGGGTCAAATCGCCTCCCCTATTGTTTTCATGATGCCTTCAATCATTTTTTTATCTTCATGTTTTTTTTTTCAAAGTTGTACCCATTGGCTTCTGGGAGCCCGTACACAAACACTGACCTCGCCCTTTCCTCCTCCCACTGAGTCTCCTATTGTTTCCTCTGAGCTTTTATTTCCTTCCATTGAATGTTTCTTGCCTTCAGCTCCCTGTCATATCTGAAACTTCTATTCTCAGTGACACTGTCTTTCATGACCAGTGTCCTTGCCTACTGCAGTTGGCTGTTAGAATCTCGGCACATAGATACCTTCTTTGTCTTACGGACCTGTCTTTGATTTAGTGTTGCTCATGACTTTTCCTGGGCCCCACGTGGGTCTGATAGGGCTTCGTGTAGGCAATGTCTCGTTTGTTGTTACCGTCCCCTTGTCTGCGTGACTTAGAATTTCTGATGTCACATCTGAATTGTCATTTGTCTCTCTAATCTGTTTAGGCTTTGCAGTTTCATCTTCTAAGCAATGAATCCTAGCTTTGCTGCTAAGACCTGAATTCCTACTTCTGCATCGTAGCTATTCCGCTCCTCCATTTTCTTACCAAAGCTTACTATCTTCCTTCCCACTCTTCCTCCTTTTTTGGAGCTCTAACTCCAGTCTTTCCTACCCTGTTCGTCTACCAGATCTTGGTTTTCGTCCTTTAAGGCCAACCATTTTTTTTTTTTTTTTTTTACACAGACAGATGGCCTCGAGGAGGAGAGGGTGGGCGGGGGGAGAGGAAAGGTAGAAGAGGGAGAGAGAGGAGAGAAGAAAGGGTAGAAAGAGGAGATGAGAGGAGAGAGTATGGGGGTGAGGGCTAAGAAAGGGTAGAGGAGCGAAAATGTTGAGGGAGGGAGGAAAGGGTAGAGAGAGGAGAAAGGAGGGAGAGGGAGAGGGAGAGGAAAGGAGAGAGAGGGAGAAAGGAGGGCGAGGGAAAAGGCTATGGGTGGTGTGTGTGTGTGTGTGTGTGTGGTGTGCGTGTGCGTGTGTGTGTATATATGTTGTGATTGTTTTTTGTGTGTGTCGTGTGTGTGTGTGTGTGTGTGTGATGGTGTGATGCGTGTGTATCCAGGGTCGCTGACACCACGCACACATTTTGGGCAAATTTCAAGTTCATTAAAATGCTTAATGAAAGGAGGGGGCGACCCGAGCATTATGGGTGGAAATGACTTACTGGGAGCGACAGTGATGCTGGCAGTCTGCCGCGCCACATCACTTTCTCAACACTCACAAGGAGGGTCATAGGGAGGTTATATTGGAGGCAATCTTCAGCATTTACCCCCACCCATTCACACTATTACGGTTCACTTGCATTGTCTCCACTATTCTGACGTATACTCCTCACACTAGTTGTCACATACAATTTACAGTTCCCAGGGAACAACCACGCTAAGATGAATTCGTGTTTACCTCCTCTCCTCGCTCTTACCATTTTCCTGACATCACTTCGGCCAATACTAATACGTTCAAAAACGACAACAGGGGACATGAGTTTTTCACAGTGTCTGGATGAGCGCTGTGGTTGCTGGTATTTAAAATTGATTGATAGCGTGTTTCGTTCTTTGGGATGGAGCCTAATAGACCACACAACACATACACGCACACACACCACACACAACAACACACACACAAACCACACACAACAACACGAACACGCACACACACACACACACACACAACACACACACATTTACACCCTCATATACACACACACACACACACACACACAACAAATACACACACACACAACAACACACACACACACACACACACACAACACAATTTTTAAAGCATGAAACAACAGACCAATATCACTGACATGTATAGAATACAAAATCAAGGAGAAGAGTGGTGGAGCACCTAGAAAGGAACGAGCTTATCAACGACAGCTAGCATGGTTCCAGGGGCGGAAAATCCTGTGTCACAAACCTGCTGGAGTTCTATGCCAGGGTGACAGATGTAAGGCCAGAGAGAGAAAGGGGGGCCGGGTTAGATAGTATTTTCTTGGTCTGTAAGAATGTGTTTGACACAATTTCGCACAAGAGATTAGTGGAAAAGCTGGAAGACCAGGCAAGGATAACAGGGATGGCATTGCAATGGATCAGGGAATACTTGTCAAAACAAGACAACAGTGAGTCATGGTAGTGGCGAGTGTCCCAGAATGGGGTGCTTGTGACGAGTGGGGATTCTCCACAGGGAGTAAGTCTGGACGAGCTGTTTCTTTATTGCGAAACGACATGATTGATAGGACATGGGACACAGAAGTGTCCTGTTTGCAGATAATGTGAGGCTGATGAGAAAATTCAATCGGACGAGGGACAAAGTCATGAAGAATTTGGGAAGGGCCAAAGAAGACCGCCATTCTTTCTTCTTTGTAGGTTGGCCGGATTAATCGGCCCGGGCGGGCCTTTTCAAGTGGCTTGCCCGGCTTTGGTCCCTTGCTCGGAAGTGCCTCAGATATGTTGCCATGGGAGGAGGCTACAAGACCACCCTCGTCTTCTAGGGCAAGGTGTCCACAGGTAGCCCATTCCTCCCAACGGGGCTCGGATGGGGCGAAGAAGCTAGGCACCTACGTGCTGCATTAACCGCCCTCATTGGCTGAACGGGTGTGCACCTGCATATAGAAGCAGACTATTTCATGAAGAGGCAACAGGCAGTAAGACTACCAGACGCATTTTTGAGTCACCCTTGCTATAGAAATTAGTTCTGAAACGCTGGGGAAGCTCAAGAATGCCTTTCCGGTGAGTATTACTGCTGCTACTAGTTCACTTGTCATTTTACGCTTTCGTAAGAAGAAGACACAGACGAAGAAACAGTCTAGGGGATAGAGGCTGCAACAACCTCATCAAGGAAAAGGATATTGGGGAGCAGTATAACGCCGAAACATTCCTGAGGCGCACATCACAAATAAATGCTGCGCATGCTGGGCACCTACCAAATCTAGAAAACATACCAAATCTGATTAAGGAATGTTCAGGACCCTGTTAGTGTGCGTTACCGAATTGGGGTATGCTCACAGTCTGGAATCACATTCTAGCAAAGGCACGTAAGTAACTTAGACAAAGAGCATAGGTAGCAACAGACAAGTACGGAGCTAAGGGGCATGTCGCTACGAGGAGAGGGGAAATCGACCTGACGACCTGAAGACAGAGCAGTATAGGGGTAAATTATGAGAGGGAATCGACAAGGTGGACAGAGACAAGATGTTAGCAAACGAAGGTGCACAGTTGGAGGTGACGGATTCCGAAGAATCGACAGGGATGTTTGGAAGTATTTCTTTATTCACAGAGTTGCAGGAAGTCTTTGGAACGTGATGTAGTGGAGCGGTATACATTGCTTTAAGATGAGGTATGATAAGCTATGAGCAGGAACAGTGACCTTGTAGCGGCCACGTGAAGAGCCAGGGGCATGAGCGGTGTGAATCGACCATGCAACCGCAACTCGGTGGAGTACAACTAGAGCGAGTACACGCACGCGTGTGCTGTGCTTGTGTTTATATATATATTATCATTTCTATATATATATATATATTATATATATATATTTAAATATATATATATATATTATTTTTTTAATTTTTATATATATATACTGTATATAAATAATATATATATATCATATATTTATATATATATATATATATATATATATATATTATATATTAGTGTTCGCATCGTATTGGGCCCGTGCGGACGTGTCTGCGCAGTAGCTCCTGATTGAGTTGGCATTTGCGCAGTTTGCGTGTACTTGTCTCTGTGAAGACCCAGTTTGCGCGCTCTCTAGCAATAGAAGCAAGATGCCTCCATTCGAGCAACTTTACAACAGCCTTAAGGAAGAATGGAGGTTGGCGAATTAGGAAATTAGGCGATTGACGAGGAAAAAACAAGTAGATCGGAGTCCTCCTGTTTTGAGTCCTCAGGTTCAAGAAGGAAAAAACTGGTCAGTGGTGGACAGCATTGAAAGAAGTTGAAGATTAAGAAAGGACGAATGGAAAGGTAGAAACGATGAAGAAGAAAGAGACGCCGTGGAAACTGTTGTGGAAACCCAATACATTCCGTGTCCCCGCGAAGTGAGTTGACTAGGGGAACGCACGCCGAAAGACTTTAAGGGAAAGGTAAGAATATGTGTTTTTGGGGGTAAAAGTTTGGGTATTGGATAGGGCGTTCTGTTTGAGGACGGAAGAGGAGACAGAGAGTTTGTTTTCCGGGGGCTGGGATGGAGGTATTGTTACCTTTTGGAGACATCATGAGGGAGGGGGAGAATCCTATTTCTGTCTCATGCTGGAGCAACGATGTTGGCAGACGTAGGGTGAGGCCCTGATTACGGGATGGGTAGCAATAAAAATTAGAAGTAAGGGGGGGAAAACCCTCTCATATGGGTATTTTGCAAGGGGGGATTTGGAAGTGGGGTTGTCCAGGGAAATTTGGTGTAAATTTGCTGGGGACAAATACTGTAGGAAAATGGGGGTAACATTCATTGACACGGGGACCTCTTCAGGGGCAGAAATGACATGTATGCTAGGGAGGGGGTTCACTTATCTGGGTGGGGGTGGAACCGGGCAATGCAGTGGAGGGAGCGTTAGGACTTTAAATGGAATAGTTGGGGTAGGGGTTTTGGCGGAAAACAGTGAAGCCCCAGTGTAGTAATTACGATTCTGGGAAACTAGTAATAATAAAAAAACGAGATGTTTTGAAAAGCCGGGGACCTTGGGGATAAGGACAGTAATAGGTTTGTAGGAAAATAAAATGGAGGGGGAAAAAAAGAAAAAGGAGGTCTTTCAATGTTTATTATTAATTCCCGTAGTGCAGGAATAAGATGGACGATTTTGGAAATTATTTGCTAGTGTAGGTAACATTGATGTTTTCCAAAAATGAGACGGGGTTTAATTAAAAAAGCGGGACATCCTGGGGAAAATGTATATTCAGGGTTTTAAATTTTTCCAAAAATAGAAGTTTGGGGGGGGGGGGGGGGTTTGTATGCCCGAGATCGCTTGAACTGTTGCATAAAAAAAGGGTATTAAGTTGAAGTAACAAACAGAGTTGTTTGGATAAAATTTTTCGAGGGGATAAAAAAATGATTTTAGGAGTGATATACCGCCCTAATTAGATGGGCCCAAGGGAAAAATCTATGGGAGGAAATTGTTAAGGCCACAAGGCACGATAATGTAGAAATTTCAGGGATTTTAAAACTTTAGTATGTTGTTTGGGAATTTTCCCTTGACTGGGAATTTAGAATGTCGACTTCTTAGAAGTATTTCGGATTGTTTTTTGAAGAGTTTGTGACAAAACCCTAAAAGGGGAAAAAACCTGTTGACTTAGTTATGGCAAACAATAACCCCCTTTTTAATAATTTAGAAATTTCAGAGGAACGGGTGCTACGCCCCAAAAGTCAATTACTTTAGCTTTTGAAGGAAGTAGATGTAGCGATCTCAGTAACAGCCCCAGTTTTTGCTTAGCAGATTACGTGGGTTTTAGAAAACATTTACATCGTTGACGGGGGGTTAACAAGAGAGCTATAATATGACGTTTTCTGAACACTATCATGCTGCTAAAAGAGCGTTTACCCTATAAAAAAAATTAGATAAAATAAAATGACCCAAAATGGATGAATAATAGGTTTAAATATCTACTAGGGCAAAAGAAAGGAATTTATAGGGTATAAAAAGAGGTGGGGGGTCTCTTAAATCAGTATATTGACAAAAAGGGGGGACTTTAAAAAGGGGATAAAAAAAAGCAAAAAGGGACTAAAAATTAAAGTTGCGGGATTCAAAATACCCAAAAGTTTTTTCCAGGGCTATAGAAAAAAATTAGAAAAAGAAGGCCCCCTTAAAAATAACTAGGGGACCTTACGACAATAGAAAAAAATGTGTTGTTTTTAAAAAAATTATTTTCTCATTTTTTTTACACAGGAAGACACTAACAATATTCCAGTAAAAATTTTTTTCAGTGGGCTAAAGAAAAATTATGTAACATCACGCCTAGTGAGATGGTTGTGAGGCAGATAACAACTAAGCAAAAAATCCCCGGGGTCCTGGATTTTTTTTAAAGGGGTTTTTAAGGGGAATCCCAAATGGAACCTGTGAACCTTAACAAATTTTTTTAATTTTATCTTTTAAACAGGGTAGTGTCTGATATTGGAAAAGGGCTAATTAACCCCTATTTTTAAAAAGGGGGGAAAAGTCGTTACCGTCAAATTACCGCCCAAAAAACCCTGCCCTAAATTTGAGGAAAATTACTGAGTAAATTTATAGCTGGGTTTTAAGAAAACCACTGAAAGCATAGCTTGATTAAAAATACTCAGCATGGTTCCAAGGGCCGGTCTTTTTAACAAATTTTTAACTTTTTTCATAAAGCTTTTTAGGCTGGGTTTACCACATAAAGAATTTGATATTATTTACTTAGATTTTAGTAAGGGTTTGATAAGTTCCGCACCAAAATGTTAAGAAAGTGGGGCTCATGGCAAAAGGGGGAAAAATGCTCTCGTGGGTCGAGTATGGCTCATGACAGGAAGCAGAGGTGTCCTAAAAAGGGGTTAAAACGAGTGGGGGTCTGTAACAAGTGGCGTTCCCAGGGGCAGTCTTGGGGCCCCTTTTTATTTATAAAAATTTTTCAATGATCTTGATGAGGGAAAAACTTTTATATAGCAAATTTGCCCATGACACAAAGATAGGGAGGGTAATTATTTAAACGTTAAAGTTAAAGGGGAAATTCGGGAGGGTTTAAACAAACTCTATTCTTGGTCAGAAAAAGTGGCGATGCAGATCAAGAGTTAAAGCAAGGTTCTGAAGTTGGGAGTGCCCATAACCCTAGTATTTTTAAATTTAAAAGATGTAAATTAAACCATACAGATTTCGAAAAGGACTTGGGGGTTATGGTGACAGCAACCTTTTAAACAAGCAGCAAAGCCTAAGCTTCGTAATAAGGCAAATAGATTCTGGGATTTATATCAAAAATGTAAGCAACGAAATCCCGAGGTCATACTGAGCTTATACATCTTAGTAAGGGCCCCACCTTGATTATGCAGCTCAGTTCTGGGCTCCCCTATTACAAAATGGACATAAAAACGTTGAAAAATTTAGCGTTGGATGACTAAAAAATCATGCATCAGAAAAACTTCCCTTTTGAAAAAGATTGAAGCCTTAAATTACTTTTCTTGTTAGACGAAGAATGAGAGGGACAGTCGAATGAAAAATGGAAGATAGGTATTTTAAAAAAGGGGATATTATAAGGTTTTGAGGGTGTCTCCCAAGAGGAAAACGCGCAGTAATGGGTTTAAATTTGATAAGTTTAGATTTTGAAAGGCATCGGAAAATATTGGGTTTGGGGAAAAAAAGGGGATTGATGGTGGGAAAAGTCTACCAGGGGTTATTGAGGCGGGACTTTGGGTAGTTTCAAATCTAGGTTGGATAAGTCATAGTGGGATGGGTTTGGGTTTGAGTGGGACTTTCACATCAGAGCATTTCTTGGTGGCATTGAAAATTGGTGGGCAAAGTTTTTGGGGGATGAATTGTAAAGGACCTGCCGTATGGGCCAGCAGGCCCCTGCAGTGTCCTCCTTTTTTATGTCTTTTGTTTATTTATATATTTTATATAATATATATAATATATATATATATATAATATATTATTTTTATTTTGTACACACACCGTAGTGTTTGTACCGCTAAAAGGCTGGTGATGAAGTATACAAATGGTACTGACGTAGTCATGTCACTTTTCCCTTTAAAAATCAAATCAGCCTTAATACCCGGGAAAAAGTACTCAAATCTCTGAGAAATTTCCCGTTCTTTACTGCGGTCAAACATCAAGGCATTTCAATCCTTTTTTTTTTTCCTTGCGCATTGAGGCTTCCCCCAAAATTGCCTTTTTTTTAAACAATTCGTTTTGTGTCTAATATTCATTTTTTGAATAAGGGTTTTTGTTTTAATTACTCTGCGTTTTATAGTTAGCTTAAATTTATTTTAAGTGCAAAATATTTAGGAAGTTCTATTTTAATTCTTTAGTTGCTTAAAATTAAGTTTTAAAAATCAGGTACATAACATTGATTTTTTTTTAAAACACCACATGTGTACATGGGGTGACCCGTGTCTAGTATTTCTGGGGTGGAAGGGGATGGAGGGGGGAATAGAGTGAAAGGGGGAAAGGAAATATGGGGAAAAGGGGGGGGGGGAAAGGGAGGAAAAGATGGGAGGATTTAGAGGGCAAATTTGGGAGGGGGGGGGGGGAGAAAGAATATAGGTAGGGGGAGAGGAGGGGTGAAGGGAGAAAGGGAATAGGCAGGAGGATGGTGGAGGAAGAAAAATGTAAATTATTTAAAAAAAATCTTTTTAACTATTTTCAAGTCATTTGATACATCTCTAAAATTTCTTGTTAGTTTGAAGGATCAAATATAGATGCATTTTTTTTTGTATGAACAATTAAACCCGTGTGGGGTTTTCAGGGCAAAGAACTGTGAACGATCCATCTTCCGTCAATAGTTAAAATGAGCGAAAAGTGGTTCTAATGGGGTAAGTGGGGTTTAATTTAGCTATTGAATAATTTACCGACGTCCTGTCCATGGTGAAGTTGTATATAAACTAGACATATGTAAAGTAAAATTACACAAGTGCAACTAATGTGACATTTATTGTGGCAACGTTTCTCCAGGAGCTTTATCAAGCCATATGTAAATATCCTAGAGTTAGTTTTACACACACGCACACACACACACACCACACACCACACACACACACACACACACACACACACACACACACACACACACACACACACACACACACACACACATTCTAACCCAAAACACACATGCAATATCCAATGCCCCCACCCACCTCATTACAAACTCCAACCCTACAGCAACCACCCATAGTTCCTTATCAGGCCTCCCACTTCCCCAACCCCAATGTACCACAGACCACAGTTTTAGAAAAGAAGTTGAAGGTATGGTATACAAATACAGACGGAATAACAAATAAGTGTGAGGAGTGGCATGAAAGAATCAAGGAGACATCCCCCAAACATAATAGCACTCACAGAAACAAAACTCACCAAGATGATAACAAATGCAATCTCTCCACCCAGATATCAAATCCTTAGCAAAGATATAGGGATAAGAGGGGAAGGAGGAGTTGCACTGCTCATTAAAAGCCGGTGGGGATTTGAGGAAATGGAAGGAATGGATGGTATGAGTGAAAGGGACTGCTTAGTAGGAACAATCCAGTCTGAGGGCCTAATCCATAAGGTGGTAATTGCAGTAATGAACAACCCACCACAGAACTTCAGGAGGCCAAGAGAAGAATACGACGAGAGCAACAGAGCAATGGTCGACACACTAGCCAAGGTGGCCAGAAGAGCTCACATGGGGGGAGCAAAGTTACTATGGGTGATTTCAATCATAAGGAGATTGACTGGGAAAACCTGGAGCCCCATGGGGGTCCCAAAACATGGAGAGCCAAGATGATAGATGTGGCACTGGAAAACTCATGCATCAACATGTTAGAGACACTGCTAAAGAGAGAGGTGAGGAGGATCCAGCAAGACTGGACATTGTATTCACCTTGAGTAGTTTGGACATAGAGGATATCATGTGTGAAAGGCCCCTGGGAGTTAGTGATCATGTGGTTCTGTGCTTTGACTACATAGTAGAGCTACAAGTGGAGAGAGTAGCAGGAATAGGATGGGAAAAACCAAACTACAAAAGGGGAGACTACACAGGCATGAGGAACTACCTGCAAGACGTTCAGTGGGAGAGAGAACTGGCAGGAAAACCAGTAAAATAAATGATGGACTATGTGACAGCAAAATGCAAGGAGGCAGAGGAGAGGTTTGTACCCAAGGGAAACAGAAATAATGAGAAGCCCAGAACGAGTCCTTGGTTCACTCAAAGGTGTAGGGAGGCAAAAACTAGGTGTACTAGAGAATGGAAAAGGTACAGAAGACAAAGGAGCCAGGAAAATACAGAGACCAACCGACGAGCCAAAAACGAATAAGCACAGATAAGAAGGGAGGCTCAGCGACAATACGAAAATGATATAGCATCGAAAGTCAAGTCTGACCCGAAGCTGTTGTATAGCCACATCAGGAGGAAAACAACAGTCAAGGACCAGGTAATCAGACTGATGGGGAGTTCACAAGAAATGACCAAGAGGTCTGTAAGGAGCTCAACATGAGATTTAAAAAAGTATTTACAGTGGAAACAGGTAGGACTCCAGGAAATCAGAACAGGGAGACACACCAACAAGTGCTGGATGAGGTACACATAACCGAGGAGGTGAAGAAGCTGCTATGTGAACTTGATACCTCAAAGGCGGTGGGACCAGACATCTCTCCGTGGGTCTTTAGAGAGAAAGCAGAGATGCTGTGCATGCCACTAACAAAGATCTTCAACACATCCATTGAAACTGGGCAACTACCTGAGGCATGGAAGATGGCAAATGTAGTCCCAGTTTTTAAAAAAAAAGGAGACAGACATGAGGCATTAAACTACAGACCTGTGTCACTAACGTGTATAGTATGCAAAGTCATGGAGAAGATCATCAGGAGGAGAGTGGTGGAGCACCTGGAAAGAAACAAGCGTATAATCGACAACCAGTACGGTTTCAAGGAAGGAAAATCCTATGTCGCAAACCTACTAGAGTTTTATGACAAGGTGACAGAAGTAAGACAAGAGAGAGAGGGGTGGATAGACTGCATTTTCTGGGACTGCAAGAAGGCCTTTGACACAGTTCCTCACAAGAGGTTAATGCAAAAGCTAGAGGATCAGGCACACATAACAGGAAAGGCACTGCAATGGATCAGGGAGTACCTGACAGAGAGGCAACAACGAGTCATGGTAAGTGACGAGGTGTCAGAGTGGGCGCCTGTGACAAACGGGGTTCCACAGGGGTCAGTCGTAGGACCTGTGCTGTTTTTGGTATATGTGAATGACATAACGGAAGGGATAGACTCAGAAGTGTCCTTCTTTGCAGATGATGTGAAGTTAATGAGGAGAATCAAATCGGTCGAGGATCAGGCAGGACTACAAAGAGACCTGGACAGGCTGTAAGCCTGGTCCAGCAACTGGCTTCTTGAATTTAACCCTGCCAAATGCAAAGTCATGAAGATCGGTGAAGGGCAAAGAAGACCGCAGACGGAGTATAGTCTAGCTGGCCAAAGTCTGCAAACCTCACTCAAGGAAAAAGATCTTGGGGTGAGTATAATACCGAGCACATCTCCTGAGGCGCACATCAATCAGATAACTGCTGTAGCGAACGGACGTCTGGCAAACCTAAAGACAGCGTTCCGATACCTCAGTAAGGAATCGTTCAAGATTCTGTACACCATTTACGTCAGGCAAATACTGGAGTATGCAGCACCAGTTTGGAATCCACACCTGGTCAAGCACGTCAAGAAATTAGAGAAAGTGCAAAGGTTTGCAACAGACTAGTCCCAGAGTCCCACGAAGAAAGGTTAATGGAAACTGGCCTGACGACACAGGAGGACAGGAGGGTCAGGGGAGACGTGAAAACGACATATAAAATACTGTGCAGAATAGACAGTGTGGACAAAGACAGGATATTACAGACATGGGACACAGAAAGAAGAGACCACAATTGGAAGTTCAAGACTCAGATGAGTCAAACGGATGTTAGGAAGTATTTCTTCAGTCGCAGAGAAGTCAGGAAGTGGAATAGCCTAGAAAGTGACGTAGTGGAGGCGGGAACCGTATATAGTTTTAAGACGAGGTTTGATAAAGCTCATGGAGCAGGGAGAGAGAGGACCTAGTAGCAATCAGTGAAAAGGCGGGGTCAGGAACTATGACTCGACCCCTGAAACCACAAATAGGTGCGTACAAATAGGTGAGTATACACACACACACACACACATACACACACACACACACACACACACACACACACACACACGCACACACACACACACACACACACACTCACAAACACGCACACACACACACAGGGGTGAGAGAGGGGTGGGTGGATTGCATATTCTTGGACTGCAAGAAGGCGTTTGACACAGTTCCACACAAGAGATTGGTGCAAAAACTGGAGGACCAAGCAGGGATAACAGGGAAGGCACTACATTGGATCAGGGAATACTTGTCAGGAAGAGAGCAGCGAGTCATGGTACGTGGCGAGGTGTCAGAGTGGGCACCTGTGACCAGCGGGGTCCCACAGGGGTCAGTCCTAGGACCAGTGCTGTTTCTGGTGTTTGTAAACGACATGACGGAAGGAATAGACTCTGAGGTGTCCCTGTTTGCAGATGACGTGAAGTTGATGAGAAGAATTCACTCGATCGAAGACCAGGCAGAACTACAAAGGGATCTGGACAGGCTGCAGACCTGGTCCAGCAATTGGCTCCTGGAGTTCAATCCCACCAAGTTCAAAGTAATGAAGACTGGGGAAGGGCAAAGAAGACCGCAGACGGAGTACAGTCTAGGGGGCCAGAGACTACAAACCTCACTCAAGGAAAAAGATCTTGGGGTGAGTATAACACCAGGCACATCTCCTGAAGCGCACATCAACCAAATAACTGCTGCAGCATATGGGCGCCTAGCAAACCGCAGAGCAGCATTCCGACATCTTAATAAGCAATCGTTCAGGACCCTGTACACCGTGTACGTTAGGCCCATATTGGAGTATGCGGCACCAGTTTGGAACCCACACCTAGCCAAGCACGTAAAGAAACTAGAGAAAGTGCAAAGGTTTGCAACAGGACTAGTCCCAGAGCTAAGAGGTATGTCCTACGAGGAGAGGTTAAGGGAAATCAACCTGACGACACTGGAGGACAGGAGAGATAGGGAGGACATGATAACGACATACAAAATGTAAAGTAAAAGGACACAAGTGCATCTAATGTGACATTTATTGTGGCAACGTTTCGCTCTCCTGGAGCTTTATCAAGCCATTACGTAATGGCTTGATAAAGCTCCTGGAGAGCGAAACGTTGCCACAATAAATGTCACATTAGTTGAACTTGTGTCCTTTTACTTTACATATTGTCGGTAATTCTACCAACTTTATTACGACATACAAAATACTGAGAGGAATTGACAAGGTGGACAAAGACAGGATGTTCCAGAGATTGGACACAGTAACAAGGTGACACAGTTGGAAGTTGAAGACACAGATGAATCACAGGGATGTTAGGAAGTATTTCTTCAGCCACAGAGTAGTCAGTAAGTGGAATAGTTTGGGAAGCGATGTAGTGGAGGCAGGATCCATACATAGCTTTAAGCAGAGGTATGATAAAGGTCACGGTTCAGGGAGAGTTACCTAGTAGCGATCAGTGAAGAGGCGGGGCCAGGAGCTCGTACTCGACCCCCGCAACCTCAACTAGGTGAGTAAACTAGGTGAGTACCACACACACCACACACCACATACACACGCACGCACACACACACACACACACACACACACACACACACACACACGCACACACACACACACACACACACACACACACACACACACACACACACACACACACACACACTAGTGAAAATAATTTTGAATGATAACGCTTCACAGTCAAATTTAAAACACGGGAGCACAAAACTGAACTAAAATTTACGAGTGGACGCCTAGTGTGTGAACGTAAATATGTAACTGAGCCAGGATACACGTGCGAGTGGCCACTGCCTCAAGCACACCCTCCAAACAACTGCTGACCACATCAAAACCATGGTGACTGGTGCAACAAGCCTACAAGCCAGTATAAATTAAGCTCTTTCGGGTCGGGTTGACCTTAATTAATTCGCGACAAAATCACGTTTCACTCAGCTGAATTTAAATATAAGAACTTAAGAAAGGAGGAACACTGCAGCAGGCCTGTTGACCCATACTAGGCAGGTCCTTCACAATCCATCCCACTACCAATATTTGCTCAACCCAATTTTCAATTTTACCCAAGCAATAAGCTTTGATAATTCTATTAACTCATGTGTGAGTCTCACTCAAATCCAACCCCTCTGACTCATGTATTTATCCAACCTAAATTTGAAACTACCCACTTCAGTTTCGCTTAGTTGAACGTGTTTACACACCACTTCAGAACTTTCCTGATGACATCCTGAAACTTTGACGGCTGATATCCTGAAACTTTGACGGCTGATATCCTGAAACTTTGACGGCTGATATCCTGAAACTTTGACGGCTGATATCCTGAAACTTTGACGGCTGATATCCTGAAACTTTGACGGCTGATATCCTGAAACTTTGACGGCTGATATCCTGAAACTTGTAATGATATAATTAACGACTTTAACATATTAAAAAAAAAAGTTCTTGGAAAATAATTAAACAGGTTTTTTTTTTTTAATCCCGATTTAATAACAATCTGGCTATTATTATTATAATGTAAATGTGATCCGGCTGTTATTTTTAGAAGATAATTTTGAGATTATTAATCTTGATACAATTCGTTTATTGTGATAATTCCAGGTAATAACTATCATAAACAAAGTCTATCAATCTACGAAGGATTCAGGTGTATACAAGAATTAGGTCAGGTGTATTCCTGAATTAAGTCAGATGTATACATGATTTAAGTCTGGAGTATACTTGAATTAAATATGGTGTATACTTTAATTAAGTCTGGTGTATACATGAATTAAGGCATACATGTATGTTTTTTCATGAATATAGAAAAGCGTCAGAACTGTGTATTTACTGATCTGTTGGGAGAGTTATGTGTGACACTGTAATGACTGGTGCAACAACAGCAGACTGGTGCAACAACAGCAGACTGGTGCAACAACAGCAGACTGGTGCAACAGCAGACTGGTGCAACAACAGCAGACTGGTGCAACAACAGCAGACTGGTGCAACAACAGCAGACTGGTGCAACAACAGCAGAGTGTAACAGCAGGCAGTATGCTGCAGAAGCAGGCAGTGTGATGCAGCAGCAAGCAGTATGGTGCAATGGGTGGCAGTATGGTACAACAGCAGGAGTATAGTGAAGTAGGTGGCATTATGGTGGAGCAGCAGCCAGTATTGGGTAGCAGCAGGCAGTATGGTGCAGAAACAGGCAGCATGGTTCAGCAATAGTCAGTGTGGAGAAGTAGCAGGCAATATGGTGCAGTAGCAGGCACTATGGTCCAGTAAACTGCAGAATGGTGCAGCAGCAGGCAGCATGGCGCAGAAGCAGGAAGCATGGCGCAACAGCAGGCAGTATGGTGCAGTAGCATGCAGCATGGTGCAGCAGCAGCCACCAGCAGTCAGCAGAGTGCAGCATGGTGCAGTACCAGGCAATATGGTGTAGCAGTAAACTGCATAATGATGAAGAAGCAGGCAGTATGGTGCAACAGCAGGCAGTATAGTGTAGCACCAGTCAATATGGTGCAGTAGCAGGGAGTATGATGCAGTAGTAGGCACCATGGTGCAGCAGTAGGCAGTATGGTGCAGGAACACGCAGTATGGTACAGTAGCATGCAGTATTATGCAGCAATAGACAGCATGGTGCAGAATTAAGTCAGGTGTATAGCGCAGCAGCAGGCAGTATGATGTAGTAGCAGGCAGCACAGTGCAGCATAATGCAGCAGCAGGTAGTATGATGCAGCAGCAGGCAGTATGATGCAACAACAGGTACAAGAGTGCAGCATAACGCAGCAGCAGGTAGTATGGTGCAGCACAAGGCGGTATGGTGCAGTAGTAGACAGTATGGCGCAGAAGCAGGCAGCATGGTGCAGAGGAAGGCAGAATGGTGCAATAGCATGCAGTATGGTGCAGCGGAAGGCAGTATAGTGCAGTAGCAGGCAGCATGGCGCACCACCAGACAGCATGGTGCAGTAGCATGAAGTATGTTGCAGTCAGTATGGTGCAGCAGCAGTCAGTATGGTGTAGCAGCAGGCAGTATGGTGCAGCAGCAGACAGTATGGTGCAGAAAGAAGGCAGCATGGTGCATCAGCAAGCATCATGGTGCAGGAGCAGGCAGTATTGTACAGTAC
>NC_069419.1:36704268-36711768 GCF_026875155.1 Cherax quadricarinatus
TTTGTCGAGCTGCTTGTGGCCCCATCCTCTCTCCTCTTCTAAGAGAGAGAGAGAGAGAGAGAGAGAGAGAGAGAGAGAGAGAGAGAGAGAGAGAGAGAGGGTGGAACATTATACGTTTAGACTGTGGAAAGACAGAAAGAATGGAAGATACGCTATTAGGTACTAGAGGTACAGGGTTAACTTCATCATTCCTGAAATAAAGAGAGACGATAACAAGACACAAGAGGCAATAACAAGAGCAAATAAATAGATGAACAAACAAGTCCTCGGACAAAGCAGTAACTGCAGGGGAAACTCCAACTGGAGATAGACAAGGGAGTGGACGAGACAGCAGCAATCCTTCACACTCCTCTGACTCCAGCATCCTAATGATGATTATTGTCAGCAACAGATCCTACATGGAACTCTGCACAAATAACCTGCACATAGGAGAATGAAACTTATGACGACGTTTGGGTCAGACTGGGTCCATTAACTAGTCACACAGAAGGGCGAAGGGAAGGGTGCCATTATATATACGGGAGGGGGAGGGACCGGGAGTATAACGAGAGGAGGTAGTAGTATAACAGTAGAAAAAGTGGTAATAATGATAGGAATTCTACTAGTTAATCAGCACTAAGTGCTGCAACTGCTGCAGAGGAAGTAACCACACTCTCAAGAAGATAACTGTCACAGGACAGCGAGTACAGGAGGCAGAAGAAGGTATTTACCAACGATCTGTGTTCACTCAGGCAGGACTTGATCTGTGAATCACCCAGTTACTCGCCCCACACTCCTCCAAGGACTCACCCAACACTCCTCCAAGGACTCACCCAGCACTCCTCCAAGGACTCACCCAACACTCCTCCAAGGACTCACCCTACACTCCTCCAACGACTCGCCCCACACTCCTCCAACGACTCACTCCACACTCCTCCAAGGACTCACCCCACACTCCTCCAACGACTCACTCCACACTCCTCCAAGGACTCACCCCACACTCCTCCAACGACTCTCCCCACCCTCCAAGACTCCACCCACACTCCTCCAAGGACTCACCCCACACTCCTCCAAGGACTCACCCCACACTCCTCCAAGGACTCATCCCACACTCCTCCAAGGACTCACCCCACACTCCTCCAAGGACTCATCTCCACTCCTCCTGGGATATTTTATTTTCCCTGGAGAAACGCTAAACCTGTAGGAGTCATATAACTTCTGGGGACTGATTGGCATTCAGGTCCTATGCAATGACGGGAAGATTTACATCTTGGGCGGTCGGTGGTGGTGTTTTCTTCGTGAGGAAAGAATGCGTTATCTCCTGATTCTGACTCACGGAATCGTAATAACACGATTGAAAGCATATCACATAGCGGTGGAGATCGAACCCATGGCAGTTGAGTCCTAAAACTCACAGGCCAGTGTGTTACCACTGGGTCAGCCTAGATGGATGAATCTTATTGGAGCCAGAGCCAACTGGCCGAGAAATTAACGAACTTACCAGTAAATTTTAGGCCTCGCTTGCCATGGGTTCGACCCCCACCCGTTCTCTGATTCCCTGATACTGGTCTTGTTCACATGATGACCCGATAACTAGGTAAGCATCAGATTGCTTGCCAGACCCTGATTTTTACCCCTTTTAACAAAAACAAAAGTATCACTGCCTAGTAATACACTTTAAGATGATGATACAATCACATGTATCATACATGTGTTATCCATGAATGTTTTCATCAAGTAAATATGTACTGCATAATGTCAGCCACTAAATTCTTGAACTTAAATAACCTTTTCTAACTTCAAGTTTTTAAAGAAATTTTTTTTGGAGCCTTGCTGATATAATTTCTTAAAACCAAATATTTCATTTATAAAAAAAAAAAAAAATAGTTTTTTAATAAATTCAGAAATATAATAAATCTTATTTTATTTTCTACTGTAGAAATAGACCTTTCATAAGGTAGTGAAGGTTGGATAACAGGTTTCCCAAATGGAAGAGATAGTTAGATCAGTGTAATTTTGTAACCTGTGACTTGTTCTGAGAGTTTTCATTACTCTTGCGGCCCGTCCTGCGGTCCAGCCTGCAGTTCAGCCTGCGGCCCAGCCTGCGGCCCGTCCTGCGGCCCAGCCTGCAGTTCAGCCTGCGGATGTCACACATAGTTAAGGGCCTTATTTATACTTTTCGCAATTTACTGGTGAATAGACAACTGAGTGAGCTAAACATTGTGGGATCTTCAACATGATGAGCTAGCAGCTGCAGTTGTAAGTAATATTATTAATAATAATAATAATAATAATAATAATAATAAATAATAATAATAATAATAATAATAATAATTATTATAATAATTTTTATTATTATTATTATTATTATTATTATTATTATTATTATTATTATTAATTAAACCAAACCAAAAAAATAAATTATAGTGTTTGACAAATATATTCCATGCTACGAGCAGGCGACCCCGATATTTCCTATCTGTTGTTGAATAAATTAAACCTAATCACGAATATGCTCATCTTTTTGTTACGTTGAGGCTGATAAAACTTTATAGGCGATCGTGGCGGCCAGGCCGGCAAATATATGGAGGTAATCACATCAATTGTATAATATTTCAGAGCATTGCAGTATTATTCATTGATAACCAGTTCTGCTTCTGGAGCTGATTATTCAAAGGTGGGCGTCTGTTGTGATTCTCTCTCCCACTCTCTCTCTCTCTCTCTCTCTCTCTCTCTCTCTCTCTCTCTCTCTCTCTCTCTCTCTCTCTCTTCTCTCTCTCTCTCTCTCTCTCTCTCTCTCTCTCTCTCTCTCTCTACCAATAATCCGGCTGACTCTCCACTACACAGCCCAACTGATTGAATTCCCCTCCTAAAATTCGATACCACAAGGGTAGAGAGGGGAGGGATGAGGGGTAGGGGAGAGGAGGGAAAGGGAGGGAAGGAGGGGAGAAAAGAGGGGAGGGGAGAGCGGGAAGGGAGGAGAGGGGAAGCAGGATTTTGATGGGACCCGGGTGGCAAATCTCCCCTCGGAGCTATGTAAACAATGTCGACGGTCACCGAGTCTGGTCACTCTACACACAGGTCATGGGTCAACACAGGTCATGGGTCAACACAGGTCATGTGTCAATACATGTCATGGTCAACACAGGTCATTGTTCAACACAGGTCATGGGTTAACACAGGTCATGGGTCAACACAGGTCATGGGTCAACACAAATCATGGATCAACACAGGTCATGGGTCAACATAGGTCATGGGTCAACACAAGTCATTGTCAACACAGGTCATGCGTCAACTCGGGTCATGGGTCAACACAGACCATGGGTCAACACATGTCATGGTCAACAGAAGTCATGGGTCAACACAGGTATGGGTCAACACATGTCATGGTCAACAGAGGTCATGGGTCAACACAGGTCATGGGTCAACACAAGTCATGGGTCAACACAGGTCATGGGTCAACACAAGTCATGGGTCAACACAGGTCATGGGTCAATACATGTCATGGTCAACACAGATCATGGGTCAACACAAGTCGATGGTCAACACAAGTTATGGGTCAACAGGTCATGGGTCAACACAAGCCATGGGCCAACACAGGTCATGTGTCAACACTAGTCATGGGTCAGCACAGGTCATGGGTCAGCACAGGTCATGAGTCAACACAACGCAGGTCATGAGTCAACGAAGGCGATCTTCTCCATTTCTACTCTCACCACGACACCAAAACTAAACGTGGTGTAATTACAGGCTTTTTCCTGCGTGTACTCCGAATCTGCAGCAGTGAGTTCCTCGAGGAAGAATGCTCGCTAACTGAACAAGTATTTTCTAAACTTCACTATCCTCGTCACTTCAGTAGAGACTACAGACGCCGGGCATATAACATCTTTAACACACCAAGAGAAGACACTGCCGAAAAGCGATACATAGTCCTCCCCACCAACTTCACTGCCAAACACGTTTCCAACATCTTTTCCAGTACCTCATTCCAAGTATCTACCTCCACGTCCACCACCATCAAGGACATTATCAGTAATAGACAGGACAAGGTTCAATCCTCTGCAGGGGTATACATAATCCCTTGTAATGACCGCAGCAAATTATACCAGGGAGAAGCATCCAGAGACATCCAAACACATATTTCAGAACACCAGTACTCAGGTAGATCGGACGCTTTAAGAAATGCGTCTTCAACGCCGAAATTCACCCAACTATTAGAGCAACCACAGAAACGCAAGACTTATCGCCAGAGAAGAAAACACTCAATTCTGCAGAATCCTGAAATAATCACTTGTCTGTATATCCAACAACTTCAAGCAAAACAACGGCTTCTGTAACATAGCTGAACCCCTTGCCAAGAAACTTCATCATCATTATCCCACATAACTGCATACGCACCCGCCAGTCCCTTGCAGGCCCGTATCATATCCAACTGAGTACATCCTATAAATACTCATGTACCTTTCACCCAGGTAGATATGTTTGTGACTTGATAGAGCCCACTATGTGGACGAAACGTTGTCAATAAAGGATCACATTTTACTGCCTAAGTGTTTACTTTTCCATTGTGTCGGTATTTTATACCATTTATTTCCATCGGTCAACTCAGGTCATGTGTCAACACAGGTCATGGGTCAACTCAGGTCATGGGTCAACACAGGTCATGGGTCAACAGAGGCCATGGGTCAACACAGTCATGGGTCAACACAGGTCATGGGTCAACATAGGTCATGGGTCAACACACGTCAAGGGTCAACATAAACCATGGATCAACAGAGGCCATGGGAAAGCACATGTATATGTTGGAGCACCAACTGGAGCACCAGGCGGAGCACCAACTAGAACACCAGCTGGAGCACCAGGTGGAGCACCAACTAGAACACCAGCTGGAGCACCAAGAACTGAGTGCATTCTAAGCATCACCTACAGTTTACAGTCTATTCATCAACTTCTTCGGACGCTTTGTGCACCAGAGTACCGTCTATATGTCAGTGTATAGTCTGTATGTCAGTATACAGTCTGTATGTTAGTGTACAGTCTGCGTGGGAGCACACAGACTAGGCATCGCTAGCCTTGGTGACAAATTCATGTTTTGGTAGAACTAGCATTTACAATTACACACTTGCATTTGAACAATCACAACCTCATCTCTGTCTTAGGCTACACCAGTTACTCTCCGACTTCCTATAAACTTCACTTAAGGAACTTCTCCTCTGCTACTTTCCCCTCACTTCATGTTCTGTCTTTGGAACTTCCGCTCTACTACCTTCACGAATAATCAAGATTTTTGTCTTGATTTTATAGAGGGGTGACTACTGTGTGTTGAACACGAAAGCTTTCACAGTATTTTCTTTCTTATTCCCCTTCTTCTGACGGCTTAACACTTTCTCCCACTATATTCTGTTTCTTCCCACTATATTCTATTTCTTTCCCTTCTTGCCACGATTTGATGGGCTATGTTCTCAAGGTGTTCAACAAGAAAGGGATCAAAGTTTGGCCTCGACACTTCTACATACAGCTTCCTTACAAAGACATACAGTGATCTTTCATCTCCATGTTTACTTATATCTCAGGCTAAAAATATCTCTCGTAACCTCAGCTGGTTCTTTTCTTGTTTGTCTACTCTTGACGACTGTGTTGAAGCTTGCGTACTCGTTACTCCTGACGACTGTGTTGAAGCTTACGTCCTCGTTACTCCTGACAACTGAGTTGAAGCTTGCGTCCTCTTTACTCCTGACGACTATGTTGAAGCTTACGTCCTCGTTACTCCTGACAACTGAGTTGAAGCTTGAGTCCTCTTTACTCCTGACGATTGTGTTGAAGTTAGCGTTCTCGTTGCTCCTGACGACTGTGTTGAAGCTTGCGTTCTCGCTACTCCTGACGACTGTGTTGAAGCTTGCGTCCTCGTTACACCTGACGACTGTGTTGAAGCTTACGTCCTCGTTACTCTGACGACTGAGTTGAAGCTTGCGTCTTCGTTACTCCTGCCGACTGTGTTGAAGCTTACGTCCTCGTTACTCCTGACGACTGTGTTGAAGCTTACGTCCTCGCTACTCCTGACAACTGAGTTGAAGCTTGCGTCCTCTTTACTCCTGACGACTTTGTTGAAGCGAGCGTTCTCGTTGCTCCTGACGACTATGTTGAAGCTAGCGTTCTCGTTGCTCCTGATGACTGTGTTGAAGCTTACGTCCTCGTTACTCCTGACAACTGAGTTGAAGCTAGCATTCTCGTTACTCCAGACGACTGTGTTGAAGCATACGTCCTCATTACTCCTGACAACTGAGTTGGAGCGTCCTCTTTACTCCTGACGACTGTGTTGAAGCTGGCGTTCTCGTTACTCCTGACGACTGAGTTGAAGCTTGCGCCCTCTTTACTCCTGACGACTGTGTTGAAGCTTACGTCTTCGGTACTCCTGACTACTGTGTTGAAGCTTGCGTCCTCGTTACTCCTGACAACTGTGTTGAAGTTAACGTTCTCGTTACTCTTGACGACTGTGTTGAAGCTTGCGTTCTTGCTACTCCTGTCGACTTGCGTCCTCGTTACTCCTGCCGACTGTGTTGAAGCTTACGTCCTTGTGACTTCTGACGACTGAGTTGAAGCTTACGTCATCGTTACTCCTAACAACTGAGTTGAAGCTTGCGTCCTCTTTACTCCTGACGACTGTGTTGAAGCTAACTTTCTCGTTGCTCCTGACGACTGTGTTGAAGCTTACGTCCTCGTTACTCCTGACAACTGAGTTGAAGCTAGCATTCTCGTTACTCCAGAAGACTGTGCTGAAGCTTACGTCTTCGTTACACCTGACTACTGAGTTGAAGCTCGGGTCCTCTTTACTCCTGACAACTGAGTTGAAGCTTGCGTCCTCTTTACTCCTGACGACTGTATTGAAGCTAGCGTTCTCGTTACTCCTGAAGACTGAGTTGAAGCTTGCGCCCTCTTTACTCCTGACGACTGTGTTGAAGCTTACGTCTTCGGTACTCCTGACGACTGTGTTGAAGCTTGCGTCTTCGTTACTCCTGACGACTGTGTTGAAGCTTGCGTTCTCTTTACTCCTGACAACTGAGTTGAAGCTTGCATCCTCTTTACTCCTGACGACAGAGTTGAAGCTTGCGTCCTCGTTATTCCTGACAACTGTGTTGAAGCTTACGTCCTCGTTACTCCTGACAACTGTGTTGAAGCTTACGTCCTCTTTACTCCTGACGACTGTGGTGAAGCTTGCGTTCTCGTTGCTTCTGAAGACTGTCTTGAAGCTTGCGTTCTCGTTACTCCTGACGACTGTGTTGAAGCTTGCGTCCTCTTTACTCCTGACGACTGTGTTGAAGATTACGTCTTCGCTACTCCTGACGACTGTGTTGAATCTTGCGTCCTCGTTATTCCTGACGACTGTGTTGAAGCTTACGTCCTCGTTACTCCTGACAACTGTGTTGAACCTTACGTCCTCGTTACTCCTGACAACTGTGTTGAAGCTTACGTCCTCGTTACTCCTGACAACTGTGTTGAAGCTTGTGTCCTCTTTACTCCTGA
>NC_069419.1:36719268-36783833 GCF_026875155.1 Cherax quadricarinatus
AATACGATGAGAGCAACAGAGCAATGATCGACACCTAGCCGAGGTGGCCAGGAGAGCACACATGGGGGGGGCAAAGTTACTAGTTATGGGTGATTTCAATCACAAGGAGATTGACTGGGAAAACCTGGAGCCCCATGGGGGTCCCGAAACATGGGGAGCCAAGATGATGGATGTGGTACTGGAAAACCTCATGCATCAACATGTTTTGAGACACTACCAGAGAGAGAGGGGAGGATGAACCAGCAAGGCTGGACCTTGATTCACCATGAGTAGTTTGGACATCGAGGTATCATGTATGAAAGGCCCCTGGGAGCTAGTGATCATGTGGTTCTGTGCTTCGACTACATAGTTGAGCTCCAAGTGGAGAGAGTAGCAGGAATTTGGCTGGAAAAACCAAACTACAAAACGGGGAACTAACTCAGGGATGAGGAACTTCCTTCAAGACATTCAGTGGGAGAGGGAACTGACAGGAAAACCAGTACAAGAAATATGGACCCATGTAGCAACAAAATGCAAGGAGGCAGAGGAGAGGTTTGTTCCCAAGGGAAACAGAAATAATGGGAAGAACAGAACGAGTCCTTGGTTCACCCAAAGGTTTTAGGGGGGCAAAAACTAGGTGTACTAGAGAATGGAAAAGGTACAGAAGACAGAGAACTCAGGAAAATAAAGAAATCAGCCGAAGAGCCAAAACGAATATGCACAAAATAAGAAAGGAGGCTCAAGACAATATGAAAATGACAAGCATCAAAAGTAAAGACTGACCCGAAGCTGTTGTACAGCCCAATCAGAGGAAAACAACAGTCAAGGACCAGGTAATCAGACTGAGGAAGGGAGAGGGGGAATTCACAAGAAACGACCAAGAGGTTTTGTCAGGAGCTCAACACAAATTTAAAGAGGGTATTAACAGTGGAAACCAGTAGGACTCCAGGAAATCAGAACAGGGGGCACACCAGCAAGTGCTGGATGAGGTACATATAACCAAGGAGGAGGTGAAGAAGCTGCTATGCGAACTTGACACCTCAAAGGCGGTGGGAACCAGACATCTCTCCATGGGTCCTTAAAGAGGGAGCAGAGATATTGTGTGAGCCATTAACAAAGATCTTCAAAAAACATCTTTGAAAACTGGGCAACTCCCTGAGGGATGGAAAATGGCAAATGTAGTCCCAATTTTTTAAAAAGGGAGACAGACATGAAAGGGACTAAATACAGACCTGTATCACTAACGTGTATAGTATGCAAGGTCCCTGGAGAAGATCACAGGAGGAGAGTGGTGGGCACCTGGAAAGAAACAAGTGTATAATTGACAACCAGCACGGTTTCAGGGAAGGAAAATCCTGTGTCAAAACCTACTGAGTTTTATGACAATGTGACAGAAGTAAGACAAGAGAGAAGAGGGGTGGATCGACTGCATTTTTTTTGGACTGCAGAAGGCCTCTTTGACACAGTTCCTCACAAGAGGTTCTGCAAAAGCTAGAGGATCAGGCAACACATAACCCGAAAGGCAACTGCAATGGCCAAGAATACCAACAGGGAGGGAACAACGAGTCATGGGACGCGACGAGGTGTTCAGAGTTGGGCGCCTGTGGACAAGCGGGGTTCCACAGAGGTCAGTCGTAGGACCTGTGCTGTTCTTGGTATATGTGAACGACATAACGGAAGGATAACCCAGAAGTGTCCTTGTTTTTCAGATGATACGAAGTTAAAATGAGAAGAATCAAATCGGATGAGGATCAGGAGGACTACAAAAAAGACCTGGACAGCTAAAAGCCTGGTTTCAGCAACGGGCCCTCTTTAAATTTTAAAACCCTAAACCCAAAAGCAAAGGGATGAAGATTGGGGAAGGGCAAAGAAGACCGCAGACACAATATAGTTTAGATGGCCAAAGACTGCAAACCTCACTCAAGGAAAAAGATCTGGGGTGAGTAAAAAAACCGAGCATATCTCCTGAGGCGCACATCAATCAGATAACTGCTGCAGCATATGGGCGCCTGGCAAACCTAAAGGATAGCGTTCCGATACCTCATAAGGATTCGTTTAAGACTCTGTATACCATTTACTCAGGCCCATACTGGAGTATGCAGCACCAGTTTGGAATCCACACCTAGTCAAGCACGTCAAGAAATTAGAGAAAGTGCAAA
This sequence comes from Cherax quadricarinatus, assembly GCF_026875155.1. Taxonomy (NCBI): domain Eukaryota; kingdom Metazoa; phylum Arthropoda; class Malacostraca; order Decapoda; family Parastacidae; genus Cherax; species Cherax quadricarinatus. The sequence goes on from NC_069419.1 coordinate 36,721,407, forward strand.
GGTTTGCAACAAGACTAGTCCCAGAGCTACGGGGATTTTCCTACGAAGAAAGGTTGAGGGAAATCGGCGGCCTGACGACACTGGAGGACAGGAGGGTCAGGGGAGACATGATAACGACGTATAAAATACTGGGGCGGAATAGACAAGGTGGACAAAGACGGGATGTTCCAGAGAAGGGACACAGACACAAGAGGTCACAATTGGAAGTTGAAGACTCAGATGAATCAAAGGGATGTTTTGGAAGTATTTCTTCAGTCATAGAGTAGTCAAAGGGCCCTGAATAGCCTAGAAAGTGACGTAGTGGAGGCGGGAACCATACATAGTTTTAAGGCGAGGTATGATAGGCTCATGGGGCAGGAGAGAGAGGAAACCCAGTAGCAATCAGCGAAGAGGCGGGGCCAGGAAACTGTGACTCCCACCCCTGCAACCACAAATAGTGAGTACACAAACACACACACACACACACACACACCACCACACACACCACACACACACCCCAATATAATATATATATATATATATATATATATATATAATATATAAAATATATTATAAATATATATATATTTATTATACACACACAGGTCAGGAGCAGCGAATCAACCCCTGCAACCACAACTAGGTGAACACACACACACACAGAACTGGCTTGGAAATCAGTAAATGAGATGATGGAATATGTTATAATAATATGCAAAGAAGGCAAGAAGAGGGTTTGTCCCCAAAGGGGTAACAGAAATAACGAGAAGGCCATGACGAGCCCTTGGTTCACCCAAAGGTGTTAAGAGGCCAAAACAAGCACGGTAGTGAATGGAAGAAGTATAGAATACAAAGGACCCAGGAGAATAAGGAGAGTAGTCGAAGAGCCAGAAATGAATATTTACAGGTAAGGAGGGAGGCCCAACAACAATACGAAAATCACATACCAACAACAGCCAAGTCCAACCCGAAATTGTTGTACAGTCACATCAGGAGGACAACAACAGTCAAGGACCAGGTAATGGGGCTAAGGAAGGAAGGAAGGAAGGAGGGGAGCTCACAGGAAGAACCAAGTAGTATGTGTAAAGTTCAACACGAGATTTAAGGAAGTACTTTCAGTGGAGACAAAAAAAGACTCCAGCAAACCGGAATGGTAGAGCACACCAACAAGTGTTGGACACACTACACACGACCGAGGAGGACGTGAAAATGCTGCTAAGTGAGCTAGACACCTCAAAGGCTGTGAGACCTAGCAACATCTATCATTTGTTCCTCAGAGAGGGAGCAGAGGCACTGTGTGTGCCACTAACAATATTCAACACATCTATCAATACAGGGCAACTTCCTGAGGTGTGGAAGACAATAAATGTAGTCCCAATCTTGAAAAAAGAAGACGGCAGGTAACTTTTAAACTAAAAACCAAATTTTTCAGTGATCTGTAAAAAATGAAAAAGGATGGAGAAGTTATCGGGAGAGTGAGGGAGAACCTTAAAAATGAATGAGAATATTCCCCAATAAAAATTTGGGGCTTTAGGGAGGGAAATCCGGAGCAAAACCCTATTACAGTTGTACGACAAGGTGACAAAAGTGAGGAAGGGGGGAAGAGAGGGGGGAGAGGAGGAATTGATGAGGTGAGGAGGGGGGGAGGAGAGAGGGGGGGAGGGAAGGGGGGGAAAATGAAGAGAGAGAGAGAGAAGGGGGAGAGAGAGAGAGAGGTGGGGGTGGGGGAAGGAAGGGTTTTGGGGGTAAAAAGGGGGGGGTTTTCGACAAAGTTCTTCAAAAAAAGAGAAAAGCAAGGAATAACAGGAATGGCATTGCATTTGATCAGAGAATACCTGGCAAGAAGAAACGTGAGTGATGGTACGTGCGGGGGGCAGAGTGGGCGCCTGGGGACGAGAAAGGTTTTAAAAGGGTAAAGTCCAAAGGCCCGGGGTGTTTTTGGTATATGTGAATAACAAAAAGGGTTTATAGATAAATTAAAAAGGTGTGCGTTTGAGCCCGTATAAAGCTAAAGGGGGGAGAATTTAAAAGGATGAGGATGGGTTTTAAAAAACTCCCAAAATTTTTGGGGAAGGTTCCCAAGCCTGGGCCCAAACAACGGGCCTCCTGGGTTTAACCCTCATGGGAGTGCAAGGCCCATGAGTTTGGGAAGGTAAAAAAGCTCCCAAGGGAAAAAGGATCGGGGGTAAATATCATACCGGCACATCTGTGAGGTGCAAAACCAAGAAAACTGATGCGCTTTTGGGACCCCTGGCAAATTTATTGGACAGTGTACGTTTGACCTTTACTGGAGTATGCGCCCCAGAATCAAAAAAAACACCTAGTAAAAACGTCAAAAATTCTAGAGAAAATGCAAATGTTTGAAAAAAGATTTTTTTCTCGGAGCAAAAGGTTTTGTCCTAAAAGGGAGTTTTGGAAATTTAAAACCTGACAAAAACTGGAGGAAGGAGTTATAGGGGCCCCAAAATAACGACTTTATAAAATACTGAGGGAAACTGCCCAAGTGGTTAGGGAGAGAATATCTAAGAGATGGGTTAAAACCATCTTTTATAGTCAATATTTTTTTTTGGGTTATTCCCAGAGAAGTTAAGTTTTTTTGTTATGTACAAAATTTTTGAGTTAGAGAATTTCCCGACTAACGAATGCTTTTCGGGTAGGCTTTTAAACTATTATATGACGCTGAATTCTTTAAAAGTATGATTAAAACCCCGGTTTACGCCAGTGTAGATGAAAAATTTATTTTTCTTTTCAAAATTTTTTTTACCCAAAGTAGAATAATTCTTTTTTTATTTTTTTTAAATTTTTTCCGGGAATTTTATCCCGTGACCCCAGTGACGGATATGTTTACCCCCCTCCCCACCGTTTACCCCAAATGACGAGAAAAGTGCCCTCACCACCCTGACCCCCAGTGACGAGAAAAGTGACCCTCCCCCCTCGGAAACCCCGTGAGAGGGGAAAAGTGCCCCCACCCCCCGTGACCTTGTGAGAGGGATGTGGGCCCTCAACCTCCTGCCTCGTGACGAGAAATGTGACCTCCCCCCCGTGACCCCGTGACGAGAAATGTGACCCTCACCCCCGTGACCTCGTGTGAGAGATGTGGAAACCCCACCAACCCCTGACCTCAGTGCGGGGGGAAAAGTGACCCTCACAACCCCTGACCTCAGTGACGAGAAGGGGACCCTCAAACCGTAAAAATCGTGATAGGTTGTGGGCCCCCACCCCCTAACCCCCGTGGGAGAGATGTGACCCTCCCCCACCATGACCTCAGTGACGGAGAATGTGACCCCCACCGCCCTGACCTCAGTGTTTTAGGGACGTGACTCTCACCACTGTGACCTCAGTGATAGACGTGACTCTCACCACAGTGACCTCAGTGATGAGAGACGTGACCCTCACCACCGTGACCTCAGTGATGAGAGACGTGACCGTCACCACCGTGACCTCAGTGTTGAGAGACGTGACTCTCACCACTGAGACCTCAGTGATAGACGTGACCCTCACCACCGTGACCTCAGTGATGAGAGACGTGACTCTCACCACAGTGACCTTAGCACCTATCAACCTACCTGCCTACTTACCTCCCTACCTACCTTCCCACCCACCTACCTACCTACCTACCTACCTAGCCACCCACCAACCTACCTACCTGCCTACCTACCTACCTACCCAACTACCTACCTACCTACCCCCACCTACCTACCTATCTACCTACCTACATACCTACCTACCTACCTACCTAGTCACCCACCAACCAACCAACCTACCTACCTACCTACCTACCTAGCAACCCACCAACTTACCTATCTACCTACCTACCTAAATGCCTACCTACCTACCTACCTACCTACACCCATCTACCTACCTACCTATCTACCTACAATCTGAAATTGGCGTTTGGTTCTTTGAAATTTGACGAGATCTGCGTTTTGGAATGGCAGAGGGTAGTAGTGGCAATGTGGTGGCACCGTGAAGGCAGTGGTGGCACTGTGGTGGCACCGTGAGGGCAGTGGTGGCACTGTGGTGGTACCGTGAGGGCAGTGTTGGCAATGTGGTGGCACCGTGAGGGCAGTGGTGGCAATGTGGTGGAACCGTGAGGGCAGTGGTGGCACCATGAGGGCAGTGGTGGCATTGTGGTGGCACCGTGAGGGCAGTGGTGGCACTGGGGTGACACCGTGAGGGCAGTGGTGGCAATGTGGTGGCACCGTGAGGGCAGTGGTGGCACTGTGATGGAACCGTGAGGGCAGTGGTGGGACTGTGGTGGGACTGTGGTGGCGCCTTGAGAGAAGTGGTGGCACTGTGGTATCACCATGAGGGAAGTGGTGGCACTGTGATGGCACCGTTAGGGCAGTGGTGGCACTGTGGTGGCACCATGATGGCTGTTGTGGCACTATAGTGGCATCGTGAGGGCAATGGTGGCACTGTGATGGAACCGTGAGGGCAATGGTGGCGCTGTGGTGGCACCACGAGGGTAGTGGTGGCAAAGAGGTGGCACCATGAGGGCAGTACTGGCACTGTGGTGGCACCATGAGCGCAGTGGTGGCACTCTGGTGGCACCATTAGGGCAGTGGTGGCTCTGTGGTGGCACCGTGAGGGCAGTGGTGGCACTGTGGTGGCATCATGAGGGCAGTAGTGGCACCGTGAGGGCAGTGGTGACACCGTCGTGGAACCGTGAGGGCAGTGATGGCACCGTGAGGGCAGTGGTAGCACTGTGGTGGTACCGTGAGGGCAATGGTGACAATGTGGTGGCACCGTGAGGGCAATGGTGGCAATGTGGTGGCACCGTGAAGGCAGTGGTGGCACTGTGGTGGCACCGTGAGGGCAGTGGTGGCACTGTGGTGGTACCGTGAGGGCAGTGGTGGCAATGTGGTGGCACCGTGAGGGCAGTGGTGGCAATGTGGTGGAACCGTGAGGGCAGTGGTGGCACCATGAGGGCAGTGGTGGCAATGTGGTGGCACCGTGAGGGCAGTGGTGGCACCGTGAGGGCAGTTGTGGCACTGTGATGGAACCGTGAGGGCAGTGGTGGGACTGTGGTGGCACCGTGAGGGCAATGGTGGCACTGTGGTGGCACCTTGAGAGCAGTGGTGGCACTGTGGTATCACCATGAGGGAAGTGGTGGCACTGTGGTGGCACCGTTAGGGCAGTGGTGGCACTGTGGTGGCACTGTGGTGGCACCATGATGGCTGTTGTGGCGCTGTAGTGACACCGTGAGGGCAATGGTGGCACTGTGGTGGCACCATGAGAGTAGTGGTGGCACTGAGATGGCACCATGAGGGCAGTAATGGCACTGTGGTGGCATCATGAGGGAAGTGGTGGCACTCTAGTGGCACCGTTAGGGCAGTGGTGGCTCTGTGGTGGCACCGTGAGGGCAGTGGTGGCACTGTGGTGATATAATGAGGGCAGTAGTGGCACAGTGAGGGCAGTGGTGACACTGTGGTGGAACCGTGAGGGCAGTGATGGCTCCGTGAGGGCAGTGGTAGCACTGTGGTGGCACCATGAGGGCAGTGGTGGCAATGTGGTGGCACCGTGAGGGCAGTGGTGACACTGTGGTGGCACCTTGAGAGCAGTGGTGGCACTGTGGTATCACCATTTGGGAAGTGGTGGCACTGTGGTGGCACTGTGGTGGCACTGTGATGGCAGTGGTGGCACTGTGGTGGCACTGTTACAAAATACGCGATTTCTAATAAGCATAGAGATCTCCAGTGAATACTAGAAAGGATTGCCCTTCTAGCATCCAGCCTGTTACTGGGTTTTCGTAACAATTAGTCAGTATCCTGGTCCAATTATCCATTACAATTCAATAAGAATTATTAGTACTTCAGGATTCTAACTGGTAGGCTACTAACTAGAGAAATTAAAATTTAATAAATTTATTAACAATCAAGATGTCTAGGAGTATATTATCAAATTAAAATAAATTAATCAATTTAAACAAATTATTAATAATCACTTCTCTCGTGTACAGTAGTATTGTGCTGATGGCACATATCACATTTATATGTCTTAAGTACCGTCTGGTACATTAACATTTAATAATACAATATACAAATAAGTTTGTGTGTATGTATGTAAGTGCTCTAAGTAGTTCGCTATGTCTCACGACTCGACTAGACTTAAACCAGTGACTGACAAAGTCCTCACATCGACTAACTTCTTGACCAACCTGGCAATCAGAACAGCTTGCTTGAACAGTAAAACGACTGATAAGCCGAACAACAATATAACAAGTAAAAGCGACACAGAATCAGGATCAAGGAGTAATATAATGACACCAAGTAGGGACCACAGCAGATCCTCCACAAAAGTCACAAAACTCCCATACTACTGAATATAAGTTCAGCATAAGAAAATCCCCGACTGTGACAGTACACAGATACCAGTACAAATTATGTCAGAAGCTGCAGCCAGGACCTGAGTTCTCAGAGTGTCTATGGACACACAACCTCATACAACGTCGAAATCACTAGGTGCTGACAATGTTCTGTGAACAGGTCCACAGACCAACAACAGAAAGCAACAGAGAACGATCTCCAAAAGGCAATAAGGGAGATAAGGCACGTCTTGTAAGTATGCCAACACCATAGAGAGTCTAGCCCGACTGACTACTCCAGGCTAGAGTAAATGAATCACCCCCCCCCCCCCTCGATCAAGTGATTGCTCCGGATGTTGCTGCCCGCAACATGAGAAGCCGCAGGGATAATGCAACGAGCGATAATTAGGGCAGTATTTAGACAATTAAAGGGACTTGAACTTGTGAGCACGTTAGACATAGATACTGGGAACTGTTACATCACTGCGGTAACAATTTAACTAAGTCAGAATAATTATAAAGCAATTATTTTACGATTTAGCTTTATCGCAAATAAAGCATGAGGGCAATAATGGCACAGCTGGTGGCACCATGAGGGCCAGTCAGTGGCACACTAGAGAGCAGGTGGCACGGTGAGGGCCCAGTGCAAACACTGGTGGCACAGTTAGGGCATGGTGGCAACACTGTGGTAGACACACGTGAGGGCAGTCTGGCACTGGGTGAGACTATGTTAGCTGTTGTACGTTTGAGGAAGTCTATTACTCCAACGTGTGCAACGGGTTAATTAGAACCACATACACACAACAAACCCAGCCTCAACATGCAACACAACAGGCCAACAGCCTCACATACACACAACAAACCAGCCTCACATGCACACAACAGGCACAGCCTCACATACACACAACACAAAACCAACCCACATGCACACAACAGGCACAGCCTCACATACACACAACAAACCCAGCCTCACATGCACACAACAAGCACAGCCTCACATACAACCCAACAAAAACCCAGCCTCACAACATACACAAACAAAACATTATCACGCACACACTAGAAAGACAACCATACACAGCAACAAACACAGCTCACAAAAACAAACACAACCTCAGAAAACAAAAAAACACAGCCTCACAAAACAACAACACACAAACCTCACAAAACAACAAACACAGCCTCCAAAACAAAACACTCACAAAACACAAACAGCTCACAAACAACAAAACACAGCCACAAAACACAGCAAACACACCTGCATCAAAACAACTCAAAACACAGCACTCACAAAACAACAAACACAGCATCACAAAACAATAAACACAGCCTCACAAAACAACAAACACAGCCTCACAAAACAACAAAACACAGCATCACAAAAACAACAAACACAGCATCACAAAACAACAAACACAGCCATCACAAAACAAAATACACAGCCTCACAAAACAACAAACACAACCTCACAAAACAACAAACACAGCCTCACAAAGCAACAAACACAGCCTCACAAAACAAAACAAATACAACAAACCACTCACAAAACAACAAACACAACCTCACAAAACAACAAACACAGCCTCACAACAACAACAAACACAAACACTCACAAAACAACAAACACACCTCACAAAGCAACAAACACAGCCTCACTAAACAACAAACAAACCTCACAAACAACAAACTACAACCTCACAAAACAACAAAACACAGCCTCACAAAACAACAACACACCTCACAAAACAACAAACACAGCCTCACAAAACAACAAACATAAACTCACAAAACAAAAACACAACCTCACAAAACAACAAACACAGCCTCACAAAACAACAAACACAACCTCACAAAACAACAAACATAACCTCACAAAACAATAAACACAGCCTCACAAAACAACAAACACAACCTCACAAAACAATAAACACAACCTCACAAAACAATAAACACAGCCTCACAAAACAATAAACACAGCCTCACAAAACAACAAACACAGCCTCACAAAACAACAAACACAGCCTCACACACAAACACCACCTCCACCACTCTTTAAAAATTCCCATCAAATAAAAAGCTCCAAAATTAAAAACACAGTTTTGCTGGACTCAAAACAAACCAGAAATCTTACACAGTTTACAAAATAACAATGAAGTCTTTCGTAATTAAAAACGAGCAATTCCTTAATATTAAAATATAGTGACTTGGTTAATATTCTGAAGATTATTGCAGAGGGGTGGGAATTCGAACCTACGGCAGGTGAATCCTGAAGATCATGTATTTTTTAATGTGTATATACCGAAAACGGTACATTTCGGTCCGACTTGGACTATTTACCAATCACACTAGAGTATATACACCGAGGGGTATATACCTTGGTATACACTGATATTTTACTCTAGCCCTATGTTAGTGATTAAATAATCATTGACTGGTGGCGAGCAGGTGACATTCAGCCTTAATGACGTTTGTGTAGTCGATAGGGTTGTAAACCAACCCAAAAAAATAGCAAAAATAGTTTTTGAAAAACATTGTTTCGCGGGGGTAGGGGCCGTCTGGGGGTGCCTTGGGGGGTAGTGGGTGCCTGGGAGAAGTGCCACTTTGAAGGGAGGGCAAGAAGTGCGTGAAAAGTGACTGAGCCTCCCACAACAGGTCATCTGTGAGCCGCTATTGTCTGGCAGATCAGGACGCTGTGGAGAACAAACTACCGTCATCCATTCCTGTCCCGCCTTCAATGGTCAGGAGGGGGGGGGGGAGGGTTTGTTAGTGGGGAGGAGACGCTGGGGAGGGCGGGAGGGACAGGAGGGGAGCAAGGGTGGGAGGGGAACAGGCGCTAATGGTGCTAGATTGAGACACCCTGAGATTGCTTGCTGGGGTGAGAGGGGAAGACAGCAAGGGATGAGGAGGAGAGGAGGAATAGTTGGAGGTAATAGAGGTGGAGAGGAAAGGAAGAAGAGAGGGGAGAAAAAAGAGAGCAAAGGGAAAATGAAATAAGCGAAGACGTTGAGAGAGGATAGAGGGATGTGGGATTAAAAGAAGAGAGGGAGAGGAAAAAAGTGTTGGGAAGGCAGAGAAGAGAGGCAGTAGACGATAAGACACCAGTTGAAAGAAAGGAATAAGAGATGAGGGGGAGAGGCATTAAACACGAAATGTAAAGAGAAAGTATTTTACAAACTCTAATCACACAATAGAGCGAAAAAATAGTGTAAAGGACTTGGGAGTGTTAATGTCAGAGGATCTCACCTTCAAGGATCAAAAGTGTGTCACTATCACACCTGCAAAGAAATGATAAGATGGATAATGAGAACGATGCCAAGCTATTGATGTTACTTTTTAAATCACTTGTTCTCTTTAGGCTGGAATACTGCTGTACACTAACATCTTCACTAGAGGCAGGTGAAATCGCAGATCTAAAGAATGTACAGAGAACCTTTACTGCACATATGAATACCGTCATGCACCATAATTACTGGGAACGCTTGAAAACACTTGATCTGTATTCACTGGAGCGCAAGCGAGAGAGATACATCATAATCTACACCTGAAAAATCCTAGAGGGACTGGTCCCAAATCTTCACACAGAAATCACTCCCTACGACAGCAAAAGTTTTACTGGGCAGGCGATGCAGATATACCCTCAATGAAAAGTACGGGCACCACTAGTACACCAAGAGAAAACACAGGAAGTGTCTGGGGCCCAAGACTGTTCAACAGCCTCCCACCAGCCATAAGGGGAATTACCAATTGATCCCTTTTGTCTTCAAGAGGGAGTTGGACAGATATCTAAAGTCGGTACCCGGTCAGCTGGGTTGTGTTTCGCATATTGGACTACGTGAGGCCAGCAGTAACAGCCTGGTTGATCAGGTCCTGATCCACCGGAAGGTCTGGTCAAGAACCGGGCCGCAAGGGCGTTGATTTCCGAAACTCCCTCCAGGTAGACTTAAGAAGACAGGGGACGAATAAGATATAAGGTAGTAGAGAAAGGTGAGAGAGAGAGACACACACACACACAAAATACTTTGTACAAATCCACGACAAGCTTTTTATATTTTCCGAATTTTAAATATCTTGGGACGCAAGCAAAACAAATTGCTGAGAAGGCGAGAGAGAGGAAGAAAACATCGAAGAACTGCAGGAGGACTGCTAGAGGAGGACTGCTGGAAGAGGATTGGGAGGAGGACTGCTGGAGAGGACTGCTGGAGGAGGAATGCTGGAGGAGGACTGCTGGAGGAGAACTGATGAAGGAGGACTGCTGGAGGAGGACTGTTGGAGGACTGCTGGAGGAGGACTGTTGGAGGAGGACTGCTGGAACCTGTTTTGAAGAGTTCCTGAAGATAAAGTTCTTGTAGCTAACAGTAGAGACCCTCTGTTGTGCACTCTCTCACCACCTGTGACACTCTCACCATCTGTGACACTCACTACCTGTGACACTCACTCTCACCATAAGTGGCACTCACTCTCATGCCATCTAGTGGTACTCATTCCTGCACCATCCAGTGCTGTGCTACTCATTTTTACACTACACTCCTGTGACACCTATTTCTGCCCCAACTCATTCCTGTGGCACCTATTTCTACCCCTACTCATTTCCGTGGCATCTATTTCTGCCCTACTCATTTCTGTGGCACCTATTCCTGGATCATTCCATTTGGGGCACTCATCCCTGTGGCACTCGTACCCACAACATTAGGGTAACAAACATATGGAATAAATTAAAGATCCGTTCAAGGAGCTGGCCTAGGATCTAGTTCAAGATCTGGCCCCAGGAGTTGACCCAGAATCTGGCCTAGAAGCTGGTCCAAGAGCCCCGGTCTAGGAGCAGGTCCATAAGCTGGTTCATGAGCTGGTCCGAGAATTATTGCAAGCGCTGGTCCAAAACCTGCTGGTACAACCAAATTTTAATCAAATATGTTTAAATTGAGATTAAAGTCGTTCATTATGGGAAAATATGTTTACTCCTTTAGTTCTCGTGAAACGATGACATTTGTTTAATAAAAAGTAGTGAAATATTGATATTTAAGAGAGGGAGAGTAAGAAAAGAAAGAAAGAGAGAGAGAGAGAGAGAGAGAGAGAGAGAGAGAGAGAGAGAGAGAGAGAGAGTGAGAGAGAGAGAGAGAGTTGAAAGATGTCTCAACAACGGGGCTCCTACATGACCCATACGGGTTTAAAGCTTCCCTCGTTAGTGCAACAACATACTGGGATTCGAATTTAACACCAATAATTTTCGTCTGATTGTGGGCAGTCATGAGGCGGGACCAGTAGCTAGAGCACCACTTCTCCTTCGCCACTTGGGACGAGTAAATTTGTGTTCATATTCTTTTTTCCAATTTCCGTCATTTTCATCCCATCGCCATCATTCTTTTCCCTATCTCCATCATTATTTTCCCTATCGCCATCATTCTTTTCCCTATCTCCATCATTCTTTTCCCTATCACCATCATTTTCTTCCCTATGTCACCATTCTCTTCTTTATCTTTATCATTCTCTTATTGCTATCATTCTCTTTCCTATCTCCATCATTCTTCCTTCCATCTTTCTCCAGCAGTTGGGACCCTCATCTTCTCTTTTTATTATCCACTTCATCTTTCCTCATCATCCCTCAGCATCTCCTCTCCCAGCATCCAAGTCCTTCTCTCCTAGCCTTCCTACCCTCCCTCCTTCCCTCAATATCCACTCCCTCCCCCGCTAGTCTCCCCCCTCCCTCCCTCCCTCCCCACCCCGCTAGTCTCCCCCTCCCTCCCTCCCTCCCCACCCCCGCTAGTCCCCCCCCCTCCCTCCCTCCCCCACCCCGCTAGTCTCCCCCCTTCCGCCCACCTCCCCCCCACCCACCTCCCTCCCTTCCCCTCCCAGCCCCCCCCTAGCCACCTCCCTCCCCTCTCTGAGGAACATGGAATCATATTTGTCGTGAAACAGACGTCTCTATAACTCAATTTGGAGGTGAAATGTACCCACCAAAGTTTTCCGATCAATCTTACGGTCAGGACGGCGCCTAGGAAAATAGAATCGGCATATTTGGCTTCCCGGAGAGTTGAGAGAAAGCTTTTTATTGGCGGTGGAAATATTTGGTCTGCCGTAAAGGGATTTTCATTGGTGGGAGGGGCAAGGGGAGAGGAGGGGAGGGGCAGGGAGGGGGAGGGAGGGGAGGGGGGAAATATTTCGTTGCCTATAAGTGTGGTTTTTATTATGATGGAAATTTTTGGTCTGGCGTTGGTGGGAAAAATATATATTTTCCCAGTGGTAGGTGTCTTCAAGTGTTTCCGTTGATTGATAAGACCGAAGCCGCGTTACAGGGATGACATTCCCTCTGTTGCCTTGAACGACAAATACCACAGTTAGAGGAAACGACAGAGAAGTGATCGCGGATATGAGGAAGTGAATCTTTGTGAAGTTTGTGGAAGAAGGTGAGGAAGAAATTACTGAACGGATATGACATGAACCCGTGGCAAGTGAGTGACATGAACCCGTGGCAGGTGAGTGACATGAACCCTTGGCAGGTGAGTGACATGAACCCTTGGCAGGTGAGTGACATGAACCCTTTGCATGTGAGTGACATGAACCCGTGGCAGGTGGAGTGACATGAACCCTTGGCAGGTGAGTGACATGAACCCTTGGCAGGTGAGTGACATGAACCCGTGGCAGGTGAGTGACTTGAACCCGTGGCAGGTGAGTGACATGAACCCGTGGCAGGTGTGTGACTTGAACCCGTGGCAGGTGAGTGACATGAACCCGTGGCAGGTGAGTGACATGAACCCTTGGCAGGTGAGTGACATGAACCCTTGGCAGGTGAGTGACATGAACCCTTGGCAGGTGAGTGACATGAACCCTTGGCAGGTGAGTGACATGAACCCTTGGCAGGTGAGTGACATGAACCCGTGGCAGGTGAGTGACATGAACCCTTGGCAGGTGAGTGACATGAACCCTTGGCAGGTGAGTGACATGAACCCGTGGCAGGTGAGTGACTTGAACCCGTGGCAGGTGAGTGACATGAACCCGTGGCAGGTGTGTGACTTGAACCCGTGGCAGGTGAGTGACATGAACCCGTGGCAGGTGAGTGACATGAACCCTTGGCAGGTGAGTGACATGAACCCTTGGCAGGTGAGTGACATGAACCCTTGGCAGGTGAGTGACATGAACCCTTGGCAGGTGAGTGACTTGAACCCGTGGCAGGTGAGTGACTTGAACCCGTGGCAGGTGAGTGACATGAACCCGTGGCAGGCAAGTGACATGAACCTGTGGCAGGTGAGTGACTTGAACCAGTGGCAGGTGAGTGACATGAACCCGTGGCAGGCAAGTGACATGAACCTGTGGCAGGTGAGTGACTTGAACCTGTGGCAGGTAAATGACATGAACCCGTGGTAGTTGAATGTCATGAACCCGTGGCAGGTTAGTGACTTGAACCCGTGACAGGAGAGTGACTTGAACCCGTGGTAGTTGAATGACATGAACCCGTGGCAGGTGCGTCATGTAAGACAGATTTCCGACAGTGTTGGGAACATTTGACTCCGAGTAAAGATCTTGATTAGGCCAAAGAATATCTGGTATGGCGCAAGGAATATCAGGTATGGTGCAAGGAATATCTGGCATGGTGCAAGGAATATCAGGCATGGTGCAAGGAATATCAGGCATGGTGCAAGGAATATCAGGCATGGTGCAAGGAATATCAGGCAATGGTGCAAGGAATATCAGGGACATGGTGAAAGGGAAATATCAGGCAGGGTGAAAGGGAAATTTCAGGCATGTGCAAGGAATACAGGCATGGTGCAAGGAATATTCGCATGGCAGGAATTCAGGCATGGTGCAAGGAAAATCAGCATGGTGGCAAGAATATCAGGCATGGTGCAAGGAATATCAGGCATGGTGCAAGGAATATCAGGCATGGTGCAAGGAATATCAGGCATGGTGCAAGGAATATCAGGCATGGTGCAAGGAATACTCTAACTGGCAGAAGACTGGAAGAGACACTGGCCTTTGCTCTGTACTTTCCGTAAGTGTTGGAAAGATTTGATCTTATTTCTTGTTAAGTAAATTGACTTGAATACAGAGAACTTCTACTGCAGGAGTATTACCTGGGTCTTTACTTGTGTAATCAATGACGAAGTAATTTCTCGTCCAGGTATACTGAACACTCGTATATAATACAACTTTACTGGAGGAAGTTCTGAAGGACGTGAGACGCTTGTATAAGAATGTTATGTTAGAACTTTGATAGTGCGTCCTGTGAGAGAATGTTAATGTTGAATGTGAAGCAAGCACGGTGAAGCAAGCACGGTGAAGCAGGCACGGTGAAGTAGGCACGGTGAAGCAGGCACAGTGAGAAAGGCACGGTGAAGCAGGCACGGTGAAGCAGGCACGGTGAAGCAGGCACGTTGAAGCAGGCACGGTGAAGTAGGCACGGTGAAGCAGGCAAGATGAAGCAGGCACTGTGAAGTAGGCACGGTGATGCATGCACTGTGAAGCAGGCACGGTGAAGCAGGCAAGGTGAAGAAGGCACGGTGAAGCAGGCACGGTGAATCAGGCACTGTGAAGCAGGCACGGTGAAGCAAGCAATGTGAAGCAGGCACTGTGAAGTAGGCACAGTGAAGCAGGCACGGTAAAGCAGGCACGGTGAAACAAGCACGGTGAAGCAGGCACGGTGAAGCAGGCACGATGAAGCAGGCACGGTGAAGTAGGCACGGTGAAGTAGGCACAGTGAAGCAGGCACTGTGAAGTAGGCACGGTGATGCAGGCACTGTGAAGCAGGCACGGTGAAGCAGGCAAGGTGAAGAAGGCACGGTGAAGCAGGCACGGTGAAGCAGGCACTGTGAAGCAGGCACGGTGAAGTAGGCACGGTGAAGCAGGCACGGTGAAGCAGGCACTGTGAAGTAGACACAGTGAAGCAGGCAAATTGAAGCAGGCACGGTGAAGAAGGCACGGTGAAACAGGCACGCTGAAACAGGCAAGGTGAAGCAGGCACGGTGAAGCAGGCACAGTGAAGCAAGCACGGTGAAGCAGGCACTGTGAAGTAGGCACGGTGAAGCAGGCACGGTTAAGCAGGCAAGGTGAAGAAGGCACGGTGAAGCAGGCACGATGAAGCAGGCAATGCGAAGCAGGCATGGTGAAGTAGGCACGGTGAAGCAGGCACTGTGAAGTAGGCACAGTGAAGCAGGCACGGTGAAGTAGGCACAGTGAAACAGGCACGGTGAAGTAGGCATGGTGAAGCAGGCACGGTGAAGTAGAAACGGTGAAGCAGGCACGGTGAAGCAGGCACTGTGAAGTAGGCACTGTGAAGTAGGCATGGTGAAGCAGGCACGGTGACGCAGGCACTGTGAAGTACGCACGGTGAAGCAGGCACGGTGAAGTAAGCACAGTGAAGCAGGCACGGTGAAGTAGGCACAGTGAAGCAGGCACGGTGAAATAGGCACGGTGAAGTAGGCAAGGTGAAGTAGGCCCTGTGAAGCAGGCACGGTGAAGTAGACACAGTGAAGCAGGCACGGTGAAGTAGGCACGGTGAAGTAGGCACGGTGAAGCAGGCACAGTAAAGCAGGCACAGTGAAGGAGGCACGATGAAATAGTCAGTGAAGCAGATACTGTGATGCAGACAGTGAAGCAGGTACTGTGATGCAGACAGTGAAGCAGATACTGTGATGCAGTCAGTGAAGCAGATACTGTGATGCAGACAGTGAAGCAGATACTGTGATGCAGACAGTGAAGCAGATACTGTGATGCAGACAGTGAAGCAGATACTGTGATGCAGACAGTGAAGCAGGTACTGTGATGCAGACAGTGAAGCAGATACTGTGATGCAGTCAGTGAAGCAGATACTGTGATGCAGACAGTGAAGCAGATACTGTGATGCAGACAGTGAAGCAGGTACTGTGATGCAGACAGTGAAGCAGATACTGTGATGCAGACAGTGAAGCAGGTACTGTGATGCAGATAGTGAAGCAGGTACTGTGATGCAGACAGTGAAGCAGATACTGTGATGCAGACAGTGAAGCAGATACTGTGATGCAGACAGTGAAGCAGGTACTGTGATGCAGACAGTGAAGCAGATACTGTGATGCAGACAGTGAAGCAGGTACTGTGATGCAGACAGTGAAGCAGATACTGTGATGCAGACAGTGAAGCAGATACTCTGATGCAGACAGTGAAGCAGGTACGGTGAGGTGGGCATACCTTCCGTCCCTTCTCCTCCCTTTCCTCCATTACCTTTCCCAGACCCTCCCACCTCTTCCATCCCCTCAGAACCCTGCCTCCCTCCCTCTCTCCTCCCTCCCTCTCTCCTCCGTCCCTCCATCCTCTCTTGCTCTCTCCCTAGCTCGCTCTCTCCCTCTCTCCCTCCCTCGTTCCATATCTCCCTCCTCCCTCATCCCTCCCTATTTCCCTCGCTCCCTGCCTCCCTCCCTCCCTCCCTGCCTCCCTCCCTCCCTCCCTCTCTCCAGTGTTAAAACGCTTTTGAGTAAAATTTCAGACGTAATCCTTGTTGTAGGTGGGAAGCAATTATGGATGTGTTCAGTTATCACCGGTCCAGTTATCATCAGTCCTGTCGTCACTGATCCAGTCATCACTAGTCCAGTCATTACTAGTCCAGTCTTCATTGGTCCAGTTATCAGTGGTCTATTCATCACTTGTCCAGTCATCACTGGTCCATTTATTACTGGTCCACTCATCACTGATCCAGTCATCACTGGTCCGGTCATCAGTGGTCCACTTATTACAGGTACAACCATCATAACCTAGCATTATACCAGGGAAGTTGTAGTAGTAATTCTGTGGCTGCTGGTAAATACCGCAGGAATGACGGAGGCATCGCTCTGCTCACACCCCCTGTGTTACTCAGATATCCCATGGGGGATGGTCCTCTTCTCTACCCGGGCCAGGTATATCGTAGTCTTCAAGACTACGGTGATCCTCGCCAACTCCTAGGCCGAGGGACTGATTACCTCGTCTTTTGTACATAGTTCTACAGTCTGCCAATTATGTTCTTGATTGTGTATTGATAAAGTCGCTGGAGGACGAAACGTCTACAAATAAAGGTACGCAGATGTTGAACATGCGTTTAATTCTCCATCTCAACAAATTCCTTATTACTTTTAGTAATTCCTATTCAGGTTACTTTAGCGCCTCTTAAAGATGTAAATTTATATATTTATCATTTAGCTAAATTACGTAAATGGGAAAGAAACAGCTCCTGGTCCCCGCTTATCAACGTTAAAGCTGGCCAACTTTGTCTCTTTGGTTCTGTTAAACCTACTCTTAAACTTAGTGGAGTCTGCCTGTCTTAGCTCCTGGTTCTTTCTCAGCACACCTGCAGCTATCACTGCCCTGAGAGCTGAGAATGTAATCGTCACTGAGCGAAGCCAGATATATATATCATCTGTGGTTGGCTGAATATTTGCTGGGTGATGGTACAGGACTTAGAGAAACAACATTAAGCTGGAGTTACAGTAGCAGTTAGGGACGTTGGGCTACCATCTTGCTGGAGTTACAATAGCAGTTAGGGTAGCGGGTTACAGTCGTGCTGGAGCTACAGTATCAATTAAGGTCGTTGGGCTACCGTTGTGCTGGAATTAAAGTAGCAGTTAGGATAGTTGGGCTACAGTCTTGCTGGGGTTACAGTAGCAGTTAGGGTCATTCGGCTATCATCGTGCTGGAATTACAGTATTAGTCAGGGTAGTGGGCCAAAATCTTGCTGGAGTTACACTAGCAGTTAGTGTAGTGGGCTACCGTCGTGCTGTAGTGGGGGTTTGTAGGAGATATGAAGGTTGGAGATAAACACACTTGTTGGATGGTGACACTATATTGCAGAGTGTGAAGACGGAGGCCCAGCCTGCCTGAAGCTGCTTGGTAGGTCTAACAGGAGCTGAGAGGGATCCCAGGCACGAAGGGCTCACAACAGCGTCACGTGACATCACACATGCTAGTCATTGAGCCTACTGACCAGGAGCCTAAATATGTACATGGATGATATGATCCACAATATACTACACAAGTATACATATAAGGGGATTCAGCTCGGT
Source organism: Cherax quadricarinatus (assembly GCF_026875155.1). Taxonomy (NCBI): domain Eukaryota; kingdom Metazoa; phylum Arthropoda; class Malacostraca; order Decapoda; family Parastacidae; genus Cherax; species Cherax quadricarinatus. The sequence continues at coordinate 36,739,692 of NC_069419.1, forward strand.
CATGTTACATATGTCGTCTCGACATACAGTACTACGCTATAGGCTGAACAGGCAGGTGGCTCTGGGCTGATTCTATACAATAACAAAGACATATGTAACTTAGAACTAATGGATGGTATCATGATGAATTTTAACGTAATGGGTTTTAATGTAATACACTACAAATTATAAGAACAAATCATGGTATAATAAAGGATGGAACTGATCGATCGATCTGTATTCATGCACCCTTCAGATTCTAAGGAAGGATAAATATATTAACAAAGGTGAAAGTAATTAACAGCAAAGGCAAATCTGGCGAGCACAGATCAGTCCTGCTAATCTGAGAATTTGGAAGGGACGTGAACACAAAAAAAAAAATTCTGAAAACTGATCAGCTGATAACAAAACACACAGTTGACAACTTCATTCATCTTGGACATCTAATTATACAGGCTATGTACATTTAAACCCAACTCTGTGAGGGTTAGATTTACATATGCAGAATGGTTACCATCTTTGGGAGGATCGAATTCCTTTGCAATGGCTAACACATGCCTTGACTGAGGGAGATCTGAACAAGTATCTACAAAAGATACTTTTGGGTTTCTCATTACTTGTCGAGTATGCAAAGAATAAAGACATTTGGGTTGATTATCTGGCTGGTATTAGAGGTAGAGGGTACAGAGTCAAAAGGATTGTCAGCATCTGTCACATTAGTCTGGGTAGCAATATCATCATCATCACATACTAACTTCATATGATCTAAATGCGATTCTTTATACTGACCAGTACTAATTTCTCTAACCTTATACCTATTGCCATTGATATGTTCAACTACTCGATAAGGGTCAACAAACTTTTGGTCGAGCTCAGGCATTGCAGATGTTTTATTGAAATTATTCAGCATAACTCGCAAACCCACTTTAACTTTTGTTGGCTTAGCACGACTATTAGTTACTCTAGTACATTCTGCTGTTGATTTATTAAGTGTTTCACGGATTCTTCTAAAACCACTTTGAGCTATGCTGGAGTGTCACCTATGGAAGCATGGTAAGCAGAATTTATGGCACATTGAACATCTGGTATAACTTCATCCCAGGTTTCACTATTGGGGTTGATAGTGGCTCTCAAAATATTTAGTACTTTCTTATTGGTTCGTTCCGCTAACCCATTGCTGGCAGGATGATGAGGAACAATGGTGGATTTAGAGATCTTGTATAAGGTACACAAATTTTCAAGAATCTCATTACAGAATTCACCTCCATTATCTGTTACTAGGGACTTAGGGGTGGTATGCCTGCAGATAATGTGTTCTTTAAATGCTTTAGCTACTGTCTCAGCAGTCTTATCTGCAATAGGAACTAACTCACAATATCTGGTGAAATGGTCTACCATAACACACAGATGTTTGTTGTCTTGGAGGGAACATTTAAAATTGGTTAACAAATTTAGCACAACTCTTTCCCACGGTTCGCTAGTAGTTGGATACACCTGGATTGGATTAGGACCATTGACATTTCCTTTATGCTGCATTCAGACACTACATTTCTTAACATACTCGGAAATGTCAGTTGCGATACGTGGCCAAAAGTATTTCATTCTGGCCTGTTTCACAGAACGATCCATACCAGGGTGTGCAACGCCTGGTGCATCGTGAACTAGCTGTAGAGCTACGTTCACTAGTGACTGTGGAATTACTGCTTGGAGTACCCAACTCGGCTGTTCGATACAGTAATTCTTGACTCATAACAAAGTCACTAATGGGTGCTGGTAGCTTCACAGTCAGCATAAGGTCTTCTTGGAGCAGGAATCGAATCACACCAGACCACATGAGATCTGTTCTTTGGGGATTCTTTACATCCTCGGCAATAAATAGAGGGTCTGCAGTTGCTATACTAACATGTCACGATAAAGCATCTGCAACTACATTGGACTTGCCAGGTAAATGTTCAAAAGTAGGATTGAACTCTTGGATAGTCAAGGTCCATCTGGCTAGCCTTCCAGTAGGTTGGTGCATGGTCTGTCAAGACATGAACAGGGTACTGGTAAATAATGTCTCGGAAGTGCTTTAAAGACCATACTATTGCTAAAGCTTCTTGCTCGTTACTGTATAATTTTGTTCAGCCTTCGTAAGGACTCGGCTAGCAAATGCAACTGCGTTGTACTTGCCATCAGTCTTCTGAGCTAGTACGGCACCTATGCAATTTGAACTAGCATCAGTTGTCACATAGAAGGGCTTAGAAAAATCTGGGAACTTCAAAAGTGGAGCAGATGTTAGCTTTTCTTTTAGTGTTTTGAATGCTCTTTCATGACAGAAGGTCCAAACGAAAGGAGCATCTTTCTTAAGCCGTTCAGTTAGAGGAGCTGCTATGGAAGAAAAATTAGCAAAGATCTATAAAAACCTGCTAGACCCACAAAGAATCTTACGGCATCAGCATTATTGGGGGATGTAAAATTTAGTACTGCTGTTACTTTACTTTGATCAGTCGTAACCCCTCTAGGAGTGACTACGTGACCAAGAAACTTAATTTCTGATCTGAAAAATTGACATTTGGACAGTTTGATCTTTAAATTGGCTTCAAGCTTACCAAGTACTACATCAAGCCTTTTCAAATGTGTATCCACATCTTTGGACATGACGATTACATCATCTAAGTACACCATAAGTGCTTTACCTATTGAGACCTCTAAAGATATTAGTCATGAGCCTAGAGAATGTGATAGGGGAGGATCGTAATCCAAAGGCCATACAGAGGAGGTGATAATGACCTGTAGGAGTGGAGAATGCGGTTAACTCTTAGCTGTCCTCGTAAAGAGGGACTTGCCAAAACCCTTGTAACAAGTCCAGGGTCAAGAACACTTTGTTATCTCTGATGTTACATAAAAGATCACCAAGTACAGGAAGTGGGAAGCGATCTGGAATAGTTTTCACATTTAGCTTCTTAAAGTCAATCACTGGGCGCCAAGTACCATCCTTCTTAGGTACTAGGATCAAGGGCACATTCCAGGGTGAATTGCTAGGTGCAATAACTCCATCATCGAGCACCTGGTTGATCAATTCTTCTGCGATAGCAACTTGGGAATGAGGCATTCTGTATGCAGGTATATAGATAGGTCTAGTACCAGGTTCAAGTGGAATATGATGAGACATAAGTTCGTTATACCCATCTTCTCACCTGGTAAGGCTTTACGACGTTTGTTCAACAGAGTCAACAAACACTTGACCTCGTCTGGGAAGTCAGTGGGAGCTAAGTCTTTCTCCTCAACTGGTGGGATGGATTGATCCAGTGGAGTGGATGAGGTCTCCCCTGTTGAAATAGCACTGACCCATTGGTCAGGTGGCAAGTCATCCTGTACTTGAACAGGGTAAGGATAGTGAACCAGGTCAACAAGATTGGTATTTGCTCTGAGACAAACACTGTGACCAGAAGTGTTAGCAAGGAATAAATGGAACTTACTGTCTCTTACAACATGTAAGGATGGTTCAACAAATAAACCCTTTACTTCGCAGGAATCACTGTCAACTAGGACGTTATCACCATCTGGAATACTAGGAACAACAACAGACACTCTAGTGAGAGCACTAGCCACAACAGAGACATCTTTCTGCAGACGGCATGTGACATCAGCAAGAGTTGGCATTACTAGTTTCAAGTAATTGTTTTCTGACAAGGCGTCCCCTGTGGAGAAACTGCTACTTGAACTAGTAGTCATTGCAGGGATAGGCTGTGCACTCAAGGCAATCTGAGTGTCCTTGGACACTTGAGGCAATGGAACACTATCCTGCATGTCTAAAGGTGTAGGTGGAACACAGATGGGAGTGACAGTTATTAGTGCCTGACCGCTTGTGTACGCTACTGGAAAATGCATTGGCTTGTAAAGACTTAATCTGAACGTCGTACTCTGCAGCAGTGTGGCAAATCTTGCATCCAAGCTGGTAACCCCAAAATGGAATGATCAAGTCATCACTTTGGTCATGCCATCGGTAAGGGTCAAGCACAATACGTAAGTCTCTCATGGAAGCAAATCCCAGTAGGTCACCAGGGAAAGTAATCTGGTCAACAACAAGGAAAGAAGCAGTAAAGTCTCTACCTTGGATAGAAAAGGTGAGGGAAGTCTGACCTCAGACACACAGAAGGTAACCAGCTACTCCACTAAGGAAGGTTACAGTAGTTGGTTCAATGAGGAGGACACGTCGTAACTGCTTATCTTTAAACATACTAGACTTGATAATATTAACTTGCGCACCAGAGTCCATAAACACATAAACGGGCGCATGATGAATAGATGCTTGCACTAGAGGAGTTATGTGCAAACAAAAAGGTGGGTTGTCATCGGAGAAGGCATGTTCCACTTCATCCCCAAATTCATCTACTTCAGAGACGCGTGAAGCAACATCATCAGCGGGATTGCCATTCTCGAGACTGCTTAAGGCTTCAAAGGAATTGCAAATGGGGATAGTGTACTTGTTATCACCTACTGTCACCACAGGACGGGTTGACTGAGGCACTCGGATTTCCCCGAATTGGAAGAATGAGGCTGGTTCTGGTTATTCTGAGAACTCCGATTGGAATGGCGGTTGGAATGACCAAGGAAGAATCTAGAGTACTGCAGGTTGTAGAGAGCATTGCACTTCGATGTGTCATGACCATGAATTCTTTGATAAGTACAATAAGGCAGATCGGACTGGTACCCATCAGCATTATGATGCCTCTTAGAGTGACTATCAGGACAATTTACTGTGATATGGCCACGGTAACCACAATTATAGCAGGTTCTTTGGCCATGGGTACTGTACATACTACGGGTGCTACGGGAATGATAATTCTTGACACTAGCTTTGGATGATGGTCGCGAGTGATTTCAATCGGGAGTTTTGGTTGTAGCACAAACAAGAGAAGGTACGGGATTAGTCAAAGTGGCTGACGTAGGCTTTCGATAGGGGAAGGTTCCCGCGGGGCACAAGTCACGCACATGGATGAGGCTGCAAGCGGTCCCATTGCGGCAGCTAGAGGACTGGAATTATACACATACATTGAAGTTGGTGGCATTAGCTGTTTAATAAAGCCAAATGTTGCTAACTTGGCAAACCCTTCAAGAGCTCGTTTATCATTGTCTGCAAGGTACTTGGTACTTTGACCGGCCTTAACGAATGAGGTCATGAGGTTATTTAAACGAAGAGCAAACTCATCTAAGGATTCCTCTGGCCTCGGTGCTGTGCACACTAATTCCTTAAGGACAACGAAAGGATCAGTCACTCTCACTGGGTCAAGATAGTTACGTATTAACTGCTCGTAATCTTGCCACTTGGTTAGACCCTGAAAGTCCTTCATCCGGATTAAGTTAAAGACATTCGAGGCGGCTAGTGAATGAGTTAAAATTTCCTTTCATAAGAACATAAGAAAGGAGGAACATTTCAGCAGGCCTGTTGGCCCATACTAGGAAGGTCCTTTACAATCCATCCCACTAACAAAATGCAAATAAGCAAATAAAACTAATACACAGAGACTGACCAGTAAGTAGGAAGCAATAGGCTGGTGAAAGCTTGCTCGGGGTAACTGGCTTGGGATGTTGAGTGTCACCCGTCTCAGGAGGCGTAAATGTCACAAGATGGTGACTGGCTCAGTAGAAATTGATCTCCAGAAATTGCTGTAATCGTCAGAATTACAGGCCCTCTGCTGGCACCATTTGTAGTGGGGGTTTGTAGGAGATATGAAAATTGGAGATAAACACACTTGTTGGATGGTAACACTATATTGCAGAGTGTGACGACGGAGGCCCAGCCTGCCTGTAGCTGCTTGGTAGGTCTAAAGGGAACTGAGAGGGGTCCCAGGCGCGAAGGGCTCACAACAGCATCACGTGACGTCACACATGCTAGTCACTGAGCCTACTGACCAGGGATCCTAAATATATACATAGATGATACGATCCACAATATACTACACAAGTATACATATAAGGGGATTCGGTAGTTATACTGACAGTGCTGGATTTACACTAGCAGTTAGGGTAGTGAGCTACCTTCGCGCTGGAGTTACTTTATTTTTATCATGCAATTATCACAGGCAGGACTCTTTTGGAGATTTTATTTTAAATAACTAACTAAAGTTATCAATCACACAGCACAACTCTCATAGAATAATGTCGCTGACGAGGATTATTTCCCTTTCTCATTATCTCTTCCATTTCTCACTGTCTCCTCTCTTTCTCACTGTTTCCTTTCTCTGGCTCTTCCATCTCTCACTGCCTCCTCTCTTGCTCACTGTCTCCTTTGTCACTGGCTCTTCCATCTCTCACAGCTTTCTTCTTCTCCCACTGCCTCCTTTCTTTCTGACTGCCTTTTCCCTCTCACTGCTTCCTCCCTCTCTCACTGCTTCCTCCCTCTCTCACTGCCTCCTCCCTCATTCACTGCCTCTTACCTCACACTGCCTCCTCCCTTTTTCACTGCCTCCTTGTTTCTCACTGCCTGCTCCCTCTCACTGTCCCCATCCCTTTCACTGCCTCCTTCTACTCACTATCTGCACACTCTCAATGTGTCTTCGCTCTTACTGCCTTCTCTCCTGCAAATCTGTCGAGCTCCTTCTATTCTCGTCTCTCTGCTGCCCACATGTCACTGAGACCTGCCACTAACCCTCTTACCACATCCCTGCCTGCCACTTCCCCTTTGACTTTCCTATTCTTCTGCCCCTCTGATACACTTTAACAATCACTTTTACCTGCCTTGTTCTTTTACTGTTAAGTGAACCAGCTGACCTAGCACAAATGCTCTTTCAAATGCTAGTCATTTATTATCGTACACACACACACACACAACCACACACACACACACACACACACACAAACACACACACACATACACACACGCACGCACACACACACGCTAACACACACACACACACACACACACACACACACAAACACACACACACACGCAAACACACACACACACACACACACACACAAACACACACACGCAAACACACACACGCAAACACACACACACAAACACACACACACACAAACACGCACACACACAAACACACACACACACACGCGCGCAAACACACACACACACACACCACACACACGCGCGCGCAAACACACATACACACACACACACACACACACACACACACGCGCAAACACACACACACACACACACACACACACTCACACACACACGCGCAAAACACACACACACCACACACACACACACACACACATATATATATATATATATATTATATATATATATGTGTGTGTGTGGTGTGTGTGTGTGTGTGTGTGTGTGTGTGTTTTGTGTGTGTGTGTGTGTGTGTGTGTGTGAGTAAGGTGTACAGGAAGTCATATTACAGCACAATATTTATAAAGAGAGATATCTAAGCTGTTGTGTGTTGTTACCATGGTATTGTTGTTGTGACGGTATTACTGTTGTCAGGGTATTGTTGCTGTGACGGTATTACTGTTGTCAAGGTATTGTTGATGTGACGGTATTACTGTTGTCAGGGTATTGTTGATGTGACGGTATTACTGTTGTCAGGGTATTGATGTGACGGTATTACTGTTGTCAGGGTATTGATGTGACGGTATTACTGTTGTCAGGGTATTGTTGATGTGACGGTATTACTGTTGTCAGGGTATTGTTGTTGTGACGGTATTACTGTTGTCAGGGTATTGATGTGACGGTATTACTGTTGTCAGGGTATTGTTGCTGTGACGGTATTACTGTTGTCAGGGTATTGTTGATGTGACGGTATTACTGTTGTCAGGGTATTGATGTGACGGTATTACTGTTGTCAGGGTATTGTTGATGTGACGGTATTACTGTTGTCAGGGTATTGTTGATGTGACGGTATTACTGTTGTCAGGGTATTGTTGTTGTGACGGTATTACTGTTGTCAGGGTATTGTTGATGTGACGGTATTACTGTTGTCAGGGTATTGTTGCTGTGACGGTATTACTGTTGTCAGGGTATTGTTGATGTGACGGTATTACTGTTGTCAGGGTATTGTTGCTGTGACGGTATTACTGTTGTCAGGGTATTGTTGCTGTGACGGTATTACTGTTGTCAGGGTATTGTTGATGTGACGGTATTACTGTTGTCAGGGTATTGTTGATGTGACGGTATTACTGTTGTCAGGGTATTGTTGCTGTGACGGTATTACTGTTGTCAGGGTATTGTTGATGTGACGGTATTACTGTTGTCAGGGTATTGTTGTTGTGACGGTATTACTGTTGTCAGGGTATTGTTGTTGTGACGGTATTGTTGTTGTGACGGTATTGCTGTTGTCAGGGTATTGTTGTTGGCAGGGTATTGTTGTTGTGACGGTATTGTTGTTGTGACGGTATTGCTGTTGTCAGGGTATTGTTGTTGGCAGGGTATTGTTGTTGTGATGGTACTGCTGTTGTCAGGGTATTGTTGTTGTCGGAGAATTGTAGTTGTCATGGTATTTTTTTGTCATGGTATTGTTGCTGTCATGTAGTGTTGTTCGATGGAATTGCTGTTGCCATGCTATTGTTGTTGTCATGGTATTGTTGTTATCATGGTATTGTTGTTGTCAAAGTATTGTTATTATCAAGGTATTGTTGTCGTCATAATGTTGCTGTTTTCATGCTATTGCTGTTTTTATGGTATTGTTGTTGCCATGGTATTGTTGTTGCCATGGTATTTTTTCATTTTATTGATGATGCCATGGTACTGCTGCTGTCATTGTAATGATGTTGTCATGGTATTGCTGTTGTCAAGGCATTGTTGTGACCATGGTATTGTTATCATGATATTGTTGTTGCCTTGGTATTGTTGTTTTCACTGTATTGTTGTTGTCATGATATTATTCTTGTCATGGTATTGGTGTTATCATGGTATTGTTGTAGTCATGGTATTGTTGTTCTCATAGTATGGTAGTTGGTATGGTATTGTTGTGATGTTTTTATTGCTGTTGTTAAGGCATTGCTGTTTTCATGGTATGGTTGTCATTGTATTGTAGTAGCCATATAATTGCTTTTATGGTATCGGTGTTTTTATGGCATTGCTGCAGTCAATACCATATGGTATTGCTGTTGTTGTTAAGGATTTGTTGTTGACATGGTGCTGTTGTTTTTATAGTATTGTTGTTGTTATGGCAGTGTTGTTGTCATGGTATTTGTTGTCATGGTATTGTTGTTATATGGTATTGTTTTTGTCATGGTATTGCTGTTTTCATGGTATTGATGTTGTCATGGTACTTTTGTTGTCATGGTAATGTTGTCATGGTATTGCTGTTGTCATGGTATTGTTGTTGGCATGGTATTGTTGCTATCATAGTTTTGTTGTTGTCATGGCATTGCTGTTGTCATGGTATTGCTGTTCTCATGGTGTTAGTAGTGTTGTCATGAGCTGTTCTCATGGTATTGTTGTTGTCATGGTAATGTTGTTGGTTGTCATGGTTTTGTTGTCATGTTTTTTTTGTCATGGTATTCTGTTGTCCCTGGTATTGCTGTTGTCATGGTATTGCTGTTGTCATGGTATATGTTCTGTTTGTTCATGGTTTTGTTGTTGTCATGGTTTTGCTGTTGTCATGGTATTGCTGTTGTCATGGTATAGCTGTTTTCATGGTATTGTTGGTGTCATGGTTTTGTTGTTGTCATGGTTTTGCTGTCATGGTATTGTTGTTGTCTTGGTATTGCTGTTGTCATGATATTGCTATTGTCATGGTATTGTTGTTGTCATGATATTGCTGTTGTCATAGTATTGCTTTTGTCATGGTATTGCTGTTGTCTTGGTAATGTTTTTGTCATTTTTTTGTTGTTGCCATGGTATTGTTGTTATCATGGTTTTGTTGTTGTCATGGCATTGCTATTCTCATGGTATTGCTGTTATCATGGTATTGCTGTTCTCATGGTATTGTTGTTGTCATGGTTTTGTTGTTGTCATGGTTTTGTTGTCATGGTATTGTTGTCATGGTATTGCTGTTATGGTATTGCTGTTGTCATGGTATTGTTGTTGTCATGGTTTTGTTGTTGCCATGGTATTGTTGTCATGGTATTGTTGTTATCATGGTATTGTTGTTGCCATGGTATTGCTGTTGTCATGGCATTGCTGTTGTCATGGCATTGCTGTTGTCATGGCATTGCTGTTGTCATGGCATTGCTGTTGTCATGGCAATGCTGTTGTCATGGTATTGCTGTTGTCATGGTATTGCTTGTTTGGTCATGGTATTGCTGTTTGTCATGGTATTGCTGTTGTCATGGTATTGTTTTTGTCATGGTATTGCTGTTGTCATGGTATTGCTGTTGTCATGGTATTGCTGTTGTCATGGTATTGTTTTTGTCATGGTATTGCTGTTGTCATGGTATTGCTGTTGTCATGGTATTGCTGTTGTCATGGTATTGCTGTTGTCATGGTATTGCTGTTGTCATGGTATTGCTGTTGTCATGGTATTGCTGTTGTCATGGTATTGTTTTTGTCTTGGCATTGCTGTTGTCATGGTATTGATTTTGTCATGATTGCTGCGTATAATTGCTGTTGTCATGGTATTGCTGTTGTCATGGTATTGCTGTTGTCATGGTATTACTGTTGTCATGGCATTGCTGTTGCCATGGTGTGGAGAACTGGTTAGATAAGTACACTTTCCTGCATCAAAGAACATATAGCAATCGGTACTTATCTGTTAACAGCATCATATCAAGTAACTTCTTCCTGGACACCCACGTATCACGGGACCTATTGGTAATTCCAGTCAAATCTCACCCCTACCTATTAGCTGCAGCTAACGAAATTAGGTGTGGGTATGGCTGGACTTACCTGGGTCTTGTAACTGATCCAATTTCCCATAGTTTGTTGTAAGGGAAGTATGACCCTTGTACTGTTGTCTTGAGTAAACTGCTACAGATGCGTAGTTATGTCCTCACTCGTTGATAGGGGTCACTGGTCAGTTTCTACGCGGTAGGGTGATATCTTGTCCCTTTGTTCATAACACCTGAATGCATACCACGACACAAACTTTACACTTACCGGGATTATATCGCGGATAATACACTAGTTTTCCTAGTGGAGATTGACAGTCTTTCAGAGTTTACCGCACAAAATCAGTATTTTCTTTGTTCTCAATGGGAGATTTGTGAGGTGTGTTCACGCTGTCATGTCTGAATTCAACTTAGCTTGTCGCCCTGCCCAAAGCCCACAAGTCACCCTCCGCACTAAAAGAACTGGTGAGTTTAGTTTTATATCTCTTCCTTGCTACACATTGCAACAGTATTCAGTACAAGACGGTAGCATTATTGTTGTTTAGCTGTGGACTAGAATTCATAATAGTCCCAACTTGTAGATAAAGTGAGGCACAGGTTTTCCCTTGATTTTCCTGGTAAGGATACAAGAGTAATGAATCTCGTTTAACCTCGGCCAAGAACTCTAGCAAGGAGAGGTGCTCCGTGATGCTATGGTACATACATATGTTCCTCGTAAAACTGTTTAAGAGGAAGGAAGAGTCTACTAGCCCCTACCAGGAGGGGCTAGTGGACTCTTCCTAAGTCGCTCAGAGGGCTGATGGCGGCTGAGAGATACCACTTTTACTGGAGAAATTTCTCCATACATGGTATTGTTGTCATGGTATGGTTGTTGTCATGTTATTGCTGTTGTCATGGTACTGGGTACTGGGTTCTATCCCCGTCCGTGGTATGGTTTGCTATCGTGACATTGCTGTTGTGATGGTATTGTTGTTGTCATGGTATTGCTGTTGTCGTGGTACTGTTGTTCTCAAGGTATTGTTGTTATGGTGTTGGTTATCTCATGGTATTATTCTAGTCATGATATTGTTTTCATAGTGTAGTTGTTGGTATGGGATTGTTATAGTCATTTTAATGTTGTCATAGAACTGTTGTTGTCAAGGAATTGCTGTTGTCATGGTATTGTCATTGTATTGATGTACCCATGGCATTACTGTTTTCATTGAACCGTTGTTATGGTATTGTAGTCATTGCATTGTTGTCATGGATTTGTTGTTGCCATAGTATTGTTGTAGTCATAGTATTGCTGTTGTCATGATAATGTTGCCTTGGTATTTCTGTACTCATGTAATGTTGTTGCCATGGTATTGTTGTTGCTATGGAATTGTTGTTGCCGTGGTACTGTTTTTGTCACGGTATTGTTGTAGTTATGGTATTGTCATGGTATTGTTGTACTCATGGTATTGTTGCTGCCATGGTATTGCTGTTGTCATGGTATTATTTTCATGGTATTAATGTTGTCATATTATTATTATAATCAAAAAGAAGCGCTAAGCCACAAGGGCTATACAGCAATGTTGTCATAGAATTTGTGTTGTCAGGGTAGTGATGTAGTCATGTTATTGATGTAGTCATGGTATTGTTGTCATGGTATGGCTGTTGTCATTTTATTATTGTTGTCATGGTATTGCTGCCTTAGTATTGTTGTAGTCTTGGTATTGTTTCCATGGTATTGTAGTTGCCATTGTGTTGCTGTTGTCATGGTATTTTTGCCATGGTATTGCTGTTGTCATGGTAGTGTTGCTGTCATGGTAGTGTCGTTGTCATGGAATTGCTGTTGCCATGGTATTGCTGTTGCCATGGTATTGCTGTTGCCATGGTATTGCTGTTGCCATGGTATTGCTGTTGCCATGGTATTGCTGTTGCCATGGTATTGCTGTTGTCATGGTATTGCAGTTGCTATGGAATTGTTATTGCCATGGTACTGTTTTTGTCACGGTATTGTTGTAGTTATGGTATTGTTGTACTCAAGGTATTGTTGCTGCCATGGTACTGTTGTTTTCATGGTATTATTTTCATGGTATTACTGTTGTCATAGAATTTCTGTTGTCAGGGTAGTGATGTAGCCATGTTATTGTTCTAGTCATGATATTGTTGTCATGGTATGGCTGTTGTCATTTTATTATTACCATGGTATTGCTGTTGTCATGTTATTGTAGTTGTCATGATATTGTTATGGTATTCTTGTTGCCATGGTATTGCTGTTTTCATGGTATTGTTGTTGTCATGGCATTGCTGGTGTCGTGATATTGTTATGGTATTGTTGCTACCAGGGTATTGTTATTATGGTATTGTTATTACAAAAAAAAAGTATTTAAGATGGTAGTTTTACTCATTTTGTAATAAAGAGTTCGGGATACATAAATACAACATTAAAATCAATTATTATTATAATAAAAAAGAAGCGCTAAGCCGCAAGGGCTATACAGCGCTGCAGGGTAGGGAAGGAAGCGAGGGTATTGGATGGCAGAAGGGAGGAGGGATGATCAGTAGGTTACAGAAAACAGCGGGGCAGGGTATAGTACGGGGGTAGAGGGTAGCAAGAGATTAAAGTAGAAAGGGCTGAAGGTATCAGAATTTGTGAAGTAAGTCAGTTGTTGTCAAAAAGTCAATGAGAGAGTCCGGATGAAAGGTGGGTCCATCAGCGAGAAGGGAAGGTAAAGAGAGAGCAGCGGAGCGAAGACGACGACCGACGGAGGTAAATTCTGCGTGCTCGTTGGTAAAGTGGGCAGTCCAACAGAATGTGGCTGACTGATAATGGAACTTGGCAATTCTCACAGAGAGGAGCAGGGCACCTCTCCATGAGATATCCATGAGTAAGGCGAGTATGGCCAATGCGAAGACGGGAGAGAATAGTCTCCCAACCTCGACACTGGTGATAAGAAGACGGCCAGTAACCTATACTTGGTTTAATAGATTGAAGTTTGTTGCAGAGCATAGTAGACCAACGGTGTTGCCAACGGGTGTGAAGGTGGGAAGATATTGCAGCAAAATAGTCCGTAAATGGAATACCTCTATATGAAACTGGTAGGTCATGTACTGCTGACCGCACAGCAGTGTCTGCCTGTTCATTGCCCTGTACATCAACATGACCAGGGACCCAACAAAAAACAATATCTTTATGCTTGGTAAAGATGCAGCATAGCCAAAGTTGGATACGGAGGACTAAGGGGTGAGGTGTATCAAATTTCTGTATAGCCTGTAAAGCACTAAGGGAGTCTGAGACAACCACAAATGATGACACAGGCATAGATGCAATATGGATAAGTGCTGCAAGGATGGCATACAATTCAGCAGTAAAAATACTAGCCGAAGATAGTAAATGCCCTCGTATGACGCTGTCCGGAAACAATGCTGCGAATCCTACGCCGTCAGAAGACTTAGAGCCATCTGTGTACACAGCAATGGCATGAGAATGAGAGTGAAAGTGGTCAAGAAAAAGAGAGTGGGAAGCGACCATAGACAGTTGGGCTTTCGAGCAAGGGAGAGAGAAAGAACAGGCTCGAACAGCTGGAACTTCCCAGGGGGGTAGGGAAAAGTGAGATGCTACATGAACATAGAAAGGTGGTAATTGAAGAGAAGACAAGAGCGAATGAAGGTGAAGAGAGAAGGGACGGAGTAAACAGGGGCGGCGAACAAATAAAGAATGTCTACTAATATCAGTGACCATTCTATAAATGGAAGGATTGCGGAGATCATGAGAGCGTACATAGTAGCGAAGGCAATGGGCATCACGGCGATCGGATAAGGATGGAACGTTCGCTTCTGCATAGAGGCTCTCGACAGGGGAAGAGCGAAAAGCACCAAGGCATAAACGTAATCCTTAGTGATGAATGGGGTTAAGGCTAGAGAGAGTAGCAGGAGATGCCGCTGAATAGATCTGGTCACCATAATCAAGTTTCGATAAAATAAGGGTGGAATGTAGGTGAAGGAGGGTTCGACGATCAGCTCCCCATGAAAGATGAGCAAGGGTTTTAAGAAGGTTCAGCTGGCTGTGACAAGTTGCCTTCAGAGAGGTAATGTGAGGTTTCCAGGATAACCTACGATCAAAGAGGAGGCCCAGAAACTTGACTGTATCACGTTCAGGAATACTGGAGCCATAGAGGTACAAAGGATGATCGGAGATGACAGAGCATCTAGTGAAAGTAATTTGGTGGGTTTTAGTGCTGGAAAATTTAAACCCACGTGTGGTGGCCCAATTGGAAACACGGTCGACTGCATGCTGGAGAGAAACTGTAATGAGGTGACAGTCCGCGCCTGCACAGGCAATAGCGAAGTCATCAACATAGAGTGATGACCAAATATTTGATGGAAGACTAGAGGCCAAATCATTAATAGCAAGGAGAAAGTGTTGTGCTCAGAACACATCCCAGGGGGACACCTTCAGCTTGGATAAAGTCCGGGGAGAGCACATTATTAACCCGAACACGGAAATGCCTGTCAGTTAAAAAGTTCTTAAGGAAGGATGGTAGATTGCCTTGAAGGCCTAAGGGCTAAAGTAATATACCTCCAAGTTGTGTCATATGCCTTCTCAAGGTCAAAAAATATGGCAATAACTGAGTGGTTATTCGCAAAGGCATTACGAACATACGTATCCAAGTGTAGTAAAGGGTCTATGGTAGAACGTCCCTTACAAAAGCCATATTGACGAGTGGAGAGACTGTTGTGTGTCTCTAAATACCACACTAAACGTCTATTTACTAGGCGTTCCATCACTTTTGCAAACTGCACTGGTAAGAGCAATGGAACGATAGCGGGAGGTTTCATGTCCCGTAGTGCCTGGTTTGCGGAAAGGGAGAACAATGGCGGATTTCCACAGCTGTGGAAGAACTCCTTGTGACCAAATAAGACTGTAAAGGCGTAATAGGACTGCAAGGGCTGATTGATGTAAATGTTGTAGCATACGAATATGAATGTCGTCAGGCCCAGCTGCCGATGATCGGCAAGCTGAGAGTGTTGCCTCCAGTTCTTGAAGTGTAAAAGGCACATTATACTGTTCTCCTCTGAGAGAAGAAAAGTCCAAGGGTGCTAACTCTCTGGCAGACTTTGAGGAAAGAAATGAGGGGCATAGATGGAGTCCCTGAGAAATACGGACCAGATGATTGCCAATTTCATTGGCAACATGTAGTGGGTTTGCTATTTCAACACCGGCAACCCGCAGAACAGGAGCCGGATGAGGAGAATATTTACCACTCAGTTTTCGTACTTTTTTCCAGACTGCACTCATAGAGGAAGCAGAGGTGATGGTGGAGACAATCTCGCCAGCAAGTGCGTTGAGCGTCACGGATGACACAGTGAGCGATCGCACGCTTCTGCTTAAAATCAAGAAGTCTCTCTGTGGTTCTATTGTACCGGTACCTGCCCCATGCAGCACATTTCAAACGTACTGCATGAGCACAAGCAGGAGACCACCAAGGCACGCATTTCTGAGAATGCCTGCCCGAAGTTTGGGGTATAGAATGAGAAGCTGCGGTTAAAACGGAGGACGAGAAGAGGTGTAAAAGCTCATCGATGGAGAACGAAGAAGGAACCTCTCTAAAAACAGTTAGGTTCCAATTTGCCTGATCAAATTGCCAGCGTTGGATGTGAGGAGGTGGTGAATATGAAGGGGAAGTAAGAATGATTGGGAAATGATCACTGTCGTGTAAGTCCGGGAGAACAGACTAAGTGAAGTCTAATGCGGCGGAGGAAGAGCAGACTGAGAGATCGATGCAAGAGAGAGTGTGAGTCCGAGGATCAAAATGGGTGTGAGTATCTGTATTTAAAACATGGAGGGGGTGGGTGGCAAGAAAAGCCTCTAACTGAATGCCACGGGAATCACAGTGAGACCCTCCCCCAGAGGAAATGGTGGGCATTAAAATCACCAAGTAACAGAATCGGTGGCGGTAATGACAAAACAAGAAAGGCAATATCCGGAATAGATAATGCCCGAGAAGGAGAGAGATATAAAGAACAGAGCATATACCACCTATGCAAGTGGATACGGTCTGCTGTGTAATGCAGTGAAGTACGAACAAATAGCTGATGGTACGGAATATCAGTGCGTAGAAGAAGGGCACTTTCATTAAAGGTCCCATCAGGAAAAGGATCTGAAGAATACAATAAATTATAGCCTGAGATGGGAGAGATAACAGCAGACTGTAATTTTGGTTCCTGTAAGCAAACACCAACAGGGGAAAACTGGGAGAGTAACATCTGAAGCTCACCCCGATTACCCCTGAGACCGCGTATATTCCACTGTAAATAGGCCATGATTGGCAATGATAAAGATACCTGAAATCCGCAGGTAAGGGTTCCTACGAACTAGAGGGGTTAGAAAAGTCCACATGCGGAGGCAGTGGAAAATGTTCAAGCAGTGAAGGAATGGTGCGCTGTGAAGAAAGGAGTTGCGCAGATGGAACAGAGGAGAGAGAAGAAGCGGAGGGTGGATCAGTGTCCATTGATGGTTTGGTCTCTGCAATATATTCAGAGATTGCTTCAAGTGTTTTGGAATTCAGAGACGTCGTATGGGAGACAATATTGGAAATGGTAGGGGGAGGATGAGTAAAGATTGGAACTGTATTGGACTCTATCAAGGTAGGGGGGGGCGAAAGGGTGGAGGGAACTGAAGAAGCGTGGAAGGGGACAGAGGCAGAAACCTGGGAGGTGGCAGAAGAGGAAGAAACTTGGGAGGGAACAGGGGAGGAATGTACAGTACAAGGAGGAGGGTGAACCTCTACACTTGTAACAGAGCCAGTGAGAGGGGGAGAACCAGGTACAAAGACAGGGAAGGTAAAATGAGGAGGTGGAAGGTGGGTAGGAGGTGTTAACAGACCTTTTTTTTGACTTTTGAGAAGTAGAGGGACGATTGGGAGGAGGTGTCATACGAGATCTCGTCGCTACTGAGGCTTGTGAGAACACGAAGAAGCGAGATCAGACTGAGGCGTTGAAGTAGGGACGTCTGAGCCGAGGACAGCAAAAGAATTAGATACAGGAGTGACTATGGGAGAGTTAACCACAGAGGTGGGTGCAGAAGATGGGATACCAGAAGTGGGGGGACGTTTTGAAACACGGGAATAAGAAACACGAGGTAGTCTCCCTTGAAGGCGGAGATGAGAAACTGCCATGGCATAAGGGAGACCTTCTGCCTCTTTGAGGTAACAGATGTCCCGCTCGTTTAAGTAGACTTGACAACGGCGAGAGTACGAAGGGTGAGCCTCATGACAATTAAGGCAAGAGGGAGGTCGATTGCAAGACGTATTAGAATGGTCATCGGCACCACAGACTGGGCATTCGGCGATAGATCTGCAATATTTCGCTGGATGGCCAAATCACCAGCAATTTCTACACTGTTGCAGTGTAGGGATCACTTTTCGAACTTGTAACCGATGTCCTGCTACATAAACTGAGGATGGGAGTTCACGGCTGTCAAAAGTTAAACGAGCCACATTGCTAGGGTATCGTCTCTGCCCGCGGGCAGGAAGAACATAAGTGTCTACCTTGAGGATTGGGAGATCTTGGAGTTCCAGCTGTTCAAGAATGTCAGTGCCACATGTCTGGAAATTTTGTTGAACTATGGTATGGGGCAGAATGACGGTACCACTACAAGAATTGAGGGAATGATGTTTTTCAATAGTAACAGGAACAGTATCGATATGGGAAAGACGAGAAAGCTCATGAGCCTGGGTAGCATTCTGTATGGTGATGATGCACGTACCACTCTTAAGAGCATGAAAAGAAATATCTTTACCAACATGGCATAGGAGTGCCTTGCCAATACTGTGGCCAGAAAGATAGGCAGAAGAGGAAGTCGGTCGTAAAGTGAAGAATTTAGTCCATTGTGCAGTCTGAAACTGAGTGTGGAAAGGTAGTGAAGGACGTGTCGATCTTTTCTGAGAAGAACGAGAAGGTGGAGAAGTATCATCAGCAGGTAATTGTCGTTGGCGTTTAGGCGTGGGACCAGAGTTGGTCCGACGTGGAACGGGTCGGTGATTCGAAAATTGCCGCACCATAGAGGGAGAGGCCGGAAGCATAGTCAGAGGAGAGCGAAGGTCACATAAATCGAAGGAGCCAGTCGAGGCCTCACTACCTGAAGCGGGTGAGGAAACAGCACAGGCTAGAGGTACAGAGGCATGAGGAGTGTCCAAAGAGTGGTCCAAAGACGAGGCGGGGTCAGAACAGGGTGCGGTATCAAGAAGGGGCCCGGGGGTAGCAGGTTCATGGACTAGGGCTGCCATGGTTAGGTTATTTCTTTCTTTTTGTTTTTAAGAAAAAAAAAATAAAAATAAAAAAAAAAAATAAAAAAAGGGGGGACTGGGGAGGGATAGTTCCCAGGAGGAATGAAAGGGCCAGAAATCTCCCTCCGCGCCCAAGAGGACCTCAGCACCGCAAGTAGCGCAGATGCAGCATGGAACCCGTGCCATACCCTACCCATCATGCCAGTAAACCGGCAATCGGGGATAGCAACCTCACATCTGCCGAGCTACCTCGGTGGACCAAAGAGAGGGCGGCCGGAAATCCACCACAAAGCATACCTCCTTCGGCCACCACCCCCGGAATCCGAAAGGTGGCTTCCAGAGATGCACTCGTCGCCCGAGAGACACCCAAAGCCACCCTCCGGGATACAGGAGAGGGATCGGGACATCCCCAGGCAATCCAGATTCCACGGCAAACTACGCCACCGCCAAGAACCTCAATGGAATGGGATGGACCCCGGTACCCTTTCCCCTACCTAGGAACTAGCGTGCCTGTGGGAAAAAAAAAAAAAAAAAAAAAGGCCAAAAAGGAAGGGCAAAAGGGAGGGGTGGGGAGGAGGAGAAGGAAAGAAAAAAGGGGAGGATGGGGAGGATGGGATAGGGAACGGGGGATTGGGGGGTAATTAGGTTTGGTCTGAGAAAGGAGACTGACAGGTCTAATTCCTCAGACCAAGAGCCTCTTCACCACGCCAAGGAGCCCCCCTTGATGAGGATTAAAATCAATTAATCTTTAATATAATATAAAAATCAATCTTTGGTCTAGAGGTATTTAAAATATATATATACATGTTACAATAATAAATTATAATTAGCATTTTACTAAAATAAATAATTCGTGACCCTACACAGGGTACATATTTACAATAATAAATTACAATCAACTCCTTATGACGCTCCGTGTCTCTCACGACATTTATCCATGGTGTGTTGTGACGCTCCCTCTCAACTGTGTCACTTGACACCCTTTCTTCCGTGTAATGACGCTCCTGCTCAACCATGTCCACTAGACACCCTTTTCTCTGTCACACGACACTCCTACTCTCCGTGTCACACGACACCCTTTTCTCTGCATCATACACAATATCTCTACTGTGTCACTCTTGACACCCTTGTCTCTGCGTCGCACACTATGACCCACAGCGTCTTTCTCGAGGCCAATCACATGACACTATTCAATGTACACTACAACCAGGCCATCTTCAGTGTCACACGACACCCTTTTCTTCTCAGTGTTCCACTACAGTCCTGTAGCATATCTCAGTGTTCCACTCCATACTTCCCTAAGTGTCACACTATGGTCCTAGCCCAGTTCAGTGTAACACTCCAACCTTTTCTTAATGTAATGTCCCACTAAAACAGCATCAGTTGTCTCCGGCCCACAGTTGACCAGCATAGGCGGTGAGTCCGCAGACATCACCGGTAGTCCTGTAAATACTCTCCAAGGCCATACGGTGTAGAAGTACACCGTAAGATGGTCTGGTGAGTACTATCTACCACCTTCAAGACCAATTCACACACCACAAGGTGGTCCGACGAATTACTAGCAGAACACCATGCTGCAAGCTCACTGAGTGCGGCCGTCAAGTAACTGAGGCCAACAGACTCAGTGAGCTGCGGTGAGCGCTTCCTCTAATGCCAGTAGAAGCCAGTAGCATACCCTCTACTGCCAGTAGATGTGTACCATTAGGTGTTCTGGTAACTACTGCTTCGATGCGTACCATGAGTTCAGGTACTTACTGCTCTAAGGCCGGCTCAGCAGTCCCCACATTGGGTTTGATGACTTACCCAGTAGTACTGCCGGCCGGCAGGTTAACCATTTAACCACTAGTTTGGTAGGGGGCCGCAACAATTGCTGTCATATTATTGTTGTTGATTTGGTAGTGTTGTAGTGATGGTATTGTTGTTGTCATGTTATTGATGTTGCTATGGTATTGCTATTGTCATGGTATTCCTGTTGTCATGATACTGTTGTTGTCATGGTATTGTTTTACTATGGTATTGCTGCTGTCATGTTATTGTTATTGCTATGGAATTAATAATAGTTAATTGGTGGTTCTTGGTAGCGGGGAGTAATAAGGCTTCGGAGGCTTCTTACTTCATTTTTATTTTATATTTTATTTAAAACATCATAAATTACAAGACAGTATAAAATATTAAATACCACAATAATACAGGATCTGGACAAGATTACAAAGAATTATATCACAAGTGCAAGAGAAAAAATTTTGAAACACGCAAAATACATACACACCATGCACTGACACACATTATACAAAATGATAATATATCTGACACATACACACAAAACTGTTGGAGGGGGGCCCCCCCGAGGGGGGCCCCCATAAAAACTCATCTATAAATACACCCACATCATTCGCACACGTATTGATCACAGCAGTGATCAAACAAATTTTTGTAACTTTATATATACATGCAACTGATTATGAGATTTAACTTAAGAACAAAGTCTGGTAATTATCCGACAACATTACTCTATAACAAAAATAAGCATTACACAAAATTACATAAGCATATAAAGCATCAACAACTGCAAGATTTTTACAGCATACGTTGCATCAGCAACGAAACTTAATAACATTACAAAGGTGATGGAAAACAAATTATGTAAAAACAAATATAAACCCCATCTAAGAGGAAAGAAATTCCTTACAAAATTACAATAAAAAACTGCAAAAATACATACCAGAAAAATTAGTTTTGCAACTGGTAGACTAACATGGACAGTGACTTCTATAACTCTTTTAATTTCAAGAACCTATTTTATACAAATCTTGGGCTAATCAAAATCTTGCACACAAAACTTACATGTCAACACAGCACCACTCAGTACATACCTTCCCGACCCTCACATTCCATCGCAAGTCCTTTACCTGGTACACTCTCCCTCCGAAAAACTAATGGCAACCCACTTATAAAGGAAACCAGTCCTTTACATATAATTAGCTCGCCAACTGAATGAGGCCATTGACCGTAAGTTTGCAGTAGGTCTCCGGAAAACGTGTCCTCCACTGTCCCCCGTAAATAAGTTTGTTTCTGCAAACCGTTCTATATATGCCCGCCGCAATTGCCCTAATCCTAATTCTTCCTCCTCCCGTGTCCCTCATCTCCCAGGAAATATACAGAAAATCCACCACTACATACATAATCGCCTTTTTCACTTCTCTGGAGAGTGGTCAGTGGTCAGTGAGTGGTCAGTGGTGAGTCAGTGATCAGTGGTCAGTCGTCACGTGAGGTCACAGACCCTGAGCTGCTTTGAGGATTAGCGTGGACGGTTACAAAGCATGGCTTGCTTCTGCAGTGTTTTAAAAATTGAGGTTGGAGAGTTGAAGGAGGAGGTCTTACTTCTCCAGGAGGAGATTAGGAGGCTGAAGGTCCACCTCAATGGGTCTGGGAAAGAGTGTGAGGTGGCTGAAGTTGTGGGAAATGAGGCTTCTAGCAGTGAGGTGCAGTCTGTCTCTCGCTGTGAGGAGGCTGTAGTTGGGGAGGTAGCAACGGCTACCAGCAGTGAGGTGCAGCCCAGCACCTGCTACAAGTGTGGCGAGTGGCTCACAGTAATGGGAGGGCCGCATCAGAGTAAGGAAAGTTAAGAGTGAAGATCTGAAGGTAGGAAATCCTTCAGGATGAATGTACTTCAGTGGCCAGTGAAGGTAAGGGTACTACTGCCCCGGCTAATGGAGGTAAGCACATTCTTGTGGTTGGTGACTCTCAGGTAAGATATATTGACTGTGCTTTTTGTAATAGGAATAAGAAGATGAGAGACAGAGTGTGCTTCCCTGGAGCTGGTGTTAGGGACATTGTCAACAGGCTGGATAATATCATGTCAGGTAATGGGAACAAGCCCATTATCTGTCTCAGTGCTGGTGGAAATATTGGGAAGGGTAGGAGAGAAGAGCTGCTAGATAAGTACAGGTCAGCTATAGATTTCATTATGTCTAAGGGAGGGATCCCAATCATATGTAGCATCTTGCCTAGAAGGGGAGTAGGAAATGAATGGTTGTCTAGGGCAATTGGTGTAAATTGCTGGCTAGACAGATACTGCAAGGAACTTGCAATCCCATTCATTGACAACTGGAGCAACTTTTATGGCAAACATGATATGTATGCAAGGGATGGGGTACATCTCTCTGGGGCAGGGGTGGTAGCACTTGCAGACTCGATTGAGAAGGCCATTGGTGAAATGCCTATGATTTTAAACTGATGGAAGATAGAGGTATGGGTGTGTGTGGGAAACAAGCAGTTGCAACACTAGGGTTGGAAACAGTAAATGTATAAAAGGCATTCAGCATGAAGTTATAAATAAAGACAATAGATCAGGTCAGCAAACAAAGGGGGACAGCAGAGGGTAGCAAGGAACTAGCTCCCTTAAGGTTTACTATACTAATAGCACGAGTGTAAGAAATAAGATAGATGAGCTAAGATTAATTGCAAGTGCAGGAAACATAGATATTATTGCTATAACAGAGACCTGGCTCAATCTGAAAGATAGAGAGATGCCCTCTGAATGTCACATACAAGGCTATAAATTATTCCACACTGACAGGGTCAACAGGAAAGGTGGTGGAGTAGCGATGTATGTCAGAGACAATTTAAATTGTTGTGTTAGACAAGATATTAAATTAGAAGCGTCAGCCACTGAATCTGTTTGGTTACAGCTTCTCGAGGGCCGAGAAAAACTAATTTTGGGTGTGATTTACAGGGCCCCAAATCTTGATAGGGAGTGCAGTAAACTTCTATGGGACGAAATTCGTAAGGCATCTACATACGAAAATGTTGTGCTAATGGGAGATTTCAACTATAGACAGATTGACTGGAGCAATTTGACAGGAAATTTAGAGTCAGGTGACTTTCTTGATACGATCCAGGATTGTTTTTTAAAACAGTTTGTGACAGAGCCAACTAGGGAAATAACCTCCTTGAATTGGTTCTTGCCAGTAGGGAAACACTAATTAATAATCTTGAGGTTAATGATGAGCTTGGGGAAAGTGATCACAAATCACTCAGTTTTAATATATCATGGAATTCCCCTAATAATGGCAATCAAGTCTCCGTCCCTGACTTTCGCTTGGCTGATTTCATAGGACTGAAAAATTACTTAGGTGGGCTGAACTGGAATGACCTGACTAAGGGTCAGGTAGGTGGTGATGGTTGCCGATATGATGCTTTCCAGGGCATAGTTCTAGCTGCTCAGTCAAATTATGTTCCAAATAGGGAAATCAGATCAAACAAAAATGATCCTAAATGGATGAACAATAGATTAAAATATCTGATTGGTCAAAAGAGAGGCATATATAGGCAAATCAAAAGAGGAGAGGGGCAATTAAGAAATCGATATATTCAGTTAAAGAGAGAAATAAAAAAGGGAATTAGAAAAGCAAAAAGAGATTATGAGGTTAAAGTTGCAAGAGAATCGAAGACTAACCCAAAAGTATTCTTTCAGGTATACAGAAGTAAGATCAGGGACAAGATAGGCCCACTCAAAAGTTCCTCGGGTCAGCTCACTGACAGTGATAAGGAAATGTGTAGAATTTTTAACACATGCTTCCTCTCAGTTTTACACAGGAGGATACCAGCGATATTCCAGTAATGATAAATTATGTAGAACAGGACGATAATAAACTGTGCACGATTAGGGTCACAAGTGACATGGTCCTTAGGCAAATAGATAAATTAAAACCTAACAAATCCCCAGGCCCTGATGAACTGTATGCAAGGGTTCTAAAGGAATGTAAAGAGGAGCTTAGCACACCTTTGGCTAATCTTTTCAACATATCACTACAAACTGGCATGGTGCCAGATAAGTGGAAAATGGCAAATGTGATACCTATTTTCAAAACAGGTGACAGGTCCTTAGCTTCGAACTATAGACCAATAAGCCTAACCTCCATAGTGGGAAAATTTATGGAATCAATAATTGCCGAGGCAGTTCGTAGCCACCTTGAAAAGCATAAATTAATCAACGAATCTCAGCATGGTTTTACAAAGGGGCGTTCCTGCCTTACGAATTTATTAACTTTTTTCACTAAGGTATTTGAGGAGGTAGATCATGGTAATGAATATGATATTGTGTATATGGACTTCAGTAAGGCTTTTGACAGGTTCCCACATCAGAGACTATTGAGGAAAATTAAAGCACATGGAATAGGAGGAGAAATTTTTCCTGGATAGAGGCATGGTTGACAAATAGGCAGCAGAGAGTTTGCATAAATGGGAGAAATCAGAGTGGGAAGCGTCACGAGCGGTGTTCCACAGGGTCAGTGTTGGGCCCCCTGCTGTTCACAATCTACATAAACGACATAGATGAGGGCATAAAGAGCGACATCGGCAAGTTTGCCGATGACACCAAAATAGGCCGTCGAATTCATTCTGACGAGGACATTCGAGCACTCCAGGAAGATTTGAATAGACTGTTTAAGTGGTCGGAGAAGTGGCAGATGCAGTTTAATATAGACAAATGCAAAGTTCTAAATGTTGGACAGGACAATAACCATGCCACATATAAACTAAATAATGTAGATCTTAATATTATGGATTGCGAAAAAGATTTAGGAGTTCTGGTTAGCAGTAATCTGAAACCAAGACAACAGTGCATAAGTGTTCGCAATAAAGCTAATAGAATCCTTGGCTTCATATCAAGAAGCATAAATAATAGGAGTCCTCAGGTTGTTCTTCAACTCTATACATCCTTGGTTAGGCCTCATTTAGATTATGCTGCACAGTTTTTGGTCACCGTATTACAGAATGGATATAAATTCTCTGGAAAATGTACAAAGGAGGATGACAAAGTTGATCCTATGTATCAGAAACCTTCCCTATGAGGATAGACTAAGGGCCCTGAATCTGCACTCTCTAGAAAGACGTAGAATTAGGGGGGATATGATTGAGGTGTATAAATGGAAGACAGGAATAAATAAAGGGGATGTAAATAGTGTGCTGAAAATATCTAGCCTAGACAGGACTCGCAGCAATGGTTTTAAGTTGGAAAAATTCAGATTCAGGAAGGATATAGGAAAGTACTGGTTTGGTAATAGAGTTGTGGATGAGTGGAACAAACTCCCGAGTACAGTTATAGAGGCCAGAACGTTGTGTAGCTTTAAAAATAGGTTGGATAAATACATGAGTGGGTGTGGGTGGGTGTGAGTTGGACCTCATAGCTTGTGCTACCAGGTCGGTTGCCGTGTTCCTCCCTTAAGGTAGGTGGTGATGGTTGCCGATATGATGCTTTCCAGGGCATAGGTCTAGCTGCTCAGTCAAATTATGTTCCAAATAGGGAAATCAGATCAAACAAAAATGATCCTAAATGGATGAACAATAGATTAAAATATCTGATTGGTCAAAAGAGAGGCATATATAGGCAAATCAAAAGAGGAGAGGGGCAATTGAGAAATCGATATATTCAGTTAAAGAGAGAAATAAAAAAGGGAATTAGAAAAGCAAAAAGAGATTATGATGTTAAAGTTGCAAGAGAATCGAAGACTAACCCAAAAGGATTCCTTCAGGTATACAGAAGTAAGATCAGGGACAAGATAGGCCCACTCAAAAGTTCCTCGGGTCAGCTCACTGACAGTGATAAGGAAATGTGTAGAATTTTTAACACATACTTCCTCTCAGTTTTTACACAGGAGGATACCAGCGATATTCCAGTAATGATAAATTATGTAGAACAGGACGATAATAAACTGTGTACTATTAGGGTCACAAGTGACATGGTCCTTAGGCAAATAGATAAATTAAAACCTAACAAATCCCCAGGCCCTGATGAACTGTATGCAAGGGTTCTAAAGGAATGTAAAGAGGAGCTTAGCACACCTTTGGCTAATCTTTTCAACATATCACTACAAACTGGCATGGTGCCAGATAAGTGGAAAATGGCAAATGTGATACCTATTTTCAAACAGGTGACAGGTCCTTAGCTTCGAACTATAGACCAATAAGCCTAACCTCCATAGTGGGAAAATTTATGGAATCAATAATTGCCGAGGCAGTTCGTAGCCACCTTGAAAAGCATAAATTAATCAACGAATCTCAGCATGGTTTTACAAAGGGGCGTTCCTGCCTTACGAATTTATTAACTTTTTTCACTAAGGTATTTGAGGAGGTAGATCATGGTAATGAATATGATATTGTGTATATGGACTTCAGTAAGGCTTTTGACAGGGTCCCACATCAGAGACAATTGAGGAAAATTAAAGCACATGGAATAGGAGGAGAAATTTTTTCCTGGATAGAGGCATGGTTGACAAATAGGCAGCAGAGAGTTTGCATAAATGGGGAGAAATCAGAGTGGGGAAGTGTCACGAGCGTGTTCCACAGGGGTCAGTGTTGGGCCCCCTGCTGTTCACAATCTACATAAACGACATAGATGAGGGCATAAAGAGCGACATCGGCAAGTTTGCCGATGACACCAAAATAGGCCGTCGAATTCATTCTGACGAGGACATTCGAGCACTCCAGAAGATTTGAATAGACTGATGCAGTGTCGGAGAAGTGGCAGATGCAGTTTAATATAGACAAATGCAAAGTTCTAAATGTTGGACAGGACAATAACCATGCCACATATAAACTAAATAATGTAGATCTTAATATTACGGATTGCGAAAAAGATTTAGGAGTTCTGGTTAGCAGTAATCTGAAACCAAGACAACAGTGCATAAGTGTTTCGCAATAAAGCTAATAGAATCCTTGGCTCATATCAAGAAGCATAAAATAATAGGAGTCCTCAGGTTGTTCTTCAACTCTATACATCCTTGTTAGGCCTCATTTAGATTATGCTGCACAGTTTTGGTCACCTTATTACAGAATGGATATAAATTCTCTGGAAAATGTACAAAGGAGGATGACAAAGTTTGATCCCATGTATCAGAAACCTCCCTATGAGGATAGACTAAGGATCCTGAATCTGCACTCTCTAGAAAGACGTAGAATTAGGGGGATATGATTGAGGTGTATAAATGGAAGACAGGAATAAATAAAGGGGATGTAAATAGTGTGCTGAAAATATCTAGCCTAGACAGGACTCGCAGCAATGGTTTTAAGTTGGAAAAATTCAGATTCAGGAAGGATATAGGAAAGTACTGGTTTGGTAATAGAGTTGTGGATGAGTGGAACAAACTCCCAAGTACCGTTATAGAGGCCAGAACGTTGTGTAGCTTTAAAAATAGGTTGGATAAATACATGAGTGGATGTGGGTGGGTGTGAGTTAGACCTGATAGCTTGTGCTACCAGGTCGGTTGCCGTGTTCCTCCCTTAAGTCAATGTGACCTGACCTGACTAGGTTGGGTGCATTGGCTTAAGCCGGTAGGAGACTTGGACCTGCCTCGCATGGGCCAGTAGGCCTTCTGCAGTGTTCCTTCGTTCTTATGTTCTTAAGTCAATGTCACCTGACCTGACTAGGTTGGGTGCATTGGCTTAAGCCGGTAGGAGACTTGGACCTGCCTCGCATGGGCCAGTAGGCCTTCTGCAGTGTTCCTTCGTTCTTATGTTCTTACCTCCCTCAACTCTACACAGAAATAAACCGCATGAAAAGCTGTTTCCTGTTCTCCACAGTGATCGCAGGTCTGTTCCCTCACCAATCCCATTGAACACAAAACAGCTTTCGATGCTAATATCCCCATTATAAACCTATATACAAGCTCCCGTACTCTCGGCATTAACTTAAGCTTTCGAAAGTCATTCCATATCATACCCCAATCATACAAGGGATAAACCGATACCCCCTGTATGATTTCCGGCCTTCTGCTCATCGTCACCAAACGCCCCACCCTAAGTTTTTTCCACTCCCTAACAATAACAATAACCTCAGCATATCCTCGCATTCAATTAATTCTTTTCCGCTCCACCATCTCCACACACCCTTCATCACTTTCCCCACTCTAACCCCTCTTTCCTCCCCCTCCCTAACGAACCTCTGTTTCACATATAAAACCTTTACTCTCGGCCCCAACGCTAAAAGGCCTACTCGTCCACTGCGTATATTCGACATCACCACCTCCTTGCTTAGCCATGCCCTCCCGAAACCCCAAACATAGCGTAATGCCCTCCTCTGAATCTCTTGTACGTCTGGAGTCCGCAGTGGATAGACCACAGCCATACTCCACACTTTACTATAAACTAATGAATTTACAATTATCGCCGCTGTTGTAAGGTGACGTTCCCCGCCCATAAACTCCTTAACCTTTTTACTGCCTTCTCCACCACCACCTCCGAATTCACCTGCCTGCCTCCTGTGCATCTGTCATGTATATAACTCCACAAATTTTTAGCCTAGCCACTACTTCCCACCCAAACTCCAACCCCAAGCCCCCCCTCCACCCAGGCACCCACCTCCAGCAAACTTGATTTTGTAGATGAATGGTTCAGAGAACCGACATGTTGATAAATTAGACACATGTGCAACTCTTGGGTATCTTTATTGAGGAAACGTTTCACCACACAGTGGCTTCATCAGTCCATACAAAGGAGAATCTTGAAGAACAGGAGGAGAATGAGGTAATCAGTCCCTCAACCTTGAGTCGATGTGGTCAGTCCATCAATCTTGAATAGAATACGGCATACGTGCTGAGAAGGAGCTTATAAACCGTTGGCAGGAGAGGTGCAGAAGTCATAGGTTGCACATGTGTCTAATTTATCAACATGTCGGTTCTCTGAACCATTCATCTACAAACCTGTCAGACACTGCAACTTCTTGGGATCTTAATACTTGGGAATTCTTCGCTTGCCTAATTCTTGGGCACGACCTACTTCAACATTGAACAAATGTTACATGACCTATGACTTCTGCACCTCTCCTGCCAACGGTTTATAAGCTCCTTCTCAGCACGTATGCCGTATTCTATTCAAGATTGATGGACTGACCACATCGACTCAAGGTTGAGGGACTGATTACCTCATTCTCCTCCTGTTCTTCAAGATTCTCCTTTGTATGGACTGATGAAGCCACTGTGTGGTGAAACGTTTCCTCAATAAAGATACCCAAGAGTTGCACATGTGTCTAATTTATCAAACTTGATTTTGCTCTGTTCACCCGCATGCCAGATGCCCTCCCGAAAAGCTCCAACACACTTTCCACCATACGCAATCCCTCCACTCCGGCTATCAGAACAGTGGTATCATCCACATACCCCACCACATCTATACACCCATCCTTCTCCCCATTTAAACTCCCCCTCCCCTCAACGAGCCCATAAAATGGATGCTGCATACACGCAAACAATATTTGAGACAGGGGACACCCCTGTCTCAAACCTCTCTCCATCCTTACAGGCCTTCCCAACCTGCCATTTATTTGTACTCGCACCATTGCAGATGAATACATTGTATCAACCCACCTCACCACTCTCATGCCAAAACCGAGATGCAACAAACTAGCCCTCAGAAAGTTTCTATCCACACAGTCGTATGCATTTTCCCAATCAATGCCCAAAACCCCTCCCCCACTGCAACCCTCCAAAAAATCCCTAATGCAGCCATGCCCATCTTTCATGCTTCTGCCCGGAATACCCATCTGCCCCTTATGAATAACCCCACCTAACACCTTCATCCCTGTTGCCCAGTATCTTCGCGAAAATCTTGTAGTCGGCACACATTAGCGAAATAGCTCTGTACTCACTCAATACTCTTCCCTCTTGCTTTTTGCGTACTAATACGACTACACTCGTTCGCTGAGTCTGTCCTAACTGTCCCTCCCGTCGCATACAATTCATGACCCTCACCAGACAGTACTTAATGTGCTCCCATTGAATTCTATAAAAATCATTTGATATCCCATCTATACCCGGTGCCTTGCCAGTACTCATGTTCAACACAGCCTCCTCAACTTCCCCCATGCTAATATCACCTCCCATCTCCATGCCCTCCTCTCCACATGACCCTAAACCTCTCCCCCCCACACCTCAATAGCATCGCCCTCCTCCCCCTTCCCCCACTTCTTTTGAAACCAGAAATCAGCATAATTGCTCATGCCTTCTGTAGTATTCAGTACCTGTCCCTTGTGATAACCACCCATATCCTCACTTACCTCCAAGTTTAAAATAGTCGAATCCTTCTGCCTTACCCTAAAACCTCGCAAAACACTTCCCGAAGGTTTATCACCCCACAGCACAGCCTCCATTCCCGCCCTTACACGTACTGCATCAAATCTACCATTATGTAACTCTGCCAACCTGTCCTTGAGTTGCACCATGTTTCCATACTGCCGTCCCCCCCCTTCCTCATAACACCCATTTAGCTGATATTCAAAATAATTTTTGCAACCCATACCTCCACTCTGCCTCTTCCCTTCCTCTTATAGAAACCTGCTATACCCGGCTTAGCGTGCCTTTCCCACCATTCTAAGACACATGACTACCTCTCTAGAATCTCAAAAAGTTTGCCACCATTCCCCAAAAGCCATATTCACCTCCTCACGAGTCTTGCATTTAATTTCCAAAAACCCAATTGTATCCTAACCATACATTCCCAATCAAGATCTGCTATAACTGCCCTATGATCAGAAAACCCCACATCAAAAGTCTTGACTCCCAACACACGTACAGCTTCCATTGCATAGATCCTATCTAATCTTGCAGCATAATCCCGTCTGACAAACGTATACTCAACCTGCCAACCCCCCCCTCCCCACAACATCCAAAACCCCCACGTCTCCAAACACATTACGAAACAAGCCCAACATACACACCGCCCTCCTCGGTTCCACATCCCCACCCCTAATAACACAATTCCAATCTCCCCCTATTACAGTGACTATAGGTAAACCCCTTAAATAGTACATCAAAAATTCCCTCACAAAGTTCTCCTTGACTTGTGCGTTGCCATCTGCCGGCATATACACTCCTATAAAACAAACCCTCGTTTCACCCCACTCCCCCTCCACCCTCACGACCCTCCCCCCCCCTCCTCCCACCCCAAATACGCAATGGACTGGTTTCCTTTACAGCCACAGCAACCCCACACTTTCAACCTCAAAGAGCCACTCACATACAACTTATATCCTTTTCAAAGACAACTCACAACCAAACTTATAAATTGTGCTCCTGAATGAAACATATAATCTACATTAAATCTCTTTAAAAACCATTCCACCCATACTCTTTTAACCTCGGCTCTCAGGCCATTAACATTGATCGTTACAACCTTGAATTATGACTAAAGGCGGCTTGCCCCGCCCCCTTTGGGAATGGCACCCGCGTGACCGGCTCTGACTAGAGCCCCGTTTTGTCCCCCTTGTCTGCCCCAGTCCCCCAACCCCCCCCCCCTTACCTTTGAACCTTTCAGTACTTCGAAAAGCTAAAAACCCACTCTCGGAGATCCAACCGGGTTTCCCAAAGACTTTTTTCCCAGTCTCTGCCCTGGCTTAAGACTCATCCATATCAGACGTCCAGCTTTTCTCTTGCGTGAACCTCCGTTCCACATGAAACCTCTTCCAGCATGCTCTGGCCCCACCACTACCGGTGCTTCTTCCCCTCATTGAACACGGCTTCCCACGTCCCGATGAGACTTAGTCTCCAAAATGAGCGTCCCGCTGCCCATCATCCAGACTCCCCCCTCCACCCCCTCAGAAGGTATTAAAACCCTCACCCAAACATTCCATCCTGTTGCATTACAGGCTCCCCGCATCTTCTCGCCGTCGTCGCTCGGGGCCCCGTCCCCACAGGACGTAGCACATGAGTCCTCCCCACCTCTTTTTTATCCACTTCACTTCAACTGCACGTGCCGCCTTTGGGCCGCACTGTTCCTGCCCCACAGCCCAACTGCTGATCCACCGTTTTTGGGCATTTTTTTCCCTTTTCCCCGGGTTTCATAAGAACATAAGAACGAAGGAACACGCAAACCCCCTGGCCCAGCGGGGCGGGTCCATCCCTACCGGCTTAACCAATGCACCCACCTGTCAGGTCGGGTCCATTGACTCAAGGGGGGAAACACGGCACTGACCCGTTAGCACAACATCAGTCTAACCACCCCACCCACATCTACTCATGATTTACCCAACCTATTTTAAAGCTACACAACGTTCTGGCCTCAAAAAAAGGGTACTTGGGAGTTTTTCCACTCACCACAACCTTTTTACCAAAAGTACTTTCCTTATCCCCCTGAATCTAAATTTTTTTCCAAACTTAAAACCTTGCTGCATTCCTGTCTAGGCTAGAATTATCAGTACACTATTTACATCCCCTTTATTTTTTTCCTGTCTCCCTTAAAAACCTCAATCATATCCCCCCTAATTCTACGTCTTTCTAGAGAGTGAGTTTTAGGGGCCCTTAGTCTATCCTCATGGGGAAGGTTTCTGATACAGGGGATCATCTTTGCATCCTCCTTTGTAATTTTCCAGAGAATTTATATCCTTCTGTAATACGGGCCCCAAAACTGGCAGCAAATCAAATGGGGCCCAAACCCAAAGGGGTTTATAGAGTTAAAACAACCCTGAGGACTCCTATTATTTATGCTTCTTGATATAAAGCCAAGATTCTATTACTTTATTGCGAAACATATGCACTGTTGTTTTGGGTTTCAGTTTACTCAACCAGAACTCCAAAATCTTTTTCGAAATCCGTAAATTAAGATCTACATTATTTATTTTATATGTGGCATGGTTTTGCCGTCCAACATTTAAACTTGCATTTGTCTATTTTAAAAACTGCATCGCCACTTCTCCGACCACTGCATCAGTCTATTCAATTTTCCTGGGTGCTCGAATTCCCGTCAAATAAATTTCGACGGCCTATTTTGGTGTCATCGGCAAACTTGCCGATGTCGCTCTTTTTTCCCATCTTGTCGTTTAGTGATTGTGAACAGCGGGGGGGCCCAACACGCCCCCTGGGAACACCGCCGTGACGCTTTCCCCACCTGTTTTTTCTCCCCATTTTACAAACTCCTGCTGCCTATTTGTCAAACCCTGCCTCTATCCAGGAAAAAATTTCTCCCCCTATTTCCTGTGCTTTAATTTCCTCAATAGTCCCCGAGTGGGGCCTGTCAAAAGCCTTACTGAAGTCCCTAAACCCCAAAATCATATCTTAACCATGTCTACCCCCTCAAATACCTTAGGGAAAAAAATTTTAAAAAATTCGTAAAGGGAGAACGTCCCTTGTAAAACCA
Source organism: Cherax quadricarinatus (assembly GCF_026875155.1). NCBI lineage: Eukaryota > Metazoa > Arthropoda > Malacostraca > Decapoda > Parastacidae > Cherax > Cherax quadricarinatus. Next base: position 36,773,780 of record NC_069419.1, read on the forward strand.
TGCTGAATTTTTGATTAATTTATGCTTTTCAAGGGGCTACGGAACTGCCTCGGCAATTTTTATTCCATAAATTTTTCCCCCTATGGAGGTTAGGCTTATTGGGCTATAGTTCGAAGCTAAGGACCTGTCACCTGTTTTGAAAATAGGTATCACATTTGCCATTTCCACTTATCTGGGACCATGCCAGTTTTTTAGTGAATTTTTGAAAAAATTTGCCAAAGGTGTGCTAACTCCTCTTTACATTCTTTAGAACCCTTGCATACAGTTCATCAGGGGCCCGGGGATTTGTTTGGTTTAATTTTTATTTCCTAAGGACCATGTACTTGTGACCCTAAATGCACAGTTTATTATCGTCCTTTTTTACATAATTTATCATTACTGGGAAAATCACTGGGATCCTCCTGTGTAAAAACCCCAGAGAAGTATGTGTTAAAAATTCTACACATTTCCTTTCACTGTCAGTGAGCTACCCGAGGAACTTTTGAGTGGGCCTATCTTGTCCCTATCTTATTCTGTTAAACCCAAAGAACCTTTTGGTTAGTCTTCGATTCTCTTGCAACTTTAACCTCATAACTCTTTTTGCTTTTTTTAAATTCCCTTTTTTTTTTTCTCTTTAACCGAATAATCGATTTTTTAATTGCCCCTCCCTCTTTTTATTTTCCCATATATGCCTCTCTTTTTTACCATCAAAATGGGGATTGGGGGTGCCCTATGGCAAAAAGATCCGCACAGCCTACAAGTCTGCCTCTGTCCTGCATAGTAAAACTAGACCTGCGTCAAAAACTCTTCCAGTAAAACATACGAAAAAATTGATTGCCATAACTCATCTTCAATTGAAGGGTCCCTCGGGCAGTCCCACATAAGGCCCATCCTTCCCACCCTTTTCCCAATTCCGCCGCATGAATCTTGCCATAAGCGGGAAAACCCCAACCCCCATCATACTCGTAGCTTCAAAGGGCACATTCCGACTTTTACTAAGTCACATAGCTGCATACACAGTGACATACCTCCACTCTGCATTCACGGGCCCCCTCTTTTCGTGGTACTTGCCCAAATAGCTCGAGTAAAATCCGCATTTTTAAATTGATGAAAACCCCCGTAACTCCGTTACAGCCACACCATAAAACTCTTTATTGGGACCCATACACACACGAAAAATCGAGGGGGGACCCTGCATTGTAGAACTGCTTAGGGCCCCACGTACTAATTCCACACAGACAGTATTCACACGTCTGCCATGTCTATCCGCCATGTTGATTGCTCAAAACAGGCAAACTGCGCAGAAAATCAACTGAATCAGGAGCGCCTGATGAGCAGCACGTCCACTCGGCCTGGAAGCGAAGAGGACAATTACTTTATTTGCAATGTCGTGCGGTACACAGGCAGTGTGTTAAGTGCCCATGGTCCAGGAGGGCCAAGCCCGCGAGAAAGAGAGGGAGTAGACTTTGTTGACTGAGTGAAGGCCGCTGAGAGAGTGAGAGATAGAGGCAGGTCTGGGCATACTGAAGTGGCTAGGGCCTATAGGTGGCAGCACGAACAAGGGGCATAATGTGAACTCAGCTGGCAGACAGCATAGGCTTTCTATGCAGACAGTACAGGCTGTCTACATTCACTCGGGCATGCACCACCATGGTCGTCCCTGACCATGACTGGCTGTAAAAAAAAAAAAAACTCGGTCTCTCTCTCTCTCTCTCTCTCTCTCTCTCTCTCCCTACAGGGAGGGAAGAAAAAAAAAACAGGTGGGGTGTGCTAAACATCGTGGTCATAGGTAGTGAGCGTCGATGGGCATCACTGCATGCCTTCCTGCATCTGGACAGATACTGCAACACAGGAGACATCGCTGCTCCTGAGCTGTGACGTAATAGGGTACGGTCTCCTCTGGAGCAGTGAAGCAGTCATCGTAGGAGTTGCTGCAGGTTTCACTCAACCTGGGGCACAACCTGCTGGTGCCCTCGAGTGAGGCGTCGTCAGTACTCGGCAACTAGGCAGGACTTTCTGGCAAGTGACTCAGGAGGGCATTTCTCAACTGGTACTGTCGCTGGGGCTGTCACTGCCGACGAGCGTGGAGCGAGTCGTGGCAAAGACGACTCAGGTAAAACACCTGTGAGTCGTAACATCATACACCGTACTGCAGTGAGTGGGCTAGCAGTCAAAGTGACATCTTTGTGCAGGAGCTCACTGAAGCTGCTGTGACAGGAGGCAGACAATCGCCTGCCGACAGGGGCTAACTGCAGTTTGACGAGTGTCATTCTCTCGACAGTTGGAGTTATAGCAGAGGTTAGTCTAAGAGTCCCCAGACTGGTCTACATATAACTGCTCTGAAGGTCAGGAGGTGAAGTGAAATAAACATCGATGGGAATCATAGCGGGTACGATTCTGCAGGGCATCACGAGCGGCGAACATAAAAAGCTTTCTGTACAAGGGGCTCAGACACTCGGAGCTGACTAATGTCAGCCGTCAATGCACGGGTCACACCAGGTGACTAACACGATGGTCTGGGTGCAGACCTGTGGTCCACACACAGCTGGGCTCAAGACCACATAGGACACATGGGAAACTGCACACACCCTCACTGCACATGCTGTACAACAGGGCTTACTAGCAAATGACACTTCTCTGCAAAAATCGACACTAATATATACATGAACATGTGAGAACACTGACAGAGGAATTAATTAACACATGACATATATCTTCCCTCAATCTTCTCAACAACACAACATATTGCTTACTGTGAAACTAACACTGTCGATCAGGTGTGATGTCGTGAGGTGATGTCATGGGGGTGACATCGCAGCAGACGTCTCGAGGTGACATCCTGGAGTGACGTCGTGAGGGATGTCATGCGGCGACATCGCGAGGTGATGTCAGGTAGCACAGATGAAAAGTCACACACACATGAGCTACGAAGTCTCTTGATAAAACACACCTTAAAGCCCATCAATAGTGGAGCCAACAAGACCAGAAAACAGACCCTTTACCTTATCTTCCACAAATAATGAAGGACCTGGTAAGAGACATAACAAATCAAAAACAACTAATTCTCAGATCACAATCTAATTGAAAGTCCATACGACCAAATGATTTCTCTTGTTGAACCTCAAAAATCCATAAATGTATGCCAGTTTTCCGAAATACCCTAACTCCAATAACTTTGAAGAAAAAAGCCATTAGACCAACATGCCCAATGCACTCCCCCAGGCCCAGACTCGTGGAACTCTGTGTTCATTAAGAACTGCAAGATAACCCTCTCATGTGCCCTAAGTACACTATGGAGAAGGAGCTTGACATGGGTGAAATTCCACAGTCATTAAACAACGGATATAGCGCCCAACTCATAAAGATGGGCAGCAAAGCATTACTAAGAACTAAAGACCAAAAGCTCTAACGTCTCACATCATAAAAATCTTTGAAAGAGTGGCTAAGAAGCAGATTGCAAACCACCAGGATCCCCAAAACTGCAGAATTCGGCAGGGCAACATGGGTTCAGGGCAGGAGCTCCTGCCTCTCAACTCTGGAGTCATATGATCTGGCCTTGGATGCATTGGATGAAGAATTAGAATGCATGATGTAAATATACAGACTTTGAAAATCGTTGAACAAGTGCGATTATGTCGTAATAGCCCACAAAATACGTGCTCAAGGAAAAACTGGCAAAGTGGGGAGATGATCTTTAACTTCCCAAACCAATCGAACACAGAGTAGTGGTCAACAGATTTAAATCGAGAACTGCCATAGTGAAGTAAGCTCTGTTCACAAGGCACGAGCCGCCCCCAACCCTGTTCCCTTCATCCTCATATCCGACAGACATAGACCATACCCCCAGGACCGTATCAACCTTTGCAGATGATACTAGGATCTGCATGAGGCCAGTCATATTCCTGAGGAAGCGGTTAACTTCAAGAAGAAATAAACACAATTTTTTCAGTGGGCAACGAAAAACAATATGATGTCAATGAGGACAAATTTCCAACTACTCAGTTATGGAAAACTGGAGGGGGATAATGTCTAAGACAAGTATACTACAAACTCTGGCCACACAACAGATCTGAAAAAAATAATGTAAGAGACCTGGGAGTAGCAATTTCTGAGGATCACACTTTCAAGGATCACAACAGTGCCACGATTCACAAGTGTAAAGAAAATGACAGGATGGATATTGAGAACGTTCAAACCGACGAGACGCCAAGCATGATGATCCTTTTCAGATCAACTATGTTCTCTCTAGGCTGGAATACTGCAGTACACTAACATCTCCGTTTCCAAAGGCAGGTGAAATTGCAGATCTAGAGAGAGTACAGAGAACCTTTACTGCATGTACAAGTTTCTGTCAAGCACCATACCTATTGGGAACTCTTGAAAGCACTTGATTTTGTACTCGTTGACGCAGAAAAGATAGATATAGCATAATCTACACTTGGAAAATCCGGAAGGAATGGTTCGGAATCAGCACACACAGATCACTCCCAACGAAAAGTAAAAGACTGGGCAGGCGATGCAAAATTACCCCCAATTAAAAGTAGGGGAGCCAATGGTAACACTAAGAGAAAACACCAATAAGTTTCGTTCCGGGGCCCCAAGACAGTTCAACATCCTCCCACCAAGCATAAGGGAATTAAACCAATGAACCTCTGGCTCCTTCAAGAGAGAGCTGGTCAGATACCTAAATTCAGTGCGGAATCAGCCGGGCTGTGGTTCGTACATTGTGGCTGCGTGCGGCCAGCAGTAACACCTGAGGAAACGGTATGGTGAAACCGACAAGATGTGGAAAAAGACACTTAAGTACATTTCAGACATTTTATTAAAGAAACGTTTTCCGCCACGAGTGGCTTCTTCATCCTAATACAGAGAAAACGAAGACAACATTTATATATAAAGTGTCATGAGTCAGGGAGGAGATGGCGTGGGTAGAGGAGGTAGTAGTAGTATAGTAGTAGAGTAATGGAACTAATGAGCTGGCATCAAGTAACAACCAGTTCCCAGGATGGGGGTAATATCCTCTTGCTTAGTAAGTTTTGAAATACTGTAACTACCGGATTTTGCTTATAGTGATACTGACAGAAATTAGTGCATGCTTCAATGCATTTTCTCCGTCTTAAGTCGTCTTCTTTAATAACTAGTTTTAGCTTCATTGAATATCATAGGTGTCCCAACATCGTCACTATGTGAACACATGCGTATTTGCGGTCATCATTCTGCAAGCATTTTTGTGTTTCTGCTATTCTAATGTCCAGAGTTCTGGCTGTTTCCCCTACATAACTTTGTCACAACCCCCCACATGGTATAGTGTAGATTACCTTGCACTTGTGGCCGCAGAATCATGCTTGGGTTTTTGTGATCAGGTTCCTAAAAGTAGTGAAGAGCTGGTAAATATTTTAAGCAAGTTTTCTGTCAAAACATGTTTGAAACATTATGCAACGTTGCAATGACTTATTGCAGCTTGCATTTCTGAACCCTAGTCGTCCAGTCAATCCTCGCCGCTACATCCAGGCACTCTCATCAACTTAGCTACTAATAATGATATCCTCATCACCACAGCGGACCAAAGGAGGAGTGGTCATCCTCAACGAGTACAGACCTACTGTTAGTAAGATGCAAGATTTTTTTGGAACGACGCCAACACATACGTTTCATCCCCGAACATGCATGGAAGAAAGAAACAGGATTTTCTTTTCTAAGTAGACCGCAGCATACATCAGGAAATCAGAAGGTACAAAGCTCTTGCGCACACATCCCCTACCAACCCCAAGCAGCAAGACTATGGTTACCAAAGACCCACAAACCAAATGTGCCTATGAAAGAACCCATTACATCTGGAAATCGCAGTGCCCCTCACAGTCTAGCAGGAATTTTGGCGAAATATTTGTCAAAGCTCCTGGTACAATCATCAGGCACATCTAAAGCATTTTGGGTTGACCCCTTACCGTATCAGGGATCTCGACATCAGTTTATAAGTAATCTTGCAACTTTTGACGTGACTGCCTAATTCACCAAAGTCCCAGTTGATCAAGCCATTGAACTATCTTCGCTAGGGTGATTGAAGATGATACAGAGTTACCTTACCCCGCCAAGATTTTGCGAGCCTTGTCGAACTTGTGTGTTCGTTATAACTTGTTAGGTTTGAGGACTTAAAGAAGTACAAACAACTCTTCGGACTAGCCATGGGATCCCCCTTAGAGTGCAGTTCTTTGCAATTTATATATGTGAGGACCTGGAATCAAGAATGATCCTCAGTACATCCCTCGCTCAGTTACATGGATGCGTACGTAGATGATATTTTTGGTCATTGTACCCAAAAATCTTGTACTGGGCATCCTCAACAACCAAACACTCTGGAACCTACTATTAAATTTTACACTAGATGGAGAGAAGGACAAACCAATTACCTTTTCTCGACGTTCTCTTAACTTACGCGCAGGTAAAATAAACTTTCTTTTAAAGTCTACCGGAAGCCTACCTACAAGAACGATCTTCTACATTTCTTCTCTAACCATGACAAGAACTAAAAAGGGGTAGTTATTGGCTTCTTTCTGAGAGCCTACAGAATTTCCAGTCCACAGTTCCTCGAAGAAGAATGTACATACATCACCAACTCTTAGTTCACTGCACTTTCCCCTACACTTCATACGTGACTGCAGGAAACGTGCGGCACGTATCCTAAGCAAGACCAACACCTATCAAATTGAAGAAAAGCCTCCAAGTTACATCGTTTTACCGGTCAGCAACGTTGCCACTAATGTTTCAAACATGTTTGACAGAAAACTGGCTAAAATATCTACCAGCTCTTCAACTACTATTAGGAACCTGATACAAAAACCCAAGCATGATTCTGGCACAAGTGCAGGAATCTACACTATACCATGTGGGGTGTGTGACAAAGTATATGTAGGGGAAACAGCCAGAACTCTGGACATTAGAATAGCAGAACACAAAAATGCTTGCAGAAATGATGACCGCAAAAACGCATGTGTTCAACATAGAGGCGATGTTGGACACCTCATGAAATTCAATGAAGCTAAACTAGTTATTAAAGAAGACGACTTAAGACGGAGAAAATGCATTGAAGCTGCACTAATTTCTGTCAGTAACACTATAAAGCAAAAATCCGGTAGTTACAGTATTTCAAAATTACTAAGCAAGAGGATATTACCCATCCTGGGAACTGGTGTTACTTGATGCCAGCGGGTCCCTCTCTTGCCTCACCTCCTTAGTTCCATTACTACTACTACTACTACCACCTCTACCCACGCGTCACCTCACCTGACTCCTGCCACTATATATATAAATGTTTTCTTAGTTTTCTCTGTATTAGGACTGAAGAAGCCACTCGTGGCGAAACGTTTCCTTTAATAAATGTCCTGAACTGTACATAAGTGTCTTTTTTCACACACAGTAACAGCCTGGTTGATCAGGCCCTGATCCACCGGGAGGTCTGGCCGTGGACCGAGCAGCGGGGGCGTTGACCCCTGGAATAACCTCTAGGTAGACATCGTGAAGTAGGGCAGCATCGTGGTGACATCATGAGGGATGATGCAGCAGCAGACCACGGCATGTGGCTTGTAGATAAGATGAAGATTGAGACACTTATAAGATAAGAACATAAGAAAGAAGGAACACTGCCGCAGACCTACTGACCCATGCTAAGCAGGTCCATATCCTCCCCCCCGGATTAGCCCATTAACCCACCTAGTCAGGTCACTTCCACTTAAGGAAGGAGCAAGGCATCATACCGAGTAGCACAAGCTAGTCAGGTCCAGCTCAAACCCACTCATGTATTTATCTAGCCTATTTTTAAAACTACACAACGTTATAGCCTCTTTAACTGTACTCGTGAGTTTGTTCCACTCATCCACAACTCTATTACCAAACCAGTGCTTTCCTATATCCTTCCTGAATCTGAATTTTTCCAACTTGAAACCATTGCTGCGAGTCCTGTTTAGGCTGGAAATTTTCAACACGCTATTTACATCACCTTTATTCCTATTTTTCATTTATACACCTCGATCATATCCCCCTAATTCTATGCCTTACGAGAGAGTGCAGATTCAGGGCCCTCAGTCTATCCTCATTGGGAAGATTTCTGATACATGGGATCAACTTCGTCATCCTCCTCTGCACGTTTTGCAGTGCATTTATATCCATTCTGTAATACGGTGACCAGAACTATACAGCATAATCTAAACGAGGCCTAACGAATGAAATATAGAACTGAAGAACAACCTGAGGACTTCTATAGATCCACGTAACTTGTATATCCACGTGGCTTGGTGATCCACACGTGGCTTCCAGTTGCCTCGGGCACTCGGATACACAGCTCTGGCAATAAGAACATAAGAACGAAGGAACACTGCAGAAGGCCTACTGGCCCATGCGAGGCAGGTCCAAGTACCTACCGGCTTAAGCCAATGCACCCAACCTAGTCAGGTCAGGTCACATTGACTTAAGGGAGGAACACGGCAACCGACATGGTAGCACAAGCTATCAGGTCCAACTCACACCCACCCACATCCACTCATGTATTTATCCAACCTATTTTTAAAGCTACACAACGTTCTGGCCTCTATAACGTACTCGGGAGTTTGTTCCACTCATCCACAACTCTATTACCAAACCAGTACTTTCCTATATCCTTCCTGAATCTAATTTTTTCCAACTTAAAACCTTGCTGCGAGTCCTATCTAGGTAAATTTTTTTCAGCACACTATTTACATCCCCTTTATTTATTCCTGTCTTCCATTTTTTACACCCTCAATCATATCCCTTAATTCTACGTCTTTCTAGTGAGTGCAGATTCAGGGCCCTTAGTCTATCGTCATAGGGAAGGTTTCTGATCCCATGGGATCAACTTTGTCATCCTCCTTTGTACATTTTCCAGGAATTTATATCCATCCTGTAATACGGTGACCAAAACTGTGCAGCATAATCTAAATGAGGCCTAACCAAGGATGTATAGAGTTGAAGAACAACCTGAGGACCCCAAATATTTATGCTTCTTGATATGAAGCCAAGGATCTATTAGCTTTATTGCGAACACTTATGCACTGTTGTCTTGGGTTTTAGATTACTGCTAACCAGAACTCCTAAATCTTTTTCGCAATCCGTAATATTAAGATCTACATTTTGTTTATATGTGGCATGGTTATTGTCTGTCCAACATTTAGGACTTTGCATTTGTCTATATTTAAAATGCATCTGCCACTTTCCGACCACTGCATCAGTCTATTCAAATCTTCCTGGAGTGCTCGAATGTCCTCGTCAGAATGAATTCGACGGCTATTTTGGTTGTCATAGGCAAACTTGCCGATGTCGCTCTTTTATGCCCTCATCTATGTCGTTTATGTAGATTGTGAACAGCAGGGGCCCAACACTGACCCTGTGGAACACCGCTCGTAACGCTTCCCACTCTGATTTCTCCCATTATGCAACCTCTCTGCTGCCTATTTGTCAACCAGGGCCTCTATCCAGGAAAAATTTCTCCTATTCCATGTGCTTTAATTTTCCTCAATAGTCTCTGATGTGGGACCCTGTCAAAAGCCTTACTGAAGTCCATTTTACACAATATCATATTCATTACCATGATCTACCCTCCTCAAATACCTTGTGAAAAAAGTTAATAATTTTGTAAGGCAGGAACGCCCCTTTGTAAAACCATGCCCAGATTCGTTGATTAATTTATGCTTTTCAGGTGGCTACGAACTGCCTCGGCAATTATTGATTCCATAAATTTTCCCACTATGGAGGTTAGGCTTATTTGGGCTATAGTTCGAAGCTAAAGGGCCTGTCACCTGTTTTGAAAATAGGTATCACATTTGCCATTTTTTCCACTTTTCTGGCACCCTGCCCGTTTGTAATGATAGTTGAAAAGATTAGCCAAAGGTGTGCTAAGCTCCTCTTTACATTCCTTTAGAACCCTTGCATACAGTTCATCAGGGCCTGGGGTTTGTTAGGTTTTAATTTATCTATTTGCCTAAGGACCCTGTCACTCGTGACCCCAATCGTGCACGTTTATTTCGTTGTTTACTAATTTTTTATTACTGGAATATCGCTGGGATTT
>NC_069419.1:36784333-36801704 GCF_026875155.1 Cherax quadricarinatus
ACAGCAAAAAAATTTCCCAATGATTTCTTCTCCACTGTAGGAAAAAACCTTGCAAAAAAAATTTCCCCAAGCTCAGATACCCCCCCAAAATACTACCTCACCCCCAACTACCCGAACAAAACGGGTTCCTACTCCGACAAACCCAAAACAAAGGGGTCTCCCTTATTATAAACGCACAAAAAAAAACAAGGCGGGAAAGATTTAAATACCTTCCCCACCCTTCATTTTACAAAAAACTGCACAAGTGCTATCACCAATAAAGGGCCAACCCCCCTTTTTAAAAACAAATCCATAAAAATCCCCCCCTTTCCCCTACGTACCCAAAATAGCGGGGGTCACCCCGACCCAAAAAAAGGAGGAGACCAAAAGATTTGAAAAACTATGGGGCAAAAACCAACTTACACCCTCTCTCAAAAATCTTCGAAAAATTAATTCATAAAAAACCCTACTCCTACCTTATCCCCCAAAAAAAACATACTAAACCCCCCTGCCAATTTGGAAACAGGCCTAATAAAAATACAATGAGGCTATTATCCCACATGTTTAAACATATTACACTGCAATAGAAAAAAAAGAAGCCCCCACGGGGGATTTTCCCCATTGATTTAACGTAAAGTTTTTGATACGGGTTTGACCATGACTTGCCCCACAAAAAATTGCCCAAAACTATGGTAAAAGAGGGCATTTCCCAAAATTCCCCTCAAGTCAAACCTCAGCAACAGAACCCCAATAGGTGTACGAAAAATGGGGAAAAATCTTCTGTTAAACCAATTACATTTTGGTGCCCCCACAGGGAATTCCCTTTGGGCCCCCTTTTTCCCCTTTCCCTATACATAAATGCCCCTCCCCAAATGCTTCGCAATTACTAAAACCCCCAAAAATTATTTGCAGATGACACTACATACCCCTTCTCTAAACCCGAGCCCACCACGCTAGCCAATACTGTAAACCCCGAATTACAAAAAAAAATCTACCTGGATGAGGAAAAACCCAAACTTACACTAAACATTGAAAAAACCTATTTCATTCAGTTTGTAACAAGCTACAGATTTTCCCCTTAACAAAATTTAAAACCCGATCACCTATCCCAAAGCTAACAGGGGGAAAAATTCTTAAATTTCCACCTTAAATAATACTAAAAATTTTCATACACATATAAAAACAAATTTTTTTAAAAAAATTTCCAAGACTGTAGGCATACTATCGAAGATACGGAAAGCCCCAAAGGGCCCACCCTCCGGGCCCTTTATACATTTCTCTTTTTTAAACCCCAATCCACCAGGGGAATTTTTTGGGGCTTTTGGGGCTCAACAAAAAATTAAACCATCTAAAGGAACCAAAAATTACCCAAAAAAAGGGCCCTGCATTTAGAATGTTTAAAAAAATTTCCCTCACTACGGGCCCGCACATCCCCCAAAATATTCAATACCCCAAACCTACTATCACCATACAAAACACCATATTTTTTAAACTGAAACCTATTACAAAACCATAGAACATTTAAACTTGAAATTTAACCCCCCCCCCTAAAAACATCTCCTTGCCAACCCAACAGAACACATGCCCAATAACAAAAGGCCCAGATCACCATTAAAATGTTCCTCGTGCCCAAACCACACATGAAAAAAACTCAATGCACATAAAAGGCCCCTAAAATTTTGGAAATTCCCTTTAAACCTTTTAAAAAATAAAAAAAAACGCAAACCTTTTTTAAAAAATTTAAAAGTCTCTTTTTTCAAAGATCACTTACTAAACCCAAAAACCAAATAAATACGGGAATAATTTAAAAACCTTATAAATTTTTATCTTAAATTTTTCCCTAAACAATTTATCAAAAAAAATGTTAAACCAAAAAACCCAATCAAACTTTATTTTTTTTTAAATACACTACCAAACCCAAAACCCCCTCCATAGGGCCCCAAAATGTCCCAACAATATGAAACCCATATAAACCTGCCCTTTGTAATACCTTTTGGGTGCTTTATAGTTATCGTTACAATAATGAAATTATCACTGTTTTAAATCATTGCTTATTAAATTTTAAGCCACCCCCAAATGCTATGCATATTTAATAAGTGGTTTTGGGGCCTCGCTCTTACTGTTTTTTTTTTACCCCCTGAAGGGTATCTCAAATTGTAAAAAAATAAATAAATAAATAAAAAAATAAATAAATGAAAATATTTTTTCCCCCCCCTTAAAAAGGGAAGCACAAAAAAAAACCCATTTTAATCTCTAATAAAAAGAAAAGGGTTTTTTTAAAAGAAAATACATAAAAAAATTGTTATCCTTAAATCAGATTGTTTTTTAAAACCCTTGTGTGTCAACATTTTAGGTTAAAGGCGGCCTCAAACCCTGAAAAACCCGGCAACAAAGGGTTTTAGGTTTATTTATTTTTTTTTATCCAAAGGACAGAAATTTTGCTTTTCTTTTAAAAAAAAATATCCAAGCTTTGTATTCCAAAGGGGAAAAAATTTGTTTTTTTTGTTGTGGAAATGTTTTAGGAAATTTAATTAGGCGAAATAATATTTAATATGTTTAAAAAAAATTTTTTAAATAGATTTCCCGTTGGGGGAAAAAGTCAAGTCCTGGACCAACAGGATAGAAAGGCCCCAAAATTTTAAAAAAATTAAAAAATTTTTTCAGCAACAACGGGTGCTCCTACATCTTTCCGCCCTGGGGCCGATCCAACTCCGTGATGGGCTAATTGCAGGTACGGGTGCAAAAAACATACAATAATCTATAGTGGCCCTGAAAAATGACGGTGATGGGGCTACAAAATGAACAAATAAACCAACAAACGAAAGTTTTTCCCCTACCCCAAAGTAACCGACCCCTTTTAACAACGTACCCGTGTTCAATGGGGGGGCAAAAAAAGGAAAAAAATCTCACAACCCCCAAATCCAAAAGGGAAAAAGACAGGCCCCGAGTGACGGTTTTTTTCCCCCAGGCCAAACATGGGAAAGGGAAGTAAAAAATTTAAAAAGGCAATTTCAAACACTTGGCATCCTGTCAACAACAGGGCCCAAACCCCCAGAGCGGGTAAGGAGGCTACTTTGGAAAAAGCATAACTTTTTTAACCCCCCGCCCCGGAAGGGGGGAAAGGTTTAGAATGTGGGGAAGAGGGGCTGTGAAATGAGAGTGAAGTGGGTTTTTTTGAAGGCCCAAAAGGGGGAGGTGGGGCCCGAGACCCTCCTGGAAAACACTTTTCCTGTTTCCGACGAACCTGTTTTAAAACCCAACCAAAACCCTATGCCCGCATTCTTACCAAGATTGATTGGGTTTTAATTTCATCGACTCCCAGGGTTAGGGTTTATTACCTCAGAAACCTTCTGATTTATAATTCTTCCCTTTTTTTTGGACTGATAAAAACCACGTGTGGCGAAACGTTCCCAATAAGAACCCAAGTTTTGCGGGATGTGTTCCCCAAATTTTTCAGCAATCAGAATAACCCAAATATATCATAAGCGGGCCCCGACCCGTCGGTTTTTTTTTCCACGGGGTTTTTTTTTTTAAATACCAGGATTGACCCACAATATTTAACCCAAACATCCAGGTAATTACCATTGCAAAAAAACGGGCCCGCAGGGGTTTAAAACATGTTCACTTTTCACCCACGCCGAGAAAATGTTTTTATAGCGAGGATACTGATCAACCGAACTTCTTTTATAATGGCAAAAAAAAATTTTTAAAAGTTTTCCCTTTCCCCGACCTATTTTTAAAAAGGGTGTAAAATTTTCGTTGGGAAAAACACACTGGGCGTTTCAATAAAAACTGGCCCCCAAATTTAAAAACCCAAAAAATTTAGGGATGTTTATCTTTTCCCTTTGTTGTTTAAATAAGACACATAACAACAGTTTTGGTATTTTTTATTTCAAAAGTTTCCCCCTACACATAAAGGCCTTTTCCCGCGAGACAGAAAAGCTGGGAGAAGTCAGAAGAATGTGAAGACGATGTAATTAGTCCAACCCCTCTGAAGATCTAGTTTTGAGGTTGGGCAGTTTCCCCCACCGGGGAAGAAATATTTGTCCCAAGTCTGAAAAGTGTGAAGCTGGAGTGACAGTAAAGGAGCTTTAAAAACCCGTCCCGGAGGTGAGGGTGTAGGGCCAAAATCTCACCTCCTTACAGTTTTCCTCGAAAATTTTAAAATTTTTAACGGGTTTCCTTGGGTTTTCCAAACCAAATCAAGGTTTTTTTCCCCCGTGGGAGGTTCTGTAACAAACTTTTTTTAAAAAAAAAAATCCCGAACTACCCTAAAAAAGTCGTTAAAAAATCGAAATTCCCGGTCAAAAGGGAAAAACCAAAACAATATGGGGCCCAAAGTTAAAATTTCCCCCAGAATTTTATTAAAATATTGGGGCCTTGTGGGCCCTTACAATTCAATTTCCCCAGTGGTCTTCCTTGGTCTCCCGATTTGGGGGGCGGGGAAATCACGCCTAAAAAACAATTTTTCGTGCCCCTCTGAAAATTTTGGGGCTTCCCCGACCTTTTTAAACCCGTTTTTTTTCCAAAAATTTAAAAAGATCCCCGGACATTTGAGGGCCCACCCCCCGCCCCCTTTTCCCCATAAATTCTGTCTAAACCGGAACAAATTTAAAAAACCTGAATGTGAAAATTTTGCACATGTCCCCCCACTTTTCATATTAAACCACTCTCATTATGGGAAAAAAACAAAGGACACGCACCCTTTCAACTAAACTCACCCCGTCCCTCTTATTTCTCGCACTAAAGACTTTATATTAAAATATGTTTAAAAAACCTCCCTTTTATTTTTTTTCTCGTGATCTTTTAAGATCCTTTATAAACAAAAGTATAAAGTTGATGAGGTAAAGTTTTCTCGTTTTTTTTGAAATAATTTGTGAAAAAAAATTTTAGACAAAAATTTAAAACAATATTTTTTTTTAGGTAATCAGCAAATGATTTTAAAATGGTATAAATTGGTGGTAGACATATGTATACTGGGACTTGAAGATTGAGACACTTATTTAACTTATGGGAATCTTTATCGAAGAAACCTTTCGCCACACAGTGACTTCATCAGTCCAATACAAAGCAGAAATGTGTAATGAGAGGAAGAGTTTAGATTATGCCGCTTTAAAAAGAGATTGGTTAAATATATGAGTGGGAGGGGCTGGGTTTGATTGGTGTCGTGGTGCGGATGTAAATTCTTGGGTAGCTTTGAGTAGTGGTCGTTTTGATAACGACCTGCCTTGTATGAGCCAGTAAACCTTCTGCAGTGTTCCTCCATTCTTATGTTCTTAAATTATCTTTGTTAATTTATATTAAACTTTGAAAATTCATAAAATTCGGTCTTTAATAATTTGTAGAAGAGAATTTTGAATAGGTTAAAATATTACTAATTTTAATTTTTAAAAACAGTAGACCGGTAAGGTAACAAGGCATCGGCCAGATGATTAAAAGCTCCAGAAGCGGGTTATAATTTTTCTAAGACCTGCGTCAGGAATCAGTTGTCCTGTTTACTGACGAACTTTACCAAACCAAACGTATTCACTTAACACACACTGAGTGTTCGTGGGTCAATTCCCGGCACGAGTGGAAACGTTGCGCATATTTCCTTATACCTATTGTCCCTGTTCACAAAGCAGTAAGTAGGTACATGGATATTAGTGAACTGATGTGACTCACAACCTGGGGGACAAGATTTAAGGACCTCAATGGAAATACGACAGTCCCCGATGACACACTAAATTTCATAGGTTATCCTGGGTGGCTAACCCTCTATATTAAAAAGCTGAACAAATCTTAACAGAGAAAATATAAGATTTCTTAGAATGATACAATAAAACAAATGTTTCCATACTGATGCGTACAGTAGTGTAGGAAGTTACATGCTTGTACAACTGTATAGAATGTGCAGATTCTTAAGTTTTAGATCTCGAACTCATTTAAGTTTTATGTAAATTAGGAATATAAAGAACATTCAACATGCATAAACATTAATAGACTGATTGAAACCCATCGAACTGCGCTGCGAGGCACCGTCCAGCACTCGCTTACATACAGAAAAACAAGAGAGGTGTTTTTCTCGGCATATATAAGCCAAGGGTTTATGGAAATCCCTATTTTAAGGATTAACGTATTTTGGTCTTTTGGTGAAGCGGTTATGTTGAAGCCTTAATAATCTTAATGCAGGCTTTGAACCCCATTAACCAGCCTACTACCCTCACACAACAGAGCTTGGTTGTGATAATAACGCTCAGGGTTTAGCGCTTAGTTGTGATAATAATAATAATAATAATAATAATAATAATAATAATAATAATAATAATAATAATAATAATAATAACTCCATACAACACAAAGTGCCTTAATGATAAACACACAGCTAAGTTATCATACATGAGACAGGAACATAAATGAACAACGTTTGTTTTTTAAGGTTCACGTTTTCCAACAAGAATTTAGAATAATATAATGAGGATGTAATGATTAATAATTAAAAGACATACGTGAACAAAGTAGAGCATATTCAACATACATAAGAGAAACAGAGGAACCATCCATTGTTTGACATACAGATGAGGATACAGCTGAACAGATACACGATTTATAGATTAGCGATTTATTTAAATTCAGTTCAGTAGCTCATTTTAAAATAACTGTAGATTCAGTATATGTAATATTCTGAAGGTTCACTGAAAGCACGGCTAAAATATACACAGCAAAAAAAAAAAAAAATAATCACCTCAGATCTTCACCCTGCAACCACAATTAGGTGAGTACAAAATATACACAACTCGAAATGTACACAACACAAACAATAAACAGTTTACAGTAATGCTGATACCTAAAGTCAATTAGTTTATCATTGATTCTGGTAACATACACAGTACCATTGGTACTGAAACTTAACAGATATATATACACTACACCAAACACTTACACTTAGGAGAGGAACGTCCTGGACTAATGTCAGAGCACATCAGCTGTGATCTGACAGTGGTTCAGGACCAACGGAAACGTCATCCTTATGTTCCTCTCTTAAGTCCTGGTATTAGGTGATTTTTTCCAGCCATAGAAGTGTGACTTTTTATCCTTAAGAGATATACAAATGTTGAGGATACTACAGCCACCATCAGATGGAACTGTTTTCTTTTTATTATTAAAACTGACGGTAAACACATTATAAAAATATAAATGAAGATGCTAGGAGGCCAACATCCTCAATTAACAATTTGTAGTAGCCATGTTATTCAAGTTAACATCCTGACCCACGAACACACCTCACCGGAGCTCCATGTTCCGGTGACTCAGTAGCGTCCTCAGTTCACACACCCGTGTGAACTGAGAACATCTAACCGCGCCGCTCCACGGTACAGGTGAAATGTTGGGCATGTTTCCCTATTCACCTACCAATAAATAGGAACCTGAGTTTTATTCGACTGCTGTGGGTCGCATCCTGGGGGACAAGATTAAAGGACTCCAGTGGAAATAAGACCAATAATCCTTGATGACGCATGGATTTTTATTGGCTTATCCTGAGTGGCTAACCCTTCAGGTTAAAATTCCGAACAAACTCTTATGCGTCCCAGGACAAGAGCTCCTCATGATGATAATCCAGAAAGGATGATCCGCAAATACTCTGTAGGAAAACACCGCCTAAATGACCCAACATACAGCAGTTTATTTCTACTTGACAATAAAGATACAAAGCCTAATACTTAAATCAAACACAGCATCCTTAAACATCCACATCACATTAACATCATCAAGTATATTCGCTGCTCGACAATTCTCTCTTGTACACATTCAAAGTTCTTAACAATGAAACTACCTTACTTCCCGTCGCCAAAACTTACTGGAGTTTACCTAGAGCCGCTTCCGGAGGTCACCGAACCAGGAGGCCCGGTCCCAGACCAGGCCTCCTGGTTACTGGCGTCATCGCTCAAGCTGTTGGTTCCCGCCGCCCAAAGTATGCACCATAACCCGGCTGATCAGCCGCTTGATCTCTCGTTTCCTGTGGGTGATGCAGTTTTATAAATCCTCCTCAAATATACAACCAGTCACATATAGAAGCCCTAATATCCTCTAATATAATACACAGAACCGCCAAAATCTTAATCTTACCCTCATCGCTGTTAGATTACCATGCACCGGTTTCACTCTAACAACACAGGAAATCCATTGAAAAAATCTTGAAGACTACGGTATTCCTCACCTGCTCCTAGGCTGAGGTACTGACTACCTCATCTTCCACTATCTTCTGTACATATTTCTACAGTCTTCGTCTAATGTTTATGTATTGTATTGATAAAGCCACTGGATGGCGAAACGTCTACAAAGTTACCCAGATGTTGTACAGGTGTTTAATGAATCATTAAAAGAGTTAATACGCAAATCGAGGGGGTAAAAATTATACTTAACATGAGGCTAGGTATGCCTAGTGTTGCTGATAGACTATATAAAATCAATGTTATAATAACGATGTTGTCTCTGAAAAATTATTAGAACATGAAAGCTTTGGCACAAGTGAATTAAGAGGGTTTAAAATAACAGCCACACGTGGAAAAATGAATCACATGTAGTGTGTGTTGCTTGATGTCATATGTGAGGACGATGGATGGATATAGAAAATGGGTGCGGGAAAGATGTATGGGGTGGAAGACGGGAGCAGTTAATACCAGATAATGACTCATGGAATCGTAATGACACGATTGCAAACAAACCATGCCACTGGTGAGGTTTGAACCCGCTGTAATGTGTGAGGTGCAGCAGAGACTAATTATCCCACTAACCTCACTCCCACCCACCTTCTATCTTATAACAGAATAATAATAACGATAAAGACGGGGAAGTGAGTAATATATTCCATTCAATTACAGTTTATTAATATTTGTGCAGCAGTCTACTTGGTCAAGAGAAAGGAATCGAATATTACGATAAATGGGGATGGTACACAAATTAATGAGACGGAATACACAATTAGCTGACGAAATCGGAAACTAAACTTACAGAATAGAGTCGTCAATCTTTATTATATTCATACGTTTTGTAAACGTATCACTATCGTTAAATGAAGTGCCTCATTTCGTAACTTTTGTGAATAAATAAATATGGTAATCCTAAATGGCCGCAATCCAACATGTGAGGTGAAGCATTTTACACGTTGTGAGACTGATGTGTGCTTAGCCTACCCCAGATATCAACGATTTATTTTTTAATTCGTACTGCTCGTCCTCCAAAGTGATTCTCCAAAAAGCTCATGCTGCTTGATGTATAAAAGTGTATTTGGCTCCATAGTCCGGTACAGGAATAAATACTTGACTAATTTCAGCTAAAGTGTAACAATACAACTTTAGAATTACTCTATGGCTGTGGTATCAGGAGCTAAAACGATCTGGCTCTCAAGTTCCCTCTAGACGTACAGGTATGCTAGCTATTTTGGGCGGCTTGGAAGAGTTAATAACCTGCAGGGGAAGCAATTTTACCACACCAACAGACAGCTTCTATGGGAAGTTGTTAGTGAATATTTTACGCATGCATTTTTTCCCATTTACTGACAAAAATTATTGCTGGAGCGAATATAGGATTGAGAGTGTTTTAACAATTTTTTCCCGTTTACAATCCAGTCTTCTTACGATATTCAATATATTTATATAATTATCTAGGTCCCATTGTGGTGTGTACCATTTCAGAGAGTGAGAGGCACCTGAGGGAGGATCCGAGCACCCGTGATACCTCTCTGAAAGTTGAGTATAAAAGTTTTAATACCTCAGTACAAATCAAACCAAGTTGGTTACCTTCGAACCCAGAAATTAAAACCGTTAGCATGACTGCTATAATATTGAATATATCAGAAGCAGCAGTTACTAGCAGTGATCTATGGGAAACTAGCAAAAAGCAAATATTAGGCTTGGTAATAGATACTTGGGAACCCTTTTTATAGACTCATTGAGGCACGTATCTGTGGGGGAGTGGGAAAAGGGGAGGTGGGGTGTGGGCCGGGGATCGTAGGATATGTTGACGACACGACGGTACTCGTGCGGGAGGGGAAGAGTTTGAGTGGGGTGGGAGAGGTCATTTGTACTTTTGGGGAGGCTACGGGGATGAGGGTCAATGTGGAGAAATCATGCTTATTACGGCTGGGAAATTGGAACTGGCAGGGAGAACATCAAAATGGTATACAATACCGACAGGTTGTAAGGTAAGACACATATGCAACAGTTAGACAACTTTATTCCGAAACGTTTCGCCTACACAGTAGGCTTCTTCAGTCGAATACAGAAAGTAGGCAGGAACAGTAGAGATGTGAAGACGATGTAATCAGTCCATCACCCTTGAAGTCGTAGAATTTGAGGTTGTCAGTCCCTCAGCCTGGAGCAGTTCAGTTCCATAGTCAGAAACTATCTGAAGATCAAGCGACAGTGCAGAGACTTAAATACTGTCGGAAGGAGAGGTGCAGAGTAGTAGTAGTAGTGAAAATGTAGCCACTGAGGGGTCATGTCCCTCTCAGATCCAACCCTTTTCACTTGAAAAGCTTGTCCAAGGTGTTTTCTGTACCAAGATGCCATGTGTTGCAGTGTCTGACAGGATGAACATCAAAATGGTATACAATACCGACAGGTTGTTAGGTAAGACACATATGCAACAGTTAGACAACTTTATTCCGAAACGTTTCGCCTACACAGTAGGCTTCTTCAGTCGAATACAGAAAAGTAGGCAGGAACAGGGTGATGGACTGATTACATCGTCTTCACATCTCTACTGTTCCTGCCTACTTTCTGTATTCGACTGAAGAAGCCTACTGTGTAGGCGAAACGTTTCGGAATAAAGTTGTCTAACTGTTGCATATGTGTCTTACCTAACAACCTGTCGGTATTGTATACCATTTTGATGTTCATCCTGTCAGACACTGCAACACATGGCATCTTGGTACAGAAAACACCTTGGACAAGCTTTTCAAGTGAAAAAGGGTTGGATCTGAGAGAGACATGACCCCTCAGTGGGTACATTTTCACTACTACTACTACTCTGCACCTCTCCTTCCGACAGTATTTAAGTCTCTGCACTGTCGCTTGATCTTCAGATAGTTTCTGACTATGGAACTGAACTGCTCCAGGCTGAGGGACTGACAACCTCAAATTCTACGACTTCAAGGGTGATGGACTGATTACATCGTCTTCACATCTCTACTGTTCCTGCCTACTTTCTGTATTCGACTGAAGAAGCCTACTGTGTAGGCGAAACGTTTCGGAATAAAGTTGTCTAACTCTTGCATATGTGTCTTACCTTACAACTGGCAGGGAGATTGGGATGCTGGTGTGGAGTGGAGGGTAGTAGATAGCTTAAAGATATGTGGCATAGTGTTTATGGAGGATCAAGTGCGGTCGAGAGAGGTGAACTCCGAGGGTATTGTGGAACGGGTGCAGCATAGATTGGGGAGTTTGCGACCATACCATTTGACATTGTTGCAGAGGGTCATCGTGGTAAACACGTTACTATACAGTAAGGTTTGGCACGTGGCGGCAGTTTACCCTGATTGGCTGAGGAGGGAGGTGGTAATGCTGCCGGAACGTCAGGGAGGGTTAGGGTTATTGGATCTGCGGCGTTGGGTAAAATGTGTTTACTTACGAAGGGAGTATGTACGAGTCGGGGGAGTGTGGGGGGTTAAAGCTTCTGTATGAGGGAGCGAAGAGGTGGTATGTGGGTGCAGAGTTGAGGGAATGTGAGGAGGTGCTGCGTACCCTCATGGTCCTACGGGAGCCTGGCAAGATCCGCGTGGGGGTGTTGGCGAGAGTGATTGGGAGCCGGGTGGTGGTGCCGGTGGAGGGAATATACCCCATGTATGAATGGGGAGATATTTGGTGTCGGTTTCGTTAGTTGAAGCTCAGGCCTCGGGTGCCTCCTGCATGGCATTTTGCCATCAGGAGCGGTTCTACGGGTGAGACGAGTAACGGAGGAGAGGGTGTGGGGTGTGTGGTGGAGAGGATACGGCATATCATGCGGTGTATTTTTGCGAACGTTTGGGGAATGTTCGGGATTGGATGAGTAGGCTAGTGACACGAGTGGGAGGGGGGGCATACCAGTGTTTTGGATGTAGGAGGGGTGCCAGAGAGTACGCAACGAGCATTGGCATATTTATTGGTAGATTTTGTGTACGTGTCGTGGGGTATGCGTGGGAATGGGGATTGGGTTGCGAGGAAACGGGTAATGGCAGCTACTTTCTATAGGACGGTTTGCAGGAATAGGGAAATGTATGGATCGCGGTGGGAGGGAGCCTTCCCCGCAGGTTATCGTGGTTTAACTGTTGGGATCTTACTAGCTTTGTAGTGGGGGGGGGGGGTTGTCATGGCTGGGGCAAGGATTGGGACTGTCATCCGGGCTTCCAGTGGGCTTGATGACAGCCGGACTAAAAGTGCCATCCAGTTTGGGTATAGGGATCATCGGTTTCTACTTTTGCATACGTGTCCCACGGGATGATGACTGCATTACTCTCTATGTACTTGCTTGGTCACTTACCATCACATATATTAGAGGGTGGAGGTGTATATTTTTTTTAAAGGTAATATACGCATGTATGCTGTAAGGATGCTTGTGTGAGGATCGTAGTGATTGTGAAACTGTCGCGCTGTGACAGGTTATATGCTCATGTACGGCTAGAAGACTGTGTGACAGGGTTATGTGTAATGATGAGAGAAAGTGGGCGGTTGCCCAAATGTTGGGGGGGGGGGAAGAGGGGGGTAAGGAGTGTTGGAGTGACTGAATTTACAACTTGATAGTGTCTCTTGTATACACCTTTGCTTTGCATGTTGACTTTTGTGCAGTGAAAAGGTTGTGATAGAGTAGTTTTTATTTATGTGTTCGCATTAGGTTATGGAAGCCTGTGTTGTGAACTTGATTTGTTGATAGCCTTTACTATGCATGACGATATGTGATCATAAGTCTATGTATGTGTACAACAATATGATAATTTAGTAATTGTGGCCAGTGTACTTCGCAGAGGTGTGTGTACCTCCGGCGGATACAGATACTTCTGTTAGGTAAGACACATATGCAACAGTTAGGTATCTGTTGCATATGTGTCTTACCTAACAATCTGTCGGTATTTTATACCATTTTAGTGTTCACAGATACTTCTGTAAGACTTACTCCCAAGAAAGGTTTTTTTTATTAGGAATGTGTGTTTCTTTTACAATAATACATGTGTGTGCTGTTTTTTGTACTTACACCTACATGAGTATGGTGTGATAATTCCATGTGCTTTTCTTATATATACTGATAGGTGGCTTGAGTGATGTATAGTGTGTGTGGAAAATACTGTATATATTTTCCAGAAATTCAGTATTTGTATGTAAATAGATGGCCATACTGTATTTAATAATATTTATGTCATAGAAAACGGAAAGCCTGCGTCTGCGCAGACGAGTCTGGCCATCTTGGTTTTGAATTGTGTACAACGTTGGTGTGATGGGTAGGAATTTTCGTGCTCTAGAGGTTGAAATTGGGCTGACACCTCTCAAATAGGAGGCGAAATTGTTGGATGTGCATTCCTGCATAATTTGAGTGTCAGGCGACTGGACAACACAGCTCCAGGAACCTCAGATAAGCTCTCTAGGTTTGTGTGTAATTCTGGCCAGCATTATTTTCATAGATTAATTAGAGTGAGGTTTTCTGAGTATGATACACATTAATCTCCAGTCAAATTGGTGAGTGATATTAAGATATATTTTCCTTCTGTTATGTAATTGTGTATATATATAACCATTTATTATTTTTAATATACAGTCCAAAAATTTATATATTTACCAGTATTCCTGGTGTATGTATAATTTCATTTAATTAATAGGTCCAGAGCAACTTGTCGTTATGACAGTGGTAGGTATCGAAGGGGGACATTTTTTGCGACCTAGGTGTCCCAAATTCCTACTTGTCTATGTAACATTGATATATAATAATTATCTTTGTTTTCATTTACTGTTATGTACATAATTAGTTACATTCAGATAAATGCAATTTTCCACAGTGTGCTTGATGGTCTTTCTTTTTTGTTTTTGTCTGTGACGGGTTGTTTTCTCCTGTGTCCAACAACGTGTGGGTGTGTGATAATTTATGTATATACTTATTGTTCTCCACAGTGTTATACTATATATATGTATTTTGTCTGTACAAGATGTGCTCTCAATAAAATATATATATATATATATATATATATATATAAAAATAGATACTTGGGAATACATATTCCCAGTATCTATTACCAAATATTAGTGTTTTAATGCGCTGATTTTTTTTTTTCATGGGATTACCCGCATTAATTACGTTCTGGTTAACGAGCAGCTCACACAAGTTCAAGCTATCGTTAACATGCATATTAGCTGCGTTAACATGCAACTATACAGTCAAGCCATGAAACTTTATTACAGCATTTATCATAAATTATGAATCATTTATATATAATTTATTTTATGCTACGTATCGTCATATAAACCTTGCAAAATTATGCTACAAGGTGATTTACAATTTACTTGATTGCACATAATAATTCACTAAATTGCATCAGGACACCATTGTTAGATAGAACTATTTAGTAAATTCTCATGGTAGGCCACAGCCTATTACGAGGGGAATGGGAACACGCTGGATACACGCTGTCATCTTCCTTGATAATTCAGTTGTGAGGGAAATTATATACAGGATTATTTCATGTGTAAAATAGTGTGAAAATTTTATTGCCGATAAATCACGCTAAATAAATTTGATTTGAAGAATTAGACATGTGTGCAACATCTGGGTATTTAACAATCTGCCAGGATAGTATCCATTAAATTTTGTTCATGCGAGTGTAAATTCGTAAATCTAGTAAAATAGGTAAAAAAAAAAAACTTGGATTCTTTGGAATCCATGCCATAACTGGAGAATATGTTTTCCGATCGGTTTCAAATTTTGAACATTGGTGTGGCTTCCTGACGCCTTCATTAGTGGTGTTAATGTGTGCCACTTATTGAATAAATAATAATATTTATTCATATTACTAAATGTTTCTGATAGGCTTCAAAATATTAATGATGATGAAATATAGAAGAATGGTACCCAATAGGGTTAGTCTCAGTAAGTTCACATTTTAAATTTAATGACATCTTTAATATCTTGTGATATTATTGTGATATCACTGGGTTATGAGAATTTTCCATTATCTCTTCTTGAAATAATTGTTCTAAACGCCACATAATTTTCAGCAGTAGCCTCATGCAGCAAATGAAACTATGTAAATAAAGAATAAACGGATAATGTGAGGGCATGCAACTTCTTAGTGAATGGGATTTTCTATGTGCGGGTGGACTAAACTAAAAGATGAAAAAAAAAAAAAATGCGCGACTCTACAACCAATCAAACGGAAAGCAACGTGTACGTCTGTCGTATACATACGTTTATATAACTTTCGTAACTATGTACAATTACCACAAAGCTTGGAAATTCACAGAGAAAATCAGAAACCCATATCAGGTACACTATTGCTCACACAAACTTGCGACACTATAGGTAATAACGCACATACACAAACCTGCTCCTCAAAGTATGGGAGGCATATAACGTAATGCAGTAGTCAAGAAATGATATAGTGATACCGACAAGATATGGAAGAAGACACATGCAGTTCAGGACATTTATTAAGGGTAACGTTTCGCCAGGAGTGGCTTCTTCAGCCCTAATGTGTGTTAGGTAAGACACATATGCAACAGTTAGGTATCTTTATTTCGAAACGTTTCGCCTACACAGTAGGCTTCTTCAGTCGAGTACGGAAAAGTTGATAGAAGCAGAAGATACTTGAAGACGATGTAATCAGTCCATCACCCTTGAAGTTTTGAGGTGGTCAGTCCCTCAGTCTGGAGAAGAGTATTGTTCCATAGTCTGAAACAATATGGAGTTGAAGTGACAGGATGGAGCCTTATATAACGCCAGGAGGTGAGATGTATACCACTAGTAGAGGTAAGAATGTAGTCGTTGGAAGGTCAGGTCCCTCTCAAATCCAGCCATTCTCACTAGTAGAAGTTGACAAAGTTGATTTCAGGTCTGTACCAAGATACCCTTGTGTTTCAGTGTCTGACAGAGTGAACATTGAATGGTATAAAAATACCTGTCGGTATTTTATACCATTTCAATTGTTCAGCCCTAATGTCCTGAACTGTACATAAGTGTCTTTTTCCACAAAGTAATAATCATTGCAAGCCAGGAGGAAGAGCTGTGATAGAGAGCTAGGTATGAAGAAGGATAGGAGCAGGGCTGTAGTGAGAATAAAACACATTGAAAGTGTTGTGAGCGATACCTGTCTCATCGAGGTTTGTAATCCAGCTATCATATTTAAGTTTCCAGTCTGTTACGCTGCCTGTTGCTGAGCATTTTCCCAGACTTTAAGAGCCTGAATAACACACACAATATTATATATATATATATATAATATATATATATATATTATATATAATATATATATATATATATATATATAAATATATATATATTATATATATATATATATATAATATATTATTATATGCTTAACAATTCGCAAACAGGCAACATTATTTGCATTGTCTCTACGTCCATAGAAGGACTCGAACCTGGAAACTCTGTATCAGTCTACAGTACTTTACCACTGAGACAGACCTCAGATAAGTATGGGCGCCTAGCCGTAGCTAAACGATGTTACCCCGAGGCACCAGGCTTGTTTTCAAAGTTACTTCATCAAATCCTGCCACATGCAGTGGACAAAGAAAGAGATTTGAAATGCTTAACAATTCGCACACAGGCGAAATTATTTACAAACATTGTCTCTACGTCCATAGAAGGACTCGAACCTGCAAATTCTGTATCAGAGTGTACAGTACTTTACCATGGAGCCAGACCTCAGAGGACGAAGAGACAATGTAAATAATTTGTTAAGCATTGCAAACCTCTTTCACTGTCCACTGCTTGTGGCAGAATTTGATGAAATAACTTTGAAAACAAGCCTGGTGCTCGGGGTATGGGTAACATCGTCTAGCTACGGCTAGGTGCCTTACTTATCTAAAGGCTGGCTCCGTGGTAAAGTACTGTAGACTGATACAGAGTTTGCAGGTTCGAGTCCTGCTGTGGAAGAGAACGAAAATTTGTGTATGCAGTAATTTCATTGTTTGTTTATTAAATTATTGTTAACTTACCTTAAATATATTTAGTTGGATTATGTTAAATTAAATTGCGTTATAATAAGATTAGGTAAGTTTTCTAAGGTACTTTTGGTACAAAATTATTTATTTTTGCATTAGCATAAATGAAAAATATATCTTGAAACGTATGAGAGAAAATTTTAGAAAAAACTTATTTAAATGAGTTCTTGCTAACTGACCAGTTTTACCTATTCGGCACGACATATATATAT
>NC_069419.1:36802204-36862826 GCF_026875155.1 Cherax quadricarinatus
ATTTTAAAAATCTTCACCCGTGATGTTTAAAAACAATATGCTTACATCCCGTGTCCTCAAGTGATTTCACTTTTCACTTATGACAGAATACACTTCACATTCGGTGTTACACTTTATATGTATATTGGCATACAACTGTTGTGGACGTCACTGCTTCAGCAGGCCTATTTCCCCCTTTTCCCTTGTTGTATACTTTTTTTTTTTCTTTCTCCTTTGCTTATTAATTTTTTCACTCTCACTGTATGGTGCCTCACATTTCATTGTTAACCAATCTCTCATAATTCTTGAACACCCGCTTCCACATAAACTTTGATCTTTGTATAATTTGAGTTTGTGTGGCAACAGTGCCTTTATCCCTAACGGTTTGGCATTTTGAAATATTAATGATTTCAGGCTTCCTCTAGACTTTTTTTAACTACTAACTTTAGCATCACTCGTAGGATTGTTCACTGACGTTGTCACTACCACTGATTACTGCTAGTAGTTACTGCACGCCTTAAAAACATTTAAGGTTCTCGGAGCCTTGTCACCCACGTCTGCACCCACTGTGTGTGTGGTGTGTGTGTGTGTGTTTGTGTGTGTGTGTGTGTTATGTGGTGTGTGTGTGTGTGTGTTCGCTCGCTTGTGCGTGTGTTAGTGTGTATGTATAAGTTCTTGTTTTAGTTACCAAAATTAGATACATTTTAAATGTTCTCCTACTCTGTTCTGTATGATATTTTACACAGAGGGAAACTGAAGCTGATTGTGCTTCCCTGATATTCTACATCAGGCACAATTGCTTCATACACAGTATTGAAATTACCATTAGGGTCAAGGTTGTCTGCTCGTCTGTTGGTTTTGTGAGCAGACTTGCCCCTGCTGCCCTCTCTCGGTATTTGGAAGACTTCTTGTTTTTCTCCAATATGGTGCGGGGGCGTGAGGAGGAGGGTAAATATTTTGGGCCATTGAGATGGTTCACGGGGCAATTTCGCCAAAAGCTGCTCCCGTGCTGCTGCCATTAATCATTTCCCGGGGTACGTATGGTATACAAGATGAAGAATTGCATGGCGTAGCACTTAATGGCACATTTCAGGGGCTTGTCAAGTTGAACACTGGCGTTTATGAGAGGCTGGGAGAGCAATACCAGGATGTTCGCATGGATGTCCAATTCTATGGGGGAGTGTTCGCCTTCATGACGTCTCCAGGCAATATACTTGGGTTAGAGTGCAAAATGTACCTTTTGAGGCAGATGAAACGGACATACGCAATGTTTTCAAGGACTACGGGACCGTTCACTGGGCACAGCCCAGCAATGGGTAGAAGGTGCATATGTTGGATTCCCAGAGGACACGTTTTCGCTAAAATGACGATACGGCACCCCATACTGTCATATGTTATGTTGGAGAACCCTTTAGGACTCAGCTCATGGGGTCCTGTGCTGGGCAACATAGGACCTGCAGGCGTTGTGGTGGTTTTGATCACATTGCTGTGTATTGTGAACGTTTAGACTCGACTTCATGGTTGGAAAGTGTTGTGCAGGGGAATCTGGGCAGTTTGGATGTGCTCTGGAGCTACAGGAAGGACGTGGGCCCGGTCGTCTGTGGAGTGAGGAGGTGGAGTGAGCAGAGGCGTGGCAGGTGCGGACCTGACAGCCCCTGTGGCTGGGGGCCCTGTAGGACCCATTTTGCCTGATGGTGGGGGACGGCATGGTTCAGCGGAGGAAGCCATCAAAGAGGTCTCGGAGACAGTGCTCATCTCGTTGTTTCCCCATCAGATGGGGAGGGTGAGTCAGCGACGAGGGCTGGTGTGAGGAATGCTACAGACCTGTGTGGACAGCAAAATGAGCCCTGACTTGGTGGTGTCTCACGGGGCAAAGTGCCCAGATGGTGGGAAGGTTGGGCATGTGGTGGAGGCGGAGGTTCACCATTAGGTATCACAGGAGGTGGAGTTTGGAAGCAGGTGGGTCATGCGCAAGCGTGAGGGGTTGTGACATCGGATTCGGATGATGTCCTGACTCCAGCACAGAGGACCAGCCCAAAGGGCGTGTTGGTGGAAAAAGTGGTGGTGGTCCCTTGGGGACTTCAGACCGGAGCTGGGGCTGGGGGGGGTCAGGGCTGCCAGTAGTACATGCGTAAAGGAGGTCCGAAAGGACATGGTGGCGTTGTGGGAAAGGGGTCAAAACACAGGGAGAAGAAACCACTGCTGGCCTAAGGTGTATTGGGCAGTTAACAAATTTAAAGGTTTGTGATCAGGATGTGAAGTTTTGGGGTGGTTGTAAGATTCTTGTGCCGGCATAGAGTGGATGTCGTTTTTGTGCAGAGCACAAAATCAAGGTGGGCTGTATTGGAGGTGGATGGATATAGGTCTTTTGTGATGCAAACAGGGACGCTTGAAGGGAGGAGTGGGAGTCCTACTCTGGGAGGGGAGCCCATTTGTGGTTAGTAGAAGTGAAGGGGGGGTTGAGGGGCATTATTATAAGAGGTGGATGGATGGTGGATGAGCAAGCGAGTGGGTTTGTGTGTGTGTATGC
The DNA here is from genome assembly GCF_026875155.1 of Cherax quadricarinatus. NCBI lineage: Eukaryota > Metazoa > Arthropoda > Malacostraca > Decapoda > Parastacidae > Cherax > Cherax quadricarinatus. Next base: position 36,804,714 of record NC_069419.1, read on the forward strand.
ACCCGCGGAGAGTGATGCATGTCTAAAAAACAGATTTTGTGAGGGATGAGCTTGTTTATTATTTCCGTTCTTTACCACCTGTTGCTATCGTGGGGGAGGATTGGAATTGTGTTATTTGCAGGGCAGGGCGTTGAGCCATGTGGGGGGGGGCATTTTTCAACTATCAAAGGGGGTCTTCTGAGAGATTTTTGTGTCTCTGTGACGCATTTGGGGGGGGGGCTTGGGAGATGGAGCACACTTTTGTTAGGCATGGATATGCGGCAGGCTAGATCGGGTGTACGTCACAACGCAGGTGAGAGTGGAGTCCTCACGGATGGTGGAGGTGGAATATTCTGATCATAGTGCGGCTGTGGTTGGCCTGGGGGGGGATGGGCTGGCCAGCAGGTGCAAGAGCTATTGGAAACTAAATACGAGGATTTTGGGTGATGAGGAGGGGCAGGGAGGCTTCGGGCATTGTGGGCAGAGCTCAGTGAGGAAAGGCGGGGTTTGTAGAGGATTTGTGGGGTGGTGGGACAGGGTGGCTAAGGGATGAAAAATGGCAGTTTTTATGTGAGGGAAGGGAAATGCATAAATGCAACAATCGTATGGGCTCCTTCAGTACCTAGATGGTAGTTGAGGGATTGCTAGGAAGAGGTGGACACATAAGAACATAAGAACATAAGAAAGGAGGAACACTGCAGCAGGCCTGTTGGCCCATACTAGGCAGGTCCCTTTTCAATTCATCCCACTAACACGGGGGAGTATATCTGTGGGGGGAGATAGACACGTTGAAGGGAAGATTCGGTGGCTGCAAAAGAACAGTTAATGGGTGTGGTGGGGAGGGGTGGGGGAGGTTTTTTTTTGGGGCGATTGACCATCGGAATGTGTTTTACAGGGTCAGCAGCACCGTCGGGAAAGCCACTGAGGCTGGTAGGTTAGTTGTCCACTCTGAAGTGGGGGGTTATCGGGAGGGGCAAGTGTTGCGGACGACAGAGGGGATGGAGTGGTTATGCGGATGCCCTGGTATGAGCAGTATTTGGGGAGTAGTGGAGTGGGAGGTGAGGCTTTGCGTAGTGTCTGTGAGCTAGTGCCATGTTCATTGGGGTGTAGTGATCAAGTAGCGCTGGGTGGGGAGATAGATGAGGGCGAGGTTTGGCAGGCATTGGTGAGTATGCGTACGGGAAAGGCTCCGGGGATAGATGGATTGCCCTTTTGAATTTTACCTGCAGAATTGGAAGTTGATGAGTGGATTCCTGGTGGAGTTAATGAATATCATAAAGGAGAAGGGGGTGTTGGGAGAATTACAAGCCACAGCGGTAGTTGTTCTGGTCCCGAAAGGGGGAGGTCCAGAATACCCTAAAGGATTATCGGGCGATTTCTTTACTATGTGGGGGATTATAAATTGCTTGCAAAAATACTGGGGTAATCGCCTGAAATCGTTGGGGGGCGTGTCATTTGGGAGGAAAATAGGGGTTGCCTGGCAAAACTATGGTCGAGGGCCCGGACTTGGGGGTTTGTGGGGGGTTTTGGGGGGGAAAAAGGGGGGGGCTTACTTGTTTTGGATTGGCAGGGAGCATGACCGTGTGGAATGGGGCATTGCGGGGGATCCTTTAAAGCAGGGATTTGGGGGGGAAGTTGCGGATTGGGTGGGGACATTGTATGGGGGGGCAGGGGGGCATGTGCAAATCAAGGCCAATGGGGGGAGGGGGTATTGTGGGGCAGGGCCTCAGGCAAGGAGCCCATTTTCTCAAATTCTGTTTCCTGTTTTTCAGGACCCTTTCTATAGATCATTGGGGCAATATCTGTGGGGGGGGGGGGACAGGGGAGGTGGGGTGGGGGCCGGGGTCATGGGGATATGTGGACGAACGACGGTATCGTGCGGGGGGGAAAAAGAGTTTGAGAGGGGTGGGAGAGGTATTTGTTTTTTGGGGGAGGTGGGGCATGGGGTAAATGTGGAAATCGCTTTTATGGGGGGAAATTGAAAGGGGCAGGGAGATTGGGATGCTGGTGTGGGTGGGGGTAGTAGATAGCTAAAAAAATTTTGGCTAGTTTTTAGGGAGGATCAAGTGTGGTCGGAGGGGTGAACCCCGGCATTTTGTGGAATGGGGCACTAGATTGGGGATTTCGACCTTTTCCCCATTTGACATTGTTGCAGGGGGCCACGGGGGTAAACACGTTACTTATAGTAAGGTTTGGCACGTGGGGGGCGTTTACCCCATAACGGGGAAAAGGAATTATGGTATTTTAAAAAGGGGGGTTTAAGTTTTATGGGGTTCCGGGGTGATTGGCTAGGAGGTAGGTGGTAAAAGTGCCGGAACGAAGGGGGGGGGGGTTGGGGTTTTTGGATCTGAGCTTGGGGAAAATGTGTTTACTTACAAAGGGGGTATGTAAGAGTTGGGGTTGTGGGGGGGTTAAAATTCTGTTGAGGGAGTGAAGAGGGGGTATTGGGTGCAGGTTGAAGGGAAAGTTAGAGGTGTGTGTACCCTCATAATCCTCGGGAGCCCGGCCAAAAATCCGCGTGGGGGGTTGGCGAGAGTGATTGGGGCCCGGGGGGGGGGTGCCGGTGGAGGGAAATTTCTCCATGTATGGATGGGAGATATTTTGGGCTTTTTGGGAAATTGAAGTCAGGCTCGGCTGGAGGGTTTTGTTCCGTTTCCGCATGGCATTTTGCCATCAGGGGCGGTTTCAGGTGAGACGATGTGGAGGAGAGTGGGGGTGGGGTTGTGGGGAGGGATCGGATTTCTGCAGTGTATTTTTGGGGAAAGTTTGGGGAATGTTTGGGATTTGGTGGTAGGTAGTGGACGGGTGGGGGGGGGCATACCCGGGGTTGAGGGGGCGCCGTTTTGGTGTGGGGCGGGGGCCAGAGGTACGCAATGAGCATTGGGGATATTTAATGGTAATTTTTTTGTATTTTTTCGTGGAATTTTGCGTGGGGAAAGGGGTTGGGTTGCTGGGGGAAAAGGGTAAAGGCAGCTACTTTCTATAGACGGTTTTTCAGTAATAGGGAAAATTTTGGATAGCAGTGGAGGGAGCCCTTTTCCGCAGGTATCGTGGTTTAAAAAGTTGCCTTATTAGCTTTGTGTGGGGGGAGGGTTTCATGGCTGGGGGGAAAGGGTTGGAATGTCATCGGGGTTCCCGTGGGCTCGCCCCTGGGTGTGTGTACACTCACTGTTTGTACTCACCTATTTGTGGTTGCAGGGGTCGATTCATAGCTCCTGGCCCCACCTCTTTGCTGATTGCTACTAGGTCCTCTCTCTCCCTGCCCCATGAGCTTTATCATACCTCGCCTTAAAAATATGTATGGTTCCGCTCCACTATGTCACTTTCTAGGCTATTCCATGGCCTGACTACTCTATGACTGAAGAAATACTTCCTAACATCCCTTTGATTCATCTGAGTCTTCAACTTACAATTGTGACCTCTTGTGTCTGTGTCCCTTCTCTGGAACATCCATCTCTCTCCACCTTGTCTATTCTGCACAGTATTTTATATGTCCTTATCATGTCTCCCCTGACCCTCCTGTCCTCCAGTGCCGTCAGGCCGATTTCCCTCAACCTTTCTTTGTAGGACAATCCCCGTAGCTCTGGGACTAGTCTTGTTGCAAACCTTTGCACTTTCTCTAATTTCTTGACGTGCTTGACTAGGTGTGGATTCCAAAACTGGTGCTGCATACTTCAGTATGGACCTGACGTAAATGGTATACAGAGTCTTGAACGAATCCTTACTGAGGTATCGGAATGCTATCTGCAGGTTTGCCAGGCGCCCGTATGCTGCAGCAGTTATCTGATTGATGTGCACCTCAGGAGATATGCTCGGTGTTATATTCACCCCCAGATCTTTTTCCTTGAGTGAGGTTTGCTGTCTTTGGCCATCTAAACTATATTGTGTCTGCGGTCTTCTTTGCCCTTCCCCAATCTTCATCACTTTGCATTTGGCGGGGTTAAACTCAAGGAGCCAGTTGCTGGACCAGGCTTGTAGCCTGTCCAGGTCTTTTTGTAGTCCTGCCTGATCCTCATCCGATTTGATTCTTCTCATTAACTTCACATCATCTGCAAACAAGGACACTTCTGAGTCTATCCCTTCCGTTATGTCGTTCACATATACCAAGAACAGCACAGGTCCTAGGACTGACCCCTGTGGAACCCCGCTTGTCACAGGCACCCATTCGGACACCTCGTCACGTACCATGACTCGTTGTTGCCTCCCTGTCAGGAATTCTCTGATCCATTGCAGTGCCTTTCTTGTTATGTGTGCCTGATCCTCTAGCTTTTGCATTAACCTCTTGTGAGGAACTGTGTCAAAGGCATTCTTGCAGTCCAAAAAAAAGCAGTCGATCCACCCCCCTCACTCTTGTTTTACTTCTGTCACCTGTCATTTAAAAAATTTGTAGGTTTGTACAAAGGATTTCCTTCCCCGAAACGTGCGATAGTCAATTATACACTTGGGTTTTTTTCCCGGTGCTCCCCCACTCTCCCCTGATGATTTTTTTCTGACCTTGCTACTATACACGTTTGTGATACGGTCTGTAGTTTAGTGCCTATTCTGTCTCCCTTTTTAAAAATTGGGACTACATTTCCCCTTTCCATCCCTCGGGAGTTCCCCATTTCAAATATGTGTTGAAGATCTTTGGTAATGGCCACACGTATCTTGTCCTTTTTTAAGGACCCACGGAGAGATTTTGTTGGCCCCCACCGCCTTTGGGGTGTCAAGTTGCATAGCAGCTTCTTCACCTCCTCCTTGGTTAAATGTACCTTTCCAGCCGCTTGCTTGAAACCCCCCCTTTTTGATTTCCTGGAGTCCTACGGTTTCCACTGTAAATATTTTCTTTAATTCGTTTTTGGCTTCTGACATACCTCTCGGTCGTTTTTGTGAACCCCCATCCCCCTTCCTCAGTTGATTACCGGGGTTTTTGACTGTTTTTTTCCCTCCTGTTTGGGGCTAACAACAGCTTGGGGTCAACTTACTTTCGGTGCTTGTCTTTTTATTTTGTCGCTGAGCCCCCCCTTCTTACTGTGCATATTCTTTTCTGGCTTTTTTCGGCTAATCTCTCTTTTTTCCTGAGTTTCTGTTTTGCCCCTTTTTCCATTCTCTATACCCCTAGTTTTTGCCCCCCTACCCCCTTTGGGGGTAAACCCAAGGACTCGTTCTTGCTTCCCCATTATTTCTGTTTCCCTTTGGGAAAAAAACCTCTCCTTGCCCCCTTGCGTTTTTTGCCACTAGTCCATCATTTCTTGTAAATGGTTTTTTCCCGTCAGATCCCCCTCCCACTGAATGTCTTGCCGGGAAATCCTCATGCCTGGTAGTTCCCCTTTTTTTGTTTTTTTTTCCCAACCCATTCTTGTACCTCTCCCCTTGGAGCTCAACTATGTAGTCGAAGCCAGAACCACATATACAGTCCCAGGGGGGCCTTTCATACATGATATCCCCGATTCCGAATACTCAAGGGAATACAAGGCCAATCTTGTGGTTATCCCCTCCCCTCTCTCTGGTAGTGTCTCTAATTGTTATGCATGAGGTTTTTTAACCCCCATTCATCATCTTGGCTCTCCATGTTTTTTGGGGCCCCCATGGGCTTTTTCCAGGTTTTTTCCCCTCAATTCCTTGTGATTTTAAAACCCCATAACTAGTAACTTTGCTCCCCTCATGTGTGCTCTCCTGGCCACCCCGGCTAGGTGTCGATTTGCTCTTTTCTCCATGTTTCTTTCTTGGCCTCCTGCAGTTTTTGGGTGGGTTGTACATTTTGTGCAATTTTCACCTTAAGCCCCCAGACTGGATTGTTCTTATTAAGTAGTCCTTTCCTGTGCCATCTTCCTTCCATTTTTTCCCAAACCCCACTGGTTTTTAATGGCAGTGCAACTCCCCCTCCCCCCCCCTCCCTCTGTCTTTCCTGAGGATTTTATATCCCCTGGAAAGATTGAAACTTTTTTTATTCTGGTGAGTTTTGCTTCTGTGAGTGCTATTATGTCTGGGGATGTCTCCTTGATTCTTTCGTGCCACTCCTCATACTTATTTGTTATTCCATCTGTATTTGTATACCATACCTTCAACTTCTTTTCTAAGACTGTGGTCTGGGAGGTATATTGGGGTTGGGGAAGTGGGAGACCTGATAAGGATCTATGGGTGGTTGCTCTGGGGGTGGAGTTTGTAATGCAGTGGGTGGGGGCACTGGATGTGGCATAGGTGTTTTAATTTAGAGTGTTTGGTTGCACTGGGGTTGACCTGGTTGGGGGGCTTCTATAGGAAGTTGTGAGGGAGGCTGTATTTGATCTTCTTCCTGGGTCTGGGATCTCCTGTCTGTCTTCTCCATCCCCTCTCTTTCCTCCTTTCGCCTTTGTACCATCTCTCTCAGTTTCTGCATTTCTTCTTGTGTTCTGTCACGGTTGAGATACACCTTCCTGTATGCCGGCATGTCCCTTAATCGTGCTTTCTCCTGTAGGATCCTGTTCCGAGTCGATTCTGCCTTGAAGGTCACTTTCACTGGCTGGGTTCTTTTTTCTTACAAACCCCCCTATTCTCCGAAAATTTTCCAACTGGGCAATGTCATCTTCTCCTATTGATTTTATGATGCTTTCAATTGCTTTTTTTTCCCCTGTTTTCTTGCTTCATATGTTTCCCCTTCAACTTCCTGGAGCCCATACACAAAGACTGACCTCACCCTTTCATTCTCCCACTGCATATCCTTGTGTATCCCCTCATTCAATTTGATTTCCTCCATTGCAGCTTTCCTTTCTTCAGTTTCACTAGCTAATGTACTTGGGCTCAGTGGCCTGTCATTTTCCCTTCTCGGCTTTCCCTGGGCTCTGCTGTAGTCTGTTAGGGCCTCCACATATAGCTTAGCTCTTTCATTTACTACAGTCTCCTCTGATAGAGCTTCTACATGTAGTTTTGCTCCTTTCCCTACAGTCCCCTTATTTGTGAGTGAGGTAGCAGTCTCTGATGTCAATCCCAAAATGTTTGTTAGTTCTTTAGGCTGTTTCAGATTTTTCAGTTCCTCTTCTAAACTCTGTGTCCTAGCCTCTGCTGCTTTGACTTGCACCTCCCACTTCCTGCTTTCCATATCTATCCTCTCTTCCATTCTCATGCTAAGTTCTTTTAGTTTCATTTCCCATTCATGTTCCCTTTTTATGAGCTCTGCTGCCCAATCTTCCTTTGCAGCTTCCTCCTCCTGTCCCTTGATTTTCCTTCATGCTCTCTGGCAACCTACTTTTGTTTTATCCTGATTGCCTCAGAGTGGGAAACCTATATAATTCTGTGTGCTAGGTTAGTAGTGTGTATGTCAGAGTGTAGGGGGGGGAGGGAAGGTAGAGGAGGAACTGTGGCTATGTGGGAGAGGAGTGGGGAGGGGGATTTAGGGGGGAATATGGGGAGTGGGAAGGAGGGAGAAGCAAGTGGGTGAGTGGGAGAAGGAGAGGGGGAAGGAGGGAGAGGTGGGGAGGGGAGGGTGAAAGAGGGAGGGGTGGGATCAGGGGAAGGAGTGAGATGTTGGTGGGGGAGGGGGGAGTGTATGTGTGATTCTGGATATGTGTGTGTGTGTGTGTGTGTGTGTGTGTGTGTGTGTTGTGTGTGTGTGTTTTGTGTGTGTGTGCATGTATAATTATGTGTGGAATTATGTGTGGGTTTATTATGTGTCTGAAAAGTAGGTGACTTGTGCATTGGAGTATAATGTGGAGTCTCAGTAGTCGCTTGACTGACCACAACTTCTTGTGACCTGACCCCACCCTCCTGGGACTTGACCCACACCTACTTACAATGTTGCCCTTTATGCTTGTCCTGCCACCTAGCTTATAGTAACTTACTCGCCTTGTTAAATGGATTATAATTGCTATTCCTTATTGAATACTTGAGTGCCTATTCTTTACATGCTATGAGAGTTAGACCATTCACAGTCAGCTTGGTGGTTAATTGGAACCTGAAACCCTACACCCAAACAACCACTCATAGGTGTTTTACAGTACTTGCAATGCAGCTGTAGCGGCCTGTAGATTGTCCAGCTCGATGTGAAGTCCTGGCGTAGATCCACCTCAATTTCTTCTCGTTATTATAATGTACCCTATTCACTTGTATTTCTCTCACTGGTCACACGATTGTTTCACTTTATTATCTTTCTTGGGTGACACATGACAATGTCACCTTACCACCCACACTAGCCTGCCCACTATGACTGTGCCACCACTTTTTTACTTTCTAGATCACTTACAAAATTGTGGCTCTCCCCACACTTATATGGCTCAGGCAGATTGTAAATCGCTTCTAGGATTGTTCACTACCCTAACACACTTAGCAACCCTCGCAGGACACTTGGGTAGCCCTCTAAAACACTTATATTCACGGAGCACGGAAGGCGTGACTTGCGTGCTCGGTGTCCCTACTTTTGTGTGTGGGGTGTGTGTGTGGGGTGTGTGTGGTATGGGCTTAGACGTGAACAAGGGATGATTCAGTGTGGTTAGTAGGTGTTAGGATGTACGTGTGATGACAGCCGGAATAAACGTGGCATCCAGTTTGTGTGTGGATTATCGGTTTATACTTTTGCGTACGTGTCCCACGGGATGATGACTGCATTACTCTCTATGTATATATGGCCTTGCACTTGCTTGGCCACTTACCATCACACATATATTAGAGGGTGGAGGTGTATATATTTTTAGAAGTAATGTACGCATGTATGGGGTAAGGATGCTTGGGTGAGGATCGTAGTGATTGTGAAACTGTCGCGCTGTGACAGGTTATATGCTCATGTACGGCTAGAAGACTGTGTGGGCAGGGTTATGTGTAATGATGAGAGAAAGTGGGCGTTTGCCCAAATGGGGGGGGGAAGGGGGGGGTAAGGAGTGTTGGAGAGACTGAATTTTTGCAACTTGATAGTGTCTTTTGTATACACCTTTGCTTTGCATGTTGACTTTTGTGCAGTGAAAAGTTGTGATAGAGTAGTTTTAATTTATGTGTTCGCATTAGGTTATGGAAGCCTGTGCTGTCAACTTGATTTGTTGATAGCCTTTACTATGCATGATGATATATCTATGTATGTGTACGACAATATGATAATTTAGTAACTGTGGCCAGCGTATTTCGCGGAGGTGTGTGTACCTCCGGCGGACACAGATACTTCTGTAAGACTTACTCCCTAGAAAGGTGTTTTTTTTTTATTAGGAATGTGCGTTTTTTTACAATAATATGTGTGTGCTGTTTCTTGTACTTACATCTACATGAGTATGGTGTGATAATTTCATGTGCTTTTCTTATATATACTGATAGGTGGCTTGAGTGATGTATAGTGTGCTTGATGGTCTTTCTTTTTTTTTTGTTTTTGTTTTGTGACGGGTTGCTTTCCTGTGTCCAATAACGTGTGTGTGTGTGATAATTTATGTATATACTTATTGTTCTCACAGTTTTATACTATATATATGTATTTTGTCTGTACAAGATGTACTCTCAATAAAATAAAAAATAAAAAATACTAGGGTCATGTGAGTGTGTGTGGGGGAGGGGAGTTGTACAGAATTACCATACTGCTTGTTGTGAGTGCTAACTTCTCTCTCCTACCCCCACCCACACACCTGAAATCAGCGCTACATACCTGAAGTCAGTGCTACACTCTTGAAGTCAGTGCTACACACCTGAGGTAAGCGCTACACATCTGAAGTCAGCGCTACACACATGCTCAGTATATATGCTGAACATATATGCTGTAATATTTTTAACATTACATAAGAACAATACAAAAGCCCTATTCAAATTCGTCAGTTCCTTTTCAGATATTTTCTAACCAATTTTTAAATCTATCCAAGGAAACATCATCAATAACCCTAATAACTTATTCTATTTCGCTGCCTGACCACGGTAGAGTGCGGTAGTGCTCTGCACCCCTCTGCTGTTTGTAGGCGAGCGCCCTTGTCAGTTACCTGGCTGCAGTGGTGTGAAGTGGTGCTGTCACTAACCTCGGCTAACAACTTAGGTGCACTGTGATTGTCAAGATGGCGGTTAGTCTGAGACGAAGGATAAATACTGTAGGCATTGAGGTACTTAAAGGAACGATAACGCCCAGTTCTGCGCAAGTCTTATTGCCAAAGTCATCGGGGATGACATAGGGCGTACAAGATAGTGACTTGTATGGTGTTAGCATTGAACGGAGGACATACGAATTTTCGTCAAATGCTATCAGCAACGGTTTATGAATCGTTAGTCAACCGGTTTCAGGACGTGAGTCTTAGTCACACCAGCTGTCACTGTAGAATGATAGATGTTTCATGGTTATTATACGTGGATCAAGTTTACGCAACTTTCCTTTGAGGCGGACGAGGCGGATATAGGAAAGTTTTGAGAAGTATGGGGACGGTGCAAATTTGTAACATGGTACGTGGGCGCAGGAAGCCTATGCTGGTTTTCCAGAGGGTTCTTTCAACCATCAAAATGACTTTGAGGACCCCAATACCATCCTATGTGTATCCTACAAGATTTCAGGGACGCAGGTAATGGTAATGTACCCAGGGACAACGACGTAGTGCCGCCTATGTGGTGAGTCATGATCACTTAGCGGGCGACCTGTGACAAGCGAAATGGACTTGTGCCGGGACTTTTTTGTGTGGGACGTCGCAGCCCCCTGCTTCAAAGGTGGCAGGTGAGGAACAAAAATCGGTTGGAGGGCGTGGGTGTTTTTTGTGGAGCGAGGATAGTGGATCGGGCACACAGGTATGGCGGTGAGTTGGAGTCCCGCCCCAAACCTGCCTGTAATCAGGTGTCGTCTCCTGAGGATAAGAAGGAGCAGTAAGTACAAGAGAAGGTTCCTTGAGATTGAGGGGAAATTGGTGGAGGTGTTGAAGACGTTGTCACCACCAGAGAGGGGACGTTACATCTGAGGTGGTGTCATTGGAGGATAGGTCGCTTCCAGAAAGTCTTGAAGACATGATAATTTGGGACGTGATGGTGGTTTGGCCCCGAGTCGTCCATTGAATCATTAAACCATTCTAGGTGAGGTGGAGTTTTCATCGTGAGGTAACATTGTACCAAGACATGTGTAACATGACTGACTCGAGAAAGAGGGAAGGCTACATAGATTCTGATGACGTCCTTACGCCTGCACAAAAGGCCTGGGAAAACAGCTGAGGTGAAAGTTTGAAGGTAGTGGTGTAGGTGTGGTAGCCATGAAGGAGGCACCGGAAGAAGGGGGGAGGGAAAGAGAGGCACTCTGAAGGTGTCGAACGTAAATTCAAGCTCTGGAGTTGTAAAGAGTGATGAGAGGAAGCAGGGGTGGAAACATTAATAGGCCTTAGGTGTATGTTGTAAATGTTAATGGGTTATGTAGCGGTATTGAAGAGAGAATGGGTTTCGTAATTTTCTGATTAAATCTAGTGTGGATGTTGTGTTCCTGCAGGATGTACCAATTTCAAAGAGGTTGGGTGTTGGAGTGGCAGGATTTCGAGTAGTTATCCTGCCATCTCCCGTTCTAATAGGTGGTTGTCGGAATTTTAAATAAGGGAGACGAGCCCCGTTTGTTTTGCAGAGAAGCGAGGAGGAGGGGGAGGGTGGTGTTGTTGCGTTGGTTGGGTTTGTGGATGGGTAAGTTGTGTGTCTTCTTGTGAGTGTGGTATGCGCCGGGCAGAAATATAACATAATAAAGGGAAAGAATGATTTTGTGTGTGAGGATATTGTTGTTTATTTTAAGTGCAACTGCCAGAGGTGGCGATAGTGGTGGGGACTGGAAATAGTTGTAATCTGGGTGGCTGATGTGGACCAGAGGGGCTGGATATATGTTCTGTGGCTCTTAGGGATTTATTAAGGGATGTTAGGTTACGTGATTCCTTTTCGGGGGGGGGCGGTGTGGGAGATGATTTACGTTTGTTAAGTGTGGATATGCTGCGGGACTAGATAGAGTGTACCTTTTCTCAGGGAGGTGGATGTGAAATCTTTCTGTACTGTTGAGGCTACAATGTCAGTCATAGGCCAGTGGTGGTGGAGGTTGGGTGGGGGCGCTCGCCGACATATATAGAAGTTATTGGAAATTAAATATAGTGTGTTAGGTGATGAGGAGGGGTTGGAGGGGTTTTCAGTCCTTGGAGGGAGTTAGTGTGGAAGAACAGGAGTGGATGACATTGTGACATGGTGGGATAGTGTCCGCAAGGAAAGGTATTAGAAAGTTTTATGTGTGAGAGGGAAAACGTATTAATAATTTAAAATATGGTACCTGAGGCTAAAACTATTAGAGGATAGGTTAAGAGGTTGCTATGGGAGGGGGGTGGGTTGGGAATAATTTTCCTATGGATGAAATAGCTGCCGAAATAAAGGGAGAAGGTTGAGGGTGTGTTGCTCAAAATGAAAGGTTTCAAGCTGTAAGGATGCAGGCATGTAGGTGGGTGGAAGTCCTTTGGGGCGACAGCCGTCAGCGTTGTATTTTGCAGCCATCTAAGCAAAGGCAGGCGTGGACAGCTATACCATGTTTAGAGGGTAACGGAGTGGTTGGGGATATTTAGAGTAGGGCAGGAGATACGAACCACGAGGGGGATGTGATGCGTATGTGGAGGCTTGGTACGAGGAAGTACTGGAACCGTGGGGGGGGTGGGGTGACGGGGCGTTGGACAGGTGTGTTCGTATGTGACGTTGTAATTTAAGAAATAGTGATCGAAAGGCTTTAGGTGGCTATTTACGGCAGAGGAAATATGAGAATGCGTTAAGGGGAGGAATGAGGAAGGGGAAAGCTTCCGGTATTGACGGTCTACCTGGTAGAATTTTTATTTACAACATTGGGCGTTGATAAAGGAATTTATAGTAGGTTATTTAATAGTTATGAAGAGAAGGGTAAGTTGGGGGAGAAGCAGGAAAACAGCAGTTGTAGTGTATGGTCCCGAAGGTCAAGGGGCAGCCCACCCTTCGGGAGTACCGAGCCATATCACTGATGTGTGCAGACTATAAGGTGTTTGCAAAAATGTTAGGTAATAGGTTCAAAATGTTGTTGTTGTGGAGAGGGGTCGGTGTCAAAATTCAGTTTGGTTGCCGGGAAGGTCGATGATTGAAGGTACATGGGATACATGAGAAGTTGTGTGGGGAAGCTAAGGGTGGGGTGGAGGGGCGGCTTTGGTGGCTCTAGATTGGCAGGGAGCATATTGATAGGTGGAAAGGGGAGCTTTGCAGGTTATACTTAGGAGACAGGGTTTTGGGGAGGAAATAGTCGAGTGGGTAATTACGTTTTGTACAAGGGGCGAAGCGAAAATTGGGATACAGATTACTGGGTGTATGGGGAGGGAAATTGCAATGGAAGAGGGCCTTGGACAGGGATGCCCCATGTCCCAAATATTGTTTGGTGTTTCCAGGACCCTTTTTATAGAATGGTTGACCGTAGCTTATGTACGCCATTATGTGAGGGAAGTGTGGGGGGTGGGAGGGACTGGCCGGGTTAATTGGATATGTTGACAACACCACTGTTCTCATCGTGGAAGGGTGTCAGTGGGATGAGTGGTGGACGAGGTGTCAATTATTTGGAAGTGCCACGGGTATGCAGGTAAATAGTGCGAAGTCAAGGGGACTGGGGTTGGGTTTCTTGGGTGGGGGGAGTGTGGGGGGGAGATGTAATGTTGTTAAAGAATGGGCGGTGTCTTTAAAGATTTGTGGTATTATTTATAGGGATGACATGGTTGCGGGCGCGGGAGGAAAAACTCGGGCTAGGATTATTGGAAAGAATCGTTGGGGCGTCTAGGTGTTCTGAGACCAGACCTAACTCTGATACAGGAGTGATAGTCGTGAACAGTTTATTGTATAGTAAGGTTTGGCATGTTGGCAAGCTGTGTTCCCATTACAGGGACAGCGATTGGGGATACTAAGACGGATGTACAATTTTTGTGGGGATCACGTTGTGATGGTTCGGAGGGACGTTGGAAATGTTTACCTGTACGTCAGGGTGTTGTTGGGGGATTGTTGGATTTGGAGACGGAGGATAAATGTGTGTTTATTAAATGGGAAGTGTTGGTGAGGGTGTGAACGCGAGGGCGTTTGGAAGGATACACGACAGGATGGGTATGTGGAATCGAGGAATGGATGTTGAGGGAATGTGAAAATAGTTTTGAGGGCTGTGTGTTGATGTTGTTAGGGGGAGAACTGAGATAGGTTCGTAATAAGTGTTTTGTGTAGGTTACTTGTAGGTGGAGTGCGTTTTGTCCAGTTGAGGTTTGTTCCCCATGTATGCGTGGAAGAGTATTTGGTTTAGTTTAGTAAATGAAGTTAAACCCTCGGGCGCGTCGTGAGGTGATGTTTTCGTTTTGCATGGGATCCTTCCGTCTGTGAGATATTACGAAACAGACAGGTTGTAGAGGGTGGGGGGTGTGGTATCTGTGGAGGGGATATGAGACGGCGTTTTCATGTAGTTTACTTTTGTGTGAAGGGACTAGAGGAGGTAGGTGCTGGTTAAGTAGGTTGGTACAGGGGTGGAGGGGGCGTGGGGTGTCGTTCTGGTGCTTTAAGTCTGGATATGGGTGCGGTTAGACGAGGGTGTCCATAAGAGCTTTAGATTATTCATGGTAGATTATTATATATTCGTGGGTGATGAGGGGGCGAGGGGATAAGTGAAGAGCGAAAAGGGGGGGGGGGGGGGAATAGGGTTCTTGCGGTAAACGTCTATCGTAAGATGTGTCGTAACAGAGATTTGTATGGGGAGGAGGTGGGATAGGCTTTCTCTGGGGGTATGAATGCTAACGTTAGGGATTACTCGGTAAATCTGTGATTGAAAATGAGTGAGTGAAGGGTTTTCATAGGATGGAGGGAGTCGAGTCAGGGGGTGGTAAAGCGGGCTCGCATCACTAGGGGGGGGTCGTGAGAGTGTTGTGATGTGGGTTTGTGAAAGTTTTCTGGTTTTCATTGAGACTTTTTGGCATCCAAGTGTGTATGCTAGGAGCTCAAGGTCTCGTTATGTTAGATATAACACTTTATCAGAATGTAGGTATAATATAGTAGATTTTTTTTATGTATAATTATGATGTGTATCAGTCTTTGTATAACATGATTCTTGAGGAATAAGGTTCTTTGCGACATGAAGTGTGTTTTAGTTAGTATTTATGTTTCGTGCTGGATGTTTTTGCACGATGAGATATAATTATATACTGTTTTTGACATTGTGACTTACAGTGCATCTGAGTATGTGATTTTGTGGAAATTTTTGTGTGTGCGTGTGGTGTGTGTGTGTGGATGTGGGGTGTGGGTGTGGGTGCTTTGGGTGTGGGTGTGGGTGGTGTGGGTGTGGGTGTGGGTGTGGGTGTGTTAATTATATAAAATATATATCCCTTTTCTATTGTATTGAGCCTTTGTCAGGGTCAGACGTTATGTAATACTTATATATGTATTGATGATTCTTTTTAAAGTTTATAATTATGGTCTGTACCTTGATAACGGTTTTGGTGGTTAATGCAAGTTCTTGATGTTAAGTTTAGTCTGTATGGGTATTACAGACATATCTGAGACAGTTTTAGTGACGTAGTCCAGTTGTGTCTGAGATTTGTATATGGGTTTTATTTGTAACAGTATTGCGCTTCAGTTCTTGTGTTCTAAGTGTATTCTTTTTCTGTTTATTTGTATGTTGGGATTATGTTCAGCTGTATGATTAGGATACGTATGTAGATGTTCTAGTAAGATTATGATGCTTAGGTTTTGGTTTTTTTGATTAATGTGAAGGATGGATTTAACAGATATAACTTCTTTGATATTTTATGTTCAAGTGTATTGTGAACCTTTGTCAGATTGTCATTTATATGTACATATTTTTTTTTTATATATTTGCGGTTTGTATATAAGATCAATTCATGGACACCTGTGAATGTTATTTTTTTTTAGCTATGTTCTTGTTGTAAGTTTTTGTTGTAATATCTTGCGAGCATGTAGGTACAATCCGTTTGTCAGTTAATTTTGATTAGGTTCCATTACTGTTTCTTTATTTTTATGTTAAAATGTATTGGTTTTTAAATAAAAACAAAAAAAAAATAAACTTATTCTAGTATAAGGTTAAACATAGAATATTGTTCTGTACTGATGACCTGACATCTTAAACTACTTGTTATACAAGTGAAAGTAAAAAACTCATCTGTCATGACAACTTGCCTTGTAGTTGTCAATCTTGTAGGAATTAATAGATTAAACATTGTTCACTCTTTAAATGTATTCAAGCTAACTTTAGGAAATTTAAGCTTTAGAAATTAGGTGAACGGATGTTAATGTGACGGGCTACTCTCGGGCCGTGTGGACATGCTATGCAGTTCGTCCTGTCTAGGCTGGCGTTCTGCGCAGTTTTCCCTGTTTTGATATTCAAATGGCGGATGACATTGGTCGCTTGTAAATACAGTGTGTGTTCGATTGTTCATGGAACGCTTACAGTTCAGCGATGCAGGTGCTCCTGCCTACGAATCATCGGCGGAAGTATTGGCATACCGGAATGAAGATTGTATGGAGTAGCCATAAAATTGAATTACAGGATCTTCATCATGTTTAAGGAGTAGGGCTTCTACTTTAGCATCGTTAACAATATCTAGAGAGGAAGATGGCCGTGAAACACTGCAGTGGAGGTATGGCCTCCATGATGTGTCGAGGGTTTTTAAAAAACATGACGTGTAAAAAGTAAGGAAATCGTTTCCATTTGAAGCATCAGAGCATGATGTGGTAGCAGTTTTCGTAATATGGAAAATCCACTCAGCTGAGTTGGGAGTGTGGAAAAATGGACTTATGAGGGGTTGCCTGAGGGATCATTTACACAGAAAATGACCTTTACGGCAGCCAATTCCATCGTATGTGTACTAGGGAGTCTTCAGGACTAAGGTCTACGTGTAATAACTCAGGTCAGAGGAAGACATGCAGTATTGTGTGGGTCATTAATGACCATATGGCAGCCAATGCCATAAGAAAGCAGGAAGGATGGGATTCAGATACATAGCCTATAAGTCACGGCAGCAAGGTACAGAGGGGGTCGGAGACTGGGTTACTACCCATAACGACACTTGTCGTTGGAGTGAGGAAGTTGATAAGGCAGAGGAGGCAATGAACGAATGTGTAAAGTTAGCGGTTGGACAAGAGGACTGCAGCCAGCGACGCGGGAACGAGTGATGGACGAGTGTTGAAGGACCCGGATTGGATTGCTGGGGGAGGTTATAGCTCCTTATAAGTGAAGTTGAGGGTGGTCTGGAGGAAGCAAGGAGTAACACACATTTCGGGTGACATCAAATAATGATTGGTGGCTGGGTGATAATTTGCGCACTAATGGCACTGTGCACTACAGTTGTGCAGCAGAAGTACATTGGAGGGAACGCGAGATGAAGAAGAAGCGATGGTGGTGACGGAATATCGTGTAAGCGACTCGGCTGGAACGTCGGAGATGGACGACGTTCTCACTCCAGGACAGAGATCCGGGAATAAATAATGTTCCCCTGAAGTGAGCCAAACGGGGGGAGAGGGGAAGAGAGTGAATTTGAAGGATTGATTAGTTCTAAGGACAGGGGGTGGTAGGTTAGGGGGGGTTGAACAGGCAGGCTGCCCAAACGAGAACCTCTTCACCAGGAAAGTATAGTAGGACTATCTACCAAGGCGGAAGGGAATGTCCGTCCGCTATTAAAGTAATTCAAGGTAGTAACAATTAATGTAAATGGATAGAGAAATGAAGTGAAATGAGGTCTTGGATGGAATGGTTCTCATGGAGGTATAATGTAGATGAATGTTTTATACAATGGAACATAATTATAAGCTTGGCTGTACAATTATTACTGAAAGGTTATAAGTTATATGTGAGTGGGTCTATGAGGTTAAAAGGAGAAGTGGCTGTGGCTGTGAGGGAAAACAGTCCCATGTATAATAGTGGGAGGAGGGGGAGAGGGTGGTGAGGGTGGATGGTGAGTGGGGTGAACGAGAGTATGTTTTTATAGGGGTTTACATGCCAGCGGAGAGCACAGTCAGAATAAAAGAGGATTTTGTACAGTCATTTTGTTGGTATCAATTACGGGGTTTACCTTTAGTCACTATAATTGGAGGAGATTGGAATGTCATAAGGGTGGACGACGTGGAGCCGAGAGGGGCGGGGTGTGTGTTAGGGGCGTTACGCAATGTTTTGCAGGATGTGCGGGGTTTAGGGATATAGGCGAGGAGTGGGGCTTGGAGAATAGAGTCCTTTGTCAGAACGAGGTTATTCAGCACGTTAGATAGAATCTATACATCGGAGTCAGTTAGTGTGAGGGAGTAAGAACATTTGGACGTGGGGTTTTTGACATAGGGCAGGGTTTTGGCTGGTGGATTGGGGGGATGTGGTTAAGATACAATCAGGGTTTGGAAGTAAAAGCGAGACTAGTGAGGTTGAGGTGGTGAGTGTGGGTTTGGTGAATGGTGGCAAAATTTGTGGGGTGCCAGGGAGGGGAGAAGAGTATCTTGGAATGGTGGGAAAATAAAGCTAAACCAGGTATAGAGGGTTTTCTATTTAAACGTATGGGACGGGAGGCGGAGGCAGAGGTGGAGGTATGGATTACAAAATTTATTTGCGGGCAACAGCTCAATGAGTGTTAATGAGGAAGGGGAGGGAAGGCCAGTACGAAAAGATTTTTGTGATGCTCAGAGATGATTGAAGGAAATTACATAACGAAAGATTTTGATGAGATTTAAGGGTAAGGGCGGGGATGGATGCAGTTACTGTGGGGAGATAAGCCTTCGGACAGTGTTTTGGAGAAGTTTTATAATCAGGCAAAAGGAGTCGAAATATTTTAAAACTTAGAGGTTAGTGAAGTTTGGGGGATTTTATAAGGGGCAATGCTAGTGACAAATGAAGAGTGAAGTAATTATGCTGATTATTGGTTTCAAAAGAATCGGGCGAGGGAAAGTTGGGATAAGTTTGGAGGAAGGGGAGAGGTGCAGCCTTGGGGACGATGTGGGGAGGAGGATAGTTGGAAATGGATGGTGTTAATTAGTATGGATTGAAGTGAGAAGAGGTCAGTGCTCAAATTTAAGTATGGGAAAAGCTCCAGGAATAGATGGGATTTCAGAATGATTTTTTAGTGAGTTCAATGGGACCATTAAAGTATTGTCTGGTACAGGTAATGATTGTATGACTGTGGGAAGGTAAGTTATGAATGACAAAGCTGGACGAGTGTGGTCGTGTTTAGTACAGGAAAAGCGGAGGGAAGAAACACTGAGCACGTACAGGGCCATATCTTTAATGTGTACTGACTATAAGATTTTTGCGAAGAACTAGGGAATAGGATGAAGAGGGGCGATAGGAGGTATACTTACATAAGGGGGACAGTTGGGATTCCCGGGGAACGTAGCATGAACATGGGCATAGCCAGATCAGGGAATTTTTGAAGGGTTGCAATGGGGTGGAATTTTGGTATTCTTGGAATAAGCATATGACGGTCGTGATAGGGAGTTTCTGTGGGGCCAGTTTGAGACGGTCTGGGATTTGGTGACGGGAATTGTAAAGTGAGTTGAGATATGTATTCTGGGGCGTGTTGGATTACAGGTGCAAATTAAGGTAGGTTGGGCAGGATTTTGGAAATGGAGAGGTGTTCTGAGACTGGGGCGTTCCTATGTCTCAAATTTTGTTCGCATAACATTAAGCACCACGTTTTATGAAATGGTTGTGGGAAAGGGGATTTTACATGGGGAGGGGGTGGGGTTTAATGTGGTGGTAGGATATGTGGACGATACAACTGTTACTGATACTGGTGTTAGAAGGATTGAGGAAGATAGGGAGGGTCTTGAAGGTTTTTGGAGAGGGCGTCAGGAATGAGCGTTCAACAGAGCTAAATCAAAATTATTAGAGATAGGTGGCTTGTGTGGGGGGTGGAATGGGGTTGGAGTTCTGTATGGGAAGTGGCGGAAACGGTTGAAAATTTGCCCCCCCCCCTCCCCCCCCCCCCCTCCACTTGGAGTTTTATATATGGCTGATGGAGCAAGAGGCTCGTCGAGTGAAACTCGGAGGTTGGTAGGAGAGAAGGTAGTGAAAAGGATACGGGAGCTAGAGGCGGGGGAGGTTACTTTATTGCAAAGGGCGATTAGAATGAATTCATTGGTGTATAGAAAGTGTGAATGTTCGCTGTGGTGTATCCTTTACGGTTGCAGGAAGATACAGAGATACAGAGGGAGGGCGCTCCGTTATGTGTGGGGTTTTGGGGCGACGGGGCATGGGCCAGTAAGAGTTCCGGTTCAATGGTTCAAATGTACGGAAAGAGGAGGAGTAGACTTTTGGGGCTGGGGCCGGAGAGTAAGGGCCCATGTAGGGTTAACAACAGAGTTTGTGCGGAGAGGGGGGGGGTGGGTGATGAGAGGGGTAAGAGTTGGGAAAGTGATGGAGGATGTGCGACGGTGGTGGGAGGAAAGGAATTAATTGAATGCGAGACTATGCTAAGGTTATTGTTAGTCGATCGGGAGGCAGCAAAACTTAAGGTTGGAAGGTTGGTGGAGCTGAGTAGGAAACACCGGGGACCTGCAGGGGTATCGGTATACCCCTTTTTATGATTGGGGTAGATTTGGTATGATTTCCGGTAAGTTTAGTATTAATGCCGAGGGTGATGAGGGAGTTAGTTTATAGATTTGTAATGGGAATTTTTAGCTTCAAAGTCTGTTGTGTGTAAGGGTTTGGTGAGGGAAGCGACATGCGAAAGTCGTGAGGAACGGAAACAGCTTTTCATTATGCAGTTTTATTTCTGTAAAGAGTTGAGGGTGGTACGGTTGTGGTACGGCAAGAGTTTGCAGGTGATGGGCGGGAGGTAATGTGAGATTCTGAGGAGCCCTAACATTCGAAGTAAGAGGGGTCTCTGACAAGAGTGGCAGATTTCTTGTATTTTTCTTGGGGATTGAGGGACAAAGGGGGGGAATTAGAATTAGGGAGATTGCTGCAGGAATTTATCGTACGGTATGTTAGAAAATAAACTAAATATATGGGAACACGTGGAGAACGCGTTTTCCGGACTCATACATGGAATATACAGTAAAGGGACTCATTTAATGTATATCCCCCCAACCCCCCCCCCCCCCCCCCCCCCCCCCCCCCCCCCCCCCTTTTTCCTCCATCCCTTATGGCAACTAAGTATAGATTAATGGGACCGTTTTCCTTTTTAGCGAGAGGATATATAAGTATTGGAGGGTGAGTGCATGAGGTAAGGTTATCTGGAGAGGTTTGTATGTTTGGAAGGTTTATGTTCAAACGTGGTGTTGTTTTTGAGAGTTATGTAGCAACTGTAGTGGGCAACCATACAGTGTTGTGACTTAACAAAGAATTATTAAGGAAAGTGTTCCTGTGCAGCAAGCACCACTAAAGAGGAGATAATCAAGTATTATCAGCGTTTTGGCTACACAAACCTTGAGCTCATGTCGGTCTTTACATTAATGTTCTATTTTGTGTATTTTACAGTATATACGAGGACAAAATAACATGGTTCCAAAAAATTTTCAATTATTATGTCTAAGATGATAAAAGGTGTGTGTTTGTATATATGTATTTGTGTTTGTGTGGTTTATATATATATATATATATTATATATATATATATATATATATTATATATATATATATATATATTATATATATATATATATATATATATATATATATTATGCAAAACAACACTCTTGAAAAGAATAGAGAATTCCAAGCGTCTTTCGTTACTACTCACATTATCAAGGAACTAATGAAGTGAAGCATCACAAAAGGAAGCTTATTATAAAAAGGGTCCGGACCAGCACCTTCAATACAGATTCCACAACGGTTAAACCCAAGTGACGCGCGGCGAGCCAATCTTGGAAAGGTCCTTTGCCACAACTCACCCCCAAGCTTTTCTACCAGGAAAATTTAATAGTGATTTGTCCAGTGTATTATTAAAATTCTCTTCCCAAATTCTATAATTATTAATGGATCTAATTTATATAAACAAAGGAATATTCATATTATTAATATTTTAATATTACAGTTGTATTCCAAAAATCTTGATACAGTAAAAAAACTTTTGATAAAGAATTCCCCCCAAAATGCTGATGGATGTGTCTATAAGATCTTGTAAATTTGCGATAAAGTGTATTACGGTCATACTGGTAAAAATCTCGAACTAAGATTAAAACAACATTAATATAGCATTAGGAAGCTGGACAAGATTCCAATGCTTTTTTTAATTCATGTAAGAGATTTTTAACCCATCATTGATTTTCAAAATGTTGCAGAAAGTAGTATCAAGCAAGTCCATGGTTCAAACAGGAATATAATTGAATCTTGTTTCATATAAAAAAGCAGTTGTGACACAATATGAATATTTCCTTTGGTTTATATAATTAGATCCCATTTTTAATTAATAGAATTGGGCCGAAAGAATTTAATAATACACTGGACAAATAATTTTAAATTTTCTTGGGTAGAATAGCTTGGGGGCGTTGAGTTGCGCAAAGGACCTTTCCCAGTTGGCTCGCAGCGCGTCGACGTGTTTAACGTTGTGGGATTGATATTGAGTGCTGGCCGGGACCCTTATATATCTTTCCTTGGAGCTTCACTTTCATGTTCCTTGATAATGTGAGTAGTCTCGAAAGCGCTTGGAATTTCTCTATTTCTTTCAGAGTGGTTGTTATGCATATTTTGAAATCACCTGTTTACTGTGATCTTTTGCAAATATATATATATATATATATAATATATATATATATATATTATATATATTATATATCTATATTAATATATATATATATTTATATATATATAATATATATATTTATATATATATATATATATATATATATTATATATATATATATATATATATATATATTTTATAAATATATATATTTTATTATATATATATCTATTGCATATTTATGTTTGTGTATATTATGTATATTAACAACCTTTATTAAGAAGCCACACAGTGTCATGGTGACACAATTATTATTATATCTATGTGGTTTTTTTGTTAGATCCTGTGACCTTACTGAACATTATTTAGTATTGTGTACCATAAGCCGTAAGTGGTATTATTTAGAGTAAGGCAATTTGGTGTGACAGCGAGTTTGGGAATGGACAACGTTGGGTTTTCAAGGGGGGAACTTGTTTTTGTTAATATGGTGATGTACGGGAGTTGGGTTGAATGTTTTTTTATTAGGAACTGTGTAGTACAGTCTGTAAGGTTTTTTTACATAAAGGAAACGTTATTAACTCTGGTGTGGGTTGCCATGTAGATGTTATTATACGTTGGTTTATTTTCAGTATGTAAATCTTGTCATTTTTTTATATATTTTAAAATTGTATTTAAACATATATGATCTAAGGAAGGACATCCAGATATCGAGGTATTTATCATGGTATTGTAAAGGAATTATAACTCTTAGAGTTTACTTTCGGGAATGTTATTTTCATTTGTTTTTTTGATATAGTAAAATATGTAACTTACACATATTGATTTGGGTCATAAGTTATATTGCAATTGTCATGAAGAGAAAAAGGGGGCTATAAGATTTTATAAAATCAGGTCAGTAGACTTTCTATATGTTGTGGGAGGATTTTTTTATGGGACGCGAGAGATTATCGTAATTTCATTAGTTCCGTATGATGTAATCAGGCATGGATCCTTAAGGGTAATTTGCCAACAGTTGAATGTAAACCTTTCCACAGGATGACCTGTGTGTTATGTTTTATAGGAAGGAGACCCTTTTGTTCACACTTGATGTCTCTGTATTTAATTTTTATATTGTAATAGTTCTGATGTCATTATATATGTGCTTCTTCAGTATTTGTGTAGTCACAGTTGATTATTGTTCACTGCCTGTATCTTGTTACATATTGATTATGTACCCATATATTTTGTACCTGAGTTTTAAATAAAATAAAAAAAAAACCTCTCAGTAGCTACTTACACTCTGCTATCAGACAACCATTATGATTTTACAAGCACAATAAGTGAACGTCTAAATATTTGATGGAGGGAGAAAAAGGGAGGGAGAAAATAGAGAGAGGGTGAAAAAGAGGGGGAGAGGGAGAAGGGGAGAGAGCAAGAGGAAGCAGTTAGGTAGGTTAAATATTAAATTAACATAATTTCTCTGAGAGATGATGTTCATTACTTATTAATTGGGCTGTTGTCTTAGTACAGTTTCAAAAGGCACTTGTCGTTGCATGTGTATGTGTTTATATAATATATATATATATATATATATATATACTATATAAATATATATAATATATATATATATTTATATATATATATATATGTCGTGCGAATAGGCGGAACTTGTATCTTGGCTTAAAAAATAGCAACGCTCATCTTGCCATATAGGACAAAAAGTGAAAATTTGTGTATGCACGTAATTTCGCCAAAATTTAATTCTGAACCACGAAAAAAATATATTTCACTTGCTGTTTGTTTATTATTAAATTATTTGTAAACAAATCTAAAATATATTTAGTTGGGTTAGGCTAAACAATTGCGTTGTTTATAATAAGGTTAGTAAGTATTCTAAGATTTTGTGATGCAAAATTATAAATTTTTACCATTAACATTAATGAAATTAAATACGTCGTTTAAACGTATAAGAGAAAAATTTTAGAAAGGATTTAACCTTTAATGAGTTCTTCTAACTGACAGTTTTGCCTTTCGGCACGACATATATATTATTATTATATATATAGTTATATATATATAATATATATATATATATATATATATATATTTTATATATATATATATATATATATATATATATATATTATATATATATATATATACCTCTAGAACTGTAATGGGGACCTCAATCCTAGAGAAAAGAATAAACTTGAGCTTCAGTGGAAAACTCAGGTTCTCCCTGAAGCTGTTTGAGATTTTCTCTACCCTCTTTATTTTTCAAGTATGTTTTATTAAAGAAAAATACAATATTTTTTGCCAAACTTCACAAAAATACAACAGAAAGAAAACAACATAGGTACTCAGAGCTACATCTCGAATACTTCGTCCAGCTCCCCTGCGGTGGGCCGCGTGCCAGAATGCTGCAGGCATTTCCTCTCTGGATCGCAACACTGAGTCTCTGAAGAGGAAGCGGTCGCCTGTGGTCCTTGGTTTTCTATGATTGGATTTTCACCCAGCTCTTTGAGGAACTTTAGAGCACACTTGCCCCATGCTCCAAGGGTTCAACCTATTGAAATGAAGTTATTACAAGGGGGAAGGTCTTCATATTTTCGGATCTTCTTGGGTTTCTCCCATGTGGCTGGAGCTACACCCCCTTCCACTACGGAGTATGGCAAGTAGGTGTCTGCCCAAATGTAGGCAGCACAGGTGTTAGTCTCCAGGCCCAATCTGCTTCCATCCTTCCAGGGTAGCATAGTGGCTCCATCTGGACGCTTTTGACTGCCATCAGACCTCTGTACAGTGTGGTTCCCGTTGAGCTGGCAAGGGCTGTGGCGAGGCTTCTCTTTATTATGTCAATTGATTCCTCATGTCTGTCATACTTCCTTCTTCTGTGTGACACTCGAGACATGAAGTTCCTGAATGATCAGCTGTTCGCCCTGCCGCAATACACTATGTTCGGTGAGGATGGGGGGCTAGGCGAAGAGCACACCAATCCGAATGGCCTTGTGGGTCAGAGACGGGTGCACAGTGGGAGGAATTGTTCATGTGCTTGTTCTTTTATAGATGTTAGGTGGTTGAGTGATGTATGTGTGCTTGATGGTTTCTTTCTTTTTTTTTTTTGTTTTTGTCTGTGAAGGGTTGCTTTCCTGTGTCCCAAAACGTGCTTGTGTTGTGTGATAATTTATGTAATATACTTTATTGTTCTCCACAGTTTTATACTAATATATAGTATTTTGTCTGTACAGATGTACTCTCAAATAAAATAAAAATAAAAAAAATACTAGGGTCATGTGAGTGTGTGTGGGGGAGGGAGGAGTTTGTACCAGATTACCATATGTCTTGTTGTGAGTGCTAACTTTCTCTATCCTACCCCCACCCACACACCTGAAATCAGCGCTAATACCTGAAGTCAGTGCTCATTCTTGAAGTCAGTGCTACACACCTGAGGTAAGCGCTACACATCTGAAGTCAGCGCTACCTACACGCTCTGTCATTTATATATGACTGAACATATATGCTGTTATATTTTAAACATTACATAAGAAACAATACAAAAAAGCCCTATTCAAATTCGTCAGTTCCTTTTCAGTGTTTCTAACCAATTTTTTAATTATCCAAGGAAAACATCATCAATAACCCTAAAAACTTATTTTTTTCGCTTGCCATGACCACGGTTAGAGTGCGTAGTGCTCTGAACCCCTATGCTGTTTGTAGGCGAGCGCTTGTCAGGTGTACCTGTGCAGTGGTGTGACGTGGTTGCTGTTCACTAACCTCTGGATAACTACTTAGGTGCACTGGATTGTCAAGATGGCGGTTAGTCTGCGACGAAGGATAAATTACTGTAGGGCATTGAGGTACTTAAAGGAAACGATAACGCCCAGTTCTGCGCAAGTTTATTGCCAAAGTCATCGGGGATGACATAGGGCGTACAAGATAGTGACTTGTATGGTGTTAGCATTGAACGGAGGACATACGAATTTTCGTCAAATGCTATCAGCAACGGTTTATGAATCGTTAGTCAACCGGTTTCAGGACGTGAGTCTTAGTCACACCAGCTGTCACTGTAGAATGATAGATGTTTCATGGTTATTATACGTGGATCAAGTTTACGCAACTTTCCTTTGAGGCGGACGAGGCGGATATAGGAAAGTTTTGAGAAGTATGGGGACGGTGCAAATTTGTAACATGGTACGTGGGCGCAGGAAGCCTATGCTGGTTTTCCAGAGGGTTCTTTCAACCATCAAAATGACTTTGAGGACCCCAATACCATCCTATGTGTATCCTACAAGATTTCAGGGACGCAGGTAATGGTAATGTACCCAGGGACAACGACGTAGTGCCGCCTATGTGGTGAGTCATGATCACTTAGCGGGCGACCTGTGACAAGCGAAATGGACTTGTGCCGGGACTTTTTTGTGTGGGACGTCGCAGCCCCCTGCTTCAAAGGTGGCAGGTGAGGAACAAAAATCGGTTGGAGGGCGTGGGTGTTTTTTGTGGAGCGAGGATAGTGGATCGGGCACACAGGTATGGCGGTGAGTTGGAGTCCCGCCCCAAACCTGCCTGTAATCAGGTGTCGTCTCCTGAGGATAAGAAGGAGCAGTAAGTACAAGAGAAGGTTCCTTGAGATTGAGGGGAAATTGGTGGAGGTGTTGAAGACGTTGTCACCACCAGAGAGGGGACGTTACATCTGAGGTGGTGTCATTGGAGGATAGGTCGCTTCCAGAAAGTCTTGAAGACATGATAATTTGGGACGTGATGGTGGTTTGGCCCCGAGTCGTCCATTGAATCATTAAACCATTCTAGGTGAGGTGGAGTTTTCATCGTGAGGTAACATTGTACCAAGACATGTGTAACATGACTGACTCGAGAAAGAGGGAAGGCTACATAGATTCTGATGACGTCCTTACGCCTGCACAAAAGGCCTGGGAAAACAGCTGAGGTGAAAGTTTGAAGGTAGTGGTGTAGGTGTGGTAGCCATGAAGGAGGCACCGGAAGAAGGGGGGAGGGAAAGAGAGGCACTCTGAAGGTGTCGAACGTAAATTCAAGCTCTGGAGTTGTAAAGAGTGATGAGAGGAAGCAGGGGTGGAAACATTAATAGGCCTTAGGTGTATGTTGTAAATGTTAATGGGTTATGTAGCGGTATTGAAGAGAGAATGGGTTTCGTAATTTTCTGATTAAATCTAGTGTGGATGTTGTGTTCCTGCAGGATGTACCAATTTCAAAGAGGTTGGGTGTTGGAGTGGCAGGATTTCGAGTAGTTATCCTGCCATCTCCCGTTCTAATAGGTGGTTGTCGGAATTTTAAATAAGGGAGACGAGCCCCGTTTGTTTTGCAGAGAAGCGAGGAGGAGGGGGAGGGTGGTGTTGTTGCGTTGGTTGGGTTTGTGGATGGGTAAGTTGTGTGTCTTCTTGTGAGTGTGGTATGCGCCGGGCAGAAATATAACATAATAAAGGGAAAGAATGATTTTGTGTGTGAGGATATTGTTGTTTATTTTAAGTGCAACTGCCAGAGGTGGCGATAGTGGTGGGGACTGGAAATAGTTGTAATCTGGGTGGCTGATGTGGACCAGAGGGGCTGGATATATGTTCTGTGGCTCTTAGGGATTTATTAAGGGATGTTAGGTTACGTGATTCCTTTTCGGGGGGGGGCGGTGTGGGAGATGATTTACGTTTGTTAAGTGTGGATATGCTGCGGGACTAGATAGAGTGTACCTTTTCTCAGGGAGGTGGATGTGAAATCTTTCTGTACTGTTGAGGCTACAATGTCAGTCATAGGCCAGTGGTGGTGGAGGTTGGGTGGGGGCGCTCGCCGACATATATAGAAGTTATTGGAAATTAAATATAGTGTGTTAGGTGATGAGGAGGGGTTGGAGGGGTTTTCAGTCCTTGGAGGGAGTTAGTGTGGAAGAACAGGAGTGGATGACATTGTGACATGGTGGGATAGTGTCCGCAAGGAAAGGTATTAGAAAGTTTTATGTGTGAGAGGGAAAACGTATTAATAATTTAAAATATGGTACCTGAGGCTAAAACTATTAGAGGATAGGTTAAGAGGTTGCTATGGGAGGGGGGTGGGTTGGGAATAATTTTCCTATGGATGAAATAGCTGCCGAAATAAAGGGAGAAGGTTGAGGGTGTGTTGCTCAAAATGAAAGGTTTCAAGCTGTAAGGATGCAGGCATGTAGGTGGGTGGAAGTCCTTTGGGGCGACAGCCGTCAGCGTTGTATTTTGCAGCCATCTAAGCAAAGGCAGGCGTGGACAGCTATACCATGTTTAGAGGGTAACGGAGTGGTTGGGGATATTTAGAGTAGGGCAGGAGATACGAACCACGAGGGGGATGTGATGCGTATGTGGAGGCTTGGTACGAGGAAGTACTGGAACCGTGGGGGGGGTGGGGTGACGGGGCGTTGGACAGGTGTGTTCGTATGTGACGTTGTAATTTAAGAAATAGTGATCGAAAGGCTTTAGGTGGCTATTTACGGCAGAGGAAATATGAGAATGCGTTAAGGGGAGGAATGAGGAAGGGGAAAGCTTCCGGTATTGACGGTCTACCTGGTAGAATTTTTATTTACAACATTGGGCGTTGATAAAGGAATTTATAGTAGGTTATTTAATAGTTATGAAGAGAAGGGTAAGTTGGGGGAGAAGCAGGAAAACAGCAGTTGTAGTGTATGGTCCCGAAGGTCAAGGGGCAGCCCACCCTTCGGGAGTACCGAGCCATATCACTGATGTGTGCAGACTATAAGGTGTTTGCAAAAATGTTAGGTAATAGGTTCAAAATGTTGTTGTTGTGGAGAGGGGTCGGTGTCAAAATTCAGTTTGGTTGCCGGGAAGGTCGATGATTGAAGGTACATGGGATACATGAGAAGTTGTGTGGGGAAGCTAAGGGTGGGGTGGAGGGGCGGCTTTGGTGGCTCTAGATTGGCAGGGAGCATATTGATAGGTGGAAAGGGGAGCTTTGCAGGTTATACTTAGGAGACAGGGTTTTGGGGAGGAAATAGTCGAGTGGGTAATTACGTTTTGTACAAGGGGCGAAGCGAAAATTGGGATACAGATTACTGGGTGTATGGGGAGGGAAATTGCAATGGAAGAGGGCCTTGGACAGGGATGCCCCATGTCCCAAATATTGTTTGGTGTAAAAAAATTTTAAATAACACCAAAATACAAGATCTGAGCAAGATTACTAAGAATCATATCACAAGTGCAGAAGAAAAAATGAAAACCCAATACAAAATAGGAATGTGTAACAAACACGCAAAATACATACATACCATTCACTGACACACATTATACCAAATGATAAAATATCTGACACATACACGCAAAACTGTTGGGGGGCAGCCCCCCCCATTAAAACCCATCTATAAATACATCCACATCATTGGCACACTTACTGATCACAGCAGTGATCAAACATTAATTTACGTAACTTTTAGATAGACATGCAACTGTTTATGAGATTTTACTTAAGAACAAACTCTGGTAATTATTCTAAAACATTACTCCATAACAACAATAAGCATTATACAAATTACATGATCATATGAATCATCAACAACTGCAAAATTTATACAGCATATGTATAATCTTGGAACCTTTTGATCACAGACGAATTACTCACAGCAGATTCCACAGAATGGTTAAGTCTATTTATATTAGGAGAAATCCAAATATTTTTAAGATAATGAATTTGTAATGTATCTCCTTAAAAAATTTATGCAGTAAAGGAGAAAAATCACAACATACTCATATTGAAATATTCATTATTACAAAATAACTGGACTCTTACTAAAGCATGACTGAATTGATACATTTCAGTGAATTTTGTTGGAAGTAATCTCTGAACAGTTTCAAATGCTTAACTAATTTTTATATCATTACAGCATTATATCTTATTAACCTTAACTAAGCAGTCTTCTGAAACTGACCAAGCTTACTGAACAACTATCACACCGTACATCACACCTTTACTTATCAAAAGCATCACTCACGCCCACGCATACCTCAAGAAGCCAGCTTCATTTTACCCCTTAAGATTGCAACGCCCATAAGTCCCTGACGCGGAACCTACGATATCCCTCCGAAAAGGTTAAATGCCACCTGTTCCCAGTGATGTCCTTATTTCTCCGTTGCGTCCCATAAAATATCGCTGCCAGTGCCCTGATTCTCTCCCTTACTGACACATGTCTGTAAACCCATGACGTATACACAAAATCCGTGACTAGATAACCCATTGCGTTCTGCACCGGCACCCCCACCCTCCCACATCTAAGCTTAACGCCCTTAAAACACTAATTCCACCTCCACCCACCATACATAAAACCCTACTAAACCACTCTCTCACTGGTTCCAACCTCGCACAAAAAAATACAGCATGAAAGACAGTGTCAATGTCCCCACACATACAACACTCCCCACCCTCCTGCACACGTCTATTTGCCAACACTTCTCCAGACGGCAATATATTGTGGAGAAATTTAAACATTACCTCCCTTACCACTGCCTTCAATCGTAACCCTTTTAAACGGCCCCATATATCTCTCCAAGCATACATCGGATATATATCTTCCACCTTAGCAACCACCTCCCTACCACCCACCTGAGCCAGTCGTCCTATCTTGACCCTGCGGGGGTCCCGTGCATAAATTAATAACCTTAACATTCCCTCACACATCTGGACATCCCTACCCCTCATCCAATGCTCCAAACCCCTTCGAACCCATGCCAAACCTGTGCCTGCAACCCTACCCTCCCTCAAATAACTGTGTTTAACATACATGCCCAACATCCTTTGATGCAACGCCATTAACCCCAGCCCTCCCCGGCATGCCGGAAAACATAACATCTTTCGATAACCAGTCACATCCCGAACCCCAAATATGTCGATATACACGCTTCAACAGACGCTTCTCATCGCACATATTCAAGGGATATATACCTACCACATGCCACAGCTTACCATACAAAAGCACATTCACCACAATAGCACGCTGATGTAACGTCAGACCTCCTGTACGCAATCCCGCCAATCTACCCAGAACCCTATCCACAGCTTCTCTCGAATTCACCTCCCTCGCCTCCTGAAGGTTTCCCATATGAACAACCCCACACACCTTAATTTTCCACACCAGGGGCCAGCCTTCTTCCTGTCCTAGAGCCCCACCCACGCCATCCCCCACCCTCATAAGCATAGACTTTTTCCTATTAACCGTCATCCCTGTTGCCCTTCCGAAATGCTCCACCAATTCACCCACCTTTCGTAAATCCTTTGACCTTCTAAATAGAACCGTGGTATCATCCACATAACCCACGATCCCTGGTTCCACAGCCACTTCATCTCTCTTCACTCCCTCCCTTACACTCCCTCGCACAGTCCTCTAGAACGGATCCTGAATCAACGCAAAGAGAAGCTGCGACACAGGGCACCCTTGCCTCAAGTCCCTTTCCATCCTAATTAGTTTTCCTAGCCTACCATTTACCTGCACCCGTACCATAGCCTGCTCATACAACACCTTTGCCCAACTGACGATTTCCCTCCCAAATCCTTGCCACTGCATTAACTTCCACAGTGCCTCACGCTCCACACAGTCATATGCCGCATGCCAATCCAATGCTAATACCCCACCTTTATTTGCCCCCCACTTTCGTCTATAAACCTACGTATGATCCCTTGCCCCACACACATTGATCGCCCAGGCACACCATATTGACCCTCATCCAAAACTTTGTCAAGAACTCGTTTCATCCTATTCCCTAACATTTTAGCAAAGATCTTGTAATCACCACACATTAAAGATATCGATCGATAATCGTGTACGTAATCACAAGACTTCTTTTTCGGAACCATGACCACCACACCAGTACGTTGCTGTTCCCCCAATCTACCTTTGGTTTTCATAGCATTAAATAAAACCGCTAAAAATTCACGCAGACATTCACAATTTTCCTTATAAAAATCACAAGGAATACCATCAATCCCCGGCAATTTTCCCACACTCATACCCTCCACTGCCATTCTAATCTCCTACTCGCTTATAGGTCCACTCAGATTCAATCGATCCTTATGCTCTAGATTACAACATACCCATTCACCCATTTCCCCTAGCACCTCATCATTAACCCCCACTCTTTTGCCATGCATCTCGTACCATGCATCCATGTAGCAACCCATACTCTCTGTTGACATGAGCACCTGCCCCTGACGATACCCCTCCAATTGCTCCTGGACACTCAAGCTCATTATTTCCATCGCCCTGCAACGTTTTCCCTGCTCTCTCAAGACATATGCCGAAGGACAGTCGTCCCATAAAACCTCGTCGATTCCTCCCGAGATTCGTGCCGCATCAAATTCACGATTTTGAATGTCCCTAATCAGTTGTTTTAAACCCTTAATCTCAACCACCGGATACTCACCCCCCCCCCCCTCCCATATAGCATTCCTGCTGTTGACCTTCAAGGTAATGTAAAACACCATATTGATATCTCCGCTCTTCCTTTCCCCGCTTCTGATAAAAGTCCCTCACCTTCCCCTTACTGACTGTGTCCCACCACTCAAGGATGTCCACGCCCCCCAACCATCTGCTCACCATCTCCCCCAAGCACTCTCAAAATATTCCCTCCCATCCCCTTTGTGCAATAACCCAACATTCAACTTCCAATAACCCCTGAAATGCTTTGGCAATCCCTCCTATCCAAATCTACCAGAACCCCTCTATGATCAGAGAAGCTCACATTCAATGCACAAACGCTGCTTACCCTCACCCCCCGAGAAACATAGATTCGATCCAGCCTCGCCACATAATCTCATCTAATGAACGTATGCATGACCCCACCCACCTCCTCCCCTCCCACGTCCACTACATTCACACCTCGCAACAGATCCCCTAAATACCCCGAGAAAAAGCCCCTTCCTCTAGGTTCTACGTCCTTATGGCGAACAATACAGTTCCAATCACCTAGAATCGTTACGGCTGGCAGCGATCTTAAATGGTAAACAAGGACATCCCTAAAGAACCTATTTTTGATGCCCATGTCTCCTTCCACAGGCCCGTATACCCCTATGAAACCCACTTGAACCCCACCCCATGCACCATCCACCCGAACCACCCGGCCCTCCTCCTCCACCTCACATCTTTGCAGAAAAAACGGGCTAGCTTCTTTAATTAACAATGCCACATCACCTTTCAATCATGCAGAGCAACCCATATACACATCATATCCATTAATCATTAACTCTCCCAATGATTTATAATTGTGTTCTTGCAGGAACACGACGTCAGGTACATATCTGTTTAAAAATACCTCCAGACTCTTACATTTATCTACTGACTTCAACCTGTTAATATTTAAAGTAATACACTTGAAGGATTTAATGGAGGCTTGCCTTTAGACACCTTAATACTCTTAGATCCTAGACGAGCACCCCCACCTCTCCCCCCACACCCCCCCGTGCCTTCCCCTTTCACATGCTCAACACTCTTTATTCCACCCGTACCCCTACGCGGCACATCGTACCATGTTTTTTTCCCAGGCCTTTGCCCAGGAGTCAAAACGTCATCACTATCGGTTATCACAGCAGCTCTCTTGCGAGAGCTACGATCTGCAACCATATCCTCCTCTAGACTGGTATCCCTGTGGACGTCCACTACTACAACCTGCTCTGCTTCCACACCACACGTGACCTGCACGTTGGGGCCTCCTGCCCTTGCCTCTACACCCTCGTTTTCCAGCCCAGCATGGGTCATCGCAGACGCCGAAACGTCCAGCAATTCATGCAGAACCTCCTGAATGGATGCCTCCATTACATCCTGAGCAATTGCAGAATCCTCCTCACCCGTCGCCGACACCAAGCCTACGTCCTCTCCAACTCCAGGTAGGGTCACACATGCAGAAGACAACTCTGTCTCCCTCTCTACCTCCTTACTCCACGTCTCCCATGCCAGAGACTCATGCTGCGTTGCCGTAGCGTATGTATGCTGCTTTGTTGTATCATCAGTCCTTGCATCATCCGTTGATCTACCTCGTCGCGTAGGACATTGTGCCGCAATGTGGTCATATGTCCCACATAGTCGACACATACACCTCTGACCCGTGTACGTAACGAAGACTTGAGTACAGAAGTCCTCCATCACCACGTACGATGGTATAGGGTGCTTTAGGGACATTTTAAGGGAAAAAGACCCTTCTGGCATACCAACAAGCGGTCCATCATGCCACTGTCCCAATGTCGCCCAAAAACGTTCCTTAAATCACTCTCATCAGCTTCAAAAGGAACATTACACACCTTGATCCAAGTGTAAAACCGTGATACATCATGGAGGCGGACAGTAACACCAGGGTTAACAGGCTTAACCACATCCTGGTACCTGGCCACCATATTTTCATAGGTGCCGGAATTTGACGAAAAACCTTGAACTACCATTCAACGACACGCCATAGAGCTCCTCATTTGCGATGCCATACGTGTCTCTTAATATCGCCGTCAGCAAAAGATGGGTGTTCTGACTATTGAGCGATCCCTTCACAAGTTCAAGACAAACAATGTTGACACGTCTACATCCACCTTCTGCCATTATGAAAATACTGAGGAAAACTGCGCAGAAAACCAGCTGATTCAGGAGCGAATGCGCAGCCTGTCCACACGGCCTGAGAGCGATGAGGACAATGGAACCCAATTAGTTGGTAAAGGGTTACAGGCCGTTAGTTCTTTAGAAGGATTGGCCTTTTCTGATTATCATAAACTAAAAGAGGTAGTTTTACTGGCTTACCAAATGTTGCCGGAAAGGTACCGGCAGAAGTTTAGAGGACTAAAGTTTCAAGCAGGGCAGTCTTTGGTGGAATATGGTAAGGAGAAGATGTCACTTCTAAATAGGTGGTGTCGCTCAAAGGGGGTGGTAGGCAATTATGAAGATGTAATTACCTTAATTTTGTTAGAGGATCTTTTGAGAAATGTTCCTCCTGACCTTAAGGCATATCTTGAGGAGAAGGATCTTGATGATTTTAATAATACTTTAGAGCTGGGTGACAGATTTTTAGGTAACCAAAAATTTGGTAGTAATTATCACCCACCACATACTAGTAATGGTAGATTTTCTCCACCCACCAATAGGAATAAGAAATTTCAGAAGTGGCTCTGGTGGCCTGGTGGTTAACGCTCTCGCTTCACACGGCGAGGGCCTGGGTTCGATTCCCAGCCAGAATAGAAACATTGGACGTGTTTCTTTCCACCTGTTGTCTATGTTCCCCATCAGTAAAATGGGTACCTGGGTGTTAGTCGACTGGTGTGGGTCGCATCCTGGGACACTGACCTAAGGAGGCCTGGTCACAGACCGGGCCGCGGGGGCGTTGACCCCCGGAACTCTCTCTAGGTAATGACTGTGGTGCTGCTAGACGCACCCATTTACCAGCCTAATAACCACCGGAGTTTTAATAAGCCTAATTCTCTAGTACCTGCCCAGGGAAGTTTGAAGTCCGCAGTCACTGGTCCAGGTCTACAAGGGACAGGTAGAAAGAGTCCAGTTCCCCAAGGTCACAGGCCCCAGCCTATGTCAAGTGTTCAGGGGGCTTTCAAACCTTATCACTGTACATATTGCAGTAAACAGGGCCACCTGCAGCCATATTGTCGAAAGGTGCTTAGGGACCAAGCTGCATCAGATGGTTCTCCAGCAAGTACACCAGTTACACATGATGTTGCTTGCATTGCAGTCTTGCCCTAAGGTATCCAAAGAAGACCAGCTGTCTTAGACCCTCGGATGGCGGTCTATTCATGTAAGTCTGCTGTGGCCTTACACTAAAATGAAGGTAGGGTAACAGGTGTTATGTCTTTGAGGGACACTGGTAGCACATACACCTTGC
Source organism: Cherax quadricarinatus (assembly GCF_026875155.1). Classification (NCBI taxonomy): domain Eukaryota; kingdom Metazoa; phylum Arthropoda; class Malacostraca; order Decapoda; family Parastacidae; genus Cherax; species Cherax quadricarinatus. Next base: position 36,841,077 of record NC_069419.1, read on the forward strand.
TTCGCAGAGGTTTAGTGCCAGTGTCGGATGACACTTACACCGGGTTGGACATTTTTCTTAAGGGGATTACTGGAGTCCCTGTCAGGACTCCAGTGCACAGGTTATGGGTAGAATCTGCATACCAGTCTGGGTACCTACCTGTAGGTATTGCAGAAGATGTACCTTTTGCAGGAGTTGACCTTCTACTAGGCAACAACGTTGTGGGACTCCTCAAAAGTGAGGAATGTTTGGTTTTGCAGGACCCGGCTTTACAAGGTGGTAATGACCCAATTGGAGCAACGGTACCTGAAAATTTTTCAGTGTTCTAGGACTAAACAGGGGAACAAACCAGGAGCTGTGCCTCCCTGTGACCCTTCTACACACTGTGGTGATGGTTTGGGCCTGGGGAGCCTGTTCATTGAGTCTGACCTGCAGGAGACTCTGAGCAGTGACGAACCGGCTCAACCGGAACTCGGTTGGAGAAGTGGTCTTGGTGCTGATGTGGGAAAAAATCCCCTGACTCTGCAGCAGCTGAGTGAGGCCCGGGAAGGTTGTGACCTCCGGAACGCTATTCATTTATCAGTTGTCGCGGAGGATGTGGTTCCCAAATTTACCAAATGTTTATTTTGCAGAGTTGATCAAATGAGCAAGACTCTTTTTAAGGGGACCTGTGTCCAAGTGGCCACAGCAGAATTATTAAAGTGTCAATGTCTGTATTTTTTTACAGATTCCGAAGGAACGACATTAAAGTGTTAAGAAGGGAGGGCTGACTAACCAGTGTTTATTAATAAATTCTTCTAACAGGTTACCAGTGGATATACCCTTTCTGAATAATTTTGTATGTGTGGTTTTGAGATTTTTGGTGAAACATTTTTGTCCCTTAGACTTTGCACGAATCACCCAGAAATCATATTTTATGAAATGTCATGTAGTTTTGAGAGGACTACTTGAGGTTAAATTTACCACTGTATATCATCCTAGGAGTCAAAGAAAAGCACAGTGGTTCTCCCAGTCTCTCAGGGCAATGCATGTTTGTTTTACCCAGTACCAGAAGGACTGGGAGGAGGGAATTCCCCTCCTTTTCATTACCGTGTGGGGAAGCACTCTGGAATCATTAAGTCATGGGCTACGTGAGGATGGTGATGTTTCCCCCACGGTATTTTTTCTCAGTTTCAGAAACTGCTTGGCTAAGATGAGGTCGATGGCACTAGTGCACCAGCCTGCCAGTCCACCCAGGATGACGTGGGACCATGAGGTGGTGCTACATATTCCGGAAGCTGTAGAGATGGGATTGGCATTGGAGCCGGGTCCTGGGAAGGCTATGATGGAACTGTGTGGTGGCTTCAAAATGATGGTGGATAAGGTCCCTGAGAAAGATAATGTAAGCAGGAAAATTGTAAGAGATTGTGGAAGATTTGGATCTTCTGAAAGACAGGTTGTAGTGGTGGCTCAGCCATGGTGCACCTTAGTGAAAGAGCTTTGGGATGCTGAAAAATGGGGCCATGTTAACCCCCACGAATTTGTGCAACGTCAGCAGGCCTGGCATGATGTAAGCTGGGGTGAAATATGTTCCTTGAAGGAAGTGAAGTGTTTCTTTCTAGAGACTGTATTTGTACACAGCGAGAGTCGGTGGACGTTGTCTTTTACTGGTCTCACACTAGGTGATACCTTGAACACGTGCACTGACTGCCGCCAGGTACATTTAAGAAATAAGGTTTTGTCTCCTCTTTATGAACTACATGCAAATTGTGTGAATGAGCCGTGGGGAAGGGGGATCTTCTGATTACCATGATCATGTGTGCCGACAACACACCCATATTGTAACTTTAATATCTCTGTACATGAACCTTTTGTATGCCATTAACCCTCAATATCTTTTATGTATAATCCTGAGTTACCCACTCCGGGTTTTGCAAAATGATACAGGGGTTGGGGAAGTCTTGTTGCAAGGTAGAGCAGGGCAAGTAATGCCACTCAGCTGCTTCTCAGCAAAAAGTAACAGGCACCAAAGAAGTTATACCATCATAGAAAAGGAGGCTCTTGCTTTAGTGTTGGCAGTGCAACATTTTGAGGTGTATATATCATCAGTTCACCCTATAACTGTGTATAGCGACAATATTCCTTTACGTTTCCTTCACTTAATAAGGAACAACAATCAGCGACTTAGGAGGTGGGCTTTGTTTCTCCAACCTCTTAATCTTGTGATTCATTATGTGAAAGGAGAGGAGAATGTGGTTGCTGATGCCTTGTCTCGTGTTTAAAGTGCACGATGTAGTGTACAGATCCCTTATCTATTCTTATTTTGCAGTGATTTGTGGTAGACGAGTAGATGGAACCCTGGACCGCCCAAAGGAGAAGGGCAGGTTGAGCTGGAGCTGGAGGTGTCAGGATTCCCTTGTGTGTGTGTGTTTTGGGGGTAGTCACATCAAGTGCCATGCCTAGGTAAGGTATGCTACGTTTTTTTAGGTGTTGGCTGGAATGCCTCGCCTCTGTTTTATGTTGGTATAGGGACTGTTGGACCTAGCGTTTTAGTGAATGTGGGGCTGGCGGTGATGCCCTGCACTGTTTGGGTCATGTCTCTTGATCCAAGGTGTTTTGCTTCTCCAGGACTCTTTTCAATTTTTCCTTTTTGGATCACCGCTGGGGTGACTCCAGAGTCCTTGAAATTACATGTAGGTGTCAGCCTGGGAGGTCCACCTTTTGGGGGTCTTCAATGATGACTCCAGAGTTTTAAAGCCACAGTCCCACCATCACGTTATGTGACTATCCACCCGTTTTTTGGGTGGATAGTCACCACACTGCCACCACACTGCCACCACACTGCCACCACACTGCCACCCACACTGCCACCACACTGCCACCACACTGCCACCCACTGCCACACACCGCCACCACACTGCCACCACACTGCCACCACACTGCCACCACACTGACACCACATGCCACCACACTGCCATCACACTGCCACCACCTGGGCATCACACTGCCACCACACTGCCACCACACTGTCACCACACTGCCACCACACTGCCACCACACTGCCACCACACTGCCACCACACTGCCACCACACTGCCACCACACTGGCCACCACACTGCCACCACACTGCCACCACACTGCCACCACACTGCCACCACACTGCCACCACACTGACACCACACTGCCACCACACTGCCACCACACTGCCACCACACTGCCACCACACTGCCACCACACTGACCACCACACTGCCACCACACTGCCACCACACCGCCACCACACTGCCACCACACTGTCATCCACACTGCCACCACACTGCCACCACACCTGCCACCACACCGCCACCACACACTGCCACCACACTGCCACCACACTGCCACCACACTGCCACCACACTGCCACCACACCGCCACCACACTGCCACCACACTGCCACCACACTGCCCACCCACACACTGCCATCACACTGCCACCACACTGCCACCACACTGTCACCACACTGCCACCACACACTGCCACCACACTGCCACCACACTGCCACCACACTGCCGTCACACAGCCCCACACTGCCACCACACTGCCACCCACGCCGCCACCACACCGCTACTACACTGCCACCACACTGCCACCACACTGCCACCACACTGCCACCACACTGCCATCACACTGCCACCACACTGCCATCACACTGCCACCACACTGCCACCACACTGACACCACACTGCCACCACACTGCCACACACTGCCACCACACTGCCATCACACTGCCACCACACTGCCACCACACTGTCACCACACTGCCACCACACTGCCACCACACTGCCACCACACTGCCACCACACTGCCGTCACACAGCCACCACACTGCCACCACACTGCCACCACACTGCCACCACACTGCCACCACACTGCCACCACACTGCCACCACACTGCCACCACACTGTTATCACACGGCCACCACATTGCCACCACACTGCCACCACACTGCCACCACACTGCCAACACACAGTCACCACATGCCACCACACAGCCACCACACTGCCCACCGACACTGCCACCACACTGCCACCACACTGCCACCCCACCACAACTGCCACCACACTGCCACTACACTGCAGCCACCACACTGCCACCACACTGCCACCACACTGCCACCACACTGACACCACACTGCCACCACACTGCCACCACACTGCCACCACACTGCCACCACACTGCCACCACACTGCCACCACACTGCCACCACACTGACACCACACTGCCACCACACTGCCACCACACTGCCACCACACTGCCACCACACTGCCACCACACTGTCACCACACTGCCACCACACTGCCACCACACTGCCACAACACTGCCACCACACTGCCACCACACTGCCACCACACTGCCACCACACTGCCACCACACTGTCACCACACTGCCACCACACTGCCACCACACTGCCACCACACTGCCACCACACTGCCACCACACAGTCACCACACTGCCACCACACAGCCACCACACTGCCACCACACTGCCACCACACTGCCACCACACTGCCACCACACTGACACCACACTGCCACCACACTGCCACCACACTGCCACCACACTGTCACCACACTGCCACCACACTGCCACCACACTGCCAACACACAGTCACCACACTGCCACCACACAGCCACCACACTGCCACCACACTGCCACCACACTGCCACCACACATGCCACCACACTGCCACCACACTGCCACCACACTGTCACCACACTGCCACCACACTGCCACCACACTGCCACCACACTGCCACCACACTGTCACCACACTGCCACCACACTGCCACCACACTGCCACCACACTGTCACCACACTGTCACCACACTGCCACCACACTGCCACCACACTGCCACCACACTGTCAACACACAGCCACCACACTGCCACCACACTGCCACCACACTGCCACCACACTGCCACCACACTGCCACCACACTGCCACCACACTGCCACCACACTGGTTAACCTTAAATTCACTAGCTGTTGGAGAGCATCAAAAGAACATGAAAAAGAACAACAATTAAAACAAAACAAACTCAGAAAAAAACAACGAACAGCAAAGTAAAAACAAAAGAAGCAGTAACAATAACACCAAATAGGGGAGCAAGAGAGGATAAAACAACAACAAAACTGCAAAAGGGAGAAACAAAAATAGAGATGATCAAAAAAAAGGCAAGGAAATAAATAATATCTAATACATTTTAAAATTATTTTAACATATTTTCCGCGAGTTTTTAATTAATATACGAGAAATTGCCAGCACAGAGCCAACACTATTGTTAACAACAACCATTACCAGAACAACACAATAACAACAGCTAGAACAACACTAAAAGAACTATAAGTCTTTACACAATATATATATATATATATATATATATATATATATATATATATATATATATATATATATATATATATATATATATATATATATGTATGTATATATATATATATATATATATATATATATATATATATATATATATATATATATATGTATGTTATATATATATATATATATATAAATATATATATATATATATATATATATATATAATATATATATATAATATATATATATATATATATATATATATATATATATATATGTATTATTGTAACCACGAACGAGTGGTATTGATCAATAACAACACTGCTCTAGCCAAGGATTCGAACCCATGCTGGCTAGCGCAGTGTTATTGTTGATCAATACCACTCGTTCGTGGTTACAATAATACATAAATGCTGCTGGTGAGGCTAGTACACCAAACAGGGATGAGAATGAAATTAGCTTAAAGGGTCCCACACCTTCCTATGCCCTCGGATGGCAGCCCATCAGCTAGCTGTGTGCTGGCTGCGCCATTTTTGTAGGGTTGGGTGGTCCTGTGGTTTAAAGCGTCATGTGGTTCTCGCTTACAATGAGGCAGGCCAGTACAACATGGGTTCGAATCCTTGGCTAGCGCAGTGTTGTTGTTGATATTTATATGTGTGTGTGTGCAATAAGATCACAGTAAATAGGTGATTCCACAATATGAAAAACAACCACTGTGAAAGAGTAGCGAAATTCCCATCGATTTCGTGGATTCTCACATCATCAAGGAACTATAAAAATAAAACATCAAAGGAAATCATAAAAAGAGTCAAGATTACACCTCACCATCACGTCACCACAGTAAAGCAACACTCACACACACGTGGCGACACCCGACTCTGTCGATCATGGACTTACTTGATTCAACTTTCTCAACTTTTTGAAAATCAGTTGGATGGTTAAAATCTCTCACATGAATAAATAGAGCATTCGAATCTTGTCCAGTTCTGATGCTATATTTACGTTGTTTTAATCTTAGTTCGAGATTTTTACCAGTTTGACCGTTATAAACTTTATCGCAAATTTTACAAGAAATTTTATAGTCACATCCGTCAGCATTTTGGGGGGAATTCTTTATCAAAAGTTTTTTATAGTGTTTCAAGATTTTTAAATGCAACTTTGTTATTAAAAGTCTTAAGAAGAGAAGGCATATCAACCAAGTTTTCATGGTAAGGGAGAACCAACATATTTTTATTTGAATAAGGTTGGTTGTCCCTTTTTGGATTGTAAAACGTATTTCTAGCAATTTTAAAAGATTTATCAATTTCGTTTCTTGGGTATTTTAGATCATTAGCTATTGCATAAATTTTGGATATTTCTTCATTTATGAATTCTGGACTACAAATACGCAAAGCTCTCAAAAACATTGATGAGAAAATCGACAGTTTAATTCTATCTTGATGTGAAGAATAATAGTGCACATAGGAACAGTTACTTGTTGGTTTTCTGTAAATTTTAAATTTAAAATCAGTGTTACCCTTAATAACTAAAACATCTAGAAGAATCAAAAATTTAACAAGGAAATGGTTTATATCTACATTTTTGGGCATAAGACACAAAATATCATCAACATATCTGAACTATTTAGCTCTATTAGGGAGGATTATGTTAAGTAACCTTGTTTCAAAAAATTCCATGTATAAGTTACTATGAACAGGTGAAAGAGGATTTCCCATTGCCATACCAAACTTCTCAGTATAAAACTCATCATTAAATACAAATTTTGCATCAACAATGCAAAGTTTAATAAGTTTAATGATAGGAACTGGCAGTGGTAAATCGTAATTAGCAAGTTCTTCAGATAAGAAACTTAATAAATCATCAACTGGAACTTTTGTAAACATTTGATGAATATACATAATGAGAGAGAGAAAAAATCACATCTACAAATAAATGCTAAAGTTCTACTTTAATTTCCGTGACCCTAAATCCCTTGTGCCTTTGTTACAATGTTTGGCCTCGTGTGGCCTTGTTTCGTCCTGATGTTTCCCTCTTGTGATCCTACTGTGACCCCAGCGTGGACCAGTAGTCTGCGGGGGTCTTCTCCTGTCTGCCTCTCTTCTTACTGGTACCAAGGAGCCATGTCTAAACATTGGTGATTCACTCTAAAGGATTTTTTTCAGATTACTGTAAACCCCATGACATCATATAATCGGATTCTTCAGTACCTGGAAGACTCGCAGTTACCCACCAGAACTGTGCAGATGTTTGTATTAGTGGATGCAGAGCAAGTCCTAGAAGAAGTTACGTGGCGAGTAACTTGTCTTGATGTGCACTAGGACAGATCATCTGAATAAGTCAACAAGAGAGAGAGAGAGAGAGAGAGAGAGAGAGAGAGAGAGAGAGAGAGAGAAGAGAGAGAGAGAGAGAGAGAGAGAGAGAGAGAGAGAGAGAGAGGTGAGTGAGAGAGAGGGTGAGTGAGAGATAAGTGGGAGAGTGTTTATCCTCTCTCACTTAGCTACTCCTTGTTCCTTTCACTCTTAATTACATAATTTGGATGATGCTTCAGTTTGTGTTCTTCCACTCCTCTTTTCTCAGCGCTTCCCTCTCATTTTCTCCCTTGCACCTCCTAGCATCTCTCCTCTCCTTCACTATCTCCATCATCTCCAGCACTCTCCACTCCTTCCCCAGCCCTCTCCACCTCTTGATGATATCCTTACCGCCCTACTGAAGTCTCCCAGCTCAGGCTTACAATACTGAAGTCTCCCAGCTCAGGCTGACACTACTGAAGTCTCCCAGCAAAGGCTGACACTACAGAAGTCTCCCAGGTCAGGCTGACACTATTGAAGTCTCCCAGCTCAGGCTGACACTACTGAAATTTTCCAGCTCACGATGACAATATTGAAGCCTCCCAGCTCAGGCTGACACTACTGAAGTCTCCCAGCTCAGGCTGACACTACTGATGTCTCCCAGCTCAGGCTGACACTAATGAAGTCTCCCAGCTCAGGCTGACACTACTGAAGTTTCCCAGCTCACGATGACATTATTGAAGTCTCCCAGCTCAAGCTGACACTATTGAAGTCTCCCAGTTCAGGCTGACACTACTGAAGTCTCCCAGCTCAGGCTGACACTACTGATGTCTCCTAGCTCAGGCTGACACTATTGAAGTCTCCCAGATCAGGATGACACTACTGAAGTCTCCCAGATCAGGCTGACACTACTGACGCCTCCCAGGTCAGGCTAACACTACTGAAGTCTTCCAGATCAGGCTGACACAACTGAAACCTCCCATTTCAGGCTGACACTATTGAAGCCTCCCAGCTCTGGCTGACACTACTGAAGTCTCCCATATCAGGCTGACACTACTGAAGACTCCCAGGTCAGGCTAACACTACTGAAGACTCCCAGATCAGTCTGACACTACTAAAGTCTCCCAGATCAGGCTGACAATACTGAAGTCTCCTAGCTCAGGCTCACACTACTGATGTCTCCCAGCTCAGGATGACACTACTGAAGTCTCCCAGCTCAGGCTGACAATACTGAAGTCTCCCAGCTCAGGCTGACACTACTGAAGTCTCCCAGCTCAGGAGGACACTACTGAAGTCTCCCAGCTCAGGATGACATTACTGATGTCTCCCAGCTCAGGATGACACTACTGAAGTCTCCCAGCTCAGGATGACAATACTGAAGTCTCCCAGCTCAGGATGAGACTACTGAAGTCTCCCAGCTCAGGATGAGACTACTGAAGTCTCCCAGCTCAGGATGAGACTACTGAAGTCTCCCAGCTCAGGATGAGACTACTGAAGTCTCCCAGCTCAGGATGACATTACTGATGTCTCCCAGCTCAGGATGACACTACTGAAGTCTCCCAGCTCAGGATGACAATACTGAAGTCTCCCAGCTCAGGATGAGACTACTGAAGTCTCCCAGCTCAGGATGAGACTACTGAAGTCTCCCAGCTCAGGATGAGACTACTGAAGTCTCCCAGCTCAGGATGACATTACTGATGTCTCCCAGCTCAGGATGACACTAATGAAGTCTCCCAGCTCAGGATGAGACTACTGAAGTCTCCCAGCTCAGGATGAGACTACTGAAGTCTCCCAGCTCAGGATGAGACTACTGAAGTCTCCAGCTCAGGATGAGACTACTGAAGTCTCCCAGCTCAGGATGAGACTACTGAAGTCTCCCAGCTCAGGATGAGACTACTGAAGTCTCCCAGCTCAGGATGAGACTACTGAAGTCTCCCAGCTCAGGATGAGACTACTGAAGTCTCCCAGCTCAGGATGAGACTACTGAAGTCTCCCAGCTCAGGATGACTACTGAAGTTCTCCCAGCTCAGGATGAGACTACTGAAGTCTCCCAGCTCAGGATGAGACTACTGAAGTCTCCCAGCTCAGGATGAGACTACTGAAGTCTCCCAGCTCAGGATGAGACTACTGAAGTCTCCCAGCTCAGGATGACGGATTTCATTAGCTCATGTTCACGTGTTTAATGGAATACGATAATGGGAAAAACATTTAGCTTCTGTTTCCACTGTGTAACTATAACAACAACAACAATAATAATAATAATAATAATAATAATATTATTATTATTATTATTATTATTATTATTATTATTATTATTATTATTATTATTATTATTATTATTATTATTATTATTATTATTAAGAGGAATTATTAACGAGGACGAGGACTTGTGTTTAGGGTTCGTTGCCACCAAGTAACTGTCATACAGGCAGACTGAGGCACCAACATACAGGCAGACTGAGGCACCAACATACAGGCAGACTGAGGCACCAACATACAGGCAGACTGAGGCACCAACATACAGGCAGACTGAGGCACCAACATACAGGCAGACTGAGGCACCAACATACAGGCAGACTGAGGCACCAACATGCAGGCAGACTGAGGTACCAACATACAGGCAGACTGAGGCACCAACATACAGGCAGACTGAGGCACCAACATACAGGCAGACTGAGACACCAACATACAGGCAGACTGAGGCACCAACATACAGGCAGACTGAGGCACCAACATATAGGCAGACTAAGGCACCAACATACTCCTGATGTAACCAGCTTCGTTGAGCACTAAGAAAACCTTTCCTCTCCATAAAATACTAATTTCTTATCTCTACACTCTCAGCAAAGTCCGTATGGACGCCTCCACCTCCACCTGAGTCGTGGCCTCTAGTTTGTAATGGAACATCATTACATTTAACACACCACTGCATGAATATCATGCACCCAATATTAGAATACTTTTAGTGAGGTACTGGGGTTCGTTTACGAAGGTGAGGTGGAGGGGACGTGGAAGGATGCCGCCGGGGGGGGGGGGAAACAAACATGCACAAATGAGGGGCGGAGAAATAGGTGGAACGGGGAGAACATATAAAGGAGGCTGGAGAGTATAGTGGGGAAGGGGGCAGGAAGGTGGGGAGAGAGAGAGTGGGGAGAGGAAGATAAGAGGCAGTGATTCAGAGTGCCTCCGAGACTTACCTCCTAGTGTTTACATTTTCATTGTTTACTATCGCTGCCGATCAATTCCAGATCTGACCTCGCTGCGAGCTCCTTTTCAGTCTTAAGACTTCTCATCAAGTCCCCTTTTGAAGTCTCCCGCGCAGGGAAAGGGGCGCGTCCCCAGCTTTTGGTAATCCTTCCAGGAGTGTCCCTGAGGGAGTTGTTAGAAGCAAGTGGAGAGCAAAGGCGAAGGGGACTCCCACCTCCTCCTGCCGGAGGTGTGCGCCTGACCCGCCAACAAATGTCCCCAACGCGAACCTCGTTAAGCCAGCATGGAAGCTCCCAGGAGCGTTAGTCTTTCTAGGTAGCACAGAACTTCTCCCTCCTTCCTTCAGGTAGGTACCAGGGTCTACCAGTCTTCTTGGAGAACCAAGGGCTGCTCCCTCCTTCCTTAAAGTAGGTACCAAGAACTACTAGTCTTCCTGGAGAGCCTGAAGTTGCTCCCTTACCCATATAGGTTGGTTTCAGGAACTGCTGTTCTTCCTGGGGAGGAAAGAACCTCTCGCTTCCTCCTTCAGGATTATTCTCCTTCAAAACTCGAAATGTTCATGGGCGTCATGTTGGTGTGCTGGCATTTCCATTTACCGAGCGTCCCATTTCCGCCATCTTGACTGGAATGCAGTGGTCGCTGGGCGGAAATGTTTAACTGTGTTGTTTTAGCAGAGTCTCTTCAATGTTCACTTGGCCTCTCACACGACACCACAATCACTCTCACCTTCACGCTAGGGTTTAGGCTCATTAGTAAAAGTGTTTCGTAATACGTAGTCCCAGTGCACTCTTTAGGGTGCAATATCTTGATGCACAGTATTTCTGCACAGTGCGTGCGCGTATGTATTCACCTAGTTGTACTCACCTAGTTGAGGCTGCAGGGGTCGAGTCCAAGCACCTGGCCCCGCCTCTTCACTGATCGCTACTAGATCACTCTCCCTGAACCGTGAGCTTTATCATACCTCTGCTTAAAGCTATGTATGGATCCTGCCTCCACTACATCGCTTCCCAAACTATTCCACTTCCTGACTACTCTGTGGCTGAAGAAATACTTCCTAACATCCCTGTGATTCATCTGTGTCTTCAGCTTCCAACTGTGTCCCTTTGTTCCTGTGTCCCATCTCTGGAACATCCTGTCTTTGTCCACCTTGTCATTTCCTCTCAGTATTTTGTATGTCGTTATCATGTCCCCCTATCTCTCCTGTCCTCCAGTGTCGTCAGGTTGATTTCCCTTAACCTCTCCTCGTCGGACATACCTCTTAGCTCTGGGACTAGTCTTGTTGCAAACCTTTGCACTTTCTCTAGTTTCTTTACGTGCTTGGCTAGGTGTGGGTTCCAAACTGGTGCCGCATACTCCAACATGGGCCTAACGTACACGGTGTACAGGGTCCTGAACGATTCCTTATTAAGATGTCGGAATGCTGTTCTGAGGTTTGCTAGGCGCCCATATGCTGCAGAAGTTATTTGGTTGATGTGCGCTTCAGGAGATGTGCCTGGTGTTATACTCACCCCAAGATCTTTTTCCTTGAGCGTGGTTTGTAGTCTGTGGCCCCCTAGACTGTACTCCGTCTGCGATCATCTTTGCCCTTCCCCAATCTTCATGACTTTGCACTTGGTAGGGCTGAACTCCAGGAGCCAATTGCAGCCTGTCCAGATCCCTTTGTAGTTCTGCCTGGTCTTCGATCGAATGAATTCTTCTCATCAACTTCACGTCATCTGCAAACAGGGACACTTTGGAGTCTATACCTTCCGTCACGTCGTTCACAAATACCAGAAATAGCACTGGTCCTAGGACTGACCCCTGTGGGACCCCGCTGGTCACAGGTGCTCACTCTGACACCTCGCCACGTACCATGACTCGCTGGTGTCTTCCTGACAAGTATTCCCTGATCCATTGTAGTGCCTTCCCTGTTATCCCTGCTGGGTCCTCCAGTTTTTGCACTAATCTCTTGTGTTGAACTGTGTCAAACGCCTTCTTGCAGTCCAAGAAAATGCAATCCACCCACCCCTCTCTCTCTCTTGTCTTACTGCTGCCACCATGTCATGAAACTCCAGTTGGTTTGTGACACAGGATTTCCCATGCCTGAAACCATGATGGCTGCTGTTGATGAGATCATTCCTTTCTAGGTGTTCCACTACTATTCTCCTGATAATCTTCTCCATGACTTTGCATACTATACATGTCAGTGACACTGGTCTGTAGTTTAGTGCTTCATGTCTGTCTCCTTTTTTTTAAAGATTGGGACTACATTTGCTGTCTTTCATGCCTCAGGCAATCTCCCTGTTTCAATAGATGTATTGAATATTGTTGTTAGGGGTACACATAGCCCCTCTGCTCCCTCTCTCAGGACCCATGGAGAGATGTTATCCGGACCCATTGCCTTTGAGGTATCTAGCTCACTCATAAGCCTCTTCACTTTTTCCTCGGTTGTGTGTACTGTGTCCAGCACTTGGTGGTGTTCCCCAACTCTCCGTCTTTCTGGAGCCCCTTCTGTCTTCTCTGCTGTGAACACTTCTTTGAATCTCTTGTTGAGTTCCTCACATACTTCACGGTCATTTCTTGTTGTCTCTCTTCCTTCCTTCCTTCCTTAGCCTGATTACCTGGTCCTTGACTGTTGTTTTCCTCCTGATGTGGCTGTATAACAGCTTCAGGTCAGATTTGGCTTTCGCTGCTATGTCGTTTTCATATTGTCGTTGGGCCTCCCTTCTTATCTGTGCATGTTCATTTCTGGCCCTACGACTGCTCTCCTTATTCTCCTGGGTCCTTTGCCTTCTGTATTTCTTCCATTCCCTAGCACACTTGGTTTTTGCCTCCCTGCACCTTTGAGTGAACCATCGGCTCATCCTAGCTTTTTCATTATTCCTGTTACCCTTGGGTACAAACCTCTCCTCAGCCTCCTTGCACATTGTTGCTACGTACTCCATCATCTCATTAACTGGCTTCCCTGCAAATTCTCTGTCCCATTGAACCCCGTTCAGGAAGTTCCTCATTCCCGTGTAGTCCCCTTTCTTGTAGTTTGGCTTCATTCGTCCTTTCTGCATCCCCTCCACTTGTAGCTCTACTGTGTATTCGAAGCTTTAAACCACATGATCGCTGGCCCCAAGGGGGCTTTCATATGTGAGGTTCTCAATATCGGCACTACTCAAGGTGAATACTAGGTCCAGTCTTGCTGGTTCATCATCATCTCTCTCTCTTTTAGTGTCCCTTACGTGTTGGTACATGAAATTTTCCAGTACCACCTCCATCATCTTAGCCTTCCATGTATCTTGGCCCCCATGTGGCTCCAAGTTCTCCCAATCAATCTCCTTGTGGTTAAAATCACCCATGATCAGGAGTTTTGCCCTGCATGCATGAGCTCTTCTGGCCACTGCAGCCAGTGTGTCAACCATCGCTCTATTGCTCTCGTCATACTCTTGCCTTGGCCTCCTGCTGTTCTGTGGTGGGTTATACATCACTGCAATTACCACCTTGGGACCTCCAGAGTGAAGCGTTCCCGCTATGTAATCGCTTGTTTCTCCGCTAACTCCTCTCTCCAGCTCATCAAAATTCTATCGGTTTTTGATCAGCAGTGCCACTCCTCCACCCCCCCCTGCTCCCTTTGTCTTTCCTCAGGATCTGGTATCCCATTGGAAAGATGGCATCTGTTAACATACATGTAAGCTTGGTTTCTGTGAGAGCTATGATGTCCGGCGATGCCTATTTGACTCTTTGTGTGTGTGTGTGTGTGTGTGTGTGTGTGTGTGTGTGTGTGTGTGTGTACTCACCTAATTGTGGTTGCAGGGGCCGAGACTCAGCTCCTGGCCCCGCCTCTTCACCAAGCTTTATCATACCTCGTCTTAAAACTATGTATAATTCCTGCCTCCACTACATCGCTTGCCAGACTATTCCACTTCCTAACTACTCTAAAGAAATACTTCCTAACATCCCTTTGACTCATCTGAGTCTTGAGCTTCCAATTGTGATCCCGTGTTTCTCTGTCCCATCTCTGGAACATCCTGTCTCTGTCCACCTTGTCTATTCCACGCAGTATTTTGTATGTCGTTATCATGTCTCCCCTAACCCTTCTTTCATCCAGTGCTGTCAGACCGATTTCTCTTAACCTTTCTTCATAGGACACTCCCCTTAGCTCTGGAACTAGCCTTGTTGCAAACCTTTGCACATTCTCTAATTTCTTGACGTGTTTGACCAGGTGTGGGTTCCAAACTGGTGCTGCATACTCCAGTATGGGCCTGACGTACACAGTGTATAAAGTCTTGAACGATTCCTTACTGAGGTACCGGAACGCTATTCTCAGGTTTTCCAAGCGCCCATATGACGCAGCAGTTATCTGGTTTTTGTGTTTCTGGCGATGTACTCGGTATTATACTCACTCCTAGGTCCTTCTCCTTGAGTGAGGTTTGCAGCCTTTGGCCTCCTAGCCTATACTCTGTCTACGGTCTTCTTTGCCCTCCTCCGATCTTCATGACTTTGCATTTGGCGGGGTTAAATTCTAGGAGCCAGTTTCTGGACCACACATCCAGCCTGTCCAGATTTCTTTGTAGACCTGTCTGGTCCGCGTCTGATTTAATTCTCCTCATTAACTTTACGTCATCTGCAAACAGGGACACTTCTGAGTCTATCCCTTCCGTTACGTCGTTCACATATACCAAGAACAGCACTGGTCCCAGGACTGACCCCTGTGGGACCCCGCTCGTCACTGGCGCCCACTGTGATACCTCATCACGGACCATGACTCGCTGTTGCCTCCCTGTTAGGTATTCTCTGATCCATTGCAGTACCCTTCCTGTTATACATGCCTGTTCCTCTAGCTTCTGTGCTAATCTCTTGTGAGGAACTGTGTCGAAGGCCTTCTTTCAGTCCAAGAAAATGCAATCAACCCACCCCTCCCTCTCATTTCTTACTTCAGTTACCTTGTCATAAAACTCCAGAAGGTTTGTGACACAGGATTTGCCTTCCATGAATCCGTGCTGGCTGTCGTTTATAATCTTGTTCCGCTCCAGGTACTCCACCACTCTCCTCCTGATAATCTTTTCCAAGACTTTGCATACTATACATGTCAGTGACACTGGTCTATAATGTAGTGCTTCATTTCTGTCTTCCTTCTTAAAGATGGGGACTACATTTGCCTTCTTCCATATTTCAGGTAGTTGCCCAGTTTCAAGGAAAGTGTTGAAGATTTTGGATAGTGTCACACGTAGTGTCCCTGCTCCCTCTCTAAGGACCCACGGAGAGATGTTGTCCGGTCCCACCGTCTTTGAGGTATCAAGGTCACTTAGGAGCTTCTCCACCTCTTCCTGAGTTGTGTGTAATTCATCCAACACTTGCTGGTATATCCCTTGTTGCTGTTCCCCACTGTTTTGTCTTCCCATTGTCCCTTCAGCCTCCACTGTAAATACTTCCTGAAATCTCATGTTGAGCTCCTCACATACCTCCTGGTCGTTTCTTTTGAGCTCCCCACCTTCTTTTCTCAGCCTGATTACCTGGTCCTTGATTGTTGTCTTCCTCCTGATGTGGCTGTAGAGTAGTTTCGGGTCAGACTTGATTTTCGATGCTATGTCATTTTCATACTGCCACTGCGCTTCCCTCCTTATCTGTGCATACTCGTTTCTGGCTCTGAGTCCTTTGCCTTCTGTACTTTTTCCATTCTCTAGAGCACTTAGTTTTTACCTCCCTACACCTTCGGGTAAACCAAGGGCTCGTTCTGTCCTTCCTATTATTTCTGTTACCCTTGGGAACAAACCTTTCCTGTGCCTCCTTGCATTTTGTTGTTACAAAGTCCATCATTTCGTTTACTGATTTACCTACCAACTCCTGTTCCCACTGAACCTCCTGCAGGAAGATCCTCATTCCTGTGTAGTCCCCCCTTTTATAGTTTAGTTTTTCCCTTTCTACTCCTGTTACCCTCTCCACTTACAGCTTCACGATGTATTCAAAGCTCATAACTATGTGGGGCACTTTGCTTTCCCGGGGGCCTTTCATATGTGATGTGCTCAATGTCTGAGCTACTCAGGGTGAACACGAGGTCCAGTCCTTACTGATTCATCTTCCCCTCTCTCTCTGGTAGTGTGTGTGCGTGTGTGTGTGTGTGTGTGTTTTGTGTGTGTGGGTGCGTGTGTTTTGTGTGTGTGTGTGGGGTGTGTGTGTGTGGGGTATGTGTGTATGTGTGTGTGTGTGTGTGTGTGTGTGTGTGTGTGTGTGTGCGCGTGTGTGCGTGCGCGCTAGTGTGTGCATGCGAGTGTACTCACCTAATTGTAGTTGCAGGGGTCGAGACTCAGCTCCTTGCCACGCCTTTTCACTGAACGCTACTAGGTCCTCTGTCTCCCTGCTCCATGAGCTTTATCATACCTCGTCTTAAAGCTATGCATGGTTCCTGCCTCCACTACATCCCTCGCAAGACTGTTCCACTTTCTGACCACTCTGTGATTGAAGAACTGCTTCCTAGCATCCCTGTGACTCATCTGAGTCTTCAACTTTCAAGAGTGAACCCTTGTTTCTGTGTCCCCTCTCTGGAACATCTTGTCGCTGTCCACCTTGCCTATTCCACGCAGTATTTTGTATGTCATTATCATGTCTCCCCTATCCCTCCTGTCCTCCAGTGTCGTCAGTCCGATTTCCCGCAACCTTTCTTCGTAGGACATTTCCCTGAGCTCCGGAACTAGCCATGTTGCAAACCTTTGTACTTTCTCTAATTTCTTGCCGTGCTTGACCACATGTGGGTTCGAAACTGGTGCTGCATACTCCAGTATGGGTCTGACATACACAGTGTATCGTGTCTTGAACGATTCCTTACCAAGGAATCGGATTGCTATTCTCAGGTTTGCCAGGCGCCCATATGCTGCAGCAGTTATCTGGCTGATGTGTGCTTCCGGAGACGTGTTCGGCGTTATACTCACGCCAAGATCTATCTCCACGAGCGAGGTTTGCAGTCTTTGGCCACTTAGCCTATACTCTGTTTGTGGTCTTCTTTGCCCTTCTCTGATCTTCATGACTTTGCATTTGGCATTGTTGAATTCGGGAAGCCAGTTGTTGGACCACGTGTCCAGCCTGTCCAGGTCTCTCTGAAGGCCTGCCTGATCCTCATCTGATTTAATTCTCGTCATTAACTTCACATCATCTGCAGACAAGGACACTTCTGAGTCTATCACTTCCATCTTGTCATTCACATATACCAAAAATAGCACTGGTCCTAGGACTAACCCCTGTAGGACCCCACTCGTCACAGGCGCCCACTGTGATACCTCATCACATACCATGACTCGTTGTTGCCTTCCTGTCAGGTATTCTCTGATCCATTGCAGCGTGCCTGATCCTCCAGCTTCTGCACTAATCTCTTCTGAGGAATTGTGTCGAAGGCCTTCCTGCAGTCCAGGAAAATGTAATCAAGCCACCTCTCTCTCTCGTGTCTTACTTCTGCTACTTTGTCATAAAATTCCAGAAGGTTTGTGACACAGGATTTGCCTTCCATGAATCCGTGCTGGTTGTCGTTTATTATCTTGCTCCGTTCCAGGTGCTCTACCACTCTCCTCCTGATAACCTTCTCCATGACTTTACATACTATACATGTCAGCGACACTGGTCTGTAGTTTAGTGACTCATTTCTGTCTCCTTTCTCAAAAATGGGGACTACATTTGCCCTCCTCCATACCTCACTTAGTTGCCCAGTTTCAAGGGATGTGTTGAAGATTGTGGTTAATGGGACACACAGCATCTCTGCTCCTTCTCAAAGGACCCACGGGGAGATTTTGTCCGGTCCCATCGCCTTTGAGGTGTCAAGGTCACTCACCAGCTTCTGCAACTCCTCCTCAGTTGTGTGTATGTCATCCAACACTTGCTAGTACATTCCTTGTTGGTGTTCCCGTCTGCGCTGTCTTCCCAGAGCCCTTCCTATCTCTTCTGTGAGTGCTTCCTCGAATCTCGTGTTGAGCTCCTCACATACCTCTCGATCGTTTCTAGTGAGTTCCCCACCTTCTTTCCTCAGCCTGATCACCTGATCTTTGACTGTTGTCTACCTCCTAATGTGGCTCTACAGCAGTTTCGGGTCAGACTTCATTTTCGTTGCTAAGTTGTTTTTGTACTGTCGTTGGGCCTCCCTCCTAATCTGTGCACACTCGTTTCTGGCTCTTCAACTAATCTCCTTATTTTCCTGGGTTCTTTGCCTTCTATACTTTTCCATTCTCTAGCACTCTTAGTTTTTGCCTCCCTACACATTTGGGTAAACCTGGTCTTCCCATTATTTCTGTTGCCCTTGGGAACAAAC
Organism: Cherax quadricarinatus; assembly: GCF_026875155.1. Taxonomy (NCBI): domain Eukaryota; kingdom Metazoa; phylum Arthropoda; class Malacostraca; order Decapoda; family Parastacidae; genus Cherax; species Cherax quadricarinatus. The sequence goes on from NC_069419.1 coordinate 36,860,160, forward strand.
CTTTCCTCTTCCTCCTTGCATTTTGTTGTTACGAATTCCATCATTTAATTTTTTGACTTTCCTGCCAATTCTCTGTCCCACTGAACCTCCTACAGGAAGTTCCTTATACCTGTGTAGTCCCACCTTTTATAGTTTGGCTTTTCCCTTTCAACTCCTGTTACCCTTTCCACTTGTAACTCTATTATGTATTCAAAACATGGAATCATGTGATCACTAGCTCCAAGGGGTCTTTCATATGTGATGTCCTCAATGTCTGAACTGCTCAGGGCGAACACGAGGTCCAGTCTTGCTGGTTCATCCTCCCCTCTCTCTCTGGTAGTGTCGGTTACATGTTGATGCATGAAGTTTTCCAGTACAACATCCATCATCTTGGCTCTCCATGTTTCAGGACCCCCCAGGTGGCTCCAGGATTGCCAAGTCAATCTTCCTGTGGTTGAAATTGCCTATAACCAGTAATTTTGCTCTGCTCGAGTGAGCTCTTCTTGCCACCTCGGCCAGTGTGTTCATCATTGCTCTGTTGCTTTCTTCGTGTTCCTCTCTTGGCCTCCTGCAATTCTGTGGTGGATTATACATCACTGCAATGACTACCTCATGTTCCCCAGACTGAAGTGTACTTACTATGTAATCCCTTCCTTCAATATCATCCATGCCTTCCATTTTATCAAATCTCCATCGATTTTTTACAAGCAATGTAACCCCTCCTCCCCCTCTGCTCCTATCTTTCCTCAGTATCTGATATTCTGGTGGGAAGATTACGTCTGTTATTGTCTCAGTGAGTTTCGTTTCTGTGACTGCTATGACGTCTGGGGATTTCTCATTGGTTCTTTCATGCCACTCCTCGTATTTATTCATTATTCCATCCGCGTTCGTGTACCAAACCTTCAACTTCTTTTCTAAAACGGTGATCATGGAAGAAGATTGGGATTTGAGGATCGGGACCCCTGGCGGGGGCCAATGAGGGGTTGCTGTGGGGGTGTGGGTGGTTGCAGAGTTCCCACAGGGGGTTGCTGAAAGGGTGGGGTTTGTGGTGTGGGGTGTAGGGACAGAGGGCTCAGTGTGAGAGTGTTGGTTTAGATTGCTCAGTTACCTTGGGGTTGTCGTGGTTGGAGTCCTGCAAGTGTTTCTGGAGTGTGTGTTTGCCCTTCCACCTGCGTCTGGGTTCTTCTGCTCATCTTTGCCATATCCTTTCATTCCTCCTTTCATTTTTGTACTCTCTTTCAGTATCATCCTTTCCTCTTGTGTTCTGTCTCAACTGAGGTACACACTCTGGTACTCTTGTTTGTCTCTCAGTCGTGCTTTCTCCTTTCTGCCTCTCAATTACTTTGAGAGGCCGTTTCTGTCCTCTTGCAAACCACCCAATTCTCCGAAAATTTACCACTTTGGTTATGTCACCCTCACCTACTGCTTTCATGATACTTTCGATCACTTTTTTCTCCTCCTGTTTTCTTTCATTGTAGCTTTCCCCTTCAACTTCCTGGAGCCCGTAGACAAAAACTGATCTCGCCCTTTCGTCCTCCCACTGTGTCTCCCATTGCATCCTCTGAGGTATTTTGGTTCCTTCCATGGAGCATTGCTTCCTTCAATCCCTTCCCTGGATGATGCCCCTATGCTCAGTGGACTGTCTTTCCTGCTCAGCTGTTCCTGGTCCCTGCAGGTGTCTGTTAGAGTCTTTGCATATAACATAGCCTCTTCTTTGTCTTCAGACCTCTCATTTGTTCCTGGTGTGCACCTCATCTTTGCCTTGGCCCCATGTGGGTCTGATAGGGCCCTTGTACACAGAATAGCATTTTTGCTCCCTCCAGGCCCCTTGTCTTTGCCTGATGCAGAAGTTCCTGATGTTATGTCTGTACTGTCATTTTTCTCTTTAAGCTGTTTCAGGTTTCTCAGTTCCTCTTCTAAGCACTATATCTTAGCTTCTGCTACTAAGGCTTTTTGCTCCCACTTCCTGCTCTCTGCAGCTATCTTCTCCTCTATTTTCCTGCCAAGTTCTTCTAGTTTCCTTCCCCAGTCTTCCTCCCTTTTTCTAAGCTCTGCATCCCAATCTTCCCTCCCAGGCTCATCCACCAGACTCTTGGTTCTCGGCATTCTTGAGAAACCCATTGTACCACAGAACGAAGCCTGTGAACTTTCGAGTGGGTTTTTGCATTAGATGGGTGTTGTAGGGAGGAAGGGGGAGGAGGCAGGGCAAGGGAAAGAAGGATATAAGGTGGGAGGGGGTGGACAGCGGCAGGGAAGGATTAGAGAGTACAAGGGGGTATAGGGAGAGAGAAGAAAGGGAGATTGGGAATGGCTAGGGGGAGAGGGGGGAGAAAGAAGACGGAGAAGCAGGAAGATGGATGGAAGGTGAAGGTGAAGAGAGAGGGAGGGGGAGAGAGAGAGAGGAAGTGGTAGGATGTGTGTGTGTGTATACTCACCTATTTGTGATTGCAGGGGTCGAGTCATAGCTCCTGGCCCCACCTCTTCACTGATTGCTAATAGGTCTTCTCTGTCCCTGCTCCATGAGCTTTATCATACCTCGCCTTAAAACTATGTATGGTTCCCGCCTCCACTACTTCACTTTCTAGGCTATTCCACGGCCTGACAACTCTATGACTGAAAAAATACTTCCTAACATCCCTTTGATTCATCTGAGTCTTCAACTTCCAATTGTGACCTCTGTTTCTGTGT
>NC_069419.1:36863326-36898326 GCF_026875155.1 Cherax quadricarinatus
CTTTCCCCCTCATGGTCTGTATCTTTCCCTCTCTTCTTCCTGCCTCATGGTCTGCATCTGCCCCTCTCTCCTTCCTCCCTCCCTTCATACCTCCCTCCCTCTCTCCTTCCTCCCTCCCTTCATACCTCCCTCCCTCTCTCCTTCCTCCCTCCCTTCATACCTCCCTCCCTCTCTCCTTCCTCCCTCCCTTCATACCTCCCTCCCTCTCTCCTTCCTCCCTCCCTTTATACCTCCATCCCTCTCTCCTTCCTCCCTCCCTTTATACCTCCCATCCCCTCTTCTTCCTCCCTCCCTTTATACCTCCATCCCTCTCTCCTCCTCCCTCCCTTTATACCTCCATCCCTCTCTTCCCTTCCCTCCCTCCCTTTATACCCATCCCCTCTCTTCCCCCTCCTTATACCCTCCCCTTTTCCTCCCCCCCTTTTACCACCCCCTCTTTCCTCCTCCCTCCCTTTATACCTCCATCCCTCTCTTCTTCCTCCCTCCCTTTATACCTCCATCCCTCTCTCCTTCCTCCCTCCCTTTATAAACCCCCATCCCTCTCTCCTTCCTCCCTCCCTTTATACCTCCATCCCTCTCTTCTTCCTCCCTCCCTTTATACCTCCATCCCTCTCTCCTTCCTCCCTCCCTTTATACCTCCATCCCTCTCTCCTTCCTCCCTCCCTTTATACCTCCATCCCTCTCTTCTTCCTCCCTCCCTTTATACCTCCATCCCTCTCTCCTTCCTCCCTCCCTTTATACCTCCATCCCTCTCTCTCCCCCCTCTCTTCCTCCCTCCCTTCATATCCCTCCTCTCCCTCCCCTTCTCTCCTTCCCTCCCTCCTTTATACCTCCCTCCCTCCTTCCCCCTTCCTCCCTCCCTTATACCTCCCATCCCTCTCTCCTTCCTCCCTCCCCTTTTTTACCTCCATCCCTCTCTCCTTCCTCCCTCCCTTCATTACCTCCCATCCCTCTCTCCTTCCTCCCTCCCTTATACCTCCCTCCCTCCCCCTTCTCCCTCCCTTCTCCTCCTCCCCTTCCCTTCCTCCCTCCCTTCATACCTCCCCCTCCTTTCCTCCTCCTTCCTCCATCCCTCTCTCTTCCCCCCCTCCCTTCATACCTCCCTCCCCTCCTCCTTCCTCCCTCCCCTCCCCTCCCTTCTCCTCCCTCCCTCTCTCCTTCCACCTCCTCCCTTCATACCTCCCTCCTTCTCTCCTTCCTCCCTCCCTCTCTCCTCCCTCCCTCCCCCTCCTTCCTCCCATCCCTTCATACCTCCCCTCCCTTCCTCCTCCTTTCCCTCCCTCCCTTCATACCTCCCTCCCTCTCTCCTTCCTCCCTCCCTTGATAACCTCCCTCCCTCCCCCTCCTTCCCTCCCTCCCTTTATACCTCCATCCCTCTCTTCTTCCTCCCTCCCCTTCCTACCTTTCCCCCCTTCCTTCCATCCTCCCTCCCCTCTCTTTCCCCCTCCCTCCCTTCCTCCATCCCCTCTCTCCTTCCTTCCCTCCCTTCATACCTCCCTCCTTCTCTCCTTCCTCCCTCCCTCTCTCCTTCCCTCCCTCCCTCTCTCCTTCCTCCCTCCCTCTCTCCTCCTCCTCCCTCCCTCTCTCCTTCCTCCCTCCCTTCATCCCTCCCTCCCTTCATACTTTCCCTCCCTCTCTCCTTCCTCCCTCCCTTGATACCTTCCTCCCTCCCTTCATACCTCCCTCTCTCCTTCCCTCCCTCCCTTCATATCTCCGTCCCTCTCTCCTTCCTCCCTCCCTCTCCCCCTTCCTCCCCCTCCCTTCATACCTCCCTCCCTCTCTCCTTCCCCCTCCCTTTAACCTCCATCCCTCTCTTCTTCCTCCCTCCCTTCAATACCTCCCTCCTTCTCTCCTTCCTCCCTCCTCTCTCATTCCTCCCTCCTTCTCTCCTTCCTCCCTCCCTCTCTCCTTCCTCCCTCCCTTCATACCTCCCTCCCTCTCTCCTTCCTCCCTCCCTTCATACCTCCCTCCCTCTCTCCTTCCCTCCCTCCATGCATCCATCCCTCTCTCCCTCCTCCCTCCCTTAATACCTCCATCCCTCTCTCCTTCCTCCCTCCCTTCATACCTCCTTCCGTCTCTCCTTCCCTCCCTCCCTTCATACCTCCCTCCGTCACTCCTTCCCTCCCTCCCTTCATACCTCCTCCCATACTCCTTCCCTCCCACACTCCCTACCTCCCTCCCTCACTCTTCCCTCCCTCCTTTCAAACCTTCCTCCCTCACTCTCTTCATATCTCCCTTCTTCACTCCTCTCCCTCCCTTCATACCTCCCTCCTTCACTCCTTCCTTCCCTCCCATCATACCTCCCTCCCTCACTCCTTCCCTCCCTCCCATCATATCTCCCTCCCTCACTCCTTCCCTCCCTCCCATCATAACTCCCTCCTTCACTCCTTCCCTCCCTCCCATCATACCTCCCTCCCTCACTCCTTCCTTCCCTTCCATCATACCTCCCTCCTTCACTCCTACCCTCCCTCCCATCATACCGAATCGAATCGAATCGAATCGAGGACGACGAGAGCTGTCGTAAGATGGGAGGGAAGAAGGACATGGAAGGATGGAAATAACTGGAAAAGGATGGGGAGGAGGGGAAGAGGAGGAATCAAGGCAAGTGGCCCAACCACTTTATGACATGTGGTACAAAAGTACTGGAGACGTAGATAGAGAGGCTTGACTGATGTCATTGCTTGCCTCACTAGGAGAGGATGGCGAAGGCAGCGGTAGGAGCTGGGAGTGTCAGAAGACAGCAAGCAGGATGAGTTGGTTATGGTCTTAAACCGTTTATCAGTGCGGCAAATTGTTTTCGAGAGAGTTGTATCACACTTTTTGGAGAGCTGTAGTAGTATTCGTTGGTTTGGAGTTGGTGGAGTATCTGGTTGTAGGTACGATACAGTGTTGTCTTGGAGATGTTGGATGAGTTCCAGGCGAGTCATGCTTGCAGGGTACAGCCCGTGGTGTAGAATATGAGTCCTTTGTGTTTAACCCTTTGTGTTCCAGGTAATCGACGTGAGCAAGTAGAGAAGGCTGTGGGGAGTAGAGGAAGGTGGTGTTGCTTCGTTTCAACTTCAGTAGAAGATGTTTCTGGTGGTAAGGCTTCTGATTGGTTGGTTCAGTGAGAGGTGGTGGCGGTGGAGGCTTCTCATTGGTCGTTGTTGGATTGACGTCACTAGTTGGTGGGGTTGATGGGAAATTCTGCAGAAGAGTTTTGGGGATTAAGTTTTTGGTGAATTTGAGAATTTCTTCAGAAGGTGGAAAATGCTGGAAATGTAAATGAAGGCATGTTATTTAATGCAAATAACTCGTTGATGGTAGAGTTAAATGACCAGGTACAGCCATGTTTTGCATATGAGCCCTATAAATAGACAGTAGTGAATCTTCGTACGTCACAGTTGGAGGAGTGATGGTAGTGGTGGTGGTGGAGGGGGGCTGAGTAGATGCTTGAAGTAAATTTGTAGTGCCCGCTTGTATTTTGCAATTGCTGCATACGTTGGAGTGTTGCTAGTAGGTTTTTCCTTTGCTGCATCTTGTGTTTCTTCATAAATATCCTTTCTTGTAGGACATTTTGCTGCCAGTGTATGGTGATCATTACTCTTGCAGCTTAAGCACGCTGGTTGTGTTGGAGCAGCAGCGGTGCAGGAACTGAAGGCGTGTCCCTCACTAGCACATGTATGGCAGAACTTCTTGTCTTTTACTGGACATGCTTTGGTGGTGTGATGGTATGAATAACAGTTCCAGCAATGTTGGATGTAGTGATATCTCTCTGCTTCAATGTAGGAGGGCTGATGTAGTGTAGTAGACAGCAAGACCTTTGTTTAGTGCATTGGCAGCCATGTTCACGTCGGTGAAGGTGACCTTGATCAGGGACGTGCATTTGGGATTTTTGTAATGCTGTCAACAGTAGCCCAAGTATTTTGCGTCTCGAGGGATGACTTGAGTTCAGCAGGTGTTTGAGACGTCAAATCTTGTCCATTTTTTTTAGGAATACTGATTTCCTGCCCTGAGGGCAGGAATACGTAACAAAAAACCCTTGATAGTAAGAGTAGTGATGGCTTCTGTAGTGAGTACTTCTTTTGCTTCAGCATCATCGTGACACACAACAATGAATGTTTCTTTCAGTGACAATATGGTGTTGAATTTTACTTCCAGTGCTCCCTGAACAACAGTTGCAAGAGCGATCTTCGTTGAATCATCAACGGTACCATTTCTTGGTTTGATCTTTACACGATTTGCGTAGCTCATCGTGTAAGTCAAGGCGATGACAACGCTGGTAAAGGTTCCCCTCCCCAACGGGGATCGTAGGGAGACAGAGTAAGTAAGGAGAGCTGCTGTGACCTGCCTGGGCGAGAGTCAAGAGCAGAATCTTTGTCTTTGTCAATTTCTTTGTATCATTTTGCCCCCCCCCCATCATACCTCTCTCCCTAACTCCTTCCCTCCCTCTCACTATACCTCCCTCCCTCACTCTCTCCCTCCCTCCCATCATACCTCCCTCCCTCACTCCTTCCCTCCTTGGCCAACAGATTACTTGGATTTATCTCAAGAAGTATAAGTAACAGAAGTCCAGAAGTTATTTTGCAGCTCTATACATCACTAGTGAGGCCTCATTTAGATTATGCTGCTCAGTTTTGGTCCCCTTACTACAGGATAGACATAGACTCATTAGAGAACATACAGAGAAGAATGACTAAAATGATTTACTGTGTAAGGAACCTCCCTTAAATCTCCACTCTCTGGAGAGGCGTAGAATGAGAGGAGATGTAATTGAAGTGTATAAATGGATGACGGGCATAAACAAGGGAGACATTAATAAAGCACTGAGGGTGTCGAACCAGGTAAGAACCAGGAATAATGGATTTAAGTTAGATAAATTTAGATTTAGAAAGGACATAGGTAAGTACTGTTTTTTTAACAGAGTTGTAGATGCGTGGAACAGTCTTCCCAGTGGGGTGATAGAGGCTAGGACCTTGGGTAGCTTTAAGAAGAGACTGGACAAATATATGAGTGGGAGGGGCTGGGTTTGATTGGTGTCAAGGGGTACGGGAGTTATTTCTTGAGTAGCTTTAGGTAGATGTCGTTTTGATAAGGACCTGCCTCGTATGGGCCAGTAGGCCTTCTGCAGTGTTCCTACATTCTTATGTTCTTATGTTCAATCATACCTCCCTCCCTCACTCGCTCCCTCCCTCCCATCATATCTCCCTCCCTCACTCCTTCTCTCCCTCCTATCATACCTCCCTCCTTCACTTCTTCCCTCCCTTCCATCATACCTCCCCCCCTTACTCCTTCCCTCCCTCCCATCATACATCTCTTCTTCACTCCTTCGATGTGGATGGTACCACTATGACCCCGCCTCCACCTGCTTCACGTCACCTCACTACAGTATATAAGCCACGTCTACGGCCCTATGCTGTACATTCTACAAGATTGATGGACTGAACACATCGACTCCAGGTTGAGGGACTGATTACCTCATTCTCCTCCTCTCCTTACGCCTTCCTCTTTGTATTGGACTGATGAAGCCACTGTGTGGCGAAACGTTTCCTGAATAAAGATTCCCATATGCTGCATAAGTGTCTCAATCTTCAACTTGTCGGTTTTTCAAACCATTCATCACCACTCTCCCTCCCATCATACCTCCCTCCCTCACTCCTTCCCTCCCTTCCATCATACCTCCCTCCCTCACTCCTTCCCTCCCTCCAATTATACCTCCCTCCCTCACTCCTTCCCTCCCTTCCATCATACCTCCCTCCCTCACTCCTTCCCTCCCTCACTCGCTCCCTCCCTCCCATCATATCTCCCTCACTCCTTCCCTCCCTCCTTATCTTCATACCTCCCTCCGTCCCTCCCTTCATACCTTCCTCCCTCCCATCATACCTCCCTATCTCACTCCCTTCATACCTCCCTCCCTTACACCTTCCCTCCCTCACTTCACATCTCCCTCCCTCACTCCCTTCCTCACTCCCTCTCTGCCTCCCGCCATACCTCCCTCCCTCATTCCATCCTTCCCTCCCTTCATACCTTCATCCCTCACTCCCTTCATATCTCCTTCCCTCCCTTCATGGCAAACTCCCTCACTCCTTTCCTCCCTCCCTTCGTACCTCACTCCCTCCTTCACTCCCTCCGTCCCTCCCTTTATCCTTCACTCCCTCCCTCCCTTTATCCTTCACTCCCTCCCTCCCTCCCTTTATCCTTCACTCCCTCCTTGTTTAATAACAGTTTTTGTGTTGAGTTAAAAAACAATTTATTTTGTTTTTTCATTCGCTCAATTATACAGTTACAGGAATAATTAAAATTTTAATGTTGATTACATGAGATGTGGTTTGTAGGTGGTTTGTAGGTGGTTTGTAGGTGGTTTGTAGGTGGTTTGTAGGTGGTTTGTAGGTGGTGGTTTGTAGGTGGTTTGTAGGTGGTTTGTAGGTGGTGGTTTGTAGGTGGTTTGTAGGTGGTGGTTTGTAGGTGGTTTGTAGGTGGTTTGTAGGTGGTTTGTAGGTGGTTTGTAGGTGGTTTGTAGGTGGTTTGTAGGTGGTTTGTAGGTGGTTTGTAGGTGGTGGTTTGTAGGTGGTTTGTAGGTGGTTTGTAGGTGGTGGTTTGTAGGTGGTTTGTAGGTGGTTTGTAGGTGGTGGTTTGTAGGTGGTTTGTAGGTGGTTTGTAGGTGGTGGTTTGTAGGTGGTTTGTAGGTGGTTTGTAGGTGGTGGTTTGTAGGTGGTTTGTAGGTGGTTTGTAGGTGGTTTGTAGGTGGTTTGTAGGTGGTTTGTAGTGGTGGTTTGTAGGTGGTTTGTAGGTGGTTTGTAGGTGGTGGCTTGTAGGTGGTTTGTAGGTGGTTTGTAGGTGGTTTGTAGGTGTGTGGTTTGTAGGTGGTTTGTAGGTGATTTGTAGGTGGTGGTTTGTAGGTGGTTTTAGGTGGTGGTGTTTGTAGGTGGTTTGTAGGTGGTTTATAGGTGGTTTGTAGGTGGTGGTTTGTAGGTGGTTTGTAGGTGGTTGGCAGTTTGTAGGTGGGCTGTAGGTGGGTCGTGGTTTGTAGGTGGGTGGTGATTTGTAGATGGGTGGTGGTCTGTAAGTTGGAGGTGGGTTTGTAGGTGGGTGGTAGTTTGTAGGTGGGTAGTGGTTTGTAGGTGGGTAGTGGTTTGTAGGTGGGTGGTGATCTGTGGGTGGGTGGTGATCTGTAGGTGGTGGTGATCTCTAGGGGGGTGGTGGTCCGTAGGTGTGTGGTGGTTTGAAGGTGGATGGAGGTTTGTAGGTGGGTTTTGATCTGTAGGTGGGTGTAGTTTTAAATGGGTGGTGATTTGTAGATGAGTGATGGTTTGCAGGTGGATGGTGGCTTGCATGGGGGTGGTGGTTTGTAGGTGGGTGGTGGTTCGTAGGTGAGTGGTGCTTAGTAGGTGGGTGGTAGTTTGTAGATGGGTGGAGGTTTGTAAGTGGGTGGTGGTTTGTAGGTGAGTGGTAGATTGTAGGTGTGTGGTGGTTTGTAGGTGCGTGGTGGTTCGTAGGTGGGTGGTAGTTTGTAGGTGGTGTGTGGTATTTAGGCGGTTGGAAGTTTGTAGGTGGGTTATGATTTGTAGGTGGGTGGTGGTTTGTAGGTGGGTGTGGTTTGTAAGTGGATGGTGCTTTGTAGGAGCGTGGTGGTTTATTGGTGGTCGGTGGTTTGTAGGCGTGTGGCGATTTGTAGGTAGGTGGTGCTTGTAGGTAGGTGGTAGTTTGTAGGTGGGAGGTGGTTTGTAGCAGGGTGCTGATTTGTAGGTGTGTGGTGGTTTGTAGTTTTGTCGTGAACTGTAGGTGAGTAGTTTGTTAGGTGAAGGGTAGTTTGTAAGTGGGTGGTGCTTTGTAGGTGGGTGGCGGTTTTGTATGTAGGTGGTTGGTTTGTAGGTGGGTGGTGGTTTATAGGTGGGTGGTGGTTTGAAGGTGGGTTTTGGTTTATATTTGGCGGTGGTTCGTAGGTTGGTGGTAGTTTGTGGGTGTATGATGGTTTGTAAATGGATGATGAATTGTAGGCGAGTAGTGGTTTGTAGGTGATTGTTGGTATGTATGTTGGTGGTGGTTTGTAGGTGGGCGAGGGTTTGTTGGTGGTAGGTGGTTTGTAGGTAATTGGTGGTTTGGAGGTGAGTAGTGGTCTGTAGATGGGTCGCGGTTTGTAGGTGGGTCGTTGTTTGTGAGTGATTTTTTGTAGGCGGGTGGTGGCTTGTAGATGGCTGTTGGTTTGTAGGTGGGTGGTGGTTTTGTAGGGGAGTGGTGGTTTGTAGGAGGGTGGTGGTTTGTATTTTGGTGTTGGTTTGTTTGTGGGTGGTGGTTTGTAGGCGTGTGGTAATTTGTAGTTGGATGATGGTTTGTAGGTGAGTGTTGGTTTGAGTTTGGACGGTGGTTTGTAAGTGGGAAGGAGGTTGTAGGTGGGTGGTAATTCGTAGATCAGTTTGTGGTTTGTAAGTGGGAAGGAGGTTGTAGGTGGTTGGTAATTCGTAGGTTAGTTGTGGTTTGTAGGTGGGTGGTGGTTTGCAAGTGGGAAGGAGGTTGTAGGTGGGTGGTAATTCGTAGGTTAGTTGTGGTTTGTAGGTGGGTGGAGTTTATAGGTCGGTGGTGGTTTGTAGGTAGGTGGTGGTCTGTAGGTGGATGGCTATTTGTAGGTGGGTGGTGGTTTGTAGGTGGGTGGTGGTTTGTTAGTGGGTGGTGGTTTGTAGGTCGGTGGTGGTTTGTAGGTAGGTGATGGTATGTAGGTGGGTGATGGTTTGTAGGTGGGTAGTGGTTCATAGATAGGTGATGGTTTGCAGTTGGGTGGTGCATCGAGAGTGGGTGGTAGTTTGCAGGTGTGGCATGCAAAGAGTATGTAAACTTTATTCGGCGCATGTACACACCCTCGTTAAAAGGCTACCTCCCCAACCAGCGAGCCGGGTGCTAAGGGTCGGACGATGGGGCCCCATCGTCAGATCAGTATCCAGGTTCAGCCAATGAGAAGGTGGGTCTGGCAATTGTGGAGGTGGCATAGTCACCACTCATGCTTCTACCCTTGTCATATCCATTCTAAATCTGGTTGAACACGGTTGTCCATTCTGTCTCCAGGCTGTCTTTGCCTCTTAATTTATTGTGCTGTACACATATATTTCCAACTGTATATATTGCACATACTTGTATATACTTATAATCGCACTTGGTGAAGGAAAATATAATTCAGAGTCATTCAGCTGTGTTTGTTCTGCTCCTTGTTCCCCCTTTACACCCAGGATAACAGACCTTTTTGCTCCTGGGTTGTAATATGGGTAGCCTGTCCGGGATTTGGAGCTGGACTTAGAGCAGGAGTTGAGCCTAGAGTTGAAGCTGAAGCAGGAACATCGTATAGCTTGCTGTCTGGCATTGTGTCAGCTTTGCCAATGCTTTACAAAACTGCGTGTCAGCTTTGCATTTTTCTTTCTTATGGTCAGCCTGCTATTGTGTGATCATTGACAGCTTGCTATTTTGGCGTGTCAGTTGTGCCCACTTCGCTATGGTCAATCTTGCTGTTGTGTAAATATTTTGCAGTTGGCTTTGCTATTGCATATCAGCCTTGATATTGCACGTGCGTATTCTGCATTTGGCTTTGTTACGTGTCAGCGTTATCATGTGAGTATTCTGTAGTCGTGCTGTACATAGCTGAGCGTGTATTGCAAATAGTGTGTTACATTGGGGTATGCCGCCTAGATGAGTCAGACGTCTAGTGTCTGAATACACTTTATTAAGATTGCCAAAGTTTTCTCTACAGCGTTGTTGGCAAATTGCTCATTCCATTGGCACTGATTACGAATGCACTCTCACAGCTGAACAGCTTCGTACTCTTATAGGTGTCAGACTTCGAGAAGAGGAGATGGCACATTAAACTCCTCCCTCTACAGGATCCAGGAATAAAACCCCTATGATCTCGCATGAGGAAAACGATACATCACCCGAGCAAAACCATCAGTCTCATGTGACAGGGTTGTCTGAAGGTGAATCGGTTTCGTTGGCACTTGAGTTGGTGAAAATCAGTCTTGAGCAGACTAGGGAACAACTCTAATATGCCAAGGAAGAATTTGATAGGGAAAAAGAAAGGAGGCAGTTTTCTCAAGTTATAAATGACTTTAGTTTGCAAAAAGCGGTACAGCTGGTTCCTTGTTTCATTGAGGCCGAGCCTGAAAATTTGTTCGAAACTTTCGAAAACCAGGCTCGAGCCTTGAGGTGGCCTGAACAGCATTGGGCGTCTTTGGTGCATACAGCTTTTTTGGGTAAGACACAGGAATTTACATCATTGTTAAATGATACTGATTTCAGTAATTATCAGGTGGTGAAGACCACGGTTCTTGGAGCTTATCAATGTATCCCTGCTAAGTATAGAAAGGCATTCAAGTTAGAAAGACGACAGCTTGGTCAATCTTTAGTGGACCAAAGTATAGCAGACCAAAGCTTATACTAGTTGGTACAAAGCAAGTAGTGTCGCAAAGTTCAACGAGCTAATACAACTCATCTTGGTGGATAACCTGCTGGAGTTTGTGGGACCAGAGGTTAGAGACTTTCTGTAGGACCATGTTTTAACCACTGCATTGGAGGCAGCCAGGTTGGCTGATACTTTTGAAACCAACTGCTCCTTGTCCGAGCGGTCCCATCTCTCTTTTCAACAGCCTGGCATGAGCAGAGATTGTCAACGTAAAGTTCCAGATTGGAGGATGAAGTGCCGGCAGGAAGGAGAACGCCTACATCAGCCAACTAAGTCACCTGGTGAGCTACACTACTCAACTTATGGTCAGCCTGGTGAGTGACAAACCACTCAACATGGTGTATCCCGACAACAGTACCCAGAGCGGCACCAATCACAATGTCAACAGGGAGCTAAGGTCAAGCCCGTCATTTGCTTTTATTGTAATAAATCAGGCCACATTAGCCCAAACTGCCCAAATAAACCCCAACCATTAGGGAAAATTTATACTGTCTCTAGTAACATGTCCCTGAAAGTAGAGAAAAGGATGGCCCTTTATTATTGTAGGAGTCAAATATCCCTTCAGGAAGACTCAAAGAAAACTGAAGTCAGAACCTGTAGGGATACTGGAGCAGTATGCTCCAGTATCCCTAAAGGGAGTACTTCCCCTTTCTGAACACACTTCATTACAATTCTCTGTTCTGTTAGAAGCTTTTGGAGGAGCAATTTTTTCTGTCCTCTTGCATAATATATATATATATATATATATATATATTATATATTATATATATATATATATATATATTATATATATATATATATATATATATATATATATATGCAAAACAACCACTCTGAAAGAATAGAGAAATTCCAAGCGCTTTCGTGACTACTCACATTATCAAGGAACTATCAAGATAGTTCCTTGATAATGTGAGTACTCACGAAAGCGCTTGGAATTTCTCTATTCTTTCAGAGTGGTTGTTTTGCATATTTTGAAATCACCTGTTTACTGTGATCTTATTGCATATATATTATATATATATATATATATATATATATATATATATATATATATATATATATATATATATATATATATATATATATATATATATTATATATATATATATATTTTATTATTATTATTTTTTATTATCACACTGGCCGATTCCCACCAAGGCAGGGTGGCCCGAAAAAGAAAAACTTTCACCATCATTCACTCCATCACTGTCTTGCCAGAAGGGTGCTTTACACTACAGTTTTTAAACTGCAACATTAACACCCCTCCTTCAGAGTGCAGGCACTGTACTTCCCATCTCCAGGACTCAAGTCCGGCCTGCCGGTTTCCCTGAATCCCTTCATAAATGTTACTTTGCTCACACTCCAACAGCACGTCAAGTATTAAAAACCATTTGTCTCCATTCACTCCTATCAAACACGCTCACGCATGCCTGCTGGAAGTCCAAGCCCCTCGCCCACAAAACCTCCTTTACCCCCTCCCTCCAACCCTTCCTAGGCCGACCCCTACCCGCCTTCCTTCCACTACAGACTGATACACTCTTGAAGTTATTCTGTTTCGCTCCATTCTCTCTACATGTCCGAACCACCTCAACAACCCTTCCTCAGCCCTCTGGACAACAGTTTTGGTAATCCCGCACCTCCTCCTAACTTCCAAACTACGAATTCTCTGCATTATATTCACACCACACATTGCCCTCAGACATGACATCTCCACTGCCTCCAGCCTTCTCCTCGCTGCAACATTCATCACCCATGCTTCACACCCATATAAGAGCGTTGGTAAAACTATACTCTCATACATTCCCCTCTTTGCCTCCAAGGACAAAGTTCTCTGTCTCCACAGACTCCTAAGTGCACCACTCACTCTTTTTCCCTCATCAATTCTATGATTCACCTCATCTTTCATAGACCCATCCGCTGACACGTCCACTCCCAAATATCTGAATACGTTCACCTCCTCCATACTCTCTCCCTCCAATCTGATATTCAATCTTTCATCACCTAATCTTTTTGTTATCCTCATAACCTTACTCTTTCCTGTATTCACCTTTAATTTTCTTCTTTTGCACACCCTACCAAATTCATCCACCAATCTCTGCAGCTTCTCTTCAGAATCTCCCAAGAGCACAGTGTCATCAGCAAAGAGCAGCTGTGACAACTCCCACCCTGTGTGTGATTCTTTATCTTTTAACTCCACGCCTCTTGCCAAGACCCTCGCATTTACTTCTCTTACAACCCCATCTATAAATATATTAAACAACCATGGTAACATCACACATCCTTGTCTAAGGCCTACTTTTACTGGGAAAAAATTTCCCTCTTTTCTACATACTCTAACTTGAGCCTCACTATCCTCGTAAAAACTCTTCACTGCTTTCAGTAACCTACCTCCTACACCATACACTTGCAACATCTGCCACATTGCCCCCCTATCCACCCTGTCATACGCCTTTTCCAAATCCATAAATGCCACAAAGACCTCTTTAGCCTTATCTAAATACTGTTCACTTATATGTTTCACTGTAAACACCTGGTCCACACACCCCCTACCTTTCCTAAAGCCTCCTTGTTCATCTGCTATCCTATTCTCCGTCTTACTCTTAATTCTTTCAATTATAACTCTACCATACACTTTACCAGGTACACTCAACAGACTTATCCCCTATATTTTTGCACTCTCTTTTATCCCCTTTGCCTTTATACAAAGGAACTATGCATGCTCTCTGCCAATCCCTAGGTACCTTACCCTCTTCCATACATTTATTAAATAATTGCACCAACCACTCCAAAACTATATCCCCACCTGCTTTTAACATTTCTATCTTTATCCCATCAATCCCGGCTGCCTTACCCCCTTTCATTTTACCTACTGCCTCACGAACTTCCCCCACACTCACAACTGGCTCTTCCTCACTCCTACAAGATGTTATTCCTCCTTGCCCTATACACGAAATCACAGCTTCCCTATCTTCATCAACATTTAAAAAATTCCTCAAAATATTCCCTCCATCTTCCCAATACCTCTAACTCTCCATTTAATAACTCTCCTCTCCTATTTTTAACTGACAAATCCATTTGTTCTCTAGGCTTCCTTAACTTGTTAATCTCACTCCAAAACTTTTTCTTATTTTCAACAAAATTTGTTGATAACAGCTCACCCACTCTCTCATTTTCTCTCTTTTTACATTGCTTCACCACTCTCTTAACCTCTCTCTTTTTCTCCATATACTCTTCCCTCCTTGCATCACTTCTACTTTGTAAAAACTTCTCATATGCTAACTTTTTCTCCCTTACTACTCTCTTTACATCATCATTCCACCAATCGCTCCTCTTCCCTCCTGCACCCACTTTCCTGTAACCACAAACTTCTGCTGAACACTCTACCACTACATTTTTAAACCTACCCCATTCCTCTTCGACCCCATTGCCTATGCTCTCATTAGCCCATCTATCCTCCAATAGCTGTTTATATCTTACCCTAACTGCCTCCTCTTTTAGTTTATAAACCTTCACCTCTCTCTTCCCTGATGCTTCTGTTCTCCTTGTATCCCATCTACCTTTTACTCTCAGTGTAGCTACAACTAGAAAGTGATCTGATATATCT
The DNA here is from genome assembly GCF_026875155.1 of Cherax quadricarinatus. Classification (NCBI taxonomy): domain Eukaryota; kingdom Metazoa; phylum Arthropoda; class Malacostraca; order Decapoda; family Parastacidae; genus Cherax; species Cherax quadricarinatus. The sequence continues at coordinate 36,877,354 of NC_069419.1, forward strand.
GTGGCCCCTCTATAAACATGTACATCCTGAAGTCTACTCAACAGTCTTTTATCTACTAATACATAATCCAACAAACTACTGTCATTTCGCCCTACATCATATCGTGTATACTTATTTATCCTCTTTTTCTTAAAATATGTATTACCTATAACTAAACCCCTTTCTATACAAGTTCAATCAAAGGGCTCCCATTATCATTTACACCTGGCACCCCAAACTTACCTACCACACCCTCTCTAAAAGTTTCTCCTACTTTAGCATTCAGGTCCCTACCACAATTACTCTCTCACTTGGTTCAAAGGCTCCTATACATTCACTTAACATCTCCCAAAATCTCTCTCTCTCCTCTGCATTCCTCTCTTCTCCAGGTGCATACACGCTTATTATGACCCACTTCTCGCATCCAACCTTTACTTTAATCCACATAATTCTCGAATTTACACATTCATATTCTCTTTTCTCCTTCCATAACTGATCATTTAACATTACTGCTACCCCTTCCTTTGCTCTAACTCTCTCAGATACTCCAGATTTAATCCCATTTATTTCCCCCCCACTGAAACTCTCCTACCCCCTTCAGCTTTGTTTCGCTTAGAGCCAGGACATCAACTTCTTTTCATTCATAACATCAGCAATCATCTGTTTCTTGTCATCCGCACTACATCCACGCACATTTAAACAACCCAGTTTTATAAAGTTTTTCTTCTTCTCTTTTTTAGTAAATGTATACAGGAGAAGGGGTTACTAGCCCATTGCTCCCGGCATTTTAGTCGCCTCATACGACACGCATGGCTTACGGAGGAAAGATTCTTTTCCACTTCCCATGGACAATAGAAGAATAAAAAAGAACAAGAGCTATTTAGAATAAGGAGAAAAACCTAGATGTATGTATATAATATATTATATGCATGTGCGTGTCTGTGAAGTGTGACCAAAGTGTAAGTAGGAGTAGCAAGATATCCCTGTTATCTAGCGTGTTTATGAGACAGAAAAAGAAAACCAGCAATCCTACCATCATGCAAAACAGTTACAGGTTTTTGTTTCACAGTCATCTGGCAGGACGGTAGTACTTCCCTGGGTGGTTGCTGTCTACCAACCTACTACCTATAAATATATATATATATATATATATATATATATATATATATATATATATATATATATATATATATATATATATATATATATATATAATGCAGACATTGGACTGGGTATTTGACAGTAGGTGTATCTGATGAATTTCCTATGAAAGATGCAGTGTTATTGCGGTAATAACATTACCACTTCTAGTATGTGTCCCAAACCCATAATGTTTAATTCTTCTCCGATATTGGCCATAACTTGAGCAAAATCCCAAAGGATATCTGACAAGAATGTTAACCTATCCTTGGACAACTCTGATCTCGGAATAACCAATTTGTTTTACAAGGAAAACTGGCCAGGGCCTTGTAAATTTAGTGAACAGACCCTGATCAAGCCTTCCTATTCCATGGTTGCAGGATTGCCAGATGCTTCTGTTTACATGCCCGAAGGACTGTCCTTCCGAGAGGAACAGCGAAAAAACCCTTCATTGAATTTCGCTTTTCATGCACCCATGGGTAAATTCTCTTCAGATAACCCGCTCAAATATAAACTTAAAAACGACTATTTGATCTGCACTGAGACTGGTAAGGAGATAAAGGGTAGGCAACAGTTAGACAGGTTAGTTTTTCCAACAAAATTTAGACCTCAAATATTAAATATAGCTCATAACACTTCATTAGGAGGTCACTTAGGAATTACTAAAATCTTATATAGGATATTAAAAGAATTTTATTGGCCAAAATTAAGGCAGGATGTGAAGAATCATATTCGCTGTTGCCGAGAACGTCAGCAAGTAGGGAAACCTGGACATTCCATTAAACCTGCACGTCTCCAGCCTATACCTGCTGATGGAGAACCTTTTACAGAGTTAATTATAGATTGTGTAGGGCCACTACCTAAGTCCAAGACTGGGAATCAGTACTTATTTACCATTATCGATAGAGTAACTAGATACCCAGAAGCAATTCCCATGTGCAGTATTAATACTAAAGTAATCCTTAAAGCTTTAACCAAGTTCATCTCTTGCTTTGTCATTCCTAAATCTATTCAAAGTGATCAAGGTACTAACTTTACTGCCAAAGTATTTAGGGAAGCATTGACTAGGCTAGGAATAATTCACAACTTATCCACTGCCTATCATCCTCAGTCCCAAGGCGTCTTGGAAAGATTCCATCAGACGTTAAAAACTATGATGAGAACTTTTTGTATGCATTTTCCTACAGAATGGGATGAATTACAACTTTTGTTGCTGTTTTCAATAAGAGAAACGGTGCAGGAGTCTACCGGGTATAGTCCGTTTGAGCTGATCTTTGGGCACAATGTATGAGGTCCTCTTCGGGTGCTCAAGGAAGGATGGATGGGAGAAGATGTTTGCTCAACACTCTACAACCCTTCTTCAAGGTTGCAAGTGGCACGTCAGTTAGCCAAGGCTAACTTAGAGGCAGCTCAAAACAAGATGAAAAAGAGGTATGACAGTAAGTCACAGTTTTGCTCCTTCCATCCAGGAGACAAGGTGTTGGTACAGGAACCAATACCTGGCCACACCTTGAAAGCTAGATTTACGGGACCTATGCAAATTGTAAGTAAATTATCTGGTGCAAATTATGTGGTGTCTTCCCTTGACAAGACCTCAAAAGCTAAAACTTACCACAATCAAATTAAAGCATTTAATACACCAGATAAGGTCCCAGTAATGACTCTGTCCTCTGCCTCTGACTCTTTGCACTCTGTTTCTGAAATTAATGTCAAACTTCCAAATTCTGTCCTCCTCAAGGACCCTAGCCCTTTAATGGTTGGGTTATTTAAGATTCAAGCAACAAGTTTAACTGCACTTCTACAATCTTACCCTGATATCTTTTCAGATGTTCTGAAAAAATGTACATTAGGATGCCATGACGTAGATGTAGGAAACTAAACCAATTAAACTCTCTCCCTACAGAGTTAATCCTAAAAAAACAGAGGCTACTACAGCAGGAGGTAGAATTTCTGTTAGAGCATGGGTTAGTGGAGGAATCGTCTAGTCCATGGGCTTCACTGTGCATCCTTGTTAAAAAAGCTGATGAAGGTTTTCGAATGTGTACAGACTACCATAAGGTGAATGAGGTCAAAATTGCAGATGCTTACTCTCTGCCTCGTCTAGATGATGTAATCGACCTTGTGGTTAAGGCTACTTTTGTGTCCAAGTTAGATCTCCTTAAAGGTTACTATCAGGCACCTTTGACGGATAAGACGAAAGAAATCTCTGCCTTCATAATTCCAGGAGGTCATCAATATACAGTTATGCCATTTGGAATGAAAATCTCTCCGTCTTCATTCCAGAAACTTATCCATCGTTCTATTGAAGTACTTGGGATCAACACATGTTTAGGCTAAACTTTTAACTTGTCCAAGTCTTCATTTGGCCAGGCTACTGTGACTTTTCTGTGCCATGAAGTAGGTAGTGGCAAAGTCGCCCCTAAATTTGCTGAAGTTCTTGTCATTAAAAATTATCCAGTACCTCATGATAGGAAATCCCTTGAACGTTTCCTAGGTATGGTAGGATTTTATAGAAGATTCTGTAAAAAATTCTCAGATATTGTAGCCCCCTCTAACCTCACTTACCAGTCACAAAGTTCCCTTTAATTGGACCCCAGAATGTCAAAATGCTTTGACTAAAGCAAAAACATTATGTTGCACTGCACCCGTTCTTTTATCTCCAGATTTTTCCAACCCTTTTTCATTACAGGTTGATGCTTTTGAGTCTGGGGTTGGGGCAGTAGTTTTGCAAGCTGGGGACAATGGGTTGCAGCCTGTGGCTTACTATTCGGCCAAGTACCAGCCACACCAGAGGGCCTACTCTACAATTAAAAAAGAAGCCCTCACTCTTATACTAGCTGTGGAGCACTTTGATGTTTACATGGGCCAGACATCGCAGGTGGTCACAGTTTATAGTGATCACAACCCTTTGGTGTATCTCCAAGCAATGAAGAACCACAACACGAGACTCAAGAGATGGAGTCTCAGGCTGCAGCCCTATCCAATTAAAATTATGCATAAAGCCGGCAAAGAAAATACGTCGGCCGACCCATTGTCTAAGTCATAAAATATTTTAGGTTAGGATGTGTTAGGAATCTTAGGTAGAAAAAGGCTCTTTTTTACCCTTTTTTTGTATATACTATGTAATTTATTGGTGTAGGAGCATTTTTTTTAAGTGAGGGGATATTCTGCTACCATCTGCAGATATCTTGGGCCTACAATAGCCCTACTGTCTGCTGTCTCGTTCTAAGTTTAGGGTTTGGCTTTTTGTCGCAAATAAAGCTGAGCTCTATCTAAGAGTTGGATGATTGAGAGGAAAGGCAGTCTCATTAAACAGTGCCATGGCAGCACTTTCTACCTATTGGAGGTGGAATCCTATTCCTGAGCCCTCTTGGGGTGGGGGTGTGGCATGCAAAGAGTATGTAAGCTTTATTCGGCATATGTCCACACCCTCATTAAAAGACTACCTCCCCAACCAACAAACTGGGTGCTAAGGGTCAGATGATGGGGCCCCATCGTCAGATCAGTATCCAGGTTCAGCCAATGAGAAGGTGAGTCTGGCAATTATGGAGGTGTCATGGTTACCACTCACATTTCTACCCTTGTCATTTCCATTCTAGAGCTGGTTCAACACGGTTGTCCATTCTGCCTCCAGGCTGTGTCTTTGCCTCTTGATTTACCGTGTTGTACACGTATATTTCCAACTATATATGCTTATATATACTTATAATCGCACTTGGTGAAGGAAAATATAATTCAAAGTCATTTTTATCTGTGTTTGTTCTGCTCCTTGCTCCCCTTTACACCCAGGATAACAGGCCTTTTTGTTCCCGGGTTGTAATAGTAGGTGACTGGTGGTTTGTAGGTAAGAGGTGGCTTGTAGGTGGGTGGTGATTTGTAGGTGGGTGGTGGTTTGCAAGTGGATAGGGGTTTATAGGTGAGTGGTTGCTGGGTAAGTGGGTAGTAGTTTGTAGGTGAGTGGTGGTTTGTAGGTGGATGGTGGCTAGTGGTGTGTGGTGGTTTGTAGTGGGTGGTGGACTGCAAGTGTGTGGCAACTTTTAGATGGGTGGTGGTTTGTAAATGGGTGATGGTTTGCAGGTAGTGGTAGTTTGTAGATAGTGGTGCTTTGTAGGTGGGTGGTAGTTTGTAGATGGGTGGAGGTTTGTAGATGGGTGGTGCTTTGTAGGTGAGGGTGGTTTGTAGGTACGTGGTGGTCTGTAGGAGGGTGGTGGTTTATCAGTTGTTCGTGGTTTGTAGGTGGGCAGTGGTTTGTAGGTGGGTGGTGGTTTGTAGGGGGTGGTAGTTTGTTGGTGGGGGGTGGTTTGTAGCAGGGTGGTGGTTTGTAGGTGGGGTGATGAGTTTTTGGTGGGTGGTAGTTTGTAGGTGGGTGGTAATTTACAGGTGAGTGATGATTTGTCGGTGGGTGGTGGTTTGTAGGTGGGTGGTAGTTTGTTGGTGGGAGGTGGTTTGTAGCAGGGTGGTGGTTTGTAGGTGCGTGGTGGTTTGAAGGTAGGTGGTTGTCTGTAGTTGGATGTTTCTTTGTAGGTGGGTGGTGGTTTGAAGGTGGGTAGTGGTTGGTAAGTGGGTGGTGGTTTGTAGATAAGTTGTGGTTTGTAGTTGGGTGTTACTTTGTAGGTGGGTGGTGGTTTGAAGGTGGGTGGTGATTTGAAGGTGGGTGGTGATTTGTACTTGGTGGCAGTTTGTATGTGGCTGGTGGTTTGTAGGTGGGTGGTGGTTTGTAGGTGGGTTTTAGTTTGTATGTGGGTGGTCGTTTGAATTTTGCTGATGGTTTGCATGTGGGTGGTGATTTGTAGTGTTTGATGGTTTGTAGGTAAGTGGTAGTTTGTAGGTGGGTGGTGCTTTGTATTTTGGTGGTTGTGTGTTGTATTTGGGTGGTGGTTTGTAGATGCGTGTTAGTTTGTAGGCGGGTGGTAATTCGTAAGTGGGCGATGTTTTGTAGGTGGGTGGTGGTTTGTTGGTGGGTGTTGGTCTGTAGGTGCGTGGTGAAGATTGAGATACTTATGCAACATATGGGAATGTCTACTGAGGAAACGTTTCGCCACACAGTGGCTTCATCAGTCCAATACAAAGCAGAAAGATGTAAAGAAGGGAGGAGTTTGATGTAATCAGTCCCTCAGCTATATGTTGCATAAGTGTCTCAATCTTTAACTTGTCGGTTTTCAAAACCATTCATCACAACTGTCAGACACTGCATCATCATGGGATCTTGTTACAAAGAATTCTTCAACACTTGTCCAACCTTTGTACGAAGACCTACTTCGACTATTGGATGGTACCACTATGACCCTGCCTCCTCCTGCTTCGCCTCACCTGACTACAGTATATAAGCCACGTCTACGGCCCTATGCTGTACATTCTACAAGATTGATGGACCGAACACATCGACTCCAGGCTGAGGGACTGATTACCTCAAACTCCTCTCCTAACACCTTCTACTTTGTATTGGACTGATGAAGCCACTGTGTGGCGATACGTTTCCTCAGTAGAGATTCCCATATGTTGCATAAGTGTCTCAATCTTCAACTTATCGGTTTTCAAAACCATTCATCACACACAGGTACGTGGTGGTATTTAAGAGGGTGGTGGGTGTAGGCGGGCAGTGGCTTGTAGGCGGGTAGTGATTAGTAGGCGGGTTGTTGTTTGTAGAAGCATAGTGGTTTGTAGTCTGTAGGTGAGTGGTGGTTTGTAGCAGGGTTGTCATTTGTAGGTGAGTGGTGGTTTGTAGGTAGGTGTGGTTTATAAATGGGTGGTGGTTTGTAGATGGGTTGTTTAATGGCTTTACCTGACGTATGTACGTGGCTCCGCGCATACAGACGTATATGTATGTGGTCCCATGTATAGCCTGACGTATTTATGCGTGATTACAAGCATTTTAAGATTTTTTTTTTGTTTAATGGCGTGGCCTGATGCGTATATGCGTGACAATAGCTCTATTGTGAAGAACGTGGGTGCAAGAGTTGTCTGACGTATATATACACATGGATTGGAGGTGTAGTTTAATACGTACGTGGGTTGCAGGTGTACTCTGACGTCTATGTACGTGATTGCAGGCAGGGTGAGAGTGCTGGAGTGCCTGGCTCCCTGGCTGTGTATCAGCGCGGCACGGCCGGTGGGGTCCGTGGGGTCTGGTGCTGCACGTCACAACCAACAGGAGGGGGAACAGCAGCAACAGCAACAGCAGCAGCAGCAGCAGCAGCAGCAGCCAGGGGAACCTGGTGCAGGCTGGCTTAGTTTATAGGTGGGTGGTAGTTTATAGGTGGGTGATGGCTTGTAAGTGGGTGGTGGTTTGTACGTGGGTGGTGGTTTCCAGGTGGGTATTGCTTTGTAGTGTTTGATGTTTTGTAGGTGGGTGGTAGTATGTAGGTGGATGGTGGTTTGTAGGTGAGTGGTGGTTTTTATTTGGACGATGGTTTGTAAATGGAAAGGAGGTTTGTAGGCTGGTGGTAATTCGTTGGTGGGTGGTGGTTGTATGTGTGGTGGTTTGTATGTGGGTGGTGGTTTGTTGGTGGTGGTGGTTCATTGGTTGGTGATGGTTTGTAGGTGGGTGATGTGGTCGTAGGTGAGTGGTAGTTTGCAGGTGGCGGTGGTTTGTAGTGTGTGGTGGTTTGTAGGTGGGTGGTGGTTGTATGTATGGGTGATGGCTTGTAGGTGTGTGTTGGTTTGTAGGTGGGTGGTGATTTGTAGGTGTGGGTGTTTGTAGGTGGGGGTGGTGGTTTGTAGGTGGTGATGGCTTGTAGGTGGTTGTGGTTTGTAGGTGGTGGTGATCTGTAGGTGGGTGGATGGTGGTTGTAGGTGGTGTTTGTAGGTGGATTGGGGTTTAGGTGGTGGTAGTTTGTAGGTGGGTGAGGTTTGTTAGTGTGGTGGTGTTGTTTGTTAGTGAGGTGGATGAGGTTTGTAGGTGTGGTGTTTGTAGTGGGGTGGTTTGTAGGTGGGGTGTTTGTAGTGGCTGGTGGTTTGTAGGTGGGTGTTAGTTTGTAGGTGGGTTGTGCTTTGTATTATGGTGGTGTTGTATTTGTAGTTTGTGGTTTGTAGGCTTGTGGTAGTTTGTAGGTGGGTGGTAATTAGTAGATGGGAGATGGTTTGTAGGTGGGTGGTGGTTTGTAGATGGGTGTAAGTCTGTAGATGCATGGTTGTATGTAGGTGGGTGGCCGTTTGTTTAGCGGGTAGTGATTAATTGGTGGGTGGTGGTCTGTAGAAGCGTTGTGGTTTGTAGGTGGTTGGTATTTGTAGGTAGGTTGTGGTTTGCAGCAGGGTTGTGATTTGTAGGTGGTGGTGGTTTGTAGGTGGGTGTGGTTTGTAAGTGGGTGGTGGTTTGTAGATGGGTGGTGGTTTATAGGTGGGTGGTGGTTTGAAAGGTGAGTGGTGGTTTGTACCTTGGTGGTAGTTTGCACGTGGGTAGTGGTTTGCAGGTGGGTATTGCTTTGTAGTGGGTGATGGATTGTAGGTGGGTGGCGGTTTGAAAGGTGAGTAATGGTTTGTACCTTGGTGGTAGTTTGCACGTGGGTGGTGGTTTGCAGGTGGGTATTGCTTTGTAGTGGGTGATGGATTGTAGGTGGTGGTGGGTTGTAGGTGAGTGGCGATTTGCAGGAGGGTGGTGGTTTGTAGGCGGGTGGTAATTTGTAGGTGGATGATGGTTTGTGAGTGGCGGTTTGTATTTGGACGGTGGTTTGTAGGTGGGAAGGAGTTTGTTGGCTGGTGGTAATTCGTAGGTGGGTGGTGGTTTGTAGGAGGTGAGTAGTGGTTTGTTAGTGGGTGGTGGTTTGTTGGAGTGTGGTGGGTGATGGTTTGTAAGTGGGTGGTGGTTTGTTGGTGGGTGGTGGTTCATAGGTTGGTGATGGTTTGTAATTGGGTGATGGTTCGTAGGTGGGTGGTGGTTTGTAGGTGTGTGGTGGTTTGTAGGTGGGTGGTGGTTTGTATTTGGGTGGTGGCTTGTAGGTGTGTGTTGGTTTGTAGGTGATTTTGATCTGTAGGTGGGTGGTGGTCTATAGGTGATTGGTGGTTTGTAGGTGGATGGGGGTTTATAGGTGGGTGGTGGTTTATCGGTGGGTTGCGTTCTGTGGGTGGGTGGTGGTTTGTAGATGGGTGGTGGTCTGTTGATTGGTGGTGGTTTGTAGATGGGTTGTGATCTGTAGTTGGGTGGTGATTTGTAGGTGGTTGGTGATATGCAGGGTTCTGCATAACACTGTAATGTACATATAGTGGAGAAGTGTGCCATAATAGTATGAATGTTATATTTGTAAATAATAATTTTATAATTCATAATGTGCATTTGATGGCACTGTAAAGTACTCTAAATGTAATTATAAAGAAATCCTGCTAGGTAGTTATTTTCCAACTGTGTTTGGGTACGCGGGGTAAGCGTGGCTTGGGGGAGTCACGGGGGATCAGCATGGTGTGGAGGTTGGCGTCAAAGATGCTGTGTGTTTAAGCTAAGTTTGTAGTTGTGTACTCCTTTTGTTTAACCAACTCAAGCCATAGGCTCTTCTATGGCTTACCTGTATGCCCACCTAGGCTCTGACATGGTCAGGGTGTGGTGGGATGAGTGAGGAAATAAGAAATGGAGTTTGTAGTGGAGTAGTGACGGCCTGGCACTGACTAGGCCTAGTGGTTATGGTGGCTGGACCTCCAGCTAGCTGTTTCTTGTGTACCCTCATTTGGGTGTTTAGGATTAAGGTGTTTCTAGAGTGTGTACATAATGTTATGTTGAATAAATAGATATATTTTCCTAACGGATTTTTGCCCAACCCTCTGTTAACCAACCCTTTGAAGTAACACATACTGGTTTAGCACTTTCTGTTTTGACTGGGATAGCCCTGGGTGGCCTGTTTATGCTTGAGATGCGTGTAACTTTTACCTTTGCCCTTAGACAAAGCTCAAGCCCCCAGCTGTCCCACCTTTCTGCGTAACATGGGGGCCTGTATATGGGAGAATTATCAAATTTAATGTGGTAATTCAAGTTTGCAACCTGGAAAATCAATAACCATTCTTTACTGGGTTGGTCAGAGGAAGCATTCACAAGAACAGTCACACTAAAATAATAATTTACCATTATGGGCAATATTGCTGATTTTAGGGTGTTATTATTGATTAATACCCTGTGCATAATTTACCTTTGTTTGCAATATTGCTGGTTTTTAGGATGTTATTATTAACTAATCCTCTGTGAATAATTTATCTTTGTGTGCAGTATTGTTGATTTTTAGGGTGTATTAATACCTGATATTTTGTACATAATTTACCCTTGCAGATACAATCTTGCTGATTTTTAGGGGGGTTGTGAATATCTAATTTTCTGGGAATAATTTTCCTTTGCTGGTGCAATAGCTCCATTTTTCTGCCAGGATTTTCTTGTGTGTAATCCTGTTTAATTTTAGGGGGTCACATGACAATCACTCCTTGTGAATATACTACTTCAGTGTATGTACTTTGCTGTGTGCATTATTATTTTATATCAGTAAGTTCTGTGGCTGATAGCAAAATTTGGTGCTATTATTTCTCAAAATGGCTGACACTAGTGAAAATTCTGGGGATGACAGGTATTTGGAAGGTGACATTGACTCAAATCCCCACGATAGGGACCTGGATAAGGAAGTAGAAATTTTACGAATGAAATTAGCCCTAGTTGCAGAAGAAAAGGAACGGTTAAGGACTGAATGTACAAAGATCCAGGAACAGAGAGCCTTAGAGGAGCTTAAGGCTCAAGAAAGAGCTAAAGAGAGGCAGCTTGCTTCTCACCCAGACACAGACACAAGGGTAGATGTTTTTCATTTGGATAAAGCCATAAAATTTGTGCCCAAATTCCTAGAGGAAGACCCAGACAAGTTTTTTCTGTTATTTGAAAGTACGGCCAAATCCCAAGTTTGGCCGGAAAAGGAATGGGTGACATTAGCGAGAACCCAATTAGTTGGTAAAGGGTTACAGGCCATTAGTTCTTTTGAAGGATGGGCCTTTTCTGATTATCATAAGCTAAAAGAGGTAGTTTTACTAGCTCATCAAATGTTGCCGGAAAGGTACCGGCAGAAGTTTAGAGGACTAAAGTTTCAGTCAGGGCAGTCTTTGGTGGAATATGGTAAGGAGAAGATGTCACTTCTAAATAGGTGGTGTCGCTCAAAGGGGGTGGTAGGCAATTATGAGGGTGTAATTACCTTAATTTTGTTAGAGGATCTTTTGAGAAATGTTCCTCCTGACCTTAAGGAGAAGGATCTTTATGATTTTAATAATGCTTTAGAGCTGGGTGACAGATTTTTAGCTAACCAATAATTTGGTAGTAATTACCACCTCCCACATACTAATAATGGTAAGTTTTCTCCACCCACCAACAGGAATAAGAAATTTCAGAAGTTTAAGCCACCCATTCATCAGCCTAATAACCACCAGAGTTTTAAAAAGCCTAATTTTCCAGTACCTACCCGAGAAGGTTTGAAGTCAGCTGTCACAGGTCCAGGACTACCGGGAACAGGTAGAAAGAGTCCAGTTCCCCAAGGTCATGGGCCCCAACCTATGTCAAGTGTGCAGGGGGCTTTTAAACCTTATCACTGTACATATTGCAATAAACAGGGCTACCTGTAGCCATATTGTCGAAAGATGCTTAGGGACCAGGCTGCAGCAGATGTTTCTCCTGTTAATACACCGGTTATACATGATGTAGCTTGCATTGCAGTCTTGCCCTAAGGTATCCAAAGAAGACCAGCTGTCTTAGACCCTCGGATGAAGGTCTATTCAAGTAAGTCTACTGTGGCCTTACACCAAAATGAAGGTAGGGTCATTGGTGTTATGTCTTTGAGGGACACTGGTAGCACATACACCTTGCTTCACAGGGGTGTATTGCCAGTATCGGATGACACCTACACCGGATTGGATTTTTTTTAAAAGGGGATAACTGGAGTCCCTGTCGGGAACTCCAGTCACAGGTTATGGGTAGAGTCTGCATACCAGCCCTGGGTATCTCCCTGTGGGTATTGCAGAAGATTTTCCCTTTTGCAGGAGTTGACCTTCTACTAGGCAACAACGTTGGGGGAAACTCCTAAAAAGTCAGGAATGTTTGGTTTAGCAGGACCCTGCTTTACAAGGTGGTAATGACCTAATTGGAGCGACGGTGCCTGAAAAATTTTTCAGTGTGTTCAGGACTAAACAGGGAACAAAGCAGGAGCTGTGCCTCCCTGTGCCCCTTTCTGCACACTGTGGTGAGGGTTTTTGGCCATGGGGAGCCTGTTCATTGAGTCTGACCTGCAGGAGACTTGAGCATTTGATGAACCGGCTCAACCGAACTCTGTTGGAGAAGTGGTCTTGGTGCTGATGTGGGAAAAAATCCCCTGACTGTGCAGCAGCTGAGTGAGGCCCAGGAAGGTTGTGACCTCCGGAACGCTATTCATTTATCAGCTGTTGCGGAGGATGTGGTTCCCAAATTTACCAAGTGTTTATTTTGCAGAGTTTATCAAATGAGCAAGACTCTTTTTAAGAGGACCTGTGCTTACGTGGCCGCAGCAGAACTATTAAAGTGTCTTTGTCAGTAATTTTTACAGATTCTGAAGGAACGGCATTTCAGTGTTAAGACGGGAGAGCTAAATAATCGGTGTTTATTAATAAATTCCTTTACTAACAGGTTACCAGAGTCTATACCCTTTCTGAATAATTTTGTGTGTGTGGTTTTGAGATTTCTGGTGAAACATTTTTATCTCTTAGGCTTTGCACAAATCACCCAGAAATCATATTTTATGAAATGTCATGTAGTTTTTAGAGGCCTACTTGAGGTTAAATTTACCAATGAATATCATCCTAGGAGTCAAAGAAAAGCACCAGGTTTTCCCAGTCTCTCAGGGCAATGCATGTTTGTTTTCCCCAGTACCAGAAGGACTGGGAGGAGGGAATTCCCCTCCTTTTCATTACTGTGTGGGGGAAGCACTCTGGAATCATTAAGTCATGTGCTACGTGAGGATGGTGATGTTTCCCCCGCGGTGTTTTTTCTCGTTTCAGAAACTGCTTGGGCTAAGATGAGGTCGATGGCACTAGTGCACCAGCCTGCCAGTCCGCCTGGGATGACATGGGACCATGAGGTGGTGCTATATATTCTGGAAGCTAGAGAGATGGGATTGGCATTGGAGCCAGGTCCTGGGAAGGCTATGATGGAACTGTGTGGTGGCTTCAAAATGATGGTGGATAAGGTCGTTGAGAAAGATAATGTAAGCAGGAAAATGTAAGAGATTGTGGAAGACTTTGGGCTTCCCGAAAGACTGGTTGTAGTGTTGGCTCAGCCATGGTGCAACCTTAGTGAAAGAGTTTTGGGATGCTGAAAATGGGGCCATGTTAACCCCCATGAGGTAAGGTTTTGAAATTTGTGCAATGTCAGCAGGGGCCCGGCATGAGTAAGCTGGGGTGAAATAGGTTCCTTGAAGGAAGTGAAGTGTTTATTTCTAGAGACTGTGTTTGTATCCAGCAAGAGTCGGTGGACATTGTCTTTTACTGGTCTCACACTTTGTGATACCTTGAAAACGTGCACTGACTGCCGCCAGGTACATTTAAGAAATAAGGTTTTGTCTCCTCTTTATGAACTACATGCAAAGTGTGTGAATGAACCGTGGGGGGATCATCCGATTCCCATGACCATGTGTGCCAAGGACACACCCATATTTGTAACTTAATATCTCTGTACATGAACCTTTTGTATGCCATTAACCCTCAATATCTTTTATGTATAATCCTGAGTTACCCACTCCGGGTTTTGCAAAATGATACAGGGGTTGGGGAAGTCTTGTTGCAGGGTAGAGCAGGGAAAGTAATGCCACTCTGCTGCTTCTCGGCAAAAAGTAACAGGCACCAAAGAAGTTACACTACCATAGAAAAAGGAGGCTCTTGCTTTAGTGTTAGCCGTGCAACATTTTGAGGTGTATATATCATCATCAGTTCACCCTATAACTGTGTATAGTTACCATAATCCTTTACGTTTCCTTCACTTAATGAGGAACAACAATCAGAGACTATGAGGTGGGCTTTGTTTCTCCAACCTCTTAATCTTGTGATTCATTATGTGAAGGGAGCAGAGAATGTGGTTGCTGATGTCTTGTCTCATGTTTAAAGTGCACGATGTAGTGTATAGATCACTTATTTATTCTTATTTTGCAGTGATTTGCAGTAGACGAGTAGATGGAACCCTGGACCACCCAAAGGAGAAGGGCAGGTTGAGCTGGAGCTGGATGTATCAGGATTCCCTAGTGTGTGTGTGTGTTTTGGGGGGTAGTCACATCAAGTGCCATGCCTAGGTAAGGTATGCTACTTTTTTTTAGGTGTTGGCTGGAATGCCTCGCCTCTGTTTTATGTTGGTATAGGGACTGTTGGACCTAACGTTTTAGTGAATGTGGGGCTGGCGGTGATGCCTTCCACTGTTTGGGTCATGTCTCTTGATCCAAAGTGTTTTGGTTCTCCAAGACTCTTTTCAATTTTTCCTTTTTGGATCACGGCTGGGGTGACTCCAAGGTCCTTGGAATGGCATGTAGGTGTCGGCCTGGGAGGTCCACCTTTTGGGGGTCTTCAGTGATGACTCCAGAGTTTTACGGCCACAGTCCCACCAACAAGATTTATGTGACTATCCACCCCTTGTTTTTGGGGCCTGATATTTTTCCCTCTCCTGTGCTCTCCTGATTCTCGCAGAGGTGTGTCATGGGGAACCAGTTTTGTTTACACAAAAATTGCTGTGAGATGGGGGTGAAAATGTGATGTTACTTTCTAAGTAGAATTTAACATGTAAATTCCGTTTTCCTTTTCTTTGAACTCCTGGAAAATACTTACTGTTTAAAAGTTTTTTTTGGTGGCACACAGTTTGGTCTACCTTGCAACATACTGAACTTTGGTGTTACTTCATAAAACGGCATTCCTCAGGGCACTTTTGTACAAAGTTAACTTGCTCATTTATAAGTTTGCTTGATGTAATTTAGGTAAAATGCATCAACGCCAGTGCCTGGCCAGCGCTGTGTTGTGATGGTGCCTTTTCCTAGCACAATTGTCTAAGAGCGTGACTGAGGGCTCGTTTGGCATAGAACTTGATCACTTTTATGTTCAGCGAGTTTCACATGTCTGCAATCTAGTACCTCAGTTTGTTAATATTGCATATTTGTAGTACCAAAAGACCATGATTGTATGGTGGTCATTCCCCAGTTATCATTTGGCCCGTTGCCTCAGACCTTAATGTGGGGTTTATTTTCTTTTTTTTCCTTTTGCCTAGCGGTGTCCGTAGGGACCCTGCTATCAGAGTGAGACCTGTGGTCTGGGGGTGGGGGTGTTATGCAGGGTTCTGCATGACATCGCAATGTACATATAGTGGAGAAGTGTGCCATAATAGTATGAATGTTATATTTGTAAATAATAATTTTATAATTCATAATGTGCATTTGGGGGCACTGTAAAGTACTCTAAATGTAATTATAAAGAAATCCTGCTAGGTAGTTATTTTCCAACTGTGTTTGGGTACGCGGGGTAAGCGTGGCTTGGGGGAGTCACGGGGGATCAGCATGGTGTGGAGGTTGGCGTCAAAGATGCTGTGTGTTTAAGCTAAGTTTGTAGTTGTGTATTCCTTTTGTTTAACCAACTCAAGCCATAGGCTCTTCTATGGCTTACCTGCATGCCCACCTAGGCTCTGACATGGTCAGGGTGCTGTGGGATGAGTGAGGAAATAAGAAATGGAGTTTGTAGTGGGGTAGTGACGGCCTGGTGCTGACTAGGCCTAGTGGTTATGGTGGCTGGACCTCCAGCCAGCTGTTTCTTGTGTACTCTCGTTTGGGCGTTTAGGATTAAGGTGTTTCTAGAGTGTGTATATAATGCTATATTGAATAAATAGATATATTTTCCTAACTGGGATTTTTGCCTAACCCTCTGTTAACCAACCCATTGAAGTAACACATACTGATTAAGCGCTTTCTGTTTTGACTGGGATAGCCCTGGGTGGCCTGTTTATGCTTGAGATGCGTGTAACTTTTACCTTTGCCCTTAGACAAAGCTCAAGCCCCCAGCTGTCCCACCTTTCTGCATAACAGTTGGTGATCTGTATGTGGGTCGCAGTTTGTAGGTGGGTGGTGGCTTGCAGGTAAGTGGTGGTTTGTAGGTGAATGGTGGTTTGCAGGTGGGTGGCGGTCTTTAAATGGGTGGTAGTATGTAGTCGGGTGGTGGCTTGTAGTCGGGTGGTAGTTTGTAGGCGGGTGATGATTTGCAGGTTTATGGTGGTTTGTAGGTAGGTGTGGTTTGTAAGTGGGTGGTGGATTGTAGGAGCATGGTGGTTTATATGTGGATGATTGTTTGTAAGTGGGTTGTGGTTTGTAGTTGGGTGGTTGTCTGTAGGTGGGTGGTGGTTTGTAGGTGGAGTGTGATCTTTAGGTGTGTCGTGCTTTGTAGGTTTGTGGTGGTTTGTAAGTTTGTGGTGGTTTGTAGGTGAGTTATGGTTTGTAGGCTTGTGCTGGTTTGTAGGTGAGTTGTGGATTGTATATGGATGGGGTTTGTAGGTGAATGGTGTTTGGGTAGATGGGAAGTGGTTTGTAGGCGAGTGGTGGTTTGTAGGTGGGTGGTGGCTTGTAGGTGTGTGGTGGTTTGTTGGTGAGTAGTTGTTTGTAGATGGGTGGTGCTTTGTAGATGGGTGGTGATTTGTAGGGGGGTGTGTGATCTGTAGGTGGGTGGTGGTCTGCAGGTGAGTGTTAGATTTTATGTGGATTGGGTTTGTAGGTGGGTGGTGGTTTGTAGTGGGTGGTGTTCTGTACGTGGGTGATGGTTTGTAGTGGATGCTGTTCTGTAGGTGGGTGATGGTTTGTAGTGGGTGGCGTTCTGTACGTGGGTGATGGTTTGTAGTGGATGCTGTTCTGTTTGGGGGGTGGTGGTTTGTAGTGGGTGGTGTTCTGTAGGTGGGTGATGGTTTGTAGTGGATGCTGTTCTGTAGGTGGGTGGTGGTATGTAGGCGGGTGGGTGGTTTGTTAGGTGGGCGGTGGCTTGTGCGTGGGTGGTGATTTGTAGGCTGGTGGTGATTGTAGGTGGGTGGGGGTTTGTGAGTGCTGGTTTGTATAGTTCGTAGGGGTTTGGTGGTTTATAGCGGGTTGTGGTTCGTAGTGGATTGTGATCTGTAGGTGGGTGGTGGTGGGTAGGTGGGTGGTGGTTTGAAAGGGGGGGTGGGGGGTTTGTAGGTGGGTGGTGGTTTGTAGTTTGGGTGGTAGTTTTAGTTGGATAGGGTTTGTAGGTGGGTGGTGGTTTGTAGGTGGGTTTTTGGGTTTGTAGGTGGGTGGTTTTGTAGGGGTTTTTATGGGGATGGTTTGTAGGTGGGTGGTGGTTTGTAGTCGGTGGTTTGTAGCTGGGTGGTGGTATGTAGGTGAGTGATGGTTTGTAGGTGGGTTGTGGTTTGTAGGTGGGTGGTGGTTTGTAGTTGGGTGGTAGTTTTTTAGTTGGATGGGGTTTGTAGGTGGGTGGTGGTTTGTAGATGGGTTGTGGTTTGCCTTTGGGTTTTCTTTTTGTAGGTCGGTGGAAGTTTGTAGGTAGGTAAGTGGTGGTTTGTAGGTGGTTGGTAGTTTGTAGGTGGGGTGGTGGGTTTTTAGGTGAGTGGTGGTCTGCAGTGGGTGGTTTGTAGCTGGGTGGTGGTTTGTGTGTGAGTGATGGTTTGTAGGTGGGTGGTGGTTTGTAGGTGGATGGTTGTTTTTAGTTGATGGGGTTTGTAGGTGGGGTGGTTTGTAGGTGGGTTGTGGTTTGCCTTTGGGTTGCTTTTTGTAGGTCGGTGGAAGTTTGTAGTTGGGTAGTTGGGTGGTAGTTGGGTGGTAGTTTTTAGTTGGATGGGGTATGTATGTGGGTGGTGGTTTGTAGGTGGGTTGTGGTTTGCCTTTTGGTTGCTTTTTGTAGGTCGGGGGAATTTTGTAGGTAGGTGGGTGGTGGTTTGTAGGTGGTTGATAGTTTGAGGTGGGTGGGGGGTTTTTTAGGTGGGTGGGGGTTTGTAGGTGGTGGTAGTATGTAGGTGAGAGGTCGTGGTGGTGGGTGGTTTGAAGGTGGATGTGGTTTGTAGGAGGGTGAAGGTTTGTATTTGGGTGGTGGATTGTACGTGCTTAGGAGTTTGGGTGGTTTGTACGTGGATGGTGGTTTGTAGGTGAGTGATATTTTGTAGGTGGGTGTTGGTTTGTGGGGGAGATGGTTTCTAGGTGAGGGATAGATTTTAGGGGATGGGGTTTGTAGGTGGCTAGGGGTTTTGTAGTGTGTGGTGGTTTATAGGTAGGTTGTGGTGAGCGGTGGTTTTTAGGTGGGTTGTGGTTTGCCTTTGGGTTGTTGTTTGTAGGTCGGTGGAATTTTGTAAGTGGGTGGTGGTTTGTAGGTGGGTGGTGGTTTGTCGGTGGGTGGGGGTTTTTAGGTGGGTTTTAGTTTGTAGATCGGTGGTGGTTCGTAGGTGGGTTGGGGTTTGTAGGTGGGCGTTAGTTTGTAGGTGGTAGTGGTTTGAAGGTGGGTGGGAGTTTGTAGGTGGGTGTGGTTTATAGGTGAGTGGTGGTATGTAGGATTTGTAAGAGGGTGATGGTTTATAGGCGGGTGGTGGTTTGCAAGTTGGTAGTGGTAGGTGGTGGTTTGTAGGCGGATTGTGATCTGTAGGTTGGTGGTGGTTTGTAGGTTGATGGGGTTGTTAGGTAAGACACATATGCAACAGTTAGGTATCTTTATTTTGAAACGTATCGCCTACACAGTAGGCTTCTTCAGTCGAGTACAGAAAAGTTGATAGAAGCAGAAGATACTTGAAGACGATGTAATCAGTCCATCACCCTTAAATGATACCTAACTGTTGCATATGTGTCTTACCTAACAATCTGTCGGTATTTTATACCATTCTAATGTTCAGGTTGATGGGGTCTTGTAGGTGAGTGGTGGTTTGTAGGTGGGTGATGGTTTGTAGTGGGTGGTGTTCTGTAGGTGGGTGATGGTTTGTAGTGGATGCTGTTCTGTAGGTGGGTGGTGGTATGCAGGCGGATAGTGGTATGTAGGTGGGCGGTGGCTTGTAAGTGGGTGGTGATTTGTAGGTTGGTGGTGATTTGTAGGTGGGTGTGGTTTGTAAGTGAGTGGTGATTTGTATGGTTCGTAGGAGAGTGGTGGTTTATAGCGGGTTGTGGTTCGTAGGTGGATTGTGATCTGTAGGTGGGTGGTGGTGGGTAGGTGGATGGTGGTTTGAAGGTGGATGGGGCTTGTAGGTGAGTGGTGGATCGGTAGATTGGTGGTGATTTGTAGGTGAGTGGTGGTTTGTAGCTGGGTGGTGGTTTGTGAGTGATGGTTTGTAGGTGGGTGGTGGTTTGTAAGTGGGTGTTGGTTTGTATTTGGGTGGTAGTTTTTAGTTGGATGGGGTTTGTAGATAGGTGGTGGTTTGTAGGTGGGTTGTGGTTTGGCTTTGGGTTGTTTTTTATAGGTCGGTGGAAGTTAGCAGGTAGGTGGGTAGTGGTTTGTAGGTGGGTGGTGGTTTGTAGGTGGGTGGTAGTATGTAGGTGAGAGGTCGTAGGAGGTGGTGGCTTGAAGGTGGGTGGTGGTTTATAGGTGGGTGAAGGTTTGTACTTGTTAGTGGTTTGTACGTGCTTGGGAGTTTGGGTGGTTTGTACGTGGGTGGTGGTTTGTAGGTGAGTGATAGTTTGTAGGTGGGTGTTGGTTTGTGGGTGGGAGATGGTTTCTAGGTGAGGGATAGATTTTAGGTGGATGGGGTTTGTAGGTGGCTAGTGGTTTGTAGGTGTGGTGGTTTATAGGTAGGTTGTGGTGAGTGGTGGTTTTTAGGTGGGTTGTGGTTTGCCTTTGGGTTGTTGTTTGTAGGTCGGTGGAAGTTTGTAAGTGGGTGGTGGTTTGTAGGTGGGTGGTGGTTTGTCGGTGGGTGGTGGTTTTTAGGTGGGTGTTAGTTTGTAGGTGGGTGGTAGTTCGTAGGTGGGTCGTGGTTTGTAGGTGGGTGTTAGTTTGTAGGTGGTAGTAGTTTGAAGGTGGGTGGGAGTTTGTAGGTGGGTGTGGTTTATAGGTGAGTGGTGGTTTGTAGGATTTGTAGGAGGTTGATGGTTTATAGGCGGGTGGTGGTTTGCAAGTTGGTGGTGGTGGGTGGTGGTTTGTAGGCGGATTGTGATCTGTAGGTTGGTGGTGGTTTGTAGGTTGATGGGGGCTTGTAGGTGAGTGGTGGTTTTGTAGGTGAGTGATGGTTTGTAGGTGGGTGGTGGTTTGTAGGTGGGTGGTAGTTTTTAGGTGGACTGGGTTTGTTGGTGGGTAGTGGTTTGTAGTGCGTGATGGTTTATAGGTAGGTTGTGGTTTGTAGGTGAGTGGTGGTTTGTAGGATTTGTAGGAGGGTGAGGGTAGTGGTAGTGGTTTGAAGGTGGGTGGGAGTTTGTAGGTGGGTGTGGTTTATAGGTGAGTGGTGGTTTGTAGGATTTGTAGAAGGGTGATGGTTTATAGGCGGGTGGTGGTTTGCAAGTTGGTGGTGGTGGGTGGTGGTTTGTACGTGGATTGTGATCTGTAGAGTGTTGGTCGTTTGTAGGTTGATGGGGGCTTTAAGGCGAGTGGTGGATGGGTAGATGAGTGGTGATTTGTAGTTTAGTGGTGGTTTGTACGTGAGTGATGGTTTGTAGGTGGGTGGTGGTTTGTAGGTGGGTGGTGGTTTGTAGGCGGGTGGTGGTTTGTAGGTGGGTAGTAGTTTTTAGGTGGATGGTGGTTTGTAGGTGGGTGGTGGTTTGTAGTGCGTGATGGATTATAGGTAGGTTGTGGTTTGTAGGTGAGTGGTGGTTTGTATGTGGATGGTGGTTTGTAGATGTGGTGGTTTGTAGGTGGATGGTGGTTTGTAGGTGAGTGGTAGTTTGTAGGTGGATGGTGGTTTGTAGGTGAGTGGTGGTTTGTAGGTGGATGGTG
>NC_069419.1:36903326-36918326 GCF_026875155.1 Cherax quadricarinatus
AAAAATCCCCCCCCCAAAACCCCCGGCCCGGGGGGGGGCCCCCCCAGGGGCCCCCCCCCAAAAAAGGGCCCAAAAAAAAAAAAATTTTTCCCAATTTGGGGGAAATTTTTTCCCCGGGGGGAAAAAGGGAAAAAAAAAAAGGGGACGGGGGAAAAGGGGAAAAAAAAAAAAAAATTTTAAAAAAAGGGGGGGGAAAAAAAAAGGGGGTTTAGGGGGGAAAAAAAGGGGGAAAAAGGGAAAAAAAACCCGGAAATTTGGGGGGAAAAAAATTTTTAAAAGGAACCAGAAAAAGGGGGGGGGAAAAAAAGGGGGGAAAACCAAAATTTTAAAACCCCCAAAAAAAGGGAGGGGGAAAAAGGGGGGGGGGGGGGGGGCCCCCCCCTTTAACGGGAAAAAATTTTCCCCAAAAAACCCCAAAGGGTTTTAAAAAAGGGGGGGGCCCCCCCCCCCCCCAAAACCCAAAAAAAAAACCCCCCCCCAAAACACACAAACACAAAAACCCACAAAAAAAACCACACCCCCCCCCACACCCCCCACACCCCAACACCCACCCCCCCAACCCACACAAAAAACCCCCACACACACCCCCCCCCCCCCCCAAAAAAAAAAAAAACCCCAAAACCCCCCAAAAAAACCCCACCACACCCCCCCCCCACACACACACCCACACACCCCAACAAAACCACAAAAACCCACACCCCCCACAACCCACCCCAACACCCACACACCCCCCACACACACACACACCCCCAACCCCCCAAACACAAAAAAAAAACCCCCACACCAAACACAAACACACAAAACCAAACACACCCCCCCCCCCCCCCCCCCCCCAAAAACCAAAAAAAAACCCCCCCCCAAACCCCCCCCCCCCCAACCCCCACCCCCCCCCCCCCCCCCCCCCCCCCAAACCCCCCCCCCCAAACCCCCCCCCCCCCCCCAATCCCCTTCCCCCCCCCCCCCCCAAAAAACCCCCCCCCCCCCCCCCCCCCCCCCCCCAAAAAACCCCCCCCCCCCCAACCCCCCCCCCCCCCCCCCCCAAAAAAAACCCCCCCCCCCCCCAAAAAAAAACCCCCCCCAAAAAAACCCCCCGGGGGAAAAGGGGGGGAAAAAAAAGGGAAAAAGGAAAAAAGGGAAGGGGGGGGGGGGGGGGGCCCCCAAAAAAAAAAAAAAAGGGGAAAAGGAAAAAAAAAAGGGGAAAAATTTTAAAAAAAGAAAAGGGGGGCAACAAAAAAAACCAAAAAAAAAAATTGGAAAAAATTGGGCCAAACCCCAAAACCCCTTTCCAAAAAAAGGGGGGGAAAAAAAAAAGGGGGGAAAAAGGGGGAAAAAAAAAAGGCCCCCCCCCCGGGGGGCCCAAAAAAAAGGGAAAAGGGGAAAAACCCCAAAAAAAAAGGGGGGGAAAAAGGGGGGGGAAAAAAAACCAAAAAGAAACCCCCAAAATGGGGGAAACAAAAAAAAAGGGGGAAATTTTTGGGGGGGGGGGAAAAAAAAAAACAAAAAAAAAAAAGGGAAAAAAAAAAAAAAAAAAGGGGGGGGGGGGGGGTTTTCCCAGGGGAAAAGGGGGGGGGGTTTAAAAAAAAAAAAAGGGGAAAAAAATTTTAAAAAAAAAACCGGGTTAAAAAAAAAATTTTGGGGGGGGTTTGGGGGGTTTTCCCCCAAAAAAAAAAAACAAAAAAACCCCCAAAAAAAAAGGGAAAATGGGGAAAAAAAAAGGGGGGCCCCGGGAAAAAGGAAAAAAAAAAAGGGCCAAAAAAAGGGGGGGCCCCCCCCAAAAAATTAAAAAAAAAACCAAAAAAAAAAAAAAATTTTTCCACCCCCCCCCCCGGGGGAAAAAAAAAAAGGGGGAACAAAAAAAAAAAAAACCCCCCGGGGCCCCCAAAAAAAGGGAAATTAAAAAAAAGGGGGGTTTTACAAAAAAAAATTAAAAAAAAAAGGGCCCCCCCCAAAAAAAAAACCCGGAAAAAAGGGGGAAAAAAGGGGGGAAAAAAAAATTTAAAAAAAATTTGGGGGAAAAAAAGGGGGGGGGAAAGGGGGGTTTTTTCCCAAAAAAAAAAATTTGGAAAAAAAAAAAAAAAAAAAAAGGGGGGGGGGGGCCGGGAAAATTTTTTCCCCAAAAAAAAAGAAAAGGAGGAAAAAAAAAAAGGGGAAACGGCGAGGGGAAAAACCCTTTGGGCAAAAATTTTTTGGGGGAAATTTTTTAAGGGGTTTTAAAAAGGGGACCACGGGGAAACCCCCCCGGGGGAAAAAAGGGGGGGGCCCTTTTTTTTTGGGGGGGAAAAAAAGGGGGAAAAAAATTTGGAATTTAAAAAGGGGAAAAGTTTGCCCCCCAAAGGGGGGGCCCCCAGGGAAACCCCTTTTTTTTTAAAAAAGAAAAAAAGGGAAAAAAAAAAAAAAAGGGGAAAAAAGGGGGAAAATTTTTTTGGGGGGGGGGGAAAAGGGGAAAAAAGGAAAAAAAAAAAAAAGGGGGGGAAAAAAAAAGGGGGAAAAAAAATTAAAAAAGCCAAAAACCCCCCCCTTTTGGGGAAAAAAAAAACGGGGAAAAAAAAAAAAGGAAAAAAACCCCAAAAAAAAAAAAAAAAAAACCCAAAAAGGAAGGGAAGGGGGGGGGAAACCGGAAATTAAAAAAAAAGGGAAAAAAAAAAAATTTTTAAAACCCAAAAAAAAAAAAAAAACCCCAAAAAAAAAACAAAAAAATTTTTTTTTTTTTTTTTTTTTTTCCCCCCCCCCCCCGGGAAAAGGGGGAAAAGGGGGAAAAAGGGAAAAGGGGCCCTTGAGGGAAAAAAAGGGACCAAAGGGGTTAAAAGGTTTAAAAAGGGGGGGAGTTTAAAAATTTTGGGGGGTTTTTTTTAAATTTTTAAAAAGGGGGGGGGGGGGTTTTTGGGTTTTTTTTAAAAAACCCTTTTTTGGGGGAAAAAAAAAAAAAATTTAACCCTTTTTTGGTTTTTTTTTTTTTGGGGGGGTTTTTTTTTTTTAAAAAAAGGGGGGGTTTTTTTTTTTTCCCCCTTTTTTTTTTCCCCTTTCCCCGGGGTTTTTGGGGCTTTTTTTTAGGTTTTTTCCCCCAAAATTTTTTTTAAAGGGGTTTATGAAAACCCCCCCGGGGGGGGTTTTTCCCCCCGGGGGGGGGGGGGTTTTTTTTGGGAATTTTTTTTTTTGGAAAATGTTGGAAACATTTTTGGGGGGGGGGGGAAAATTTTTTTTTTGGGGGGGTTTTCCCCGGGGGGGGTTTTTTTAAATTTTTCCCCCCCCCCCAAACCCTTTTTTTTTTGAAAATTTTTTTTTTCCCCCCCTTTTTTGGGGGGGGGAAACCCAAAAACCCCTTTTAAAGGTTTTTTGGGGGGGGGGAAAAGGGGGGTTTTTGGTTTTTTTTTTTTTAAAAAAAAAAGGGGGCCGGGGAAAAGGGAAAAAGGAAAAAAAAAAAGGGGTTTTTTTTTTGGGGGGGGGGGCCCCTGGGGTTGGGGGGGGAAAAACTTTAAAGTTTTTTTTTTTTAAAAAGGTTTAAAAAACCGGGGGAAAAAAAAAAAAGGGGGAAAACTTGGTTTTTTCCTTTTTTTTAAAAAAAAGGGGGGGAACTCATGGGTAGGCCAAAACCCCAAAAGGTGTTTTAAAAAAACACGTAAAAAAAAAATTTTAAAAAAATTTTTTTAAAATTTTAAAAAAAAAAAACCCCCACAACCACGACCATCAAGGGGCACACCAGTAGTAGGCCCGGACAAGCCTCCATCCTCTGCAGGGGTATACAAAAATCCCTTTTTAATGACTGCCCAAAAAGTTATACTGGGCGAAACCTCAAGGGACCTCCAAAAAAACGTTTTCAGAACACCCCAAAAAGCAAGCAAAGGGCTGGGGGGACACCAAAGGAAAAGCCTGCGTACAAAAACCGTAATTCACCAACCACTTGATAAAACAAAAGAAAAAAGACTTAAACGCCACAGAAGACAAAACTAAAACCGAAGAACCTGGAATCAACCCCTTATTTCAATATCCGACAACTTCAAACCAAATATGGCTTCTATAACATAGCTGAAACCCCTTGCCAAAAAACCCTTTTTCATCGCTTATCCCCCATAAGAAAACCTTTTAGAAGGTCTGCTCACAAACTTATCCAATTTTCCTTTCCAAGCAACCCCCAAATTTTTTTGACTCTATAACCCCACTCGGACACATCAGATGCAGCATTCTTTCACCCCGACCCAGCCGAACTATAAATACTCGCGTTCCTTCCACCCCAGGTAGTTCTTTTTTTGGGAATTGAAAAAGCCCACTGTGTGGGCGAAAAAGTAGTCAATAAAGGAAACACATTATACTGCCTTTGTGTTTTTTAATTTCCAAGCCACATTTAGGGGGAAGACAACAGTCAAAGAACCCCGGGGATCAGATTAAAAGGGCAAAGGGAAAAACTCACAAGAAAAAGAACAGGAGGTATGTGGGGGAGCTGAACAGGAAATTTAATTTTACCCTTGACACCTCAAAGGCGATGGGAAACCGGGCAACCCCCCCAAGGGGCCTTAGAGAAGGACAAATCTTGCGTGCCCCTAACCCCCAATCCTTTTAACAAAAACCCTTGAAAAATGGGCAACTACCTGAAAATGGAAGAAAAGGGTAATGTAGTCCCCCCCTAATTTTAAAAAAGGAAAAAGAAAAAGAGGCACTAAACTACAGACCTGTGTCCTACATGTATTGTGTGCAAAGAAAAAAAGAAAATTTTCAGGGGAAAGGGGCGAACACCTGGAAAGGAAAAAAATTATAAAAGAAAACCAGCATGGGTTCAAAGGAAGGCAAATTCCCGTATCACAAACCTCCTGGAGTTTTATGACAAGGTAACAAAAGTAAAACACGAAAAAGGGGGGTGGGGAGATTGCGTTTTCCCCAGACTGCAGAAGGCCTTTGACACAGTTTCCCCCCCAAAAAGAATTTGTGCAGAACGGGGGAAACAGGGGCATTAAAAGGGGGCACTGCAATGGATAAGGGGGAAAACCCGACAGGGGGGGCAGCAACGAGTCATGGTACGTGAAGAGGGATCACAGTGGGCCCCCTGTTACGAGCGGGGGCCCCCAGGGCATTCTGGGCCAGTGGGTATTTTTGATAAATGTAAAAGACATATGGGAAGGGAAAAGACTCTGAAGTGGCCCTGTTCCAAAATGACTGAAGTTGAAAGAGAAGAATTAAATCGGACGAGGGTTGGCAGGGCTGCAAAGAGAAACCCGGAGGGGGCTGGACATGGGTCCATAACTGGCTTCTCGAAAATCAAACCAGCCAAACGGGAAAGTCCTGAAGATTGGGGGAGGGGAAAAAAAACCGCAGACAGAGTATAGGCCCACGTGGACAAAGACAAAAGACCTCAAATCAGGGGGAAAGCCTTGGGGTGACCAAAAACACCGAGCACCTCACCGAAGGGGACACATCAAAAAAATAAAATGCTGCAGCAAACGGCGCCAGGCAAACCTGAGAAAGCGGTTTCCCAAAACCTTTTAAAAGGAAACGTTCCCAAAACAAATGTACACGTGTATTTAGGCCCATAGGGGTATGCAGCCCCCAGTCTGGGAAAACCCCCCACCTGGGTTCCCAAACACGTCAAGAATTTTGAGAAAATACAAAGGTTTGGGAAAAAAGGCTAATCCCAGAGCTCAAAGGGGAAAGTTTGAACGAGGAAAGGTTTTAAAGGGGAAAACGGGGCCCGACCACACGGAGGACAGGGGGTCAGGGGGCACATGATAACGACATAAAGATACGCGGGGAATAAAAAGGTGGACAAAAATAGGAGTTTTCCCGAGAGGGGACACAGGGGCAAGGGGTCACCAAATGGAAGCTGAAGACTCAGAAAGAGTCACAGGACGTTTTGGAAGTAAATTTTATTTTAGTCATAGAGTTTTTCACAAGTTGGGAAAAGCTTTGCAATGAAGTAGTGGAGGCAGGAACCATACCATTTTTAAGAAGGGTATGACAAAGCTCAGGAAGCAAGAAGAGAGGACCCAGTAGCGATCATGAAGAGGGGGGGGCCAGGAAACTAAGTCTCGACCCCTGCAACCACAAATTTGGTGAGTTTCACACCCCACACACACTCACACTCACACACACACAAAACACACACAAAAGACACAAACACACACCCCACACACACACCCCCACACACACTCACACACACAACACACACACACACAACACACACACACACACGCAAACACACACACACACAAAACACACAACACACACACACACACCCCAAAACACAAAACACACCACCCCACACAACACACACACACAACACACACAACACACACACACACACACACACACACACACAAACACACAAAACACACACACACACTCACCCCCCTCACCACAACACCAACACAACAAACCCAAAACACACCCTTTTCCCCCCATACCACCCTTTTCCCCCACTAAACCCCCCCCCCCCCACACTCTGAATACACACTACTAACCTAACCTAAGAAAATCAAAAGGGTTTCCCCCCTCTGAAAGGGAATCAGGATAAAACAAAAAAAGGGTTTTCCAAGAGCAACAAGAAAAAACCCCCGGCCCCCAGGAAAACCTTTCAAAAGGGAAAATTGGGCAGCAAAACTCAAAAAAAGGGGTCATGAAGGGAAAAAAAACCCAGAAAACTTAAAAATGAAAAATGGAAGAGAAAGGGTAGATATGGAAAGCAGGGAAATTGGGGGGTGCATGTCCCAAAACAGCAGAGGCTAGGGTGCCCAAATTTAGAAAGGAAAATGAAAAAAAAAGAAACACCTAAAAAACTAAAGAACATTTTGGGATTGACAACAAGACTGCTAAACCCCAGCCACAAATAAGGGGACTGTAGGGAAAAAAGGGGCCCCAACTGCCCTGGAGAAGCTCTACAGAGGAACTGTATAAAAAGAAAGAGCTAAGCTTATGTGGAAGGGCCCCAACAGACAAAAAACAGAGCCCAAGGAAAGCGAGAAGGGGAAAAAGACAGGCCACTGAGCCCAAATACATTAGCCCCGTGAAACTTTAATGAAAAGGGAAAACTGCAGTGCAGGAAACCAAATTAAATGGGGGGGATACACAGGGGTAGCATTGGGGGGAATGAAAAGGGTTTAGGTCAGTCTTTGTGAAATGGTTTTAAAGGGAAATTGAAGGTGAAAAAATATGAAGGGAAAAAAAAAGGGGAAAAAAAACAATTGAAAAAAGCATCATGAAACAAAGGAGAAACAACAAGACCCAGCTGGAAAATTTTTTGGAAAAATAGGGGGGTTTGTTAAAAAAAAAAAACCCGGCCCTGAAATTTCCTTCAAGGGAAAAGCGAAAATCGGACCAGGGTCCGCAGGGGAAAGCCGATTAAAAGGGGCATTTCCGGCATACAGGAAGGTTGGGAAACTCCCAAACCTTTATAGAACAGAAGAAAAAAGGGGGGAAAAATGAGAAGATGGTACAAAGGCGAAAGGGGGAAAAAGAGGGGGAAAGAAGACAGACAGGGGAATTCCCCGAAACCCCGGAAGAAGACAAAAAACAAGGGCCCCCCTCACCCAAATTTCTAAAAGAAGCCCTCCCAAACCCGGTCAAACCCCCTTTCAACCAAAACTCTAAATCAAAACACCCCGGGCCCCAAACCAATGCCCCCACCCACTCCAAAACAAACTCCACCCCCCCCGCCCAAAAACCCATAGTTCCTTACCCGGTCTCCCCCCCTCCCCCAACCCCCAAAAACCTCCCAACCACAATTTTCCCAAAAAAAATTGAAGGGTGGGATACAAATGCAGAAAGGGAAAAACAAACAAGTATGAGGAGTGGCAAAGAAAGAATCAAAAAGGGCAACTCCAACATAATAGCACTCACAGAAACAAAACTCACCAGAATAAAAAACAGATTCAATCTTTTCCCTCCCGAATAAAAATCCCCAGGAAATACAGAGGGGGGCGGGGGGGAAAAGGGGGAAATTGCCCCTGCTCCCTTAAAAACCAGTGGGGTTTTTAGAAAAAGGGAAAGGGAAAGGATTTGGGACGGGCCCAAAGGGACTACTTAGTAGGAACAAAACCAGTCTTTTGGGGGCAAAAGGTGATAATTGCAGTAATGAAAACCCCCCACAGAACTGCAGGAGGGCCCAAAAGAAGAATACGTGAGAGCAACAGAGCAATGATCGACACACTAGCCCCAGGTGGCCAGGAAACACACATGGGGGGAGCAAAGTTAAAAAGTTAAAGGGGGTTTCAATCCCAAGGGGGGGGATTGACTGGGAAAACCTGGAGGGCCCCCTGGGGGCCCCCCAAACATGGAGAACCAAATTTAATGGATGTGGTAAAGGAAAAAACCTCATGCATCAACAAGTTTTTAGGAAAAACCAAAAAAACCCAAAAGAGAGGAGAGGATGAAAACCCGCAAGGCGGACCCGTATTCACCATGAGTAATTCGGACATCGATTGGGAAACAAGTATGAAAGGCCCCCCGGGACTAGGGGACAAAGTGGTTCTTTTTTCGACTAAAATAGTGAGCCCAAAATGAAGAGAGTAGCAGGAATAGGCGGGGAAAAAAAACCCAAAATACAAAAAAGGGGGGAAAAATCAGGATGAGGGAAAATTTCCCCCCCAAAACATTCAGTGGGAGGGAACGACAAGGGAAACCAAACAAAAAAATGATGGACTACGTTTCAACAAAAATGCAAGGAGGCAGAGGAGGGTTTATCCCAAGGGGAAAAAAACCCCCAAAAAGCCCTTGGTTTCCACCCAAAGGTGTAAGGGGGGGCAAAAACTAGGTGAAATTTGGGGAATGGGAAAAAAATAGAAGCAAGAACTCAGGAAAAAAAAGAAATCAAACCGAAGAGCCCAAAAAGAAATGCACAGAAAAAGAAGGGGGGGCTCAGAGACAAAATGAAAATGACTAGCATCAAAAGTAAAAACTGACCCAAGGGTGTTTTAAAACCACATCAGGGGGAAAACCCCCCCGTCAAGGACCAAAGGGAAACAGACTGAGGAAGGGGGATGGGGGAAATTTACAAAAACGACCCCAAAAGGTATGCAGAGCCCCAACACAAGATTTAAAGGTATTTACAGTGGAAACCAGTAGGACTCCAGGAAATTTAGAAAAGGGGGCAAAACCCCAAGTGCTTAATTTAGGTACATATAACCAAGGAGGAGGGGAAGAACTGCCCCATGGGGGAACTTTACAACTCCCAAAAGGGGGTGGGACCCAAAAACCCCCATCTCCCATGGGGGCCCAAAAAAAGGGAGCAGAGATATTGTGTGAGCCTTAACCCAAAAATCTCAACACAACCCCTTTTTTTTTAAAAATGGTAAACCCCCCTAGGTATGGAAAATGGCAAAAGTAGTCCCCCAAATTTTTTAAAAAAGGGGGACAGACATGAGGCAAATAAACTACAACCTGTAAACACTAACGTGTATAGTATGCAAGGCCCCTGGGGAAGATCATCAGGAGGAAGGGTGGGGCACCTGGAAAGAAACAAAAGGGAAAATTGACTACCAGCACGGTTTTTTAGGGAAGGAAAATCCCCCGTGTCAAAAAAACCAAATTGATTTTATACAAGGTGACAGAAGTAAAACAAGAGAAAAGGGGGGGTGGGTCGACTGCATATTTTTGGGCTGCAAGAAAAGGGCCCTTTGAAAACCGTTCCTCACAAGAGGTTTTACTGCAAAAGCAAAAAGGGTCAGGCACACATAACAGAAAGGCACTGCAAGGAACAGAAAAATATCGACAGGGAGGAAAAAAAACCCATCATGGTACGCGACGATTTCAGAGTGGGGGCCTGTGACAAGGGGGGTTCCACAGGGGGAGTCCAGGACCTGGGCTGTTCTTTGGGATAAGGAAAGACATTAAAAGAAGGTTGACTCAGAAGGGTCCTTGTTTGCAGATTAAGCAAGTTTAAGAAGGAATCAAAACGGATAGGGTCAGACAGGGCTTTCAAAGAAAACCTGGGCAGGGGTTCCCAAACCTGGTCCAGCAACTGGCTCCCTTTAATTTTAAACCCGCCCAAAACCAAAATTGAAGAAATTTGGGGGAAGGGGAAAAAGACCGCAGACACAATAAAAGTTTTTGGTGGCCCCAAAACCGCAAAACCCACTCAAAAGGGAAAAAAATCTGTGGGTGAGTAAACACCCCAGCATAAACCCTGAGGCCACATCAATCAGATAACTGTGGGAGCAATGGGGCGCCTGGCAAAACCACCCGGGTAGGGGGGGGGGGGGTTTTCCCATACCTCAGTAAGGAAACGTTTAAAAACTTTTGAAAACCATTTACGTCAGGGCCCATACGGAGTAGCAGCACCATTTGGAAACCACACCTAGTCAACCCCGTCAAGAAAAAAAAGAAAATGCAAAGGGTTTTCAACAAACTAGTCCCCCAAACTATGGGGGTTGTCCTAAAGAAGAAAGGTTGAGGGGGGAAAAAAGGGCCCGACACACGAGGACAGGAGGGTCAGGGAGGGCCCGATAACCACATTTTAAAATAAAATGCGCGGAAAAGACCCAAGGGGGACAAAGAAGGGAAAGTTTTCCCGAGAAAAGGGGCACAGACACAAGAGGGCACAAAAAAAAGTTTTAAACCAAAGAATCAAAGGGGTTTTAGAAAATATTCTTCAGGGGCATAGAGTATCAGTCCGTTGGGAAAAGCCTGAAAGTGACGTATGGGGGCGGGGAAACCCTTCATAGTTTTAAGGCGAGGGATGACAGAGCTCATGGGGGAGGGGGAGAGTGGACCTAGTAGCCCAAACAGCGAAGAGGCGGGGGCCCGGGGCTGGACCCGAAACCCCCGGGAACCACAAAAGGGAAACACACACACACACACACCACCACAAAACACCCCACACACACACACACACACACCACACACACACACACACTCTCCCACAAAACGCCCACTCTCACAACAAACACACATGCCCCCCCACATACCAACACACACACCCACACACACCCACACACACCCACACCACACTCCAACCCCACACAAAACACACACACAAAACACACAAAACACACACACACACACACACCACAACAACACACGAGGGGAGGTTAAGGGGAAAACAACCGACGACAAATGAGGGAAAAAAGATAGGGGGGGGCATGGGAAAACGACAAAACAAAATACGAGAGGAATTTACAAGTTTGGGCAAAGAAAAGGAGTTCCGAGATTGGAAAACAGAACAAGGGTAAAACCCTTTTGGGAAACTGAAGACACAGATAATCACAGGGAAGTTAGGAAGTATTTCTTTAACCCCAGAGTATCATAAGTGGAATAGTTTTTGGGGAAACGGGAGTGGGGCAGGATACAAACCCAAACTTTAAGCAGAGGTAAAGATAAAAAGCTCACGGCTCAGGGAAGTGACCTAGAGCAATCATGAAGAGGGGGGCCAGAAAATCGGACCGACCCCTGCCAAAACCCCAACAGGAATAAAAACTAGGTGAGAAAACACACACACACACCCCACACACACACACAAATTCACACACCCCACACCCCAAAACACACACAACACACACACACACACACAGTCGCCCGGGGTGCACAAGGGCTCCCAGAAAATTTAAAATGTTTTTTTAAAAGGGGTTTCAGTAAACCCAGCAAAAACAGGGTAGTGACAAAGTCAGTGGGAAAAATCCTACGAGTGATAACCAGAGTTATTAGTTAAAAAAAAAATCGAAGGGAAACCCGAAATCATTAATAAATTTTAAAAAGTCAAAACCCCTTATTGGGTAGTATTTCTGTTGCTACCCAGATTAAATATACCAAAAAATTTAAATGAGTGTGGAAGCGGGTGTTCAAGAATTTTTGAGAGATTGGATAAAAAGCGAAATGTTTGGGGGGACCATAAGTAGGGGTGAAAAAAATTAATAAGCCCAAAAATAAAAGGAAAAAAATAAAAAAATATAACAGGGAAGGGGGCAGTAGGACTGCTGAAGCAGTGACGTCACAACAGTTGTGTGACATTATACATATAAAGTGTAACACCGAATGTGAAGTGTATTCTATTACAAGTGAAGTGTATTCTATCATAAGTGAAATCACTTGAGGGACGCGGGATGTATGAGCATATACGGTTATAAACATCACGAGTGAAGAATTTTCAAAATAGTGATAGAAGGTGTATGTACGACGACTATGTCATCAGCATCTGGCAACTTGTCATTGCACCGCTGCCAGCGCAAGTATCACTCACCTGTTGGTGTTGTTGTGGGGTTCTGAATCCTGGCCTTGCATCACTGTTAGATACTGGTCACTTACTCCTGCAAGTTATTACCAGAATTAGAGCAGAAATAGCATAGATAAGGTGAAGATAGTGTTGACTAGCGAGGAGCAGCCTAGCGAGGGAAAGCCTAGTGAGGGTGACGTCAGACACTCCTAGAAGCTGAGACAAGCTAAATTTTACAACCTAATTACTTTCTGTGTTTTATAAGTAGAAGTGATAAATGCTAGAATCACTGCTGGTAGTTTTAGAAATATTGGTATTAATACTGATATTTATTAGCAGTATGAATATTTAGAAGTGGGGGCACACATACACATGCACACACACACACACATACACAGGATTTCATACCTTCCTGTTAACTGACCTGAAATCCCTCCCTCTCTTTCTCTCTCTCTCTTTCTCTCTCAATACCTATCTCTCTACCTCTCTTTACCCATCTCTCTCTACCTATCTCTCAGTACATGTTTCTCTCTCTACCTCTACCTACCTCTACCTATCTTTCTTCCACTCAACCTATCTCTCTCACTACCTCTATCTATACCTATCTCTACCTATACCTCTCTCTACCTATACCTCTCTACCTATACCTCTACCTATCTCTCTCTACCTATATCTCTCACTACCTATCTCTCTCTCTACCTATCTCTCCCTTTGCCTATCTCTCTCTCTTCCCTCTCCCAACTCTCCGTTCTCCCATCTCTCCCCTATAACATCTCTTCCCTCTAACACCTCCCCCCTCTAACGTCTCTCCCCCTCTAACATCTCTCCCCTTCTCACTATCTCTCCCCTCTCCCATTTCCCAGCTCTCTCTCTCCCCTCTGTCTCCCCCTATCCTCTCACTCCTCTCTCTCTCTCTTCCATCTCCCCTCTCTCCCCCTTCTCCCCTGTCTCTCCCTCTCTCTCTCCTCTCTTTGCCCCTCTCTCCTCTCTCTCTCTCTCTCTCTCTCTCTCTCTCTCTCTCTCTCTCTCTCTCTCTCTCTCCTCCCTTTTCCCTTGTCACTCTCCCCCTCTCTCCTCCCTTTTCCCTTCTCACTCTCTCCCTCTCTCCTACCTTTCCCTTCTCTCTCTTTCTCTCTCTCTCTCTCTCTCTCTCTCTCTCTCACTCTTTTCTTTTAAAAAAAATATGGTGGGGACTCGCAGGAACCAGGGATCAGATGAGAATGGTTCTGGTAGGAGGAGTGGATGGAGGAGCAGTGGAAAAGGATGGAACAAGAGTGGGAGAGAAAATTAGGAGAGCTTTCAGAAAAAATAGAGACAGAGCTTTCTGTGAAATTAGAAGAGAGGTTGTAGAAGGAGAAGAAAGATTGGGAGGCACAAGCTGAAACTGCAATAACCAGGATAAGGGTCCTAGAAGATGAGGTAAACAGGCTGAAGCAAGATAAATGGGCATTGACCAGAGAAGACACAGCATATGAAGCTGAGAGTCCGAACAGGAAGGAGGGAGATATGAATTATGCTATGGCCATATCAACCTGCCAAGAAGGGCCAAGGAGTGAACGGGGAGAGCAGCTGGGTACAGGCAGAGAGGGGGTTAGGTCAAATGCAGAGGCACAACAATGCTACCAAGAGCCACTGGAAAAAACAAGGAGAAAATGACTATGTACAGACAGGAACCAGAGTCACAGAGGGAGAGGCAATGGAGGAGGAAAGGGCTAAATCAGTGTTTATCCACGGGTTTCAGGAGAGAGAGGAAAGGACACACACTGAAAGATGGCAGGCAGAAAGAAAGGAGATTGAGAACATCATCAAGGAAATAGGTGAAGAAGATATGGATGAGATTGTAAATTTTCAGAGAATAGGGGGGTACTTCAAGCGGAGAAAACGACCTATTAAGCTGATTCTCAGGACAGAAACAGTACGGAACAGGATCCTCCAAGAGAAACCGCGGTTAAAATACTCGGAAAAGTACATGAGGATGTTCCTAGACAGAGACAGAACACAAACAGAATGACAGCAGCTGAGGGAGAAGACAAAAAAGTGAAAGGAGCTACGAAAGGAGACAAAGTTGGAACCAGCAGAGGTCAATCAGAGCAGAACAGAGCAGCAAGTACAAGCACACACAGAACTATCCTCAGAACACCATCCCAACACAAACTACAATCCACACTCGCAGCTTCCACCCAACACCCAGCTATAGAATCCCTCAGTATGCTAGCAGGTCTCCCACCCTCACAGGCCCCCGAAACCACAGTGTTGGAAAGGAAATGCTGATGGAATAACAAATTAGTGGGAGGAGTGGCACGAAAGAGTCAAAGAGGCATCACCGGACATCATAGCTCTCACAGAAACCAAGCTAACAGGTATGATAACAGATGCCATATTTCCTACGGGATGCCAGATCCTGAGGAAACACAGAGGTAACAGTGGGGGGAGGAGTGGCACTGTTGATCAAAAACCAATGGAATTTTGATGAGTTGGAGAGAGGAGACAGCGGAGGAGCAAGCGATTACATAGTGGGAACACTTCACTCTGGAGGTCGCAAGGTGGTAATTGCAGTGATGTATAACCCACCACAGAACAACAGGAGGCCAAGGCAAGAGTATGACGAGAGCAATAGAGCGATGGTTGACACACTGCCTGCAGTGGCAAGAAGAGCTCATGCACGCAGGGCAAAGCTCCTGATCATGGACGACTTTAACCACAAGGAGATCGATTGGGAGAACTTGGAGCCACATGGGGGCCAAGACACATGGAGGGCTAATATGATGGAGATGTTGGTGCATGAAGGTGGAAACCTTCATGCACCAACACGTAAGGGACATTACAAGAGAGAGAGGAGAGGATGAACCAGCAAGACTGGACCTAGTATTCAC
>NC_069419.1:36923326-36930826 GCF_026875155.1 Cherax quadricarinatus
GTGCTGGATGAACGAGCGTGATGAGTACTGGATGAACGAGCGTGACGAGTGCTAGATGAACGAGCGTGATGAGTGCTAGATGAACGAGCGTGATGAATGCTGGATGAAGGAGCGTGATGAGTGCTGGATGAACGAGCGTGATGAATGCTGGATGAAACGAGCGTGATGAGTGCTAGATGAACGAGCGTGATGAATGCTGGATGAACGAGCGTGATGAGTGCTGGATGAAGGAGCGTGATGAGTGCTGGATGAACGAGCGTGATGAGTGCTGGATGAACGAGCGTGATGAGTGCTGGATGAAGGAGCGTGATGAATGCTGGATGAACGAGCGTGATGAATGCTGGATGAACGAGCGTGATGAGTGCTGGATGAACGAGCGTGATGAATGCTGGATGAACGAGCGTGATGAGTGCTAAATGAACGAGCGTGATGAATGCTGGATGAACGAGCGTGATGAGTGCTGGATGAAGGAGCGTGATGAGTGCTGGATGAAGGAGCGTGATGAGTGCTGGATGAAGGAGCGTGATGAGTGCTGGATGAAGGAGCGTGATGAATGCTGGATGAAGGAGCGTGATGAGTGCTGGATGAAGGAGCGTGATGAGTGCTGGATGAAGGAGCGTGATGAGTGCTGGATGAAAGGAGCGTGATGAGTGCTGGATGAAGGATGCGTGATGAGTGCTGGATGAAGGAGCGTGATGAGTGCTGGATGAACGAGCGTGATGAGTGCTGGATGAAGGAGCGTGATGAGTGCTGGATGAAGGAGCGTAATGAGTACTGGATGAAGGAGCGTGATGAGTGCTGGATGAAGGAGCGTGATGAATGCTGGATGAAGGAGCGTGATGAGTGCTGGATGAACGAGCGTGATGAGTGCTAGATGAACGAGCGTGATGAGTGCTGGATGAAGGATCGTGATGAATGCTGGATGAAGGAGCGTGATGAGTGCTGGATGAAGGAGCGTGATGAGTGCTGGATGAAGGAGCGTGATGAGTGCTGGATGAAGGAGCGTGATGAGTGCTGGATGAAGGAGCGTGATGAATGCTGGATGAAGGAGCGTGATGAGTGCTGGATGAACGAGCGTGATGAGTGCTGGATGAACGAGCGTGATGAGTGCTGGATGAAGGAGCGTGATGAATGCTGGATGAAGGAGCGTGATGAGTGCTGGATGAACGAGCGTGATGAGTACTGGATGCACGAGCGTGATGAGTACTGGATGCACGAGCGTGATGAGAGCTTAATGAACGAGGAATATGAATGCTGGATATGAATGTAAAATTATATATAACAAATGTTAGTGTGTAAATGCGATTACCCGCAGAACACACATCATAAACACTAATTATTATTTAACCTTAACATACCACACAGATCCGTCCAACTTGCATGAAAACCCATTGAACAGGTACCTGTTTACACCGGGAAATCCTTTGACAGATACACTGAGACGTGACAGTGTCTCTGTGGACGACCTAATGCTATCGAGTATATTGCAAATGAACGATACAGGAAGGGTACAAGTAGACCTGGGTAGAAGGCAGGAGCGGTCTGATGGGCTTCAACCCCAGTAAATGCTGTGTTACACAAATCAGCTACGAAGAGATCACATGAAGAATGAAGACCTTTAGACAGAAGTTTCAGACCTCAGACAAGAGAGGCAAGCATAATTACCATGGCACATCAACCAAATAATTTTGGTAGGGCACAGACGTATGAAAAATTTCAAAACGATCTTCAGGTATCTCAACAAAGTCGTTTAGGACTCCTTACACTACATACTGTAATTCTAACCCATCATGTTGTATGCAGCACTAGATAATGATAATAATAACAATAATAATAATAATAATGATAATAATATTAACAATAATAATAAATAATAATAATAATAATAATAATAATAATAATAATAATAATAATAATAATAATAATATCTTTATTTACTACAAGTACATATACATGGTATACAGCCCTAGCTGACATCAATAACATACTGCAATATAGAAAGCAGCTTGTTATGCAAAGCATTTCTGACAAATTAGGTCAGTTTTGTCCCCGGATGCGATCCACACCAGTATACTAACACCCAGGTACCCATTTTACTAATGGGTGAACATGACAACCAGTGTAAAGAAACACGCGTGAAGCGAGAGCTTCAGCCACCAGGATACGGGGCACTGTGATATGGTTTTTAAATTTCCCATGAAGCTGGTCCTGGAACTAAGAGGACGGACCTACGATGAAAGACTAAAAGAACTAAAACTTACAACATTGGAAAAGAGAAGAACCAAGAGAGCAAACACTGAACCAGGGACAAGAGTGCATCCACTGAAGTTAAAGATGCAAATTAGTTGCAAGGATGTCAGAAAGC
Organism: Cherax quadricarinatus; assembly: GCF_026875155.1. Classification (NCBI taxonomy): domain Eukaryota; kingdom Metazoa; phylum Arthropoda; class Malacostraca; order Decapoda; family Parastacidae; genus Cherax; species Cherax quadricarinatus. The sequence continues at coordinate 36,925,692 of NC_069419.1, forward strand.
ATTTGTATTTTCACTATGAGAGAATAGTTAGGCAGTTAAATGACCAAAATGACGAAACTGGTGGAAACAGAATTCATACACAATTTTATGAGTAGGTACGATAATACCCAAGAATAATGTGTGACTGATCATGAGTAATCTAAAGGCGGGACCAAGAGCCGAGACTCGACCCTTTCAACTACAGCTATTAATGCTAATAATAATAAGAAACACTTACAAACATAATGTTGAAATATACAAGCATAATGTTGAAATACACTTACAAATATAATTTTCAAAAAAGCCTTCAAGGACGTCTGATCAAAAGAGTTGTTAAAAAGAGTGGCCATGACAGGCGGCAGGAAGTGGTGCTCAGGGGCAGGTGGAGGCAGATACAATGGTAGACTGAAGGAAAACCTTTATTGTTCCCTATAAAGAAATAAGATGATTATTTCTGAGAAATCTCTTGCCACTGCATCAACAATCGACAAGTTTTGTGCTTGAAAATCTTGATTGTTGCAGTTTTACATGGCATAACTGATGCAACACACACACACACGCACACGCACATGCAAATACACACAGATACATATAAATATATATATATATATATATATATATATATATATATATATATATATATATATATATATATATATATATATATTATTGTGCCCACAAACGAGTGGTATTGATCAATAACACACTGCGACTAGCCAAGGACTCGAACCTATGCTCCTTTGGCCTGCCTCATGGTGGGAGAAAACTCATGACGCCTTAATCTACTGGACCATACAATCCTTGGATTGTATGGTCCAGGCGTCATGAGTTTTCGCCCACCATGAGGCAGACCAAAGCAGCATGGGTTCGAGTCCTTGGCTAGTCGCAGTGTTTTGTATAATATTATATATATATATATATATTTATATATATATATATATATAATTATATATATATATATATATATTATATATATATATATATATATATATATATATATATATGTGTGTGTGGTGTAGACTGCCTGTACTGTCTGCACAGACAGCCCATGCTGTCTCCCAGCTTAGTTCATATTTCGCACCCTGCTGGTGCTGCCACCTATAGGTTTTGCCACTTCAGTATGCCCAGACTTGCCTCTCTCTCACTCACACAGCGGCCTAGCAGCAAGACACAAGTACTCCCAGCTCTCTCTCGTGGGATGGCCCTGCCAGGGCCATGGGCACAAACACACAAGCCTGTGTACCCACCACGACTTAGCAATAAAGTAAGAAGCCTCTGAAGACGTATATCATTAACCACCCGCTTACAGCCTACCAAACAAACCCATTTAACATTGGTAGCAGCGGTGGTCGAAGCGGTGTGTTTGCCCAGAGAGAGGAAGGAAGGAATGAAGTTGTTCATTTCATCCCCCTACACAACAAGCATCCGTCTCTCAACGAGTTATCCTGATGTCGTATCTGCTCGTTTGAGCATCCAGACACAGGTACAAGCAGGATCCAGACCGAAATTTGCCGAAATTTTTCGAGAATTGTAAGTGGCGTCCCAGTGACCCCACGCTACAGTGAGACCCACGCTGTTACTCAAGTCACGTGTTCAGCGTCACTTGTATGATGCTGCTGTTGTTGTTCAGCTCAGCACAGCTGTTTCAGCAAGACAGAGGTGAGTTTTGTGGTGATTTCTGCGTCCAGTGTGAGCTTCTCCACGTGTTTGTGGGTGGAGGAGGAGAGGAAGTGGCTGTTCCTCACCTTGCCCATGCTCGCCCTACTCACACTCACCCGTTTGCCATACACTCACCACTGCCCACTCCCTCTGCTGTTTTCCATGTGAATTCATTGCCAGAGCTGAGTATCCGAGTGCCCTAGGCCACTCGAAGCTACGTGGATCAGCATGCCACGTAGATCACGACGCCACGTGGATCTCGACGCCACGTGGGTGTGGGCGATGTCACGTGGATCTACAAACCACATGAGTTACCGAGCCAGATGTCCCAGGCCTCATGCTGTGGTCTGCTGCCCGCATCACATCGACGTCGCCTCACGATGTCTGCCTGACGTCACCTCGAGATGTCTGCTGACGTCACAGTGCTGCTGACGTCACCTCGCGACATCACGCCTGACATCATATGATGTCACATTGAGTGTTTTTAGTAATTATTTCAGTATTGTCGAGAAGATTGAGAGAAGATATATGTCGTGTGTTAATTCCTCTCAGTCAGTGTTCTCACATGTGAGTGTACCACGGTGTGTTTAAAGTTTCCGTGTGTCCAGTGAGGTCTGAGCCAGACCTGAGTAGCCACTGTGTTAAGTCACCCGTGTGACCAGTACGTTTGACAGCTGATGTCAAGTCAGCCCCCAAGTGACCGAGCCCTCTTGTACAGAAAGCTTTTATGCTCGTCGCTCGTGATGTTCTGCAGAATCGTACCTGCTACGATTCCCATCGAGATTTGTTTCACTTCACCTCCAGACCGTCAGAGTGCAGTTATATGTAGAGAAACAAGTCTGGGGACGCTTAGACTAACCTCTGCTATAACTCCAACTGTCGAGAGAATGACACACTGTGTCAGCCTCGTGTCACAAGCTTCAGTGAGCAGCCTGCACAAAGAAGATGTCACTTTGACTGCTAGCTCACTCACTGCAGTCTGGTGTATGATGTTACGACTCCTAGATGTTTCGCCCAGTCGTCTCTGCCACGACTCTCTCCACAACTCGCTCCACGCTCGCCGGCAGTGACAGCCCAGCAACAGTACCAGTCGAGAAGTTTCCTCCTGAGTCGCTTGCCAGAAGTCCTGCCCAGTTGCCGAGTTTTGTCGACGCCTCACTCGAGGGCACCAGCATGTCGTGCCCCAGGTTGAGTGAAAACCTGCAGCGACTCCTACGATGACTGCTTCACCGTTCCAGAGGAGACCGTACCCTGTTACGTCACAGCTCAGCCGCAGCGATGTCTCCTGTGCTGCAGTATCTGTCCAGACGCAGGAAGGCGTGCAGTGATGCCCTTCGACTCTCATTGCCTATGACCACGATGTTTAGCACACCCCACATGTTTTTTTCTTCCCTCCCTGTGGGAAGTTTTTTTTCCATGTTCATATGTATATATATGTTTTTATTTTGTGTTCTGTGCCCTGTTCCTACGAGAGAGAGACCGAGTTTCTTTTACCACCAGTATTGTCGTGTCGGGACGACTCGCGGTAGGTGGCCGAGCGTATGTAGACTGCCTGTACTGTCTGCACAGACAGCCCATGCTGTCTGCCAGCTTAGTTCATATTTCACGCCATGCTGGTGCTGCCACCTATAGGCCTTGCCACTTCAGTATGCCCAGACTTGCCTCTCTCTCACTCACACAGCGGCCTAGCAGCAAGACACAAGTACTCCCAGCTCTGTCTCGTGGGATGGCCCTGCCCGGGCCATGGGCACAAACACACAAGCCTGTGTACCCACCACGACTTAGCATAAAGTAAGAAGCCTCCGAAGAAGTATATCATTAACCACCCGCTTACAGCTTACCAAACAAACCCATTTAACATATATATATATATATATATATATATATATATATATATATATATATATATATATATATATATATATATATTTATATATATATATATATATATATATATGTATATATATATATATATATATATATATATATATATATATACATCATATATAAATATATATATATATATATATAATATATATATATATATATATATATATATATATATATATTATATATATTATATATATATATATATATATATATATATATTAGGGTCTATGAAAGATGAGGTGACTCATAGAATTGATGAGGCCAGAAAGGTGAGTTGTGCACTGAGGAGTCTGTGGAGACAAAGAACTTTATCCATGAAAGTAAAGAGGGAATGTATGAGAATATAGTTGTACCAATGCTCTTGTATGGGTGAGAGGCATGGGTGGTGAATGTTGCAACAATGAGAAGGCTTGAGGCAGTGGAGATATCATGTCTGAGGGCAATGTGTGTGGTGTAAATATAATGCAGAGAATCTGTAGTTTGGAGATTATGAGAAAGTGTAGGATTACCAAAACTATTATCCAAAGGGTTGAGGAAGGGTTATTGAGATGGTTTGGACATGTAGAGAGGATGAAACAAAATAGAATGACAAATGAGTTTTAGTACTTGACGTGCTGTTGGAGTGTAAGCAAAGTAACATTTATGAAGGGACTCAGGGGAACCGACAGGCCGGACTTGATTCCTGGAGATGGGACATAAAGTGCCGGCACTCTGAAGGAAGGGTATTAATGTTGCAGTTTTATAACTGTAGTCTAAGCATGCCAATGGCAAAACAGTGATGGAGTGAATGATGATGAAAGTTTTTCTTTTTCGGTCCACTCTGCCTTGATGGGAAACAACCGATATGTTAATAAAAGAAATAAATATAGGGTTATAACTTTTTACAACGTAATATTCCTGTATCTTAATCAAATGAACTATTGCCTAAAAGCAAAGAAATGACCTTTCATTTCAGTATCCTTTTAGAAAATAAGAACATAAGAACGAAGGAACACTGCAGAAGGCCTACTGGCCCATGCGAGGCAGGTCCAAGTCTCCTACCGGCTTAAGCCAATGCACCCAACCTAGTCAGGTCAGGTCACATTGACTTAAGGGAGGAACATGGCAACCGACCTGGTAGCTCAAGCTATCAGGTCCAACTCACACCCACCCACATCCACTCATGTATTTATCCAACCTATTTTTAAAGCTACACAACGTTCTGGCCTCTATAACTGTACTCGGGAGTTTGTTCCACTCATCCACAACTCTATTACCAAACCAGTACTTTCCTATATCCTTCCTGAATCTGAATTTTTCCAACTTAAAACCATTGCTGCGAGTCCTGTCTAGGCTAGATATTTTCAGCACACTATTTACATCCCCTTTATTTATTCCTGTCCTCCATTTATACACCTCAATCATATCCCCCCTAATTCTACGTCTTTCTAGAGAGTGCAGATTCAGGGCCCTTAGTCTATCCTCATAGGGAAGGTTTCTGATACATGGGATCAACTTTGTCATCCTCCTTTGTACAATGTCGCCCCTAAGTGAAAAAAACGAGTAACAAAAACGAGCAACTTGAATGCATATTGCATGCAATACGAATAACAAATAAAACAGCTTAC
>NC_069419.1:36940826-36951192 GCF_026875155.1 Cherax quadricarinatus
GGGGTAGCTTGGCGGGGTATTATTGGGACAAGTTTTTGGTAGACCTTTGCCCAGTGTTCTATGTTCATTGTGGGATAGCGATGGAAGAAAGTTCTTGGCGAGTGGTTCAGCTATGTTATAGAAGCCATTGTTCTGGTTGAAAATTGTTGGTTGTAGAGATGGCGATGATTCCAGGGATTCTTCTGTATTGAGTGTTGTCTTCTGTGGCTATAAGTCTTGAGTTTCTGTAGTTAATTAAAGTTGTGTGAATTGCGATGTTGTACAAGCATTCCTTGTATCGTCAGTCCTGCTTGCATATTGGTGTTCTGAAATACGTGGTTGGAGGTCTCTTGATGTTTCGCCCACATATAATTTGTTGCAGTCATTACAAGGATTATGTATACCCCTGCAGAGGATGAGGCTTGTCCTGTCTACTACTGGTGATGTCCTTGATGGTCGTGGTTGTGGAGGTAGATACTTGGAATGATGTTTGGCAAAGATGTTGGAAACATGTTTGGCAATGGAGTTGGTTGGGAGGACTATGTATCTCTTCTCGGCAGTGTCTTCTCTGGGTGTGTTGAAGATGTTTAATGCCCGCCGTCTGCAGTCTCTGATGAAGTGACGAGGATAGTGGAGTTTAGAAAATACTTGTTCAATTATAGTGCATTCTTCCTCAAGGAACTCATTGCTGCAGATTCTGAGTGCACGTAGGAAGAAGCCTATAATAAAGGATCACATTATACTGCATTTGTGTTTATATTTCCACTGTGTCGGTATTTTATACCATTTATTTCCGTCAGTAGGAGACGTTACCAGCAAAGTCAAGCTGTGAAGACGTGCTAAACTCACACTATGTATGAGGTCTTCACTCTCAGTAAGTTGTGCAGAACACACTATGTTGCGAGTACACTGAATGAGGCCGTCAGTAAATGAGGCCGTCAGACTCGGTGAGCTGTGGTGAACACACTCCTTCTAAGGCAGGTAGATGTACACTGTAAGGTGGTCTGGTGAATACTATTTCTATGGCCGGCTCAGCAGTCCCCACATTGGGTTTGATGACGTACCTGTGGTACTGCAGGCCGGCAGGTTAACAATTTAACTGCAGGCCACCACACACACACACACACACACACACACACATATGTATATATATGCAATAAGATCACAGTAAACAGGTGATTTCAGAATATGCAAAACAACCACTCTGAAAGAATAGAGAAATTCCAAGCGCTTTCGTGACTACTCACATTATCAAGGAACTATGAAAGTAAAGCATCCAAGGAAGCTATATAAGGGGTCTGGCCGGCACCTCACTATCAGATCCCACAACGGTTTAAACACCTGACGCGCGCCGACCCAACTTGGATAGGTCCTTGGCACAACTCACCCCACAAACTATTCTACCCAAGAAATAAGAAATTTTAAAGATTATTTGTCCAGTGTATTATTAAATTCTTCCCAAATTCTATTAATTATAAATGGATCTAATTTTATATAAACCAAAGGAAATATTCATATTATTGTCAAAACTGCTTTTTATGAAACAAGATTCAATTATATTGCTGTCGACATGGACTTGCTTGATACTACTTTCTCAACTTTTTGAAAATCAATTGGATGGTTAAAATCTCTTACATGAATAAATAGAGCATTGGAATCTTGTCCAGTTCTAATGCTATATTTATGTTGTTTTAATCTTAGTTCGAGATTTTTAACCAGTTTGACCGTAATAAACTTTATCGCAAATTTTACAAGGAATCTTATAGACACATCCATCAGCATTTTGGGGGGAATTCTTTATCAAAAGTTTTTTTTACTGTATCAAGATTTTTGAATACAACTTTAATATTAAAAGTCTTAAGAAGAGAAGGCATATCAACCAAGTTTTCATGGTAAGGGAGAACCAACATATTTTTAGTTGAATAAGGCTGGTTGTCCCTTTTTGGATTGTAAAAAGTATTTCTAGCAACTTTCATAGTTCTTTGATAATGTGAGTAGTCACGAAAGCGCTTGGAATTTCTCTATTCTTTCAGAGTGGTTGTTTTGCATATGTATATATATATATATATATATATATATTATATATAATATATATATATATATATATATATATATATATATATAATATATATTGTCAAGTCGAATAGGTAAAATTGGTAAATTAGCAAAAACTCATTTAAAATTAAGTATTTTCTAAAATTTTCTGTATTGTCCTCTTCGCTTCCGGGCCGAGAGAATCTACTGCGCAGACGCTCCTCAGTTGCCTGACTGCGGTGGTGTGAGGAAGTGTTGTTGCACCTCTGCTGACAATACAGGAGAACTACTGTTGTCAACATGGCGGTTAGTCTTAGACGCAGGATCAATACTGTTGGTATTGAGTTTCTTCGAGGGACGATTTCGCCTAGTTCAGCGCAAGTCTTATTACCCAAGATCATCAGAGAGACGTATGGCATTCAAGATGGAGAACTACATCCGGTTGCTTTAAACGGAGCTCATGGATTTTTTGTGAAACTGCTCACGGCAATGGTCTATGAATCGTTGGTCAACCGTTTTCAGGACGTGAGTCTTGATGTTACACCAGCTGTCCGTGTGAGAATGATCGATGTTTCAAGGCATTATACATGGATCAAGTTATGCAACGTTCCCTTTGAGGCAGATGAAGCAGATATAAGGAAAGTTTTCGAGAAATATGGGACAATTAATTTCGCCCAGCATGGTATGTGGGTGGTAGGCACCTATGCAGGTCTGCTAGAAGGTACTTTTAACCTTAAAATGACATTGGGACACCCCATACCGTCCTATGTTTTTCTCCAGGAATTTAGGATGCAGGTCATGGTTTTGTATCCCAGGCAATGAGGTACGTGCCGCCTATGTGATGAGTATGACCACATAGCAGTGACTTGTGAGAAGTGGAAACATGTGCTTGGATCTGAGGTGGAAGTTGCCGCTCCTGCTTCAATGGTGGCAGGTGAGGATCAACCACCTGAGTGAGGGCGTGGTTGTTTGTGGAGTGAGATAGTGGATCAGGCACACAGGACTGGAGGTGAGGTTGAGTCCCTCCACCAGTTACCTGACCCAGAGTCTCCTCCAGTGGACAATGATGAGCAAAAACTACAGGAGTAAGTATTTGAAATGGAGGAGGAATTGGCAAAGGTATTGAAGACTTTGTCACCGCCTGAGGAGGACCTCACACCTGAGCAAGGAGTAGCTGGAGAGCCGTCACTTCCAGTCTGTCGGAGACATGAGAATTTGGGGATTGATGATGTGGCAGAGACGTCACTGGGATCAATGAACCATTGTCAGGTGGAGGTAGAGGTTCATTGTGAGGCGTCCCCATACCAAGTTATGGGGGACGTGACTGTCATGAGGAAGAGGGCTGCTACGTCGGACTTGGATGATGTCCTGACGCCAGCGCAGAGGCCTGGGAAGCAGGATGGGGCGGAAGGTGAAGGTAGAGGTGACTGTAGTGGTGGCCATGACAGGAGGCACCGGAAGAAGGGGAGGAGGGAATGGGTATTGTGAAGGTGCCAAACAGAAATACAAGCTCTGGAGCTGAAAAGAGCGATGAGAGGAGGCAGGGGTGGAAAATTTAAAAGGCCTTAGGTGTATGACTGTAAATGTTAATGGTTTATGTAGCAGTATAAAGAGAGAATGGTTTAGTATGTTTCTGAATAAATCTAGGGTGGATGTTGTGTTCCTCCAGGAACATAATTTTAAGGAGGATAGGGTGGTGGAGGTGGCAGGTTATCGAGTGGTAACCCTGCCATCTACCAATTTAAAAGGAGGTGTGGGTATTTTAATATGGGAGACGAGCCAATTTGTTTTGCAGAGAAGTGAGGGGGGTGAGGGTGTTGCATGTGGATGGGTGATGGATGGGCAAGCGTGTGTCTTTTGTAAGTGTGCATGCGCCTGCGGAGAATAACATGCATGTAAAGAAGGAATTTGTGTGTGAGGATCTTGTGTTTTTCTTACGTGCACTACCGGAGGTGGCAATAGTGGGTGGGGACTGGAATAGCATTATTAGGGCGGCTGACGTGGAACCGAAAGGGGAAGGATATATGTCTGTGGCTCTCAGGGAATTGTTAAGGGATGTTAGGTTACGTGATGCGTTTGCGGGGTGTGTGGGAGACAGAACATACATTCGTTAGGAGAGGGTATGCAGCGAGGTTAGAGTGTACCTTTCTCAAGGAGTTGCTGTAAAATCTTTCAGTACTGTTGAGGCGGCTATGTCCGATCATTGGGCAGTGGTGGTGGAGGTAGGGTGGGAGGTGCTTGCAGAAATATACAGGAGTTGTTGGAAATTGAACATAAGTGTGTTGAGTGATGGGTTGGAGGGTTTTCCTGTTCTATGGAGAGAGCTTAGTAAGGAAGCCCAGGGGGTGGACGACATCGTGAAATGGTGGGATTGTGTTGCTAAAGAAAGGATTAGAAAGTATTATGTGAGGGAGGGTAAACGTATTAATAATTTAAAATATGGGCTTGCAAACTATTTAGAGGACAGATTAAGAGATTGCTATGGGCAGGAGGTGGTTGGAGGCAATTTTCCTATGGACGAAATAGTCGAAATAAAAGGGAGACTGAGGGCGTTACAAAATGAAAGGTTTCAAGCGGTAAGTGTGCAGGCAGGGGTAGAAGAGGTGCTTTGGGGTGACAAGCCGTCTGCGTGTGTGTTGTGACATCAAAAGCAAAGGCAGGCGATGACAGCTATCCCAAGTTTAGAGGTACATGAGACGGTGGGGATTTGTAGAGCAGGGCAGGAGATAAGAACCACGAAGGGTATGTGTGCATATGCGGATACATGGTATGAAGAGTATTGGACAAGTGGGAGGGTGGGTGACGTGGCTTTAGACAAGGTGTGTATGTATGCAACGCGCAATTTAGGGAACAGTGACAGGAAGGCATTAGGTGGGGTTATTACAGTAGAGGAAATAGAGAACGCTTTAAGGGGAATGAGGAAGGAAAAAGCTCCGGGTATCGACGGTCTTCCGGTTGAATTCTATTTACAACATTGGGCGTTGATAGGGTGAGCTGGGGGAGAAGCAGGCAACAGCAGTTGTAGTGTTGGTCCTGAAGGGTAAGGGCAGCTCACCCTCCGGGAGTACCGAGCCATATCGTTGCTATGTGCAGACTATAAGGTTTTTGCAAAAATTTTAGGTAATCGGTTTAAATGTGTTGTGGGAAGGGTGGTTCCGAAATCACAGTTTGGGCTGCCTGGAAGGTCATTGATTGAAGGACACGGGATTCTGAGAAGTTTTGTGGAGTCAAAAGGTGGGGGTGGGGGGGCGGCTTTGTTGGCTTTAGACTGGTAGGGAGCCTATGATAGAGTAGAAAGGAGAGCATTGCAGGTTATACTTAGGAGACAGGGTTACGGGGAGGAAATAGTTGATTGGGTAACTATGTTGTATAAGGGAGCCAAAATGAGGGTACAGATAAATGAGTGTATGGGGAGGGAGATTGCAATGGGCAGGGGACTTAGGCAGGGATGTCCCATATCACAGATATTATTTGCGTGTTTTCAGGACCCTTTTTATAGAATGGTTGATCATAGTGTATGTACTCAGTGTGCGGGTGGGGTGGTGGGAGGGAGGGTCTGGCCAGGATTAATAGGTTATGTAGATGATAAACTGTCCTGGTTCATGAAGGGATGTCAATAAGAGTTTTGGAAGATGTTGTGCAATTGTTTGGACGTGCCACAGGAATGCAGGTAAACAGTGAGAAGTCAATGTTCATGGGGTTGGGTACTTGGGTAGGGGGGTGGGAGATGTAATGTTGTAAACAAACGAGCGGTGTCTTTAAAGATTTGTGGTATTATCTATCGGGATGACATGGATGCGGCGCGTGAGGAAAACTCCGATAGGTTGTTGGAAAGGATCGTGGGGAGTCTAGGTGTTTTGAGACCCCAGCATCTAACTCTTGTGCAACGAGCGATAGTCATAAATGTTTTATTATGTAGCAAGGTTTGGCATGTCGCCGCTGTGTTCCCAATTACAGGGATGGCGATTGCGGGGATATTGAAACAGGTGTTTAAATTTTTGTGGGGTTCAAGTTGCGATCGGTTAAGGAGAGAGGTTGTAATGTTACCCGTGCGTCAGGGTGGGTTGGGGTTGATGGACCTAAGGAGGGCTAAATGTGTGCTTCTTAAATGAGAGGTTTTGCGTGAGGGCGGGGCAGTTGGATAAGATATATGATAGGTTGAGTAAGTTGTATGGAGGTGTAAAGTTAAGGGAATGCGAAATCGTCTTGCGGGCCTTGTTGTTGGTTAGGGAACTGAGAAATATTCGAATAGGGGTTTTGTGTAGGTTGCTGGCGGGTAGGTATGCCGTCCCAGTTGAGGGTTTGTTCCCCATGTATACGTGGAAGAGCATTTGGCATAGATTTGGCAAGCTGAAGCTAAATCCTAGGGCGCATGAGGTGATGTTTCGTTTCCTGCATGGTATCCTTCCATCAGGAGAGATACTAAGAACCAGAAGGGTAGTAGAGGGAAGGGAGTGTGGAATCTGTGGAGCAGACGAGACTGCGTTCCATGTGAAGGGTTAGAGGAGGTCTGGTACTGGTTAAGTAGGTTGGTACAGAGAGTGGGAGGCCGTGGGGTGTCGGTTCTTCATGCTTTAAGTCTAGATATGGGTGGGTTAGAAGAGGGTGTTATAAGAGCTTTAGATACACAAATAACCCGCACATAGAAGAGAGGAGCTTATGACGACGTTTCGGTCCGACTTGGACCATTTACAAAGTCACAGTGTGACTTTGTAAATGGTTCGAGTTGGACCGAAACGTCGTCGTAAGCTCCTCTCTTCTATGTGCAGGTTATTTGTGTATCGTTCCAGTCACAGTATTGTGCCTTTTTCTGTTGTTATTTAAGAGCTTTAGATTATATCATGGTAGATTATATATATATATATATATATATATATATATATATATTTTTAAATATATATATATATATATATATAATATATATATATATATATATATATATATATATATATACATATATATATATATATATATATATATATATATATATATATATATATATATTTATATATATATATATATATATACATATATATATATATATATATATATATATATATATATATATATATATATATATAAAATATATTATATATATATATATATATATATCGTGGGTGATGAGAGGGAAAGGGGTTAGTGAAGTGCGGAGGCTGGTTCTTGCGATAACGTTCTATCCTACGGTGTGTCGTAACAGGGAATTGTATGGGAGAAGGTGGGATCAGGTTTTCTCGGAAGGATATAGAATGCTAACGTTAGGAATTCTCGTGAATCTGTGAATGATAATGAGTGAGTGAAGGGTACTTTTTTTTTTTAGGGGTTTTCATAGATTGAGAGGAAGTCAGCGGGTCACAGCGGGCTCGCCTCCTGAGGGAGGGGCGCGTGAGAATGTTGTGAATGTGGGTATGGACTGGGTTCTTGGTTTTCATAGATGCATTCTGCATCAACCTTGTGGTTATCATGCCACGTGTGGATGTGGAGCTTGAGGACTCGTTATTATCATTATAATATATTTCATGAATGTAGGTGTAATCTCGAAAGGTTTTTGTTTATATATTTTTGGATGTGTATCAGACTTGTATGACACGATTCTTGAGTAATATGTTCTTTGCGATATGAAGTGTTTTTTAGCTTGTATTTATATGTGCTGGGTTTTTGTATGTTGAGATAAACTTATATATTGTTTTGTTTTGTGCATACAGTGCATCTGACTAATGTGATTTTGTGAAACATTTTTTTGTGTATATTGTATTGAGCCTTTGTCATATGTCAGGCGTTATGTAAAACTTTATATATGTATGGTTTCGATTCATTTAAAGTTTATATAATTTAGGTCAGTACCTTGATACTGGTTTGTTTTCATTGCTATGTTCTTGATGTAAGTTATAGCTGTATGGTATACAGCCATATCTAGCGAGTTTATAGACGCATTCCTTTTGTGTCTGATTTTTGTGTACGGGCTTATTGTAACAGTAATGATCCTTCGGTTTTGAGATCTAAGCTGGTTTCTTTTTATGTTTATTTATATTTTGGTATATGTAAAGCTGTATTGGTTTTAAATAAAATATAAAAAAAAATTCTCTTATACGTTTAAAGATATATTTATTTCACTTATGTTAAAATAAAAATTAATAATTTTTTACCAAAAGCACCTTAGAAAACTTACGTAAGCTTATTACAATAAGCGCAATTTAATTTAGCCCATTTTAACTAAATATATTTTAGATAAGTTTAAAATAATTTAATAATAATCAACAAACACAGTGAAATATATTTTTTTTCATTAGGTTCAGAATGATTTTTGCGAAATTATTGTTTACATAAATTTTCACTTGCCCTATTCCGCAAGAAAAGTGTTGCTATTAAAGCCAAAATCCCAAGTTTTACCTATTCAATCCAATATTTCGTCTCTCAACCTGTGGGCTGGGAGGATGCTTTCTGAGCTTGCTCCTGCTTACACCTGGTGGCGAACAGTGTACTACAGTATGCAAGATGGCGGACCGTCAGGGTAGAAGAGTAAACACGTCTGTGTTGAATTCATCCATGGCTCTCTCAGTGGTGCAACGATGCATGTCTTGTTGCCTAACATTATTCGTGACGTCTACGGCATCCCCATCGAGGAATTATATGGTATAGCTCTCAATGAAATGTCAAGGATTTTTGTGAAATTCGCAAATGCCGGCTTTTACTCCAGGATTGTGGAAGCTTTTCAAGAGAGAAGAATAGCGGTGAATTCGGCTGTAGAAGTATGTCTGCATGATGTCTCCACATACGTCACCTGGGTCAAAGTAAGGAACGTGCCTAGCGAGGCAGAGGAGTATGATCTTCAGAGAGTTTTTTGTAGATACGGCACGGTACATGCAGCAACCAGGGGAGTGTGGAGGGAGGGCCCATACGAGAGGTTCCTGGAGGCCCCTTCACCCTCAAGATGACATTAAAACAGCCAATTCCATCTTATGTTCATCTGGAAAACTACAGGACCCAGGTTTTTGTTCACTGTGCAGGCCAACAGAAGACATGCAGATTATGCAACTTATATGACCATATGGCTGCTCAGTGCTCCAGGCGCCTGGTTGTTTGCATCCGGGAACCTTCTTCTGTGGTCCTAAGAACCAAGGCCTTCGATCTGGGGACTGGTCCCTCGACTGGACAGGGGACAAAGCTTTGGAGTGAGGAGGTACAACAAGAGGAAACGTGGTCTATGGCATGTGCCACCCTGTCGGTGGACACTACAAACGTGCCTGTGCCATCTGTGGGGCCTGCGGAGCTTGTGGAGTTGTCACAGGAAAGCTTGCTGGAGAATGTGCTACACGATCTCCTGGATGGGGCAGAGCATGGCCCTGACGTTCCACCAGTGTCAAGAGGTGGTGAAGGATGATTTGCCGAATGTGGGGGACCTGGACGAAACTACAACGACACGGTTGCAGGGGGTGGTGGTGGAAGTCCACTAGGAGGCTTCGTCTGGAGAGGAGATGTGTGTGGAAGGTGGTTCCCGCAAACGGTCGGCGGGAGTGTTGGATATGGACGAGGTCCTGACACCGGGACAGCGTCTAGGGAAGAAATTATGGTCGAAAGTGGCGGAGGCACCTCCTGCGGAAGGGGTTGTGGCAAGCGCCCAGTATACGGGTAGGGCATGGGGGGGGTGAGGGGGCTCTTGGAAAGTCAAAGGTCAAAGAAAGTCAGTGTAATGTACGTGTGGGAACGGGATTATTATTATAATCAAAAAGAAGCGCTAAGCCACAAGGGCTATACAGCATGTGGGAACGGGAAAGACCCAAAAAAATAGAGGAAAACCTCCCTTTGTGACTTCAAGTGTGTTATCATCAATGTAAATGGCCTGCGGGCAGAGGTTAAGCGTGTATGGATGGAGTGGTTTTTGCACAGGTATGTTGTGGATGTATGTTTCATACAAGAACACAATTATAAGTTTGGGCGAGAGTTTCAGTTAAAAGGCTCCCGAATGTATGTGAGTAATTCTTTAAAATTTAAGGGCAGGGTAGCTATAGCGGTGAAGGAGTCCAGCCCTTGGCGTGTCTTGAGATGGGAGGAAGGGGGAGGTGGGAGGGTGGTGAGGGTAGATGGGTACCGGGGTGAGGTGAGGGTTTGGTTTATTGGATTTTACATGCCCGCGGAAAGCAACTCTAAAGTTAAAATAGATTTCGTGAGGGAGGTTTTAACCTTTCACACTCCGGGATTGCATTTAAGGGATTGGAATTGTGTTATCCGCCATGGTGATGTTGAGCCGAGGGGGGGGGCAGGGTGCTCTTTACCTGTCCTAAGAAATCTGCTGGGGGATGCAGGGGTTTATGATGTGGTTAGGCAGGGGGGGGTGGGGTTTTGACCACAGAGGCTA